>CM038147.1:594673689-595333689 GCA_021437245.1 Aegilops speltoides
GGTCTTTTGTGTGCTCTCTTAGGGTGTTGCGCGGAGAGCTCGACCGACGACAAAAGCTCCTCCTGGAGTGACATCGACTAGGAGGACAGTGATGACAATGACGACGATGGCGATGGGGAGGACGACAGCTCTGGCTCGGGCTGAATGCTAGCCGCACAGTCACCATCAGGTGGCAACACCATCATCTACACATGCACCTCCTTCCCGGCAAGGCAATTTGCCGGGCAGTTGGACGCAGAGGTGGGGATGGTGCCTCTGGCTCCTCCAGTAGCCTTCCAGCTGGACCTCAGCAGGCTTGATCGCAGGTTGTAGCTTCATTCGCCCTGACGCGTCCTGTCGGCCCTGGTGGCGGTGGTCAGGGTGTTGTAAATATGCCCTAGAGGCAATAATAAATTGTTTATTATCATATTTCCTTGTTCATGATAATCGTTTGTTATCCATGCTAGAATTGTATTGATCGGAAACTCAGATACATGCGTGGATACATAGACAACAATGTGTCCCTAGTAAGCCTTTACCGGACTAGCTCGTTGATCAAAGATTGCTATGGTTTCCTAGCCACGGACATGAGTTGTCATTTGATAATGGGATCACATCATTAGGAGAATTGTGTGATGGACAAGACCCAAACTGTAAATGTAGCATATGATCGTATCAAGTTTATTGCCATTGTTTTCTGCATGTCAAGTATATATGTTCCCGTGACCATGAGATCATGCAACTCACTGACACTGGAGGAACACCTTGTGTGTACCAAACGTCGCAACATAACTGGGTGACTATAAAGGTGCTCTACAGGTATCTCCGAGGGTGTCTGTGAGTTGGCATGGATCAAGACTGGGATTTGCCACTCTGTATGATGGAGAGGTATCCTGGGCCCTCTCGGTAATACAACATCACAACAAGCTTGCAAGCAATGTGTCTAAGGAGTTAGTTGCGGGATCTTGTATTACGGAATGAGTAAAGAGACTTGTCAGTAACAAGATTGAACTAGGTATGGAGATACCGATGATCGAATCTCGGGCAAGTAACATACCGATAGACAAAGGGAACTACATACGGGATTAGCTCAATCCTTGACATCGAAGGTTCGACTGATAAAGATCTTCGTAGAATATGTAGGAACCAATATGGGCATCCAGGTCCCACTATTGGTTATTGACCGTAGAGGTGTCTCGGTCATGTTTGCATAGTTCTTGAACCCGTAGGGTCTACACACTTAACGTTTGGTGACGATATAAGTATAGTCAAGTCATTATGGTGGTTACCGAAGGTTGTTCGGTGTCGGTGTCAAAACCGGCGGATCTCGGGTAGGGGGTCCCGAACTGTGCGTCTAGGCGGATGGTAACAGGAGACAAGGGACACGATGTTTTTACCCAGGTTCGGGCCCTCTCGATGGAGGTAAAACCCTACTCCTACTTGATAGATATTGATGATATGGGTAGTACAAGAATGGATCTACCACGAGATCAAGGAGGCTAAACCCTAGAAGCTAGCCTATGGTTTGATTGTTGTAATGGTTGTTCGATCCCTACGGACTAAAGCCCTCCGGTTATATATAGACACCGGAGAGGGCTAGGTTACACGTAGTCGGTTACAATGGTAGGAGATCTACATATCCAGACGCCAAGCTTGCCTTCCACGCCAAGGAAAGTCCCATCCGGACACGGGACGAAGTCTTCAATCTTGTATCTTCATAGTCTTGGAGTCCGGCCGACGATGATAGTCCGGCTGTCCGGACACCCCTAGTCCAGACTCCTCAAGAGTCTCGAACCAAGCTTCAATGACGATGAGTCCGGCGATATTGTTCGGCATTGCAAGGCGGGTTCTTCCTCCAATAATCCATAGAAGATTGTGAACACTCAGATAGTGTCCGCTCGCAAAATAATTTCCGTGATTCCACCGAGAGAGAATATTATGTACACAAGTTCAATCACGACGATCTTGTAGCATGACGCCACGCCACTACCAAGCCTTTACTTGAATCATTTTTATTATACCACCATGCTGCTTAGCGAAGCGTTTTCTTGGCACGCCTTTGTCGAAGGCAGATCATGTTCCCTTATTCCGGATTCTCATCAATATGGACGTGGTAACCCATCGGCGCTTCATTGATGGTGGCGCTGGGAGATAAGCGAAGTTTTACCAGGCTCATGGGGACGATAGTCTTCGGTCGCCCATATATAAGGGATAGGATCCACCTTTTTACCTACGCCTTCTTCCTCCTTTGCTTATCCATCTCACGCAGACTCGAGCTCCAGCGCCTAAGTCCACAAGATTCGCCGACCTTCTCCGACCATGTCCGAGCGGAGGCAATGGTCTGGCCTCCTCCGTGGATTGAGGAGCACATCGCAAATCTGCAAAGCGCCGGATACCTTTCCCGCGAGCATCGCCAGACCGGCCGCCCGCCAAGGCCGCCATCCCCACCCCTCAGCCCCATGAGAGGGTTGTGTTTTCCCCACTTCCTCCGCTGGACGGGCTTCCCTGCTGTATCCCTTGTCCGGGGCTCATGTTCTATTACGCCTAGATTTCCAACGATCCGCGCCAAACTTCATCCTCAACATCTCGGTGTTTATCGTCAGGTGCGAGGCCTTCCTCCGCATCCAGCCCCACTGCTTCAGGCTCTGCACCTTCAATGTCAAGTCAAGGTAGTGAAGGGCACTTTGCCGGAGTGCGGAGGCGCCATGTTGGGCAAGATGCCCAACGCCATCCGGTTCAAGGCCTTCGTGGAATCCGTCAAGGGGTGGCAATCGGGTGGTTCTACATCACCGAGCCGCTGCGACCCTAAGTGGGTGGCGGCCCCGAAGTTCAGATCTGGCATCCCAATGCAGCTCACCTCCCGGAAAGAGAAGGGCTTGCTATGGGGTAGTTCGAGGACCGACAGACTCCAAGCCCAGATCCGTGGTTGGTGAACAAGAAGCTCAGCTTGTCAATGTGGTCCAAGTCATGCTCTATCCGCCGGATTCTCCCCGCCAACAACGGGCATTTAAATTGTGGGAGTTGAATCCGCACAAAGACTGTGCATTGAGAGGGCTCTTCGACACGACGCACGGCCATGCGGAGGGTGTTATTCAAGGTCGCCGAGGCTCCCGCATCCGCCACTGAAAGCGTCCAGCTGACGAGGCAAGTGATTCTACCCCTTTATGGGACACTTCTTTTTAATAGTTTGACTCTACGCGGGTTTCAATCTCCCTTTTCCTTTGACAGGACTGGATGAGGAAGGCCGAGCAGATCATCCGCCTAGCTCCCATGCCGAAACCTGGGCTGACGCCTGCCTAGCGGGCTGCTAGTTTTGGCACAGCATGTGGTGCCGGAGAAGAAGGCCAAGAAGGAGGCCACGGGTACTCGAAAGAGTTCCCGCTATTAGGTGTCCGAAGATTCCGGGGTGGACTCCTCCCCCGACGGCGAGGAGGAGGAAGAAGACCCTCTCCCAGAGGAAGGAGAGAGGAAGAGGAAGGCTTCCCCGACAGGGGAGGCCGAAGGGTCCAAGAGGGGAAGGACTATTCCCCCGGACAGCTCCGCCAACACCAACGTTGGCGACGAAGAGTGGCCTCATGGGCCAGCCTCCGCAAGATCGTAAGTATCCAATTCCTGAATGATTTATAATTTCTTTTGTGTCACATAGTGTCCTTCTAATGCCGCACACGCCCGCAGTCCGCCGATGATGATCTCCCGCTTCATCGAAGCGGGTCGTTGGCTCTGGCCGGATGTGGATTCCATCCCGATCGCCTCCACCCCGCCGCCGAGGACGCCGAGGTGGGATCCGTGAAGGACCCATCAGAGGAGGCTCCGGAGGCGCCGCAAGGCAGCCTCCGGACTTTGCACCGATTCCCGCCGAACCCGCTGTGGTTCCAGAAGTTCGGCAAGCGGCACCTTCGCAAGAAGGGCAAGACAGGATGCCGGGCGGTTCTGGCCCAACCGGAGGCGCCGACAACTTGCCGGAGGCGCTCAAAGGCGCTTCCATCAAGGAAGAACACCGCACTATTATGAATGCGGTGATTCAGAAGGTTCAGCTTCCCAAGAGCGGGCTGACCGAAGCCTGCAGTAGCCTTCTAACAGGCTTTGAGGTAAGAAGTTAAAATTATTCAATGTAATACCGATAGACAAGAGTCTCGATGCTCGGTTCGTGTTCGGAAACAAAAGGCGGACCGAGGATCTAAAAAGATATACGCAGGGTTGCTAAAAATTATGTCAATATGGGTTTGCAGTTGTTGCGCTGCTGACCTCTCGCCAGACCGATCGCGGAGTTGGTGCTTTGAAGCAGACCTCAAGCGCTGTCCGAGCAAGAGCTCGGCCGTGCAAGAAGCAGCTCGAGGACAAAGAAGGTGAGTAACACCACTTTGAATAGATACCTTAAGAAAAGGATTTAGGTTGCAAAAATAACAAGGATAACGTGGTACCGCAGGGCCACGAACGAGGTGGCAACCCCGAAGGAGGCTGTGTCCGCGTCAACGCAATGCGACCGCGGAACGGGCAGAGCGAGAGAAGCAGGAGGCGCGGGTGGCGGAGGTGCGGCAAGAGCTCTGTGCTCATGGAAAAGCATGAGAGTTTGGAGCGTGACTCAAGACTCGAGAGTCCGAGCTTGCCTCGGCCTCGAAAAGTGCCAAAGCCGCCAAGGCCAAGGCCCATAAGGCCCTTCAGAGGTTGAGGATGTGAAGAAAATAGCTATGGTAAGGCATTTTTCATGCAAAGCAAGCATGTTAATGTAAACTACCCGACACTTACCCGAATTCGAGCTCTCAGTAGGCGTTTGCAGATCTGCCTCAGCAGTATCCGATGTCGCGCATTCTACCGTGGCAGGAGAGGAGCTCAATGGAGAAGGTCTTCTAGTCTCAAGATGTCGAGGCCGCCATCCGGTGTTTTTTAGCGACCAACTAAACAGCCTGGTCGAGCTCCACAAGGTAGTTGAGTAGGCCTCAAGGGCCTCATAGTCCGGCCAGGCCTCGGAGAGGCCATGCCTGGGAGCTACTTGCCTGCAGGCGGGCTGGTGGATGCGTGCCCCTCGGTGGAGGTCATCAGCGCCCGCTTTGTATTGAAGGTGCTTGCCGGGCCCTTGCTCCAAGCAAAAGGTGCACTGGGCAGGCTGGATGCGAGAGGCTTATCATCGACGCGCCGCCAAGCAGTAAGGAGTATCGACGCCCGATGAGGGAGTCCTGGACTAGGGGGTGTCCGGACAGCCGGACTATCATCGTCCGCCGGACTCCAAGACTATGAAGATACAAGATTGAAGACTTCGTCTCGTGTCCAGATGGGACTTTCCTTGGCGTGGAAGGCAAGCTTGGCAACACGGATATGTAGATCTCCTACCATTGTAACCGACTGTAACCCTAGCCCTCTCCAAAGGTCTATAAACCGGAGGGCTTTAGTTAAATGAGGACACAACATCCATTACAACAATCATACCATAGGCTAGCTTCTAGGTTTAGCCTCCTTGATCTCGTGGTAGATCCACTCTTGTAATACACATCATCAATATTAATCAAGCAGACGAGGGTTTTACCTCCATCAAGAGGTCCCAACTGGGTAAAACATCGTGTCCCTTGTCTCCTCGTTACCATCCGCCTAGACGCATAGTTCGGGACCTCTACCCGAGATCCGCCGGTTTTGACACCGACATTGGTGCTTTCATTGAGAGTTCCTCTGTCGCCACCGATAGGCTTGATGGCTTCTCCAATCAACAACAACGCCGCCTGTGGTGAGACTTTTCTCCGGACAGATCTTCAGATTCGGGCGATTTCAAGACCGCGGGCCAATTCACTTGGCCATCCGGAGCAGATCGAAGCTACGCCCCGCCATCGTGTCAGTTCGAAGCCTAAACTTCACGGCCGACATCCGCGGGGACTTGATCTTCGACGGACTCGAGCCGCAGCCGAGCATGCCGCGCTGTCACGATGGGCATGATTTAGCTCTGCCATCGGACAGTGCCTTGGTGGCCGCACACGAATCCGCTCTAGCCCTTAGTCCGGAGCCGATCGCGTAGATCGAGGACCGATGGCTGGACACCGCCTCGGGGGCTGCAACTTCCACGGCGATGGAGCCGAACACTAACCTTGTCCTGTAAAGCTCGGACTCGAGGGCCGGACTCCGCCGACCAACCTCCTACGCCTCGCTAATCGAATCGACACGCCGATCATGGAGTTCACCATCGCGGACATCTTTCAACACTCACCCTTTGGCGACATCCTAAATTCGCTAAAGAATCTCTCGCTATCCGAAGTGCCCTGGCCGGATTACGGCCAGGATGGTTGGGATGCGGACGACGAAGAAATTCAAGACCCACCCACCACCCACTTTGTAGCCACTGTCGACGATCTAACCGACATGCTAGACTATGACTCCGAAGACATAAATGGTATGGACGACGATGCCGAGACGATCAAGAACCAGCGCCTCTGAGGCACTCGAAGACCACCTCATCATATGACATATACATGGTGGACACCCCAAAAGATGGGGACGACGAAGAAGCAAATGAGGCAGATTCCTTAAAGAAACATCCCAAGCGCCGACGTCGCGGGCGCCGCTTCTAAATCCCGCCACAAAGAAGAACAGAGATTCCGCACAGAGATAATAACACCCCGTAAAGTGCCAAGACAATCCTCTAGCAAGATTCAGCGCAGAGGACGCAAAAGCAAGCCCTCATGAGAGAGCGGCGCATTTAAGAGGTCGAGGATGATAATTACATACCTCCTCCGGAGACGAGGCAAGCCTCAACGACGACGAATTTGCCGCGTCCGAGGATCCCGTCGAACAAGAGCGTTTTAAACGCAGGCTTATCGCCACGGCAAATAGCCTAAAGAAAAAGCAGCAGCAGCCTTCAAGTTGATCAAGACCTCGCTGGCCGGCAGATGGACCGAGGTCCTCATGGTCAAGAGTATGAACTCGAACGCCCTCCAAAAGCTACCCAAAACGCAAGTTGCTCCCGATTAGAGGAGGAAGCATACATACCTTCATCACCAGCAAGATAATACGGCCGACCGACCACCCCGTGGTCACGACAGAGAGGCATCCAGCCCTCCACCAAGACCGCACCCAAGATCGCTTCCAAAACGCTGGCCAAGAGGGAACGCTACCGGACTTGTGAGATATATTGAGGACAAAGCAAGGCAATCCAGATCCATCTATGGATCACGGGCGCCTAACGACCCACGCATTTAATACCGTCGAACCGGATACAAAGAACTCCGCCGGGCCAACACGCAGCATAACGCTCCCTTGAGCTACGCCGTGATATTGCTCAATACTGAGGCGCCCCACACCCGCTATGCTTCACTGATGAAGTAATGGATCATCAAATCCCTGAAGGGTTTAAACCCGTAAACATTGAATCCTACGATGGCACAACAAACCCCGCGGTTTGGATCGAAGATTATCTCCTTCACACCCACATGGCACGCGATGACGATCTCCACGCCATCAAGTATCTCCCACTCAAGCTTAAAGGACCAGCTCGGCATTGGCTTAACAGCTTGCCCGCAGAGTCAATTGGGTGTTGGGAAGACCTGGAAGCTGCATTCCTCGACAACTTCCAAGGCACATATGTGCGACCACCAGACGCCGATCACCTAAGCCACATAATTCAGCAGCCAGACGAATCGGCCAGACAGTTCTGGACACGGTTCTTAACAAAGAAAAATCAAATCGTCGATTGTCCGGATGCAGAGGCCCTCACAGCCTTCAAACATAACATCCGCGACGAGTGGCTAGCCCGGCACCTAGGACAGGAAAAGCCAAAATCCATGGCAGCCCTCACATCCTTAATGACCCGCTTCTGTGCGGGAGAGGATAGCTGGCTAGCTCGCAGCAACAACCTCAGTAAAAATTCTGGAAGTCCGGATACCAAGGACCACAATGGCAGGTCGCGTCGAAGCAAAAATAAACGTCGCGTTAACGGCGACGACAAGGAGGATACGGCAGTCAACGCCGGATTCCAAGGCTCTAAACCCGGTCAGCAGAAGAAGCCATTTAAAAGAACCACTCCGGGTCCGTCCAATTTGGACCAAATACTCGACCGCTCATGCCAGATACATGGCACCCCCGAAAAGCCAGCTAACCACACCAACAGAGATTGTTGGGTATTCACAGTGCAAGTTAATTGTCAAAACAATGACAAGGGGCTGCATAGCGACGAAGAGGAAGAGACCCGCACGTAATGAGAGGATGAACGGTTTCCCCACAAGTGCGGACGGTAAACATGATATACGCAACCCATATACCCAAAGGGAGCGGAAGCGCACTAAGGGACGATACGCGATGGAGCCAGAGCCTCAAGTTCAATCCATGGTCCTCTCGCCCGATCACTTTCGATCGAAGAGACCATCCGACCAAGATCCGCCATGGCGGATTCGCCGCATTGGTTTTAGACCCAATCGCCGATGGATTTCACTCACAAGAGTCCCGATGGACGGCGGCAAGCAACAACTCGCTTTATCGGGATACAAAGGCGCAAGATGGGCATAGACCCTCAAGGATTAAACCTACAAAGACGACCTTGAAAGGCGCCATACCAGGTGTCGGTTAATTGACAGTGCTCACCACGCCGAAGTGGTCTTCGATCCTCGGATAATTTTCGAGCGAGGAGTTAATCTTCAACATAGTCCCGTTCCGCAGCGGCTATCACGCTCTGCTCGGACGAACCGCGTTTGCATAGTTCAACGCGGTGCCGCATTATGCATACCTCAAGCTCAAGATGCCAGGCCCTCGTGGAGTCATTACGGTCAACTGAAATACGGAACGCTCCCTCCGAACTAAGGAACACATGGCGGCTCTCGCGGCAGAAGTACAGAGCAGCCTTCTAAGGCAATTTTCGAGTCCGGCTGTTAAACGACCGGACACAGCCAAACGCGCCCGGAGCAATATCAATCAAGACCACCTAGCACGTTCCGAGCACGCATAGCAATGCGGCCCCAACCCCAACCCTCGCATGATTGCAAGACCAACCCTCCGCATACATCATTACGCTTTGGAGATACCATGGGCATAGGGGAAGGGGCATGACCACAACAGACCCACAGTGCGGCTCGACCACACCAAGGGCTCCCAAGTGTGTCCCCCTTCTTATTTTTATTTTCCTTCTTTTATATACAGGACTCCGTTTACCAGAGGCCCCGTCCGGCGGTGAACCCACCGAACTCACGATGCAACAGCCAGGGAGGAAAAAGGCTGCGACGAACACTCAGGTGGTCTCCATTACGAGCATTAAATTTGATTATACACCCCAGTCCGCAGCCCACCCCTGGAGGGGGACATGTTTAATTAGTCCAATCCCTTGCTTACCGCACTATTTGTATCATTCCGCACTCATAGCGTAATTCCTTAAATAAATAATGCAGCATTTTTTGCCTATAATTGCATCACTTTACATATATGTTCATTAATGACATCTTGCACCAGATATTTTGGTAACGGTCAATACACCAGGGCTTATGTTCCTCGTGATTATGGTGTGATAAGTCCTAACACTTTCACAAGTGCGGCACCTCGAACTTATAGCATTATATGAATCGGTTCAATCATGTCTTGGGTCAATAGTTGGGTTTGACGGCTCCCATGTTTTGGCACCTTACGCCCGCTCCATCGGCTAAGGTAGCACTGGGAGAACCATCGCGATTGCGCCTGGTTCAGCCGGGCGAGCGCCCAAAGGAGAAAGCTAAAACCGACCGGCATGATAAGGCGAGAGACTGGTCGCTGTTCGAGAGGTCTTTTCGTCCCTAAAGACTTATGCCGCTCGAGCTAAGAACCGGATAATGTCCGACAAAGGCGTGGATAGCGCCTCAATTCGTCTTCCGAATACTAGGGCTTCACCAAATTTAAAATTATAGAATTCTATGGCTAAGGAGAGTGTTCAAGCATTATAAGTCCGTTGCCTTGTTCGTTGTGTTGAGCGCCCCCTAGATGGACCCAAAATGGGAACAAGAGTGCTCAAATTTATCCCTAACACCCCAAAGACTAGTGGCATGGGGGCTGAAGCCGACGACTTGCCATCTCTCGATTTTATAAACAGCCCCATGTAAGGTAATATTTTAAATTAAACAAGCGTTGCTTAGCGATATGAACAAAGTTTTCAGCACAGATAATACATAGCGAGTTTACTCAACAATTACATCTTTGGGGCACTCATCCGCAATCTTATGGCACCCTTCAGACAGTCTTATACTACATCTCGGGCGATCACTTTACCGGGCGGCGCTGCCGCTGATGAGCCTCTCCAAGATCCAGCTTGCCCTAAGCAGTGCACCTTTGTGCGGGCAAGGGCCCGACGAGCACCTTCAATACAAAGCGGAGCGCTTGATGACCTCCACCTGTGGGCACGATCCACCAGCCGCAGACGAGGTCAAGTAGCTCCTGTGCATGGCCTCTCCAGCCACAAATGGACTATGAGGCCCTTCATGGCCTCCTCACTACTTCAGGAACTCGACCACCGCTTCACTGGTCGCTAGGGGCACTGATGGCCGGCCTCAAAGATATCGAGACCAAGACCTTCTCCGTTGAGCTCCTCCTCACCACGGTAGAATGCAGCAAGATCGGATACACCGCGAGGCAGATCCGCAAACGCCTCGAGAGCTCTGAATTCGGGTAAGTGTCGTAGTTTACATTAACATGCTTGCTTTGCATGAAAAATGCCTTACCCGCCGCTATTTCTTCACATCTTCAACCTCCTCAAGGGCCTTACGGGCCTCGCCTTGGCCGACTTGGCACTTTCGAGAGTCGAGGCGAGCTCGGACTCGAAGTCTTTGAGTCGGCTCCAAACTCTCATGCTTCTCCATGAGAGCCCGGAGCTCTTGCCGCACCTCCGCCACCCGCGCCTCCTCGCTTCGCTCGCTCTGCTCATGGCCAAGATTATGTGCTCGTCGCGGACACAGCCTCCTTCGTGGTTGCCACCTTATTCGTGGCCCCCGCAGCATCTATGTTATCCTTGTTATTCTTTTATTGCAACCTAAATCCTTTTCTCAGAAGGTAACTATTCAAAGTGGTGTTACTCACCTTCTTTGTCCTCGAGCTGCTTGGCACGGCCAAGCTCTTGCTCTGACCGCCGAGATCCTGCTTCAATGCACCGACCTCCGCAGCCAAGGCGGCAGAGGTCAAAGCCAAGAGCCCGCAAAACCCATATTGACATACTTTTTAGCAACCCTCACAGATATCTTTTTAGATCCTCATCCGCTTTTCTTTCCAACACCGAACCGAGCATCGTGGGCTACTGCCTATGCGGTATTACATTACATAATTTTAACTTCTTACCTCAAAGCTCGTTAGAAGGCTATCAGCAGTTTTGGCCACCGCCTGGCAGCCGAACCTTCAATCACCGTGACTCATAATGTGATGTGTTCTTCCTCGATGGAAGCGCTTTGAGCGCCCAAGCAAGTTGTCCGGCGCCCGGTTGGACGGAGGCCGCGGCGCCACGGTCTTGCCCTTCTTGCGAGTAGCCGCCACGACTCGAACCATCGCAAGGGTTCCGTGGAGTCCGGCAGAAAGTCCGGAGGCTGCCTTGCGGCGCCCGAGCCTCCTCTTGATGGGTCCTTCCTAGGATCCCACCTCGGCGCCCTCGGCGGCGCGAGGGTGGAGGCAATCGGATGGAATCCACATCCGACGGAGCCAACGACCCGCTCGATAAAGCGGGGAGATCATCATCGGCCGGACTGCAGGCAGTATGCGGCATTGGAAGGACACTATGTGACACAAAAGATAAATTATAAACTATTCAGGAATCCGGATACTTACGATCTTGCCGGAGGCGTGGCCCTTGAAGGCCATTCATCGCCGCCAATGTTGGTGTTGGCAGAGTTGTCCGGGGGAATAGTTCTTCCCCTCTTGGACCCTTCGGCCTCCCCTGTTGGGGAAGCCTTCTCTTCCTCTCTCCTCCTCCGGAGAGAGAGTCTTCCTCCTTCTCATCTTCGGGAGGAGTCCGCCGAGCCGCTTGACACCGAAAATGGGAACTCTTTTCGAGTAATTCGGCCACCTTCTTGGCCTTCTTCTCCGGCACCACATGTGGTGCCGGAACTAGCAGCCCCGCTAGACGGGCGTCTACTGGGTTTTCCGGCATGGGAGCTGGGCAGATGAGCCGCTTGGCCTTCTTCATCCAGTCCTGTCAAAGGAAAAGGGAGATTGAAACCCGCTTAGGGTCGAACTATTAACAACAAGTGTCCCGTAAGGGGTAGAATCACTTACCTCGTCACCGGACGCCGCGAGTGAAACTGCGGATCTTCCGTCATGATGCGAGGGCTTGGCGCTTTTAAACAAAGACCTCCAGCGCCAGACGTCAGGTCAAAGAGCCCGCCAACGCCTGGTGCTGTTCGGATCAAACTCCCACGATTGAATGCCCGTTTGGCATGGGAGAATCCGCGGACGAGCATGACTTGGACCACGCTAACAAGCCCGAGCTTCTTGTTCACCAAACTGGATACAGCTTGAGTCCCGCTCCTTCGAACTACCCCATAGCAAGCCCTTCTTCCGTGAGGTGAGCTGCACAGGATACCAGATCTGAACTCGGGGCCACCGCCCACGAGGGTCGCGTGGGCTCGGTGATGTAGAACCACCCCGATCGCCACCCCTTGATGGACTCCACGAAGGCCCCTTCGAATCCAGAGGACGCTGGGCATCTTGCCCAACATGGCGCCCAAGACTACCACAAGGCCCTTCACTACCTTCGCTTGACATTGAAGGTCTTGAGCCAAGTCAAGTGGGGCTGGATGCAAAGGAAGGCCTCGCACACCTGCGATGAACGCCGAGATGTTGAGGATGAAGTTCGCGCCAGATCGT
Organism: Aegilops speltoides; assembly: GCA_021437245.1. Classification (NCBI taxonomy): domain Eukaryota; kingdom Viridiplantae; phylum Streptophyta; class Magnoliopsida; order Poales; family Poaceae; genus Aegilops; species Aegilops speltoides. The sequence goes on from CM038147.1 coordinate 594,686,446, forward strand.
GGAAATCCAGCCATAGTAGAACATGAGCCCCGACAAAGGGGTGAAGTGGGAAGCCCAGTCCCGGAGGAAGTGGGGAGAACACGACCTCTCATGGGGCCTGGGTGGGGATGAGCTGCCCGGTCAGCAGCCGATAAGCTGATGTCGCCGAAAGGTATCCGCGCCAAGCTTTGGCGATGTGCTCCTCCTCAACGGTGGAGGCCAACCATTTACCTCCCGCTCCGGACATGGTCGGAGAAGGTCGAGATGAGATGCGCGAACCTAGGCGCTGGAGCTTGAGTGCACGGAGATGGATAAGCAAAGGAGGAAGAAGGCGTAGGTGAAAAGGTGAATCCTTATCCCTTATATATAGGCGGACGAAGACTATGCGTCCCCACTAGCCTGGTAAAGCTCGCTTATCTCCCAAGCGCCACCCTCAATGGCGCGGTTGGGTTACCCACGTCCGTATTGATGAGAATCCTGAACAAGGGGAACACGACCGCTCGACAAGACGTGCTAAGGAAACCGCCGCTAAACGCTACCGAGGTGGTATAATAAAAACGATTCAAGTAAAGGCTTGGTAGTGGCGTGACGTCATGCCGCTAAACACGCCGCCAGATTGAACTTGTGTACATTTTATCTCTCTACGGTGGAATGTAGAATTTTTTTGCAGAGCCGACACTATCCCGGTGTTCACAATCTTCTTTGGATTATTCGAGGAGGAACCCGCCTTGCAATGCCGAACATTATGCGCGCCGGACTCATCGTCATTGAAGCCGTGTTCTGGGCTACCGAGGAGTCCTCGACTAGGGGTGTCCGGACAGCCGGACTATCATCGCCCACGGACTCCAAGACTATGAAGATACAAGATTGAAGACTTCGTCCCTGTCCGGATGGACTTTCCTTGGCGTGGAAGGCAAGCTTGGCAACACGGATATGTAGATCTCCTACCATTGTAACCGACTGTAACCCTATCCCTCTCCTGTCTATATAAACCGGAGGGCTTTAGTCCGTAGGACACAACATCCATTACAACAATCATACCATAGGCTAGCTTCTAGGGTTTAGCCTCCTTGATCTCGTGGTAGATCCACTCTTGTAATACACATCATCAATATTAATCAAGCAGGACGTAGGGTTTTACCTCCATTAAGAGGGCCCGAACATGGGTAAAACATCGTGTCCCTTGTCTCCTGTTACCATCCGCCTAGACGCACAGTTCGGGACGCCCTACCCGAGATCCGCAGGTTTTGACACCGACACCCGAGATGTACTATAAGACTGTCCTGAAGGGTGCCCGCAAGATTGCGGATGGGTGCCCCAGAGATGTAATTATTGAGTAAACTCGCTATGTATTATCATGTACCCTGAAAACTTTGTTCATATGCGCTAAGCAACGCTTGTTTAATTTAAAATATTACCTTCTGTGCGGCCGTTTATAAAATCTGAGAGATGGCAAGTCGTCGGCTTCAGCCCCCATGCCACTAGTGCTAGGGTGTTCGGGATAAACTTGAGCACTCTTGTTCCCATTTTTGGGTCCATCTAGGGAGGCGCTCAACACAACGAACAAGGCAACCGGACTTATAATGCTTGAACACTCTCACTTAGCCATAGAATTCTATAATTTTAATTTCGGTGAAGCCCCTAGTATTCGAAGACCGAGTTCGGGCGTTATCCATGCCTTGGCGGACATGATCCGTTGTTCGCTCAAGCGGCATAAGTATTTAGGGACTCGAAAAGACCTCTCGAACAATGACTAGTCTCTCGCCTTATCATGCCGGCCAGTTTTAGCTTTCCATCGAGGCGCCGCCAGCTCAACCGGGCGCAATCGCAGAGTGGTTCTCCCAAAGTGCTACCTTAGCCGACGGAACGGAACGTAAGGTACCAAAACATGGGAGTCGGGCAAACCCAACTATTGACCCAAGACATGATTCGAGCCGATTCATATAATGATATAAGTTCGGGTGCCGACTTGTGAAAGTGTTCGGACTTATCACACCATAATGCGGGGAACATAAGCCCTCGTGTATTCGGCCGCACTAAAATATACGGGTGCAAGATGTCATTAATGAACATATATGTAAAGTGATGCAATTATAGGCAAAAAATGCTGCATTATTTATTTAAGGAATTCTGCTATGAGTGTGGAATGATACAAATAGTGCGGTAAGCAAGGGATTGGACTAATTAAACATGTCCCCCTCCAGGGGTGGGCTGCGGACTGGTGTGTATAATCAAATTTAATGCTCTTAATGGAGACCACCTGAGTGTTCGTCGCAGCCTTTTTTCCTCCCTGGCTGTTGCATCGTGAGTTCGGCGGGTTCACTCCCGGACAGGGCCTCTGATGAACGGAGTTCTGTGTATAAAAAGAAGGAAAATAAAAATCGAAAGAGCGACACACTTGGGAGCCCCTGGTGTGGTCGAGCCGCACTGCTCATAGGTCGTGCTCTCCCTATGCCCATGGTATCTCCAGAGCGTAATGATGTACGCGAGGGCTGGTCTTGCAATCATGCGAGGGCTGGGGTTAGCCGCATTGCTACGCTGCTCGGAATGTGCCGTGGTCTTGATTGATGTTGCTCCGGCGCGTTTGGCGTGTCCGGTCGCTTAACGGCCGGACTCGAAAATTGCCTTAAAATGCTGCTCAGATTTCCGCGAGAGCCGCCAGATGTTCCTCCGCTCGAGGGAGCGCCCATATTTCCGCTGACCGTGATGACTCCATGAGGGCTCGCATCTTGGGCTTGAGGTATGCATAATGCGGCACCGCGTTGAACTTTATGAACGCGTTCGCTCGAAAGCAGAGCGTGATAGCCGCCGCGAATGTAACTATGTCAAGATTAACTCTCGCTCGAAATTATCCGGGATTCAAGACCACTTCAGCAGTGGATCGAGCCTGCATAATTGGCCTCAACACCGGTATGACGCCTTTGAAGGTCGCCTTTGTAGGTTTAATCCTTGAGGGTCTATGCCCATCTTGCGACCGATCCCGATAAAGCAGGTTCAGCACGCCGCCGCCCATCGACTCGTGAGGTGAAATCCATCGACAATTGGGTCTAAAACCAATGCGGCGAATCGCCATGGCGGATATCGATCGGATGGTCTCTTCGATCGAAAGTGATCGGGCAAGAGGACCATGGATTGAACTTCGGGTGATCGCTCCATCGCATATACGCCCCTTAGTGCACGCTCTCCCTCTTGGGTATATGGGTTATGATATCATGTTTACCGTCCGCACTTGTGGGGGAAACCTTTCGTCCTCACTCGCTCAGCGGCGGGTCTCCTCCTCGTCGTTGCCGGCAGCCCTTGTCGTTGTTTTCGCAATTAACTTGCTCGTCTTAAATACCCAACAATCTCTGGTGTGGTTAGCTGGTTTTTTGGGGTGCCATGTATCCGCAAGAGCGGTCGAGTATTCGGTCCAAATTGGACGGACCTGTGGTGGTTCTTTTAAATGGCTTTTTCCATCGACCGGGTTTAGGGCCTCGGAATCCGCGCTGACCGCCAGATCCTCCTTGTCGCCGCCGTTAACGCGGCGCTTATTTTGCTTCGACGCGACCTGCCATTGTGGTTCTTAGTATCCGGACTACCAGCATTTTTATCGAGGTTGTTGTGCGAGCTAGCTACTATCCTCTCCCGCACGTAAGCGGGTCATTAATGATGTGAGGGCTGCCATGGATTTCGCTTTTCCCGCCCTAGGTGCCGGGCTAGCCACTCGTCATGATGTTATGTTTGAAGGCTGCGAGGGCCTCTCGTGATCCGGATAGTCGACGATTTGATTTTTCTTTGTTAAGAACCGTGTCCAGAATTGCCTGGCCGATTCGTTTGGCTGCTGAATTATGTGGCTTAGGTCATCGACGTGTGGTGGTCACACATATGTGCCCTGGAAGTTGTCGAGGAATGCGGCTTCCAGGTCCTCCCAACACCCAATTGACTCTGCGGGCAAGCTGTTAAGCCAATGCCGAGCTGGTCCTTAAGCTTGAGGGGGATATTTGATGGGTGGAGATCGCTCGCGGGCCATATGGATATGAAGGAGATAATCTTCGATCCAAACCGCTGGTCTGTTGTGCCATCGTAGGATTCAATGTTTACGGTTTAAACCCTTCAGGATTTGATGATCCATTACTTCGTCGCTGAAGCATAGCGGTGTGCGGCGCTCAGATTGAGCAATATCACGACGTAGCTCAAGGGAGCGTTGTTCGCAGGTTCGCCCGCCGAGTTGTTGTATCCGCGCGACGGTATTCGTCGTGGGTCGTGGGTTCCCACGTGATCCATAGATGGATCTGGATTGCCTTGCTTTGTCCTCCAATATATCTCGCAAGTCCGGCGCGCTCCTCGTGGCTTCGTAATTTTTGAGCGATGCCGGGTACGGTCTTGGTGGAGGGCCCGGATGCTCTTCGCCGCGACCACGGTGGTCGGTCGGTCAGACAGCGCTGGTGATGAAGGTATGTATGCTTCCTCCTCTAATCGGGGAGCAACTTGCGCTTTTGCGAACTCTTGAGGACATTCGTTCATACTCTTCGCCGCGAGGACCTCGGTCCATCCGTCGGCCGCCAGTCTTGATCAGCTTGAAGTCGCTGCTGCTTTTTCTTTAGGCTATTTGTGTGGCCATTAGCCCGCGCTTGAAACGCTCTTGTTCGACGGATCCTCGGGCACGACGAATTCATTGTCGCCGAGGCTTACCTCGCTCCCGAGGGAGGTATGTAATTATCATCCTCGACCTCTTCGCCCGCCGCCTCTCGTGAGGGCTTGCTTCTCGATCCTCCCGCTGAATCTTGCCGGAGGGGATTGTCTTGGCACTTTCGGGTGTTATTATCTCCCGTGCGGAATTTCTATTCTTGCTTTGTGGGCGGATTTAGAGCGGCGCCACGACGCCGGGCGCTTGGGCTGTTTCTTTTAGGAATCTGCCTCCGCCGCTTCTTCGCCGTCCCCATCTTTTGGGGTGTCCACCATGTATATGTCATATGACGAGTAGGTCTTCAGTGCTCGTAGGCACCGGTTCTTGTTAAATCTCTCGCATCATCGCTCATACCGCCGATGTCTTGAGTCATAGTCTAGCATGTCGGTTAGATCGCCGACAGATGCTACAAAGTGGGTGGTGGGTGGGCTTTGAATTTCTTCGTCGTCTGCATCCCAACCATCCCGCCATAATCCGCCAGGCTCTCCGGATAGCGAGAGATGCTTTAGCAATTTAAGATGTCGCCAAAGGGCGAGTGCCGAAGATGTCCGCATGGTGAACTCCATGATCGGCGCCCAATCGGATTCGACAAGGGGCACAGGAGGTTCGAGTCCGGCAGGAGTCCGCACCTCGAGTCACGAAGTTTTATAAGGGACAAGGTCAGTGTTCGGCCCCATCGTCGCGGATGTTGCAGCTCCCGAGGCGGTGTCCAGCCACTCGTCCTCAATCTGCGCGATCGGCTCCGGACTATTGGTCGGAGCGGATTCGTGTGCGGCCTCCAAGGTACTATCCGGCGGTAGAGCTAGATCGTGCCCATCATGACAGTGCGGCGCGCTCGAATGTGGATCGAATCCGTCGAAGATCAAGTCTCCGCGGATGTCCGCCTTGAAGTTTAGGCTTCCAAATCTGACCTGACGGCCAGGGGCGTAGCTTTCGATCTGCTCCAGATGGCCAAATGAATTAGCCCGCAGTGCGAAGCCGCCGAATACGAAGATCTGTCCGGGGAGAAAAGTCTCACCCTAGACGTCGTTGTTGATTGAAGAAGCCATCAAGCCTATCAGTGACGACAGAGGAACTCTCAACGAAAGCACCAATGTCGGTGTCAAACCGTGGATCTCGGTAGGGGTCCCGAATCGTGCGCCTAGGCGGATGGTAACAGAGACAAGGACACGATGTTTTTACCTGTGTTGGGCCCTCTCGATGGAGGTAAAACCCTACTCCCGCTTGATTGATATTGATGATATGGGTAGTACAAGAGTGGATCTACCACAAGGAGGCTAAACCCTAGAAGCTAGCCTATGGTTTGATTGTTGTAATGGTTGTTACGTCCCACGGACTAAAGCCCTCCGGCTTATATAGACACCGGAGAGGGCTAGGGTTACACGTAGTCGGTTACAATGGTAGGAGATCTACATATCCAGACGCCAAGCTTGCCTTCCACGCCAAGGAAAGTCCCATCCGGACACGGACTAAGTCTTCAATCTTGTATCTTCATAGTCTTGGAGTCCGGCTGACGATGATAGTCCGGCTGTCCGGACACCCCCTAGTCCAGGACTCCCTCATTCAGGGTCCCAGATGAGATCCCGAATGTGACGAGGAACTCCGGAATGGTCCGGAGGTGAAGATTGATATATTGGACGAAGGGTATTGGAGTCCAAAAGTGTTCCGGGGGTACCGGATGATGACTAGCATGACCGAAAGGGGTTTCGGGAGGCCCCGACAAGTGTTGGGGGCCTTATGCGCCAAAGGGGAGGGAGCACACCAGCCCACTAAGAGGTTGTGCGCCCCAAGCCCCTTTTCCCACATTGCTTGAAGAGGTGGGGCGCCTCCCTAGGGTTTCCTCCACTTGCCTTGGGGGGCCAAGTCACCTAGGGGGATGCGCCCAAACCCATCTAGGGTTTTCCCCCTTTCTTGGCTGCCACTCCTAGATTGGATCTAGGGGCGCCCCCTCCCTCCAGCCTTCCCCCTGTATAGAGAGGAGGGAAGAGAGGCAGCCACACGGATACAAATCTATTCGTGCCACAGGGTTGCTCCTCCTCTCCCTCATAGCTATCTTCTTCTCCGTAGTGCTTAGTGAAGCTCTGCTGAGATTTCTCCACCACCACCGCCACCACACCGTCATGCTGTCGGAGGACTCAAGTTACTACTTCACCATCGCTCGTTGGATCGAGGAGGTGAAGGCGTCATCAAGCCGTACGTGCGTTGAACGCGGAGGTGCCGTCCGTTCGGCACTAGATCGGAGTTCGTGGGACGGATCGTGATTGGATCGCAAAGACGTTCGACTACATCAACTGCATACCTTAACGCTTCCGCTTAGCAATCTACAAGGGTATGTAGATCCAATCTCTCCTCTTATAGATGGTCATCTCCTAGATTGGATCTTGGGTGTTCGCAGGAAATCTTTTGTTTCCCATGCAACATTCCCCAACAGTGGTATCGGAGCCAAGTCTATGCGTAGATGACATCACGACTAGAACACAAAGGAGTTTGTGGGCGTTGATATTCAGATTGCTTCCTTCCTTGGTCTTTTCTTGATTCAGCGGTATTTGTGGGATGAAGGTGCCCGGACCAACCTTACATGTCCACGTACATGAGACCGGTTCCATCGACAAACATGTGACTTTGTTGCATAAAGATGGTTGGCGGGTGTTTGTCTCTCCCATCTTAGTTGAATCGGATTCGGCAAAGGAGGTCCTTGTAGAAGGTTAAATAGCAACTTGCATATCACCGTTGTGGCTTTGCGTAGGTAAGAATTGTTCTTGTTAGATACCCATAGCAGCCACGTAAAACATGCAACGGCAATTAGAGGACGTCTAACTTGTTTTTGCAAGGTATGTTGTGATATGATATGGCCAAAGACATGGTGAAATACATTTGATGTATGAGATTATTATGTTTGTATTACTTTATGTCGACTTGCATGTCGATGCATACGGCAACCGACATGAGCCATAGGGTTGTATTTAATTATTGTATGACTTGCGTGTCAATCATTAAGTGCTATGTAATGCTTTACTTTATTGCTAAGCGGTAGCAATAGTAGTGGAAGCATGGTTGGCGTGACAACCATGATGGTGACACGATGATGGAGATCATGGTGTCATACCGGTGACGATGGAGATCATGCCAGTGCTTTGGAGATGGAGATCAAAAGCACAAGTTGATGGCCATATCATGTCACTTATGATTTGCATGTGCAGTTAATCCTTTTATGCATCTTATTTTGCTTAGGACGATGGTAGCATTATAAGGTGATCCCTCACTTAAATTTCAAGAAAAAACTGTATTCTCCCCAAGTGTGCATCGTTGCTAAAGTTCGTCGTTTCGAAGCATCACATGATGATCGGGTGTGATAGACTCCACGTTCACATACAATGGGTGCAAGCCAGTTTTGCTCATGCGGAACACTTGGGTTAAACTTGACGAGCCTAGCATGTACAGACATGGCCTCGGAACACAAGAGACCGAAAGGTCGAACATGAGTCATATAGTAGATATGATCAACATGGAGATGTTCACCATTGAAACCACCTCATCTCACGCGATGATCGGACTTGGGTTAGTGAATGTGGATCATGTTACACTTGGATGACCAGAGGGATGTCAATTTGAGTGGGAGTTCTTAAGTAATATGATTAGTTGAACTCATTATCATGAACTATAGTCTAAGTTATCTTTGCAAATTATGTTGTAGATCAATAGCTCGCGCTATAGCTCCCTGTTTTAATACATTCCTAGAGAAAGACTAAGTTGAAAGATATTATGAGCAATTATGCGGACTAGGTCCATAATATGAGATTGTCCTCATTGCTGCATAGAAGGCTTATGTCCTTGATGCACTGCTCGGTGCGCCAACCCTTCTAGCATCGTCTATGGATGTTGTGAATATCTAGCAGACACGTTCTGATGACTACTTGATAGTTTAGTGCGCCATCCTTTACGGCTTAGAATCGGGGATCCAAAGACATTTTGAACGCCATGGAACATATGAGATGTTCCAAGAGCTGAAATTGGTATTTCAGGCTCATGCCCATGTTGAGAGGTATGAGACCTTCTTTGCCTACAGGATGGAGGAGAATAGCTCAGCCAGTGAGCATGTGCTCAGAATGTCTGGGTGCTACAATCGCTTGAATCAAGTGGGAGTTAATATTATAGATAAGATAGTGATTGACAGAGTTCTCCAGACACTATCCCCAAGCTACTGGAACTTTGTGATGAACTATAACATGCAAGGGATGGAGATGATCCTGGAGCTGTTCGCGGTACACCGCAGAGGTAGAATCAAGAAGGAGCATCATGTGTTGATGGTTAACAAGACCACTGGTTTCAAGAAGGGCAAGGGCATGAAGGGAAACTTCATGAATGGCAAGCCAGTTGCTGCTCCAGTGAAGAAACCCAAGGGTGAACCCAAACCCGAGACTAAGTGCTTCTATTGTAAGGGGAGCGGTCAGTGGTAGCGGAGCTACCCCAAATACTTGGTAGATAAGAAAGCTGGCAACCTCAACAAAAGTATATTTGATATACATGTTATTTATGTGTACCTTACTAGTACTCCTAGTAGCACCTAAGTATTAGCTACCGGTTCAGTTGCTAATATTGGTAACTCGACACAAAAGCTGCAGAATAAATGGAGACTAGCTAAGGGTGAGGTGACGATGTGTGTTGGAAGTGTTTCCAAGGTTGATGTGATCACCATCGCACGCTCCCTCTACCTTTGAGATTAGTGTTGAACCTAGATAAAAGTTATTTGGTGTCTACGTTGAGGCATGAACATGATTAGATCGTGTTTATTGCAATATGGTTATTCATTTAAGTCAGAGAAGGATGGTTATTCTGTTTACATGAATAATACCATCTATGGTCATGCACCCAATGTGAATGGTTTATTGAACCTCGATCGTAGTGATACACATGTTCATAACATTGAGGCAAAAAGATGTAGAGTTAATAATGATAATACCACTTTCTTGTGGCACTGCCGCTTAGGTCATATTGATGTAAAGTGCATGAAGAAACTCCAAGTTGATGGACTTTGGGAGTCACTTGATTTTGAATCACTTGACACATGTGAACCATGCCTCATTGGCAAGATGACTAAACCCCCGTTTTTCGGAACAATGGAACGGGCAAGTGACTTGTTGGAAATCATACATGCTGATGTGTGTGGTCCGATGAGTGTTGACGCATGCGGTGGATATCGTTGTTCCCTCACCTTCACCGCTTTGAGTAGATATGGGTATGTTTACTTAATGAAGCATAAGTATAAAATGTTTGAAAAATTCAAGCAATTTCAAAGTGAAGTTGAGAATCATCGTAATAAGAAGATTAAATTCCTACGATCCAGTCGAAGGGGAGAATATCTGAGTTATGAGTTTGGCCATCACTTAACACAATGTGGAATTTTTTCACAGTTGACGCCACCTAGAACACCACAATGTAATGGTGTGTCCGAACGTCGTGATTGTACCTTATTGGATATGGTGCGTTCTGTGATGTCACTTGCCGATCTACCAATATCGTTTTCGGGATATGCATTAGAGACAACTACATCCACTTTAAATAGGGCACCATCTAAGTCCATGGAGACGACGTTGTATGAACTGTGGTTTGGCAAGAAACCTAAGTTGTCATTTCTTAAGGTTTGGGGCTGCGATGCTTATGTCAAAAGGCTTCAGCCGGAAAAGCTCGAACCCAAAGCGGACAAATGCGTCTTCATAGGATACCCAAAAGATACCGTTGGGTATACCTTCTATCTCAGATCCGAGGGCAAAGTGTTTGTCGCTAAGAACGTGGCCTTTCTCGAGAAAGAGTTTCTCTCTAAAGAATTGAGTGGGAGGAAGATTGAACTTGATGAGGTTGTTGAACCTTCACTTCAACCAGAGAGTAGCGCAGCGCAGTAAGATGTTTCTGTGACACCTATGTCAGTTGAAGAGGAAGCTAACGATAGTGATCATGAAGCTTCGGATCAAGTTACTATCAAACCTCGTAGGTCGACAAGGATACGTACTGCTTCTGAGTGGTACGGTAACCCTGTCTTAGAGGTCATGTTGTTAGACAATGGTGAACCTACGAGCTATGGAGAAGCGATGGTGGGCCCGGATTCCAACAAATGGCTAGGAGCCATGAAATCTGAGATAGGATACATGTATGCGAGCAAAGTATGGACTTTGGTGGACTTGCCCGATGATTGGCAATCCATTGAGAATAAATTGATCTTTAAGAAGAAGACATACGTTGATGGTAATGTCACCATTTATGAAGCTCAACTTGTCGCAAAGAAGCTTCCAACAAGTTCAAGGAGGTGACTATAATGAGACTTTCTCACTCATAGCGATGCTAAAGTCTGTTGGAATTATGTTAGCAGTTGCTGCATTTTCATTTACAAAATCCGGCAAATGGATATCAAAACAAAGTTTCCTTGACGGTTTCCGTGAGGAAAGGTTGTATGTGATACAATCAGAAGTTTTTGTCAATCCTAAGGATGCTAAAAGGTATGCAAGCTCCAATGACCTTCTATGGATTGGAGCAAGCATCTCGGAGTTGGAACATATGCTTTGATGAGGTGGTCAAAGCTTTTGGGTTTATACAAAGTTTGCAAGAAACTTCTATTTTCAAGAAAGTGAGTGGGACCGCTACAACATTTCTGATAAGTTTATGTGGATGACATATTGTTGATCAGAAATGATGTAGAATTTCTGGAAAGCATAAAGGGTTGTCTGAAAGGGGTTTTTCAAAGGAAGACCTGGGTAAAGCTGCTTACATATTGGGCAACTAGATCTATAGAGATAGATCAAGATGCCTGATAAGACTTTCATAGAGCACATACCTTGACATGATTTTGAAGGAGTTCAAAATGGATCAGTGAAACAAGGAGTTCTTGCCTAAGTTGTAAGGTGTGAAGTGATACGTCTCCAACGTATCTATAATTTTTGATTGCCCCGTTTTGGATGTTTATGGGCTTTACTTTACACTTTTATATCATTTTTGGGACTAACCTACTAACCAGAGGCCCAGGCCGAATTGTTGTTTTTTTGCCTATTTTAGTGTTTCCATGAAAAGGAATATCAAATGGAGTCCAAACGGAATGAAACCTTCGAGAGCGATCTTTTTGGAACAAACGCAATCCAGGAGACTTGGAGTGGACATCAAGAAGCAGCCGAGGCGGCCATGAGGCAGGAGGGGCGCGCCCTAGGGGGGTGGGCACGCCCCCACCCTCATGGGCCCCTCGTGGCTCCCCTGACCTACCTCCTTCGCCTATATATATCTACGTACACCGAAAACATCCAGGGGCACGATGAAAAACTATTTCCACCGTCGCAACCTTCTGTATCCGCGAGATCCCATCTTGGAGCCTTCGTCGGTGCTCTGCCAGAGGGGGAATCGACCATGGAGGGCTTCTTTATCAACACCATAGCCTCTCCGATGAGTTGCGAGTAGTTTACCACAGACCTTCGGGTCCATAGTTATTAGCTAGATGGCTTCTTCTCTCTCTTCGAATCTCAATACAAAGTTCTCCTCGATCTTCTTGGAGATCTATTCAATGTAACTCTTTTTGCAGTGTGTTTGTCGAGATCTGATGAATTGTGGGTTTATGATCAAGTTTATCTATGAGAAATATTTGAATCTCCTCTGAATTCTTTTATGTATGATTGGTTATCTTTGCAAGTATCTTCGACTTATCAGTTTGGTTTGGCCTACTAGATTGATCTTTCTTGCAATGGGAGAAGTGTTTAGCTTTGGGTTCAATCATGCGGTGTCCTTTCCCAGTGACAGCAGGGGCAGCAAGGCACGTATTGTATGGTTGCCATCGAGGATAAAAACATGGGGTTTATATCATATTGCTTGAGTTTATCCCTCTACATCATGTCATCTTGCTTAATGCATTACTTTGTTCTTATGAACTTAATACTCTAGATGCAGGCAGGAGTCGGTGATGTGTGGAGTAATAGTAGTAGATGCAGAATCCTTTCGGTCTACTTATTGCGGACGTGATGCCTATATACATGATCATGCCTAGATATTCTCATAACTATGCACTTTTCTATCAATTGCTCGACAATAATTTGTTCACCCATCGTAGTACTTATGCTATCTTGAGAGAAGCCACTAGTGAAACCTATGGCCACAGGGTCTATCTTTTATCATATAAGTTTCCGATCTATCTTTATTTGCAATCTTTACTTTCCAATCTATATCATAAAAATACCAAAAATATTTATCTTATCTTATTATCTCTATCACATCTCACTTTCGCAAGTTACGTGAAGGGATTGACAACCCCTTTATCGCGTTGGTTGCGAGGTTCTTGTTTGTTTGTGTAGGTACGAGGGACTTTTGAGGAGCCTCGTACTGGATTGATACCTTGGTTCTCAAAACTGAGGTAAATACTTACGCTACTTTGTTGCATCACCCTTTCCTCTTCAAGGGAAAACCAACGCAGATGCTCAAGAGGTAGCAAGAAGGATTTCGCACCGCTGTCGGAAGGTCTTCGCCCACCAAGACATACCAAGTACCCATCACAAACTCATCTCCCTCGCATTACATTATTTGCCATTTTCCTCTCGTTTTCCTCTCCCCCACTTCACCCTTGCCGTTTTATTCGCCCTCTCTTTCCCGATTGCCTCTCTTTTTCGCCTACCCTTTTGTGTGCTTGTGTGTTGGATTGCTTGTCACGATGGCTCAAGATAATACTAAATGACTTTTCCAATACCAACAATAATGATTTCCTTAGCACTCCGATTGCTCCTCTTTATGATGCTGAATCTTGTGAAATCAATGCTGCTTTGTTGAATCTTGTTATGAAAGATCAATTCTCCGGCCTTCCTAGTGAAGATGCCGCTACTCATCTAAACAACTTTGATGATTTGTGTGATATTCAAAAGAAGAAAGATACGGATAATGATATTGTTAAATTGAAGTTATTTCCATTTTCACTTAGAGATCGTGCTAAAACTTGGTTTTCGTCCTTGCCTAAAAATAGTATTGATTCATGGAATAAGTGCAAAGATGCTTTTATCTCTAAGTATTTTCCTCCTGCTAAGATCATCTCTCTTAGAAACAATATTATGAATTTTAAGCAACTAGATCATGAGCATGTTGCCCAATCTTGGGAGAGGATGAAATTAATGATTCGCAATTGCCCTACCCATGGTTTGAATTTATGGATTATCATACAAATATTTTATGCCGGATTGAATTTTGCTTCTAGAAATCTTTTAGATTCGGCCATGGGAGGCACTTTTATGGAAATCACTTCAGGAGAAGCTACTAAACTCCTAGATAATATTATGGTTAATTATTCTCAATGGCACACCGAAAGATCTACTAGTAAAAAGGTTCATGCAATAGAAGAAATTAATGTTTTGAGTGGAAAGATGGATGAACTTATGAAATTGTTTGCTACTAAGAGTGCTCCTATTGATCCCACTGATATGCCTTTGTCTACCTTCATTGAGAATAATAATGAATCTATGGATGTGAATTTTGTTGGTAGGAATAATTTTGGTAAATGCTTATAAAGGAAACTTTAATCCTATGCCGTTTCCTAGTAATTCCTCCAATAATTATGGTAATTCCTACAACAACTCTTATGGAAATATTAATAAGATGCCCTCTGATTTTGGGAATAGTGTTAAAGAATTTATGATGTCTCAAAAGAATTTCAATGCTTTTCTTGAAAAAAATTGCTTAAAGTTGATGAATTGGCTAGGAACGTTGATAGACTTTCTCTTGATGTTGATTGTTTGAAACTTAGATCTATTCCACCTAAGCATGATATCAATGAGTCTCTCAAAGCCATGAGAATTTCCATTGATGAGTGCAAAGAAAGAGCCGCTAGGATGCGTGCTAAGAAAGATTGCTTTGTAAAAGCGTGTTCTTCTAGTTTCCATGTTAATAATGATGAAGATCTAAAGATGTGTCTCCTATTAAATCTTTGTTTTCCAATATGAATCTTGATAATGATGGGACTGGGGATGAGTCAACTTTAGTTAAAAGGCGTCCCAATGATTCGGAGTTCTTAGATCTTGATGCTAAATTTGGTAAAAGTGGGATTGGAGAGGTCAAAACTTTACATAGCAATGAACCCACTTTTTTTGGTTTCAAGGAATTTAATTATGATAATTGTTCTTTAATAGATTGTATTTCCTTGTTGCAATCCGTGTTGAATTCTCCTCATGCTTATAGTCAAAATAAAGCTTTTACCAAACATATCGTTGATGCTTTGATGCAATCTTATGAGGAAAACCTCGAGTTGGAAGTTTCTATCCCTAGAAAACTTTATGATGAGTGGGAACCTACTATTAAAATTAAAATTAAAGATCATGAATTCTATGCTTTGTGTGATTTGGGTGCTAGTGTTTCCACGATTCCAAAAACTTTATGTGATGTGCTAGGTTTCCGTGAATTTGATGATTGTTCTTTAAACTTGCACCTTGCGGATTCCACTATTAAGAAACCTATGGGAAGGATTAATGATGTTCTTATTGTTGCAAATAGGAATTATGTGCCAGTAGATTTCATTGTTCTTGATATAGATTGCAATTTTTCATGTCCTGTTATTCTTGGTAGACCTTTCCTTAGAACGATTGGTGCAATTATTGATATGAAGGAAGGTAATATTAGATTCCAATTTCCATTAAGGAAAGGCATCGAACAATTTCCTAGAAAGAAATTCAAATTACCTTATGAATCTATTATGAGAGCCACTTATGAATTCAATACCAAAGGTGGCAATACTTAGATCTATTCTCGCTTTTATGCCTAGCTAGGGGCGTTAAATGATAGTGCTTGTTGGGAGGCAACCCAATTTTATTTTTGTTCCATGTTTTTTTTGCTTATTTTTAGTATTAAATAATTCATCTAGCCTCTGTTTAGATGTGGTTTAATGTTTTAGTTAGTGTTTGTTCCAAGTAGAAAACTATAGGATAACCTATGGTGATAGTTAATTTGATCTTGCTGAAAAACAGAAACTTATGCACGCACGAGAATAATTTTAGTAAATCACAGAAACGTGACTTTTAGTTGATTCTTTTTTTCAATCTGTACCCTTCAAAGTTTTGTCTTGTCAGATTGAATATTCAGAGATGAGAACACATGATATATGTCTTGCAATATGAATACTTGACGTGACAAAGGTATCTTATTGATTCACTTGATATGTGTTATGGCATTCAACTCGCGGATTCCTATGGTGATATTGGGGTAATATATGCATAGGGGTTGATGCACATTTTTCTTCGACGGAAACTTTGGGGTCTCTTTATAGTTCTTTGTGTGGATTGAGTATTATGAATATGAATTTGCTTTGGTGTTATTCTAGTACTTACTCTAGGATAGATCGAACCGGAAAAAATAGATTTGTGTTATTTTAGTACAAACTCTTGAATAGATCGAACGGAAAGAATAGCTTTGAGGTGGTTTCGTGACCTACAAACAATTCCAATCTTTTGTTCTCCACTAATAGGAACCCGGGAGTTATTCTTTATTGCACTTTGAGGGATAATCATATGATCCGACTATGTTAGCATTGTTGAGAGGTTGCACTAGCGAAAGTACGGACCCTAGGCCTCATTTTTAAGCATTGCAACACCATTTTTGTGCCCGTTTACTATTTGCTACCTTGCTGTTTTTATTTATTTAGATTATAAAAATATATTTCTACCATCCATATTACACTTTTATCACCATCTCTTCGCCGAACTAGTGCACCGATACAATTTGCAATTGTATTGGATGTGTTGGAGACACAAGAGATTTCTTGTATTTGGTTGCAGGGTCGTTTGAGAGAGACCATCTTCATCCTACACCTCTCACGGATTGATAAACCTTAGGTCATCCACTTGAGGGAAAATTGCCACTGTCCTACAAAACTCTGCGCTTGGAGGCCCAACACGTGTCTACAAGAATAAAGTTGCGTAGTAGACATCAAGCTCTTTTCTGGCGCCATTGCCGGGGAGGTGAGTCCTTGAAGGTATATCTTGAGATCTTGCAATCGAATCTTTTAGTTTCTTTGTTATCACTAGTTTGGTTTATAAAAGAAAACTACAAAAAAATGGAGTTGAGGTTGCATCATATTATTGATCATCTTTATAATATCTTTCTTGAAAATGATGGTTCGGAAAATTGTGCTCAATTGTTAGAAGAAGAATTTAATAAAATGATTGGCATGAATGATGAGCATGATTGCAATGTTGTTGGCATGAATTCTCTGAATATCCATGATGTTAACGATATGCAAAGCTACAAGCTTGGGGATGCTATGTTCGATGAAGATGATATTTTTACTCCCCCAAGTTTTGATGAGATAAATTATTATGATGATAGCATGCCTCCTATTTATGATGATTATAATGATGAAAGTGGATTTGGAGAGGTCATGACTTTATTTAGTGATTATTCCACTATTTTGGAAGAGGTTCCAATTTATTATGCGAACAAAGTTGCTATCTATGATGATTATGGTGATGACATGTATGCTATAAAGAATAATAATAACCATGAAACTTGTCATCATTATTTTAATTTTCAATCCCATGATAGTTATTTTGTTGAGTTTACTCCCACTACTATTCATGAGAATAAATTTGCTTATGTAGATAGTAGTAAAATTTCTATGCTTGTGGATCATGAAAAGAATGCTTTATGTGATGTCTATATTGTTGAATTCATTCATGATGCTACTGAAAATTACTATGAGAGAGGAACATATGCCTGTAGGTGTTGCAACAATATCAAGGTTCCTCTCTATGTGTTGAACGTTTTGAAATTGCACTTGTTTTGCCTTCCTATGCTAATTGATTCTTGCTCCCAAAAGTTATTTTCTCACAAAATCCCTATGCATAGGGAGTGGGTTAGACTTAAATGTGCTAGTCATATGCTTCATGATGCTCTCTTTATGTTTCAATTCTTATCTTTTATGCGAGCATCATTAACTCATCATGCCTAGCTAAAAGGCATTAAAGAAAAGCGCTTGTTGGGAGACAACCCAACACTTTTACTACTGTTTTTGTGTGTTCACATGATTATGCTACTGTATTAATCATATTTTATTGTCTTTGTTTCAATAAAGTGCCAAGTAAAGCCTTTGGGATCATGTAGGGTGATAGTTGATTTGATCTTGCTGAAAAATAGAAACTCTTGCGCTCACGAAAATAGCTCTCATTTTTAACAGAAGAGTGCTTTTGAGTTGTTTCTTTTTCAGACGATTAATACACAAATTTCTCATGCGGTCCAGTTTTTTCATAACTTTTGGAGTAGCAGAAGTATGGTTTGAGTACAGATTACTACAGTCTGTTCTGTTTTTGACAGATTCTGTTTTCAATGCATAGTTTGCTTGCTTCCTTGTTTCTATGGCTTATATTGCTCAATATAAATTGTGGAAATGATATGCTACAGTAGGAATTGTGTGGAAACAATTATGAATCTTGTCTTTTACAGTACCAAAAGTGAAATGCACTACTAGGGAAAAGGCTAGCAGCAGCGCGGGTTTTACATGTATCAATGGCTGGTACCAGCGCTACTAATACGGGCGCTCTAGTTAACTCATAGCGAGAGCGCGTGCCGCCGCTATCTGCTATACAAGTGTAGCAACAGCAGTGGTTGCGGAAGCTTCGCTATCGCTATTAGCGCTTAGCGCTCTTTGGCGGACGCGCCATCGCTATAACGGCGCATGCTGCTAACTTTTGTACACTCGCCATCGCTAATTTAAGTAGTTTTTTTGGCATATTTGTTTTGTATTTGAACCGCTTTGTAGAAGAATCTTTAGCACATAGAAATTTCATCATGATACACATACAAATGCTGCGAGACCACAAATGTAATCATAGCATGTACATACAAATAGTCTCTTCATAATCATCATCCAACACAAAGTGATATCTTGTTATCATCTCGAAAATAGCAACACATGCAAGTCTCGAATACTTGCAACTACAACAACGTCATCCATCTAAACAAAGGCATACGCAAGAAGTGCTATCACTTTGAGTGAGAGCGAACCATGCAATACATGAGGTGGCGGTTCTGAGTCCTCTCTCGCTTAGCGTGAACCTCAAGTAACTAGCTTCTCCTTCTTATGCTTTTGAAGTTTTTATGGCTGGCGCCGTGAACCCATTCACTTGCGCCGACACTCATGCCACTCGTTGTACACCCCGAACCTTCCCTTTGTACACGACATAGCATTTCCATCTCGCCATCAAGAAACTAGGTACTGTTAGAGATGCATGTTCATGAAGAGGATGTACAATCATATATATGCAAAAAAATATACTAGAGCAACACCAAAAAGAAAGGTTAGCAACTAGATGCAACATATACAAGACGCAAATTAATTAACTAGAGGTACGCAGGTCATCGTACGCCAACTAACAAAGTAGCGTTACGCAAGTTCGGCAGGGACCGTGGACATCACAAAGTTTCATCGCTACAAAAAGTATACAAGTTCAACCGACACATATCATCATCATCGGCATCATAACTCACTAGAAGTTCCATCCTTCCATATCATCGAGGACGAACCCTAGCTGCTTGAACGGCGTGAGGTCTAGACGTTGCATGCCTATGCGAGTTCGGACGTCAGCTCGCGATATAGGGCCGTGGTGGAACATCCCCTTCTCATCGACGACTTCTTTCATGATGATCATCGCAATGTCGCTTTGGATGCGAAAGAAGTCATCTCTAAGTTTATAATTCGCTTCTCCATGAGATTCTAGCCACTTGTGGATATGATCATCATTTCTGCTGTTAATGCGAAGCTTTTGGTGATCCGTGTTGAACTGAATCATGAGATGGACGATGTAGAATCCATCCTTCTTGCTTGGTTTTGGGACATGGATGCAGGAGAAGTTAGTTTTATGCGTGAAACCCATCTTCTTGTTCCTTTGTTTCCTGATATGCACGTGGCCACCTCTATAGCTGAAGCCTTGGAGAGCATCATCTAGAATATTCATTATGTGGGTGTAGTCCTTTTTCTCGTAGTCTCTCGAAGGGTCAAAATACACGGCGTGGGAGACTTGCGGGTAAAGAACGATAAGAACGGCGCTGTTCTTTGCAAGGGAAAAGACACCTCAAATTATTCCCCATATGAGAGAGAAGGAATGATTGAAATGTACGAAAGGGTTGTCGGGAATCGACTTACTTTGGATGATAAGGCACGAGGACAATTTCCGGTCCTTATTCTGTACCATGAAGTTTTGGAGGTACTCCCTAGCAGTTTCACGCTCAAAGTCGCCGAGACTCAAGAAAGACTCGTGCATGTAGTACGGATCCGCCACACGATTTGCGAGACTTCTTCACTCTTCACGACGGAGCTCATATGTAGCGCAAAAAGGCGGACGATAGTAAAATCAAGCCGCCTTGTTAGAAACATCTCAAAGATATGGTCAAACCGCAGGAAGAACACCTCCATGGGCCGTGTGTCGACATAGCACTTCCCTCGTGCACACGAGCCGCGTATGTCGGATATCCCGGATCCTTTGAGGCTAGTAGGCTTTTCTCGATTGACAAAGACATGGTCGTGCAGTCTCACGAGATCCCCGATAGTGCCTCCAGCGGTTTTGGCGGTAGCATCGGCTCGCCCGTGAGATGGAACATGACCGCACCTTTCACGGTACACGCTCTTGTAATGCATCGTCTGGCTGCTGTGTGCTCGCTTGTTTGGAGGCGATTACCTTCCCGATCTCTTCCTCTCCTTTTCTTGGGCACACCTTCCAGACCCTTCCTTAATCCCTGCCCAAGTGTTCTCGGGCTAAGCATCAGACGACCTCGCGCCCGGCTAGTTGAGCCTGTGTTGAGGCGGCATCTTCAGCGTGTCTGTGAGGATTTCATGAAGAGAGACTTTTGCATTCCATGGTACGGCCCTGCCCGCATATCATCCATATCCTCATTAGCAAGTCGATAGTCCGATTCGTCATATGGTTGACTCATCATATCTATGTCACACCATACGCGCTTGTATTGAGGTAATCCATAGGGTCGACCTCCGCCTCATCATCCATTCTCTGTTCTAAAGGTACATCAGCCAAGATTATTGCACCCCTTCATCATGTCGTCCGCCGCCTCACCCGGCACTACTACAGAGCCGGTAATTGCGTAGGTGGGGTGGTGGTCTCCGCACATGCTTGTTGATGTGTGGTAGTTATTGGTGTGCTCTCGGCGGCTCGCATTTAATAAGATTCTTCGCCATAGCAGCACCCAACCCTTGCATCGTCCAATCCATGGCGGGGTCTCGTCGTCCGCTCCCACATCTTCAGATCGAGGAGGCAAATCCTCGTGCCCGATTTCACACCTGGTCAAGCTAACCTCAAGTGCCCAATGGGATCGGGTGGTTGTGGAATGTGCGTTGAGAGGGTCCATTATCATCCCCTTTCCCATGTCCACCTTCCGCCTTTGATCAAGTAGAGTATGGTGCATGGGGTTTTTTCGCTTTGCAAACACATATGTTTGTGGTGTAAAACAACCAAAGGCAACAAAATGGAATATTATCTATATATATATGTTGGTGCGACATGTAATTACCGTGACGGCGCCAAGCTCAGCTAAAGACGAAGGCCCACCTAGCGCGCTGAGACCGAGGACGGGCTGCTATGAGCGGAGCGGCTGAGAGGAGGCCGGTTGCTTGAGCAAGTGATGGTGCGATGGTGTTGTTGTTCATGGAGTTGTTGCGATTTGGCGGGCATCGGAAATCATGTACCGTCTTGTGCGGATTTTCCTTCGCCCGATTGATGATAATGGAACCAAGTTAGTAGCGAAATCATTTCTGCAGTGCGATAACTGGTGCATTGATTTCTTTGTAGCAACTCATATTTGTCCTCGGCTGCTTTTTGGCGTCCTCGGCTGCTTTTTCTCGACCGCAAGCTTCACCTTTGCGCCGATCTCGCCTAACTAAACTTCTTTTTTCGCTTCTTGGCCTCTGGGCGTCGTTGTAAAACACCTTCCACGTGGCGCTGTCTCGCCGCCGCACACGACCATATTGCGGCCGCTGGTCCAACGGGAGTCCCTTAAGTTCGCTCAAGGCCCGGTTGAGAGGGTGTCCCACTTGGGCCTCATCGGAGAAGTAGGGCTTTGGCTGCAAGCGGTGTTGCTTCTCGAGAGTCTAATCAATTTCCTCGTGATCTTGTCCGTAAAAACCTTTTTCTCCTTGTCCCACTTGTAGCGGGCCTGATGAAGTCATGCTCCAAGGGGTTGGTGAACTTTCGCGAAGGGGTGCAGGAGACCCGCGGCTTCACGCCGCGTCCTCCTTATCCCATATGGGCCTTTTACCGAGGTAGCCACGGCTTCCGAGGCGATGCTTCCGTGTTCCGGAGCTGAAGGCTTTTGAATTTCGCAGCCTTAGCCTTGGCTGCCTCGGTAGCGCAAGTGTCCTCGAACTTTTCGAACTCCTCTTCCGTAAGTGTCGGATTTTCCTCCGAGAATCTTGGACGGGGTTCATCAGCCTCAATAGCTCGTTTCACCCTCCCTTTCCAGAGGCCAAATCATTGCTGAATATGCCCATGGCGTGATTGTTAATCTTTTTCATCTTCGGATCATCCCACGGTTGTTCTATGTTATCATCCCGTCGGGGAACTTGAATCTCTTGTGCAACTTCGTTAGGAGCAATCTGCGTCAAATGTTCTTTACTCCTTAAGTCATCGTCGTTGATGCTCACAAGATTCCGTAGGATGCATCCTACTTGGTTCCCATAGCACTTGCGAGGTTCTTCCGCTCTAACGGCTCAAACTTGCTGTGTGCCATCTTTGTGATCACAAGTCGTCCAATCCCTAGTTTGTTAGGTTTTCGTATCCTCGCTTCTTATGCTTCCTCTTTTCGGTATCGGCATCGGGCGGTACCTTCCCTTGATACCTTCCCCACGGTCTCGGCGCCGCCATCGGTCTTGGCGGCGCCGTCGGTCTTGCGGGCGCCGTCGGTGTCGATGTCGACGTCGAGTACCATCATCGAGGTGACTCGCAAACCTTGCTTAGCATCAAATAGTCGAGGTACTCTTGTTCACCATCATAATCCATCTAAATCGCATCTTGGTCAAGGCCCGGTTTCTTCGTTGTTCGACATGTTTCCTATGATTAAGTGGCCTCATTTATTTCTAAAAGTATGAATAAATGAGAAATGACGAAAAGAAATCTATGTGCCAAGACTCGATATGCCAACTATGTAGCACAAATCATGCCTTTATTCACGGAAATTTCGGCATGACCTTTGCTAAAAATGGACATATCGGCGCTGAATTCACCAAACGGAAATGAATCAACATTTGGCGTAACATAGGCCACTCGGATCATTTTCCAAACATGACATGTCCAAAACATGACATATGCACATATCACATGTCCAGTTCAAATTTCCATATAAATTCAGCTAATTTTGAAACCTAGCTAAATTCATAACTAAATAGATAACCTAATTAATTAACATGAAGAACCCTAGCAGAGAGGGGGTTTACAGAGAGTGCAGGGGCGAGGAGGGAGGCGAGGGCCGACGGTCGGGGCGAGCGCCTGGTTGGGCGGCCAGGGGTCGGGGCGAAGCGCCGAGTCGGGGCGAAGGCCGAGTCGTGGTCGAGGGTCGACGGGCGAAGCGCTGGGGCTAGCGCTGGCGCGGCGAGTCGGAGTTGGGGCGAAGCGCCGGGCGGGTCGGGCGCGGGCGGAGCGACGGGCCGGAGAGAGTGGGGATTTGGGGAAATGTGGCGGGATGAAGCGCGCGAGTGAAAATTTTGGGTTAAGTGGACGTAGCGATGAGCGCGTTATGCCAAACGCGCTACTACTATGATCTGTAGCTGCAGCGCTTTATGGTAAACACGCTGCCATCGGCAGCGGTTTATAAGAAACGCGCTACTACTATGGTATGTAGCAGCAGCGGTTTTGTGGAACGCGCACATCGCTGCCGTCGCATCGCCAGTTTTCATTTTCTTTTCCTTTATTTTATCCCACTTTTATTTCCGAGGCAAGTGAACGAAGGGAGGCGATATATATTGCATCATTTGACGGTTAAATATGTATGCAAAATAGGAACATATATATTACACATCATATGGCTAAGTGTGTATACAAAATAGGAACATATATATATTACACATCATTGGACCCATAACATACGCTTCCTCAAGTCTTGACGTTTGCGTTTTTGAGTGAGCTTCTTTCACTTCTTGTTCGTCAAGAATAATTGAGCCCCTCATTGTGACTTTGCCTTTTCCATGGAGTGCGATTTTTCTTAGGTAATGTAGTATTGATTCTTCTTTTGACGATACTTCATCATCGTCGTCATCTTCCCTCATTGGGTTGCCGATCGATCATAGTCTTCCTCGTTGGCGACTCCATCCATTCCAATGATGTTCCTTTTGCCTCTCCTCCGACAACACGGCTGGGATTGTGCGGGTCGATTATGAAGAAGCATTGTGTCACGTGCTTAGCGTGTACCCATGGCTCGTTTTTTGCGATAGCGTTGACGGTAGCGCTCTTGGCGTCGGGTATAGTCATGGTAGTGAACATCCGGCTTTCTCTTTCGACATTCTTAGCCCATCCGACACGAAACATCGCCGTGTTGTGCGACCCGAGTAGTCAAGCTCCCAGATCTCCTCGACCCTTCCATAAAATCATTCGGTTGTGCGTTGTCATTGCCGGTCATGCATTCCATCGTCACCCCGAG
Organism: Aegilops speltoides; assembly: GCA_021437245.1. Taxonomy (NCBI): domain Eukaryota; kingdom Viridiplantae; phylum Streptophyta; class Magnoliopsida; order Poales; family Poaceae; genus Aegilops; species Aegilops speltoides. The sequence goes on from CM038147.1 coordinate 594,710,723, forward strand.
TTCGATCATCACCGCCCATATCTTTTGCCTCCATGTAGAACGTGTATCCGTTGATATCATATGCCCGATAGGTTACGAGGTTGGGCGAGGGCCATGTGCTAAGGCGTATATGAGCAATCCGTCCTAGAGGCCTCCTCCGGGATTAGCAATAATATGCTCTTTGAACCAATGCAGAAAGTGGAGTTGTGCTCTCTAGTAACTTCGGCGTCCGTCCCCGCATACCCCGGTCACGATACTTCTTTGCGATAATTTCTTTGTGCAAAGTGCCACGAAAGGATCTACCTCGCCTAGGTGTTGTAGCACTACCAAGTTTGCTCTGTCAAAATCGCTGCGTCGATCCGAGTATGCCACGTGCAGTTCCTCGCGACCGTTCATGATGACCATCTCCTTCGAGCCTCCCATCGTGCTTGTTAACGGGCAAACCAACACTAACACCAAAGCGGCTGGTCCGCACCATATAGAAAATTCTCACGTAAAGAGATGCACTCTTGTGCCAAATAGCCCCGGACGATGCTTCCATCCGGACGGGACATGTTCTGAACGAATCCTTTGATGATCCCATTCATCCTCTCAAACGGCATCATGTTGTGCGGGAATGACGGCCCCAGTCTATTATGTCATCCACAATATGGACACACAGATGCACCATCACGTCGAAGAACGCGGCGGGAAGTACATCTCAAGCTCATTCAAGATCACAACGATCTCTTCCTATAGCCTTTGAGCTGCTTCACACCGATCGACTTTCGAGAGATGACGTCAAAAAGTTGCAGAGACCAATAAGCGTGTCACGGACGTGCTTGTCCATTATCCCTCTAAGGGCAACAGTAGTATCTGCGTCATCATCACATGACAGTCATGAGACTTCATCCCGCTGAACCTTTTCTTGTCCGTGTCTAGATATCCGCTTATCTTGCCACAAGAACGAACTAACTTTCACTCCGTAAGGCACTTAAAGAATTGATTGATCTCGGCTGACTTAAGGTGAAGCAAGAGGGGGGCAATAATCTTCTTTCTTTAATTTCTTGCCCTTCTTCTCCCGTGCCTCTGTCTCCGTCTCTGTCTCGTCGACATTTTACGGGCGGCATGTGCGATCTTCCCGATTTTCAAATCTTGCAAGTCTTTTCTTGCCTTCGCCCATCCTTGGTCTTATCCGCATGTTCATCGTTGTTGCGAGCAAGCTCTCAAGGACATTCTTACAGATATGCATTTGATCTAGGCAATGAGGTGTATCGAGTTTGTGCGATACTCCAAGTCCCGCAACACGACCTCGTCTTCCATACCTTCAGCAGCGGCTCTGTCGCCTTTCTCATCGCTTTCGTGCCGGGCACTCATTCCAGCTTTTTCAATAGCTCATCGATTTCGGCACCGCTCCGCTTACGTGGAGGTCCTCGATGCTCAGCGTGACCATTGAATAGATCTCCACGGTTTCTCCACGGGTCGTCTGTTCAAGCCATCTTCGATGCCCCATGTACACGATTTTCCTGCACCGCCATCTTTCCTTGACGTTAGGCTGCCGAGACGTTGTATCATCCATGCACCGCGTGCATCCGCAATATCCATGGCACACCGGCCGCCACATATCCGAATCGAGATAGTCCCTGCCTTTGTCGTGATCAGCTGCTCTCATGTTGAAATACTCACCTTGTTTGGCGCCCCATGTCTTGGCGGTGTTTTCCATAACGTGTCTAACTCCTCTTGAAGTAGCCCCAGATACAAATTAATATTATTTCCTGGTTGTTTTGGCCCTTGAATAAGCATGCTCATGTGAATGTACTTCGATTTCATGCACAACCGGGGGAGGTTGTACATCCATACAAACACGGGCCATGTACTATGGTTGGTGTTCTGGTTGCCAAACGGATTCATGCCATCGGTACACGCGCCGAGCACGATGTTCCTTGCATCACATTCAAAATACCGATAGAAGCTGTTCAACGCTCTCCACGGCTTCCATCCTTCACGTGTCTCGCTTCGGATCATCTCCATCGTCGGGCTTCTTCCTCTCCGCGTGCAACAGATTAGCTTTGCTTCCTTGGGATCTACAAAATACCTCTGGAGACGGGGAGTGATCGGTAAGTACCATACAACTTTCTGGGGACATTTCTTCCCGGCCTTCTTGTATCGAGAAGCATTGCACACCGGACAACTTGTTTTTTCCGCGTGCTCCTTCCGATAAATTATGCAATCGTTGATGCATGCATGGTATCTAACGTGTGGCAGATCAAGAGGGCACACGATCTTCTTGGCCTCATCAACACTAGTAGGACATAGATTACCCGCGGGAAGAACATCCTTTAGGTACTTGAGATGCTCATCGAGGCTAGTGTCGGTCCATTTGTTTTTAGCCTTCGTCTTCAGGAGTTGGAGCGTGAAACTCAACCGGGTCACCTCAGGATTGCAACCATCATACAATGGAGTGTTCGAGTCTACCACCGGTTGCTCCGGCTTAGCCTCCTCTCTAGAAGCAGCTCTCAAGATTGCCTCTCCATGCGGCAATGCTTGAACATGAGGGTCCCGCACAATTGAACTTAGTACCGACGAACTCTGCTGCGTGGAGTCCATGTCGTTCTCTCCGCCGCCATGTCCGGCCCTTCTCCTCCGCCATGTCCGGCCCTTCTCCACCGCCATGTCCGCCTCTTCCCGCCGCCATTATCGATCATCTCTTCGTCTTGCCCGTGTCATCATTTCCCGCCCGTCGGCATCCTCAACATCGTCATCCTCATCTTCAATTATCCACCTAGTATAGCCATCCATGAAACCAGTCATGAGCAAAAGTGCGCTTCGACACGACCATCGCCATGGGGGTCGAGCCAAACTATTCCTTTGCATTTTCGACACGGACATAAAACCTCTGTCCGGTTATTTTCTTTCATGTCTTGCACCGCCGATCGCAACCACTGTCCACCATCGCTCCATCGACCATCGCCAACTCGCACGGTAATAATAAAAAATTGATTGTAAAAATGCATGCATGCATCAAAGTCATAAAAAATTTGGCATGACCTTCCTAAAAATAGGACATATATGGATCTAGAGTTTGCGGAATTACCAAACGGAAATAAATCGACATTTCGCAAAACATAGGCAACTCAAAAGCACAATTTACAAGGCGTCAACTCATGCCACACACACAATTTCCACAAACATATCACACACACATAAACACATTTCCATTTTGCAAAAGCATGAAAGTTTCATCACCTCTATCTTGATGGTCAAGATGATGTTGTAGGGAGATCAAAAGTGCACAAATTAAGCTCTTCTTGACAAAAATAGATCTAGTTAGGGGCAAATAGGTCACTTAACTAAATCCTACATCTACCTAGCTACCTAATTTGGAAGGAGACAACTTCAACTAGTGGAGGGGAAGGAAAAGATAAAGGAGATGCATTAATGGAGGTGGTGTAGTTATGTAGGAGTAATGAAGAGAGAGAAGGTGGATAGAGAAGAGAGGGAGTAATGGGGAGAAGTATTGAGAAGAAGAAGAGTGAGAGTGGGAGCATGTGGTGGAGGGAAGAGAGGAGAGGGGAGGTAGGGGAAGGGAAAAAAGTGAGAGTGGGAGCATGTGGTGGAGGGAAGAGAGGAGAGGGGAGGTAGGGGAAGGGAAAAAGCAAGGAGAGGGAGGGACGGTTTGGGGTTGGTGGGGTTAGCAGAGGCTGGTGAGAAACTGCGCTGCTGCTAAAACTTAGCAGCAACGCGCTTCGTAAGGCGCCATCGCTAATCGGGACAAAAATGGCGGCAATTTGAAACTTACCAGAGCGATCTCGAGAAAACCGCGCTACTACTATCCACTTAGCGAAGGCGCTTGTTTCGCCACCGCTCTCGCTACTTAGAGGTGGGGAACACCGCGGTCGATATTTGTAGCAGCGTGAGTTTCGTCGAAAGGCCATTGCTAAATATTTAGCAGCAGCGAGTTTACGCAAAGGGCGCTACTACTACTTACCAGCAGCGCTCTATTTTGAACCGCGCTGCTGCTAAGATTCTGTATATAGGCTTTTCCCTAGTAGTGATGGTTTGCTCTTTATCATACTAACCTATCTCACAAGGTTCCGTTAAGTTTTGTGTGATTGAAGTTTTCAAGTTTTGGGTGAGATGTTGATATGAGGAGAATAAGGAGGCACCCCAAAGTTAATATTCAAGGGAGATCCAAGCAACTAAGCTTGGGGATGCCCCGGATGGCATCCCCTCTTTCGTCTTCAACATTATCGGTAACCTCACTTGGAGCTATGTTTTCATTCGTCACATGATATGTGTTTTGCTTGGAGCGTCAATTTATTTTGTTAGGATTGCTTTCTGTTATTTAGAATAATGTTTTGCATCTTTCTTTTCAATAAAAATGTCAAGTATAGCCTTTGCCATGCTTATCTTGCAAGTATATGAGTTGCTGTTTCAAAACAGAAAGTTTATCGATGTTGCAAAAATTCCCTAGAAAAGTCAGAATGTGATAAAATGCTAAAACTTTTTGCAAAATAGCTCTGATAAATTTTCTACAGTGTAATATTTTTCTCATAATTTTTGGAGTTAGGGAAGTATGATGAATATTGCATTCTTTACAGACTGTACTGTTTTGGCAGATTGCTGTTATGTTTGCATTATTTGCATATGTTTGCTCCTTTAATGATTCTATTTGAGGATAGAAGTATTAAATATGCAGAGGCATTTAGTATGCAATGTTGAATAATAATTTTTGAGATTTGCTACAGTAGAGAATGATAAGGTTTTGCATTGATTTATACTAACTTATCTCACGAGTTCTTGTTGAGCTTTGTGTGGATGAAGTTTTTGAGATTTAGGGAAACTGTGATATGAGAGGAATTAAGGAGACACAAAAGCTCAAGCTTGGGGATGCCCAAGGAATCCCAAGTTAATATTCCAAGAAGGCTCAAGCATCTAAGCTTGGGGATGCCCCGGTAGGCATCCCACCTTTCTTCTTCAACAATTATCGGTTAGTATCAGTTGAGCCTAAGTTTTTGCTTCTTCACATGAGTTGTGCTACTCTTGAAATGTCATTTTATTTTCATTTTGTTTGCTGTTTTAATAAAATACTTAGATATGAAAGTTTTTGAATAAGAGAGAGTCCTCAGATAGCTACCTATTTACTTAACTACTCGCATGATCTTCACTTATATCTTTTTGGATTAGTTTGTCATTTACTCTTGTGCTTCACTTATATCCTCTAAGTAAATTGGTGAATAAATTGAATGACATGAAGTTGAAATTATATCATGCCTAGTGGTAGCTTCACATTGGGTTTAGAAAGTGAAATCTTTTGAGGCTTGACAATCACAATGTTGGTCATACAAGCAATTCACGAATAATTAGTATAAGGAAGAGAACTTTCCCATGCAAATACACTATCATGGAAATCTTTTGTGATTGTGAGCCCCCATCAAAATATTATATGCCAAAATTGTTGACGTTGGACAAGGAAGACAACATAATGATTTATGTTTGTTCATATTCACATAGAAGTTCTATTGTCATTGATACTTCAACATGGGGTTCTTGCCCCCTATCTTTGCTAGCCAAAAATTCCGCACCAAGTAGAGATACTACTTGTGCATCCAAAAACCCTTAAACCCAAATCTTTTTGAGAGTCCACCATACCTACCTAAGCATTGAGCAAGATCCTTCAAGTAAGTTGTCATCGGTGCAATAAGGCAATAAAAATTGCTTCTAAAAGTGTTAGATCATTTAGTGTAAGAGAAAATTGAGCGTTGTACGAACTTGTGATGGCAAAGAATAAAAGCGACAGACTGCATAATAAAGGTTGCTATCATAAGGGGCAATATAACGTGACGTTCTTTTGCACTAAGGGGTTGAGCATACAAACAAATAAGCGCATGGCAACCTCTGCTTCCCTCTACGAAGGGCCTATCTTTACTTTTATGTATTTACTTTTATGCAAAGAGTCAAAGTTTTTCTCTCTATTCCTTTTTATTTTTCTCCTTTGGCAATCATCATATGGCGAGGAAAGATCTAGGCACATATGTCAGTTGAATATGGGTAGCATGAGTTATTATTGTTGACATCACCCAAAGGTGAATACGTTGGGAGGCGAAATTATAAGCCCCTATCTTTCTATGTATCCGGTTGAAACGTTTTGCTCATGTGTATGCGGTGAGTGTTAGCAATCATAGAAGACTATATGATGGTTGAGTATGTGGAGCTCTTACTTAGACTCTGTTGAATAAGTTGAATTGCAATTGCTTGGTGACTGAGAACATAGGTTGTTGAGTTTCAAGAGAGTTCATTGTTTGAACCTTAACATGTGAATTGGTTGCTACTATAACATGAGAAGTTTTATAAGAAAGAATTGCTGTTATGATGCTAGGAAAAGTGATTGAAATTATCATTGATCAAACTTATGCACTTTGCTAGCATTCACACTTCATAAATTATTTCTTTTATCATTTACCTACTCGAGGACGAGTAGGAATTAAGCTTGGGATGCTGATACGTCTCCGATGTATCTTTAATTTATGAAGTATTCATGTTGTTATTTTATCATTCTTGAGTGTTTACAATCATTTAATGGCAACTTTATATCATTTTTTGGGACTAACCTATTGACCCAGTGCCCAGTGCCAGTTGCTGTTTTTTTGCTTGTTTTTAACATCGCAGGAAATCAATATCAAACGGAGTCCAAACACCGCGTAACTTTTTAGAGATTTTTTATGGACCAGAAGGAACCCACTGGGCCTGACCTACACCTAGGGGGGTGCCCCGCGGGGGGCACAACCCAACAGGGCGCGCCAGGTGGGTTGTGCCCACCTCGGTGGCCTCCTGCACCCCCTCTTTGCACTATAAATTCCCAAATATTTAGAAACACTTCGGGGTAGCCCTAGACGAGAAGTTCCACCGCGCAAGGCCTCTGTATCCACGAGATCCAATCTAGACCCCGTTCCGGCACCCTGCCAGAGGGGGGAATCATCTCCGGTGGTCATCTTCATCATCCCAGCGGCCACCATAATGAGGAGGGAGTAGTCCACCCTCGGGGCCGAGGTTTTGTACTAGTAGCTATGTGTTTGATCTCTCTCTCTCTCTCTCTCTCTTGTGATCTATATCATGGGCTTTGTTAATATAGTCGGATCATATGATCTTTCTCCCCTCTGTACTCTTGTTATGATGAATCGAATATTTACCCTTCAAAGTTTTGTCTTGTTAGATTGAATATTCAGAGATGAGAACACATGATATATGTCTTGCAATATGAATACTTGACGTGACAATGAGGTATCTTATTGATTCACTTGATATGTGTTATTGCATTCAACTCGCACGCGGATTCCCGCGGTGATATTGGGATAATCTATGCATAGGGGTTGATGCATGTTTTTCTCCGACGGAAACTTTGGGGTCTCTTTATAGTTCTTTGTGTGGATTGAGTATTATGAATATGAATTTGCTTTGGTGTTATTCTAGTACGAACTCTAGGATAGATCGAACGGAGAAAATAGCTTTGTGTTATTTTAGTACGAACTCTTGAATAGATCGAACGGAAAGAATACTTTGAGGTGGTTTCGTGACCTACAAACAATTCCTATCTTTTGTTCTCCGCTAATAGGAACTCGGGAGTTATTCTTAATTGCACTTTGAAGGATAATCATATGCTCCAACTATGTTAGCATTGTTGAGAGGTTGCACTAGCGAAAGTACGAACCCTAGGCCTCATTTTTAAGCATTGCAACACCATTTTTGTGCCCGTTTACTATTTGCTACCTTGCTGTTTTTTTATTCAGATTATAAAAATATATTTCTACCATCCATATTACACTAGTGCACCTATACAATTTGCCATTGTATTGGGTGTGTTGGGGACACAGGAGATTTCTTGTATTTGGTTGCAGGGTCGTTTGAGAGATACCATCTTCATCCTACACCTCTCACGAATTGATAAATATTAGGCCATCCACTTAAGGGAAAATTGCTACTGTCCTACAAAACTCTGCGCTTGGAGGCCCAACACGTGCCTACAAGAATAAAGTTGCGTAGTAGACATCACCTACTAGGACACGACTCCATATCCTATGTAAACACAATACTACTCAGAGTCCAACTGTAACATACCTTGTACACAATATTCGACACAACTCTAACAAACTCCACCTTGGCGAATATTCTCCACCATCTTGAGTTCGTCTATGCGTCAAAGTTCCATGTACATTGGACTTGAGTTTATCCCATGAGCATGGCTGCTACTCCAAAGACTCCATACGACTCCACCTACAACTTGTAGTCCCTCCTTTTCTTTGTTAAGTTCCTTGTTACTTTAGTTTGTGCTCCCAACTTCTAGAGTATCCGTCCAACGCAATCACACACTAATCCCTAACCTGCGTGAAAATGAACAACTCACATATTGGGTGCCACACATAAGAGTTACCTGAACTCAACATCACCGCTCCTTTATTGACCGCCTGTCTGAAACTTGAAGGAATTTCACCATTGCTTGTAGTCATCCCGAGTCAAATTCGTAGTTGTCTCACCACATGTATGACCGCCAGAGCCCTGACCCGTCTCCATGCCCCGTGCGTACCGCACGCCTCGCCGCTATTACCATGTCGAGCCTCCGCTGTCCCAGTCGAGTCTCAAGGGTCGCGAACCCACACCACTCAACCCCCACTGCAGAGTACCACCAATCATCACCGACCGATGATGAGTTCCACGCTTCCATAAAAACCACTAGGCTCCAGTTTGAATTGCGTGTCCCTCGCTTTTTCCCCACTGAATAGGCTTCGACTCTCTGTGGAGGTGTATGACAGCGAGGTGGCCGACCATGGTTTCGCCCTCGTGCTGGTCGGCGTGAACAAACTCTGCTCTGGATCTCTCTGCCATTGGACTTTCCCGTACACGAGGAGCTGCGCCAGCACGGACTTGACCCATCACGCTCGCCCTCATGGATGGTTGGCTGGCCGTCGGGACGACTGGCCGTCGGGCGCATCGCATCAACTTTAAGCGTGTCCTGGAATTCCATAATATAGCAACCAAATGTAACATTAGTATTGCTAGCTTATCTAATTCCAACCCGCAATATTTTGTACATCCAAACATCTGTATTGGTATTGGATTACATTGCAATACAAAGGTTGATTTGGTATTGGACCCAATGCAATATCAATATGTACATCCAAACGAAGCGTAATGCATCTGTTTAGTCTAGACTGGACGCCTTATGGGTACTGTTCTCGGCCTCACCCCTCTAGCATGACATCTGCCACCCCGGCCTAGGTAGTTCGTCTCACGCTGGCTCTTGTTCATGCTCATCGACGAGACCTCGGTGGTGCGGGCCAGATCCTTGTGCACCCGTGCTCTTCGATCCTCTAATGGCAGAATTCCAGGAAGTTCATCAGGCTACATGATGAATGATGAGCAGAACCTCGATGGCTACGTTTTTTCTGCCACTATTTTTTTTACCATGGCGGGGATTGCATGAGAGGGATCCAGTTCTTTCTCATGGCGGGGATTGCATGAGAGGGATGACATAAGAGGGAGGGGAGGACCTAAGTGATGTACAACGATCGACTCCACATTTTGCTTAAAAAGGGGAAAAGATTTGAAGACCACATTGATCTAAAAACTTCAACACCGAACCATGATATTTTAACATTGTTTTGCTTTTGATGCATTGGTTGAAACCTCTAAATATCAACATGAGTAACACATAGGACGAGCCTCACCCTCTTCCTTGTCCTTCCGCTCTCCAAGTATTTACCCCGCCACGTACCCCAAACATCTCTAACCCATTTGACGCTCAGCTCCTACGGGCCCGACAATGCCGGAGTGATCGGACCTCATACGGAGTCACGGCGGGGGAGCCCAACGCGCGCCTTATACATTTGCAGAATCCGCTTCATTTGACGCAATGCCAATGAAAACCATTTGAAAAACCATCCGACGGCCAAGAAAAAAACATAAACGGTTTCGATATTGTTTTTCGAGGGAAGAATGTTCTTCAAAGTTTTAGGACCAAATTTGGAGCTGGGCCAAAGTTCAGAGGGCAGAAGTGGCCTTCTTTCATCAGGCCCAGCCAGCATCGCATCCCAACTTCAGGAAAAAACCCACCCCACCCCACCCCGCACCGCAATTCCCCACCCCGGTCCCGTCGCATCTCGCCGAAACCCTAGCTCCGACCCGCCGCCGATGGGGAAGGGCCGCCCCCTCCCGGCCACCACCACCTCCGCCGCCGGCTGCGCCGCCGCCCCGGATACGGGATACACCTCCGTGCCCGAGGCCCCCGTCTTCCGCCCGACGGAGGAGGAGTTCGCGGACCCGCTGGCGTACGTCGCGCGGATCCGCCCCGCCGCCGAGCCCTACGGCGTCTGCCGCATCGTGCCGCCGCCGTCCTGGTCGCCGCCGAGCGCGCTCGACGCCGCCGCCCTCAACTTCCCCGCCAAGCGGCAGCCCATCCACCGCCTCCTCGCGCGCCCCGCCCCGGCCGACCGGGACACCTTCCTCCTCGACTACACCCGGTTCCTCCGCGCCAGGGCCGACGCCGGGCCGCCGCGCCGGGGCCGCAAGAGGACCGCGCCCCCCAAGCCGCCCGCCCTCTCCGACGGCCGCCCCCTCGACCTCTGCCGCCTCTTCCATGCCGTCAAGCGCTTCGGCGGCTACGACGGCGCCTGCGAGGGCCGTCGCTGGGACGACGTCGTCCGGCTCGTCGACGACAAGGCGCCGCCCCGGCACGTGCCTGAGTGCGCCAAGCACGTGCTCGCGCAGCTATACTACGAGCATCTCTACGACTATGAGAAGTTCACCAACGGCAGATCTGCGTCAACGCAGGGCGGAAAGCAGGCCAATGCAAAGCTCGAACTTGACAACCAGCCGTCGGTTTCTGGTTCGCAGGAGGATCAAGGGAGGAGGAACCCATCTGGTTCTGGAGGAGAGATGGATGAGGAGGATGCTTCCGGTGTTAGCAGCAGCGGCCGGAAGAGGAGAAATCAGAAGGCCGCCGGACTGGCTTCTAACGAGCGCCATGGTAACGGCAACGGCACTCCCGGGAAAGATGCAGGGTCTGCCGGGGCTCGCAAGCCGAAGAAGATAAAGCTTGATGCAGAGGTCAGCCAAGACGATCAGGTCTGCGAGCGGTGTGACAGTGGGCTGCATGGGGACGCCATGCTGCTGTGCGACCGCTGTGATAAAGGGTGGCATATGTACTGTTTGTCGCCTCCGCTCGAGAGTGTGCCTCTGGGGAACTGGTACTGCTCGGACTGCAAGAACCCTGACAGTGATTGTTTCGGATTCGTCGAAAGGAGGAACACCTGTCAGCTTGATGCTTTCAAGCGATTTGATGACAAGGTGAGAAGGAAGTGGTTTGGGCCAAGGCCTCCTAGCCGTGTTCAGGTCGAGAAGCTCTTCTGGGAGATTGTGGAGGGCAAGGCAGGGGAGCTGGAGGTTATGTATGGGAGTGACATTGACACTTCGGATTACGGAAGTGGGTTTCCTCGCCTTGGTGATCCGGTGCCAGCATCAGTGGATCCAGAGACGTGGCACAAGTACTGCTCCAGCCCTTGGAATCTGAACAATTTTCCCAACCTGCCAGGTTCAGTTCTTCGGACCGTCAAGGATAAAATTCCTGGTGTAATGGTCCCGTGGCTCTACATGGGGATGCTGTTTTCATCATTTTGTTGGCATGTTGAGGACCATTGCTTTTATTCAATTAATTATTTACATTGGTAAGCAAATCCTGCCTGAATAGCATGTTGGACATGTTATCTTTTTATCTTTGCTACCCCACATTGTTTTTCTTGCTTTTTGTTTTATTGATTGTTGATTAGTGGGTTGAGAATTTTCTTTTGTTGTTATGTGAGGGATGCTAGCAATTTTGTTACATTCTGCATTTATTTTTTTTGTTAAATTTTTGGCCTAGAGTTGTTCATCCCGAAGTAAATTGTGGTTATCTGACGTGTTTCAGGGGTGAGCCAAAATGTTGGTATGGGGTACCTGGAGCGGAGGCAAATGCTTTTGAGCGGGTATGTTATGTTTTTCTAAACAAAATTATATGATATTAGTATCTCCAGTTCATACAAATGTGATATTGAGTAGTGTGCAAATACTGATTGCCCTTGTATTAACACATTGGCTTCTTTTCTTTACACTGCGATAAACATTTTTTCTTCTGTACTGGGAACTGGAAAGTAAATTTATTCTCTTATTACCACTATCTGTAGCAACTGTTGTTGTACTTTTTGAGCTACAGCGGAATTACAATAGATCTTTTTGTATTTGTTATTCTCTTATCTGTAGCAACTGTCTAGAAAACAAAGCAAAATGCTCCTTAGCAACAATTTCTGTTTAGCAGTGCTATTCTGGTTTGGTAAAATTTGTGCCTTTTATGTGTAACTTAAGTGTTTAACATTTTAAACTCCTACAGGTTATGCGCAAGGCTTTACCTGATCTATTTGATGCACAACCTGACCTACTATTTCACCTCGTCACAATGCTGAATCCGTCGGTTTTACAAGCAAATGGTGTTCCTGTTTACAGTGTCATGCAGGTTAGTACAGACTTCTTTTGCAAACAGACAAGGATTCTACCATATGTACTGATGTTCTTTACAACATCTAGTAGATAAAACTTGTTTGTTGCTATCTTTCTCTAGGAGCCTGGCAACTTCGTGATTACTTTTCCAAGGTCTTACCATGGTGGTTTCAATTTAGGTAATACATGCCATACTCCATAGTCATTTTTCTTTCAGCTATGATGTTATTTCAAATTTGAGACTCACCATTCAATTCAGGTTTAAATTGTGCTGAGGCTGTCAATTTTGCTCCTGCTGACTGGCTGCCTCATGGTGGAATTGGAGCTGAACTGTACCGTATGTACCGAAAGGCACCTGTTTTGTCCCATGAAGAGCTTTTGTATGTGGTCGCAAAGGTTAGAAAATAACTATTGGTTATTTGCTGCTTATCTTCTGTATTAGTTTTGAGTCATTGTTATGCTAGCTTAGCTCTTTTAGTTGTGGTCAGTAAGCCTCCTTTTTTGTAAATTTATCTGCTGTTATACTGGTTTGCTTATTGAATTTCATCATCAGTTTTTTGTTTGTGTACTAGTTAGCTTTGAGAGTTCAGTATTTTGTTGTCGTAAGTTTCAAGTATTAACAATCTCACATAAATTTATTTTAAATGCAATTTTATTTTCTTGTTTATGTTTGCCCCAAAAAGTAACCTGTAGAATCGGATGGTCTATTGTAGTAAAACTATAATCTGTACACAGTGCTGGCAAATATTTACATTCCCTAATCCTTTTATTTGCAGAACGGTGTGGACAATAAATCACTTTCCTACTTAAAAGAAGAAGTTGAGAGGGTATTTGTTAAAGAGAAAAAATGTCGAGAGGAGCTATGGATTAATGGGATTATCAAATCCAGTCCAATGCAACCAAGGAGTAACCCAAACTTTATTGGAAATGAAGAGGTATTTCTATTAATATACCTTCATCCCCTGTCATGGTAATTTTCTCTCTGTATAATGTGTTACTATAACCATTTCGAAATTTTACTATGCAGGATAAGAAGTGCATCATATGCCAACAGTACCTGTATCTATCAGCAGTTTCCTGTAGCTGTAGGACTTCTCATGTTTGCCTTGAGGTTCGTTTTTGTTATGGCATTATTTTGCTTAGTCATTTGTTAACTCCATGTCATCTTTATGTCTTGTTCCATTTATTGCCAAACATGGGTATGAACATCATATTTTAGCTGCTCTACAGTAGCAAAAGATCTTTCAATGAGGATGTTCATCTTATGCAGTGGCACTGAATAGCGCTTTCGTAAAAAAAGATTTAACAAGTTTGTTAAAAACAATTCCTTTCTTTCCCAGCACTGGAAGCACCTTTGTGAATGCAGTCCAGAGAAGCGTCGCTTACTTTACCGCCACACCCTTGCAGAGTTGGGTGATTTAGCTTCCGAGGTCAAGGCTAGTCTCTCAGGGGAGAATGTTAAGCAGAGCCCCTTGTTGCTTAATGACATCCCCACGCCATCTAAAAAGGTTTGATATGGACTACAATGCACCATTCTGTCAATTGAGTTATCTGTTTTGAATATTTGCATTTCATTAAACAAGAGTATGCATGGAGTGATTTGCTTGCTTTTTTACGATGGTATTGTCAATCTCTCGGTGGTTCCTCTTCTCATGATTCCATGACATCTGATACAGTGAATAAGAAATTATGCTGCACCATGTACCATAATTTTGTGCAATGGAAGACCAGCTCGATTATGTTTGTTTCGTTTCTTTTCTTACTTTTGATGGGTCCTTATCGACCTGTCTGCAGGGCAAAGATCAGCATATGTCATATGCACAACTTGCTAAGGACTGGCTTTCAAAATCTGATCATATTCTCCATATGCCATTCTTGGATACTGCATATTCCACTGCCTTGGAAGCTGCTGAACAATTTCTGTGGGGTGACCATGACATGGACTCTGTATGTCTTTTTCTACTGAACATGCTATGGTTTGTGTAGAATTCTTACAACAATTGAGTGACTTGTATTTACTGTGATGCTATCAATTTCTTAGGTCCGAAACATGGCACTAAAATTAACCGAGGCTAAAAAATGGGGTCTGAGTGTTAGAAATTGCCTTTCCAAAATCGATGAATGTTTGCTTCGTAAAGACAAGTGTTCTGAGAAAGTAAAGTATGTGGATATCGAAGAATTAATTGCTGTGAGATGTGAAGCATCCAGTGAACCTGGTCTTGCACAGCTGCAGGTATGTAAAATCAGGTACTATAGTATAGTTCTTATCACAAGTCCCTATGATTTACTCTGTTGTTATCATTTCCCCCTGTTGCAGGACTATGCAGAGAAAGGAAAACTGCTGATTAGTGAAATAAACATTGCATTATCATCCTGCTCAACGGTAATCATGAATCAACTTTTGTGGGACACAAAATAGATTCACATTGCATCCTTGAATTCTTAGGTTGTGGTGACAATGTTTTCTCATTGTCATGTTTTCTTAGGTTGACCACTTGGAAGCGCTGTACTCTCGGGCTTCTGAATTCCCTGTCGAGCTAACTGAAACATCAATGTTGTTTTGTGAGATTTCTTCTGCAAAGGTATGCGCTTTATTAGTGTAATACGTTAATTTGATAATTTGATATGCTAGTGGTAGTTTCTTTCCCATGCACTGTTTCTTAACATATTGAGTTCCTTAACTTCTGGAATGTTTGCATTTCACTTGTGCTGTTAGTCTTGGTTGAAGAAAGCACGTGATTTACTTGAAGAGAATAAACTGGGCGTCATTGACATAGATTGCCTGAATACTCTGAAATTAGAGGTGTGTCTAAATTTTTTGGCTGGCAGCTTCTCCTTCGAAGTTAATTCTGATTCATGTGCTGTTCATATGTTTCTGCATTGTTCTGAATTGTCAGGCATTTGACAATGTCTAAACCTTGATAGATGGTACAACTTCGAGCTCTAGTTCCAGAAGTTGATCTTGTTTCAAAACTGTGGAAAGAAGCTGAATCATTGAGAATGCAGTGTCAATCATATCTCCAAGACTTGCCTGGTCTAAAGGTTAGCAATCATCCTATTCCTCTATTCCTTTTCTCAACTATTCGAATTTGAAGGAATGCAGATGTGTTACTCTTTTGTTGTAAATACTCCAGGAACTGGAGAATTTCCTCCTTGCGTTGGATGGTACCAAGTTCAACATTCCCGAGCTGAACCTTCTTAAGCAACGGTATTCAGGTGCTTGCTCCTGGGCAAGTCATGCTAATAGCATACTCACAAAACTTTTTGAAAGGAATGACCACCACAACATTGTTGAGGAGTTGACAGCCATTCTAAAGGATGGCAAATCACTGAGAGTAAAAGGTACATTTTTAATACTTCTATCCATGGCGACTGTTGTATGTGAAATGCTTTATTATCTAACTCAGAAGAGATATTGTTCTACTCAGTGGACGAACTGCCATTTGTTGAAAAAGAATTAAAGAGGTCCTTCTGCAGGAAGCAAGCATCCGAGGTATTTTTCTAAACCGTGCAACTGAGAGTAAGAGCTCATGTAATGTGAATGTGTTTCCTAGTTTCACTTTGGCAGACACCCACTTATTGCACTATTAAACCAATTGACTCCTACAAAATTTGGATCATGTAGCTCTTGCTGATAAAATGAGTGGACACTACATTTTTTTCACTCTAGCAAATGAAAAATAGATGTTGATTAAAACTCCATGATGAAATTATAATTGAACCCAACATATATCTTTTTACCTGAGTTGAAACTTGAATCCCGTTAATTTCTTATTATTTTTAACATTGTTTGTGATTGCTGGTAACTGTTAACTTTGTCATAAATCAGTCTCTGGATCCTAGTCAGAGTCTGAGTTTCCGATAACATCTTTATATTCCTGCCACAGAAAGCATGAACTTCTTCAGCACTGGTTGATTGTGCTATTTGATTCTAAACAAGTGTTATATATAATTCATCCTTTATTCAAAGTCAGAGTCTAGTTGAAATCTGCAGTTAACTTTGCCTCCATATACCGTTGTATGGCAGTTTCAAGTGTTGACACCATTGTTTAAGGTGAATATTATTTAATTAATGCTTAAGTGGATTGATTACATTAACATTCAAGTATGTAACAGGCTCTTGCAACAAAAATGTCCCTGGAGTTTATTAAAGAATTTCTGATACAAGCCTCCATGTAAGTGTAATCAATTCACCAGTTTCTAATCTTGTATAGGATAATTCTTTTGCTCTGCCTCACTATTATTACCTGTCTGCCAGATTAACTATTGAAGAGGAGCAACCATTCGTTGGTCTGTCGGAGGTGCTAAAAAATGCCACTGCTTGGGAAGAGAAGGCTCGACGTATGCTTGAGCTGTCAGCTTCTCTCTCTGAGTTTGAGGATCATATCCGGTACTAGTCATCATAGAGATTATTCTTCTTATGCTACAGACTATTTTTTATGACTATCCTATTTCAGGTGGTCAGAGGATATAAAAGCTATACTTCCATCTGAACAAGTTATGAAAGCAGAGATTGTTGCTGCTAGGTTGTGGATGGACAAATGTCAGGCCTATCTGAGACCTAGATGTGATAAACTTGGATTTGGAGTTTGTCTTAAAGTTGATGACTTGAAGGTTCATTCAATATGGCTTTCATGATAATTATTTTCAGAAAGTATACTTATTTATATTTTTTTTGACAGAATATTTATATTTTTTTTTTGATAACCATGGTTCTTCATATCACAGGATTTAGTCTGTCAGCCTGCAACTATGAAAGTCATTCTCGACACTTCTGCACTTAATTCTGTTCTCAGTAATATTGAGGAGTGGGAACAGAATTCACAAAGTCTGCTAAGCAGTTTAAGAACCCTACTGCATTTGAATGTGATCGGCTCTACAGTTGACCCACTTGAAAGAGATTTGGAGGAGCTGCAAAGTAAAATTTGTGCAGAAATAGAAAGTGGATCATCTCTTGGTTTTGAGTTAAAGGTTCTTAATGAAATGAAAGATTCTTTGGTGACACTTGGATGGATGTTGACAGCACTGTCTTTCTGCTGCAGGATTCCCTTGTTAGAGGTAATGTGTTCACTGTCATAACTGTTACTCGCTGCATCTGTCATTTTGATTGGTTCATGTATAGAAAGCAAGGCTGTTTAGTATGCTCTTTATCTTAGATATTTGCTTTTATTGTTTTAGTGACACTCCTAAATCCAATTTCTGAGCTCATATTTTTCACCTGCATTTTTGGTTTCATTAATGAATGAAGATAATTATGCTTCTAGTACTATCAAGCATTGTTGTGTGCTATTTGTTTTCGGAATACTATGGAACAGTAATACAGTAACAGTCACATCGCTCCAGCACCAAAAAAAGGGTCCACCATCCGTTTTCTTGTAGCAGGGTGATTGTATCTTCACTGCAGATCTCACCACGTGCACTTTTCCTCATTCACCTCTGTCTTTCTGTCTTCTAGATCCGAACACTGTACCCCTCAAACTTGCGAAAGCTCAAATTCTTAAAATCAAATTCACTTGCATTATATGAGAGAGAGCATGTCTGTGAGGTAGGGGTGTGCAGGAAATAGTAGAGGCCATCATGGTCCATCTTAAGGCCACTGGTCCACCCTTGTTGCTGTAGTACTCAGGTCACCATGGTGCACAGCCACCATTTCCAAAAAAATGAAAATTCCTTGATATAGCCCTGCACGTGGTGTGTGACATTCAACTTATCGTGACTCACGAGGGACATGTGTGATTTGTGTGGGGGTCATCTTCATTTTAGGACTGCCACTGTTAGTATACTAGTGCACCGCAGTAGTTGTCTTTTCATATGCATGTCCTTGCTGATCCAAACTGAATCATACTTATTTAAGACACTTATTTTGGGACGGAGGGGGTATTATTTAGCTGAAGAGTGAAACTTGTTTGTTACTGTCTAAAGATAGTTATCCGTTGCACTACATATGTCTTAATTGTGTAGCTGAAGTTGCTAGAGCCATGTAAATTTAACCTTGCAGGCTGTTGATCGAGCAATTGAAGAAGCTGTCCACCTTCCTGCATCATTGTCAAGCTGCCCTTTAGCTACATTGTTGATGAGCGGATTATCTTGGCTAAGGAAAGCACTTGTTTTGCTTCCTGGTTCTGAAAACTCTGTAAAATATAGACTCGAAGATGTCGAAAATGTTTTGGCAGAACATCAGGCAAGTTTTCAGAACTGACGTACTTTTCACATTTTCCATTCACTTCTTCAGCTGTTCTTGGGTTTCAGCTGCATTATCTTTTTGCTTGTCACAGGAAATTGCTGTTCCTTATTCTATGATGATTGCCAAGCTCGAGGATGCTATAAACAAACATAAGTAAGTCACATGTAAGAATCTCAGTGTTGTTCATGGGATTAGTGTGGACGAGCAGACCCTCCAAAAAGGAAAGCTCCAGATATGGAATCACCTGGTCCCCCACCCTTGGTCCCATCCGTGCGATTTCTTACTGTAACACACATTAGGAAACCCCATGTAAAAGGGAATGTTTTACCGTTTTTTAAAAAGCTGCAACTTCTGAACCGAATTAAGATCTGTTCTTACCGTTGTGTTTATTGTGACAACCATGTAAAAGTGAATGTTTTTACCCTTTTTTAAAAAGCTACAACTTCTGAACCGAATTAAGATCTGTTTTTACCGTTGTGTTTCTCATGACAACCATGAAAAAGGGAATGTTTTTACCGTCTTTTAAAAAAGCTACAACTTCTGAACCGAATTAAGATCTGTTCTTACCGTTGTGTTTATCGTGACAACCATGTAAAAGGGAATGTTTTTACCGTTTTTTAAAAAGGTGCAACTTCTGAACCAAATTAAGATCTGTTTTCACCGTTGTGTTTCTCGTGACAACCATGTAAAAGGGAATGTTTTTACCTTTTTTAAAAAGCTACAACTTCTGAACCGAATTAAGATCTGTTTTTACCGTTGGGTTTCTCGTGTCAAGTTCTTCAAAACCAGATCCTATGTGGGTATGTTTCAACAAACTTTTTTTCATGTGCAATTTTGGTACTACTTGGGGAAACTTCGGTGCTACAGGAAGCCACTTTCCGGGCAGGGTGCATACTATGACTACATATCTACCCAAGCTCTTATAACTTGTCTACCATGACTATCAAGTTGTTTAATATCACCTTTAAAGTTTCCTACCATAACTGCCTATCAACCCAATGCCCGCTTTAGTTGACTACCATGTTTGCCAAGGTGCATAACATCATCTCTAAATTGTCTACCATGATTGGCGAGTATTCTAACATTATTCCAAGTTGCCCCACAAAAACATTCTGGCGTCATAGGCAACTTAGCAACCATGATAGGCAACTTCCATGGTATTTTAGGCAAGCAATTGAGCATCACCCGTCGGCAACTTCGTAGTGATGTAGACAACTTAGGAACCATGGTTGTACTATGAAAGTTGCCTATCATGGTTTCTAAAAAAAAAATCAGATCATGGGTTAGACAGCCCATGACGTTTCATTAAGGTGAAAGGTGAGTACACACCGAGAATGAGAGTAGGGGTACTCGAACTCGGGCGGGTGGGCAGGTTTCGGCACTTGCTCACCACCGGGCTAAGCCACGGTTCTCCCTGTCATGGTTTCTAGTTTGCATACGACACGGGAAAATTTTGCAGGACAACTTAGGATAGTGTTAGGATTCTCGATTGTCAGAGAAGGCAACTTGCGACAGTGATAAGCAATTTGGCCATCATGGTAGGACAACTATAGTAGCCAAGCAGACTAAGGCATGGCCTAGTGGTGGAAAGGGGCTGATGCCTTCCCACCCACCCAGGTTCAAGGCACGGTACTTGCAATTTGGCTTTGTTCCGCCAATTATATTGTATGGGCCTCCTTTACAGTCTTTCTGTTAAAAAAAAACTATAATAGCCAACTTAGGAGAGCATCAGACTAATTGGCAGTTATGGTAAGGTACATAATAGGCAGTTGTCAAATGTAGCACTAAAAGTTGCCTCATCTAATACCAAAGTTGCTTTTTTTTTAAAAAAAATCATAGAACATATGCAAATGGGATCTACATAATAGTTTCTAAGAGGTCGTCGCAAAGAACCTGACGGTGAAAACAGATCGTAATTTTGAAAGATATAACTTTCCTGAAATTTTGTGAAACAAAATTTAATGCGCAAAGACACATAAATTTGCCCACGACCTTGTGTGAACGCATTAATTGTCTTATGGCCCAGAACCTGTGATTAAAGTTGATAACCGCCGCTTGTTATGGACTACATACTCTACTCAGTGCATCACGCCAAAAAACGCATCAGAAGGTGGATGGACGGTGCGCTTGATCGCTCCAGATAGTGGAGTTGCACTAGGAAGCAATTTGGTAGATATGAGTAACCAGATCTCGCTTCCGTACTAAAGTTGGAATATACTAGTGCATTTATCTTTGAAGTATTTAACAGAACATACTAGAGTACCACTGTACCAGACTATCTCCTTTTTCGGCCTTGTGCACTTTTTTCGAAAGCTGCGCTGTGCCCTCCCAGTCCTTTTAGTTTACTTTACTGCACTCAAGTGATAGTTCAAGCCATCAAGTTGTGTTTGGAGCCATCATTTTATCATTCAATAATTCTTCCTTCCTCTCAGGTCATGGACAGAGCAATGTAATGCCTTCTTTACATCGCGTGATCACCAATCTTGGACTGAACTACTAAGGCTCAGAGTAAGTCATTCGTATTATCAATATCTAGGAGCTGAATTTCTTATTCATTTTGTTTCTGTTAATTTTGTAACATTTTTATGAGAACATTGTAAATATTTTTGCAGTATAGCTATTTCTTGTCTTAATGTTTATTTGTGTAATTTTTGCTAAAATTTAGATTCACGAGATATGCACCATAGCGAGCTTTTAACTTGCTTCACCGCTCTTCATTACATGTTCATGAAAAATATTGAGTAGTGATTGTATTCTGTTGTGTTGAGTATCTTCTGCTAACATTCATGATATGTGAACCTTTACAGGACAGTGGCCGGTCTGTTGCACTTGATTGTTGTGAAATGGATAGGGTTGTTCTTGATATTAAAAAGATTGATGGGTGGTTCAATCAGTGCAGCTGTACTCTTTCTACTGATGTCACTGATAATGGATCTGTGCTCTCCATGCTTCTAAAGGTTGGTTTCTGTTTGAAATGAGCACGGTTTTGTTGTTTTCTTTTATCTATTGGCAAACGCTTTGAGCTTTTCACTTCCTATTTTCAGATCAGAGGATCATTGGAGAATGCTTCTATGTTTTATGCCGAGGATTGTAAGAGGAAAGGGTTCTGTGTCATCTGTTCATGTGACGTGGGAGATGATGTAGCCTCCAGATGTTTAATATGTCAAGACTGGTAAATTACATGCGCTTGGATTGGTTTTTCATGTTCGTCGAGGTGTCAATCAAATAATATTATGCTTCTGCTAGAATGCTATGCTTGTTTGTATGCACATAGATCAGTAGTGTACATGAGATGGGATTCTCTGAATCCAACACAAGAACACGCTATTTTTCTGCTCAAGTAAATACATTAAACATGGATTTTTTTTTCTGCGAGTATTGAGTGAAGGGAACTAGCTAGTTTGGTCAAACTATGCCTTCTCGATACTGTCTGTCATGTTTTGTTTTTCTGTGCATTTTTTCTCAATCTGTTGATTGAATGATCTATTATGCAGGTACCACAGCTCTTGTGTGGAACCACTGCTTGCTTCTAAACGAACAACCACTGAATATATTTGTCCATTTTGCTTCTGTTTAGAAAGCGGGGATCCATTAGAGAAAGGAATACAAGAGAAGGTAATTATCAGTTTGATAAATCTGATTTAAGTCTGTGATTGATGTTATAGTCTGATACCGATGCAAATGTTACAGATCTCTAAAGGGAACCGTCCTGCTCTTAGTGCACTTAGTGAACTCCTCAGTTGTACAAAGGGTTTCTACACAGGGTAATTTTAAAAACAACTACTTAATTTAAACTTAGCTTCCTCATTTGGGCTTACAAAGGTTCACCTGACCTTTAATAGAATTGAGGAGTTGCATTTATTGGAAGAAATTATCAAGAAGGGTTGTGACTTTAAGTCCTCTTTGGTGCAAATTTTGCATGACGTGGATTCTTTCAACGGAAGTGATCTTAGTGTGATATGCAAACCTCTTCTGGTTGCTCTAAAGGTGATCCTTGGCAATCTTGTCCCTTATTTTTAACAAATTTTGATGAACTTTATATGCTATTGGCTCTTTCAATGATGGATGTGTTAGAAGAAATAAACAAGTATGCCATTGCTGTTTATTGGTCATTTTTGTAGGCAACATCAGCTGCTGGCTTATATGATCAGCAAATCATCGGTAACATTGAGTTGGTATTGAGCAGATATATATGGAAGAAACGAATTCATAAAATCTTGTATGGTGGAAAAAAGACATCGATCCAACACGTGATGCGCCTTGATAAAGAGGTAATATGATTGATTTAAACTATAATTTTTCTTCCCAAATATAGGCGCTTCGGCAATCATAGTGACTTGGGATATCAATGTGGGAAACTGAGACACGGATAGAATGGACAGTTTTAAAAGAGGTCTATTACAGTTGTGTTATGGAGTTCATACCTGATGTGGTGTGATGAAGCATTCTGATTCTGATTCTGTTAATGGAACGTAATCTCCTTAGTCCTTTGATGACTTTGTTACTGAAAGCAAATGTGGAAGTTCTGTATGATGTGGAACTGTATAAAATAATAGTTGCTCGAATTTATTTCTCAACTATCATTTATATTGTGGCAATAGTTACAATTTCTATTCAGCGGTGTGTCCATAATATTGTTGCCAGTTATGCTCTTCACTTATATGCCTCTTTGCAGTGCTCATGTAGTTCTATATCCTTAATTTTTCTTCAATGGTAATCAAATTTTAAATTCTCTATGCCTGATGTATTCTTTAATGCACTGATTCTATTAGGGTTCAAATTTAGAGATATCTGGTGAAGATTTCTTCAAGTCGCAGATTTGTGAAATAAAGGAAACCAGCCAGCAGTGGCTAGCCAAAGCAGGAAAGGTGAGATGCCAGTTTCTTTTGCTATTTGCTCTGTAAGATGGGAATGAAACGCTGCAAACCTTAAGACCATGCATGCTGTGCTGCAGGCTGCTTTTGATTGTGGTGAGCTTCCACTTGATCTTGTATATGAGCTTATTGTTCAAGGGGAGAATCTATTTGTACATGTCGAGAAGGAACTGAAGGTACATGCCGAATTTTGGATCTCATTAATTATTCATTGAGCTGTTTGTTGGTTATTTTCTCACCAGCCTAGTTCCATTGCAGTTACTCAGAGATCGGAGCATTCTTTATTGCATTTGCCGCAAGCCATATGATAACAGGGCCATGATAGCATGCGATCAGTGTGATGAGTGGTATCATTTTGATTGCATCAACTTGTGTGGCCCCCCTCCAAAAACATTCTATTGTCCTGCTTGCAGTCCTAATAATGGCGAAGGGTTTATATCGCTCCCCCAGTCAGCCAGGGAGGAGGATAGGTATGTATACTCATTTTAACCATGTCCTTGGAGCTGTTAGCTTGGTCTAGATGTTTGTACTGCATGATGTGCTTGCTTGGAGTAACACATTGATAACTTTATATGCTAGCATAGCATGAACCAAGGATCTTGGCAATCATTGATTAGTGGAATTAAGACTGTCAATAACTCAATATGACATTTATTTATTTGTGATTATTACTGGAAATGATCCGGAAAAATACCCCCCATTAGCATGTCAAAGCGCTGGTAGTGTTGTTTTTATTGCTCATGCTTACCCTGTCCATTGAATTGCAGTTCTTTCGTATAACTCGTTTTTCCCATGTCTCAGATCAAGCGCCGAAGCAGGACCTCACACTCCTCCAGCATCTGGTGACGAACCAGAAACTGTGGAGGATAATAAGTGTAGCAGCAACACGCGGGAGAAATCCCAGGTTAGGCTAGATTTGGTAAAGCTTCTGCGACAAGATAGCGAAATAGACAACATGTGGAAGGACAGCAAAAGGGTTCCCCACAGAACAGCCAGAAGACGTAGCGATTTCATGGGATATTCCCAAGACATATCTTCCCCTTTTAAAGGCCCTAATTTGTAGCATGTACAAATTCTTCTTCAGGCTAGTTTTTTTTTCCCCTTTCCAATTCTTTCATGTGCTTATGGCTGATCAACTTCTGAAAATGGCGGGTTTGCGCCACCAGTTTTGATCTTGCCATCAGTTGTAGCTTGCCAGAAATAGTCTGTGCTGGTTAGTGGTAGCGTGACTAGTGTCGCACTGGTTTTTCTTATGCCAGTAACCAATACATGATTCTGTTAGGGCTCG
The DNA here is from genome assembly GCA_021437245.1 of Aegilops speltoides. Lineage (NCBI taxonomy): Eukaryota > Viridiplantae > Streptophyta > Magnoliopsida > Poales > Poaceae > Aegilops > Aegilops speltoides. The sequence continues at coordinate 594,735,549 of CM038147.1, forward strand.
ACGGCACATCCATTGTATATGATGTGTAAAGGTTCGAGCTGTAGGACATTTGTTATTAGCATTCCTGTAAAAGCAAAGTGTACTCTTGACCTGAGAAAAGAAGTTTCTTTATTAATAAAAGATGAAGTTCGATTTCCATTCGGTGTCTATATTGCAGGTTGTGATGTTGTAGTCAAGATGACTGTCCACTGTAACTTAGGACTTCTCCACAGATACTATTTAGTTGTTTTTTTACTGTACAAATTGTGAAAAAAAAGATGTTACTTGGTTGTTTTTTATATGGTAAATCAAGAGAGCATTCTGGTTTCCATGGAAGGCATGTTGACCTCTGTTCTGTATCTTAGCTATACTGGCATGCAATGCAATTCTCTTGTGTGTTGTTGGAAACAATTGTTGTACCTTTTGTTCTGTAAACTATATATAAGGAATGCAGTTGAGTTTTTGGGCAGAATCGGTGGCTAATTCCAGGAGCATTTATAATTTATTTAACATGCTTGCCTTATATTGATGGGCATGAACATTTACCGGCATTGCTTGTGTAAGGAACATAACACAGATTCAACGGAAATTCAAAGGCACACATTTTATTTCCTTTCCAAATGTCAAAAATTTAGGCATGCACATTTGCTTGTAAAACTTCCTTTTGGATTTGTTGCTCTTTTAGAGCTTCGAAGTTTATTGTTCTCTCTTGCACCAAACAATCTCCCCTCATCCACCCCCCCTAATACGGAAATTTACTATGAGCATTTATGTATGTCATTTTTTCCACAATTTTTTCTCATAGTTAAGTAGTAGCTGTAATGAACTAGGCGTTCGTGAGAGGAGCACATCCCACATTGCTTCTCCTCGCCCCTTCAATATGCTCGCACGCCTCTCTCCCTTCCACCGCAACAAGCGGGGAACCAACTTGTCATGAACACATAGGAGGGCCCGATGAGAGAACCGAGATCCATCCCAAGATAAGCACACCTCCATATCATCAGTGGACCAAGTAACAGGCAATGACCGTGCCCGTTGCGATACAATAATACAAGAACGACCCTCGCATAATAAGCCTCGTATGCCACAAGAAACGACTCCCCCTCCCATAATGTAAGGCGTTTTTTGACGCTACATTATGCATTCCGACGCTCTTGGCCAGAGCGTGATTAACGGCCTTGATTCACCCGATGGGTGCATCCAATGGCGGTAGAGGATCGTTCCTGCCTGGCTTCACACTGCTGCAGGGTGGCTCAGTGGTTATCTGACATCAAAGTCAAAAAACGTCTTACGACCGAGATAGCAGTAGAAACAGCAGAAACGACAACTTCCTTTTGGAGAGGCGACACTTGTGCGCGCGTGTGTGAGAGAGAGAGAGGAGAGGGGAGGGGAGGGGAGTGTGGAACACCAAACATGTGTTGAGGTTGTGGTGAGTCATGCATGTGTTGGTTAGAGAAAAGCAAGCAAAACCAAAACCAAAACCAACCCCACTCTCTTTCTTTCTAGGGTTTTAGCAAAGTAGCGTTTTTTCGGCCGGTTCCCCTCCCCTCACCCACACTCGTCTCTCGCCGGAATCCATCCCTCCTCCATGCCGCGCCGGCGAATCTAGATAGGGTTTCCGCCGCCGCCGCCGCCGCCCTCTCTCCCTCGCCCGCCAGCCCGCCGTCGGATGAATGGACTCCACCGACGACTCCTCCTCGCTGGCGGCCTCCTCGGGCGCCGCCTCCTCCTCCCCCTACTACGTCCACCACCGCCCCTCCCCGTCCCCCTCCACCGCCACCCAAGCCCATCCCCCCGCCTTCCCCTCCCCTCCGCCGCCCCCGCCTGACGCCTACCCCCGCCACCACCACCCGCTCGACGTCTTCTCCTTCCCCATGGGCCCCGACCCACACATTCCCCAGGGCCAGATGGGCCTCTCCGTCTCCGCCGCCGCCGCGCAGGACGACCTCGGCCGGAAGAAGCGCGGCCGCCCCCGCAAGTACAAGCCCGACGGCTCCGCGCTCGCCCCTCCCCCTCCCCCTGCACCGCCATCGTCCCCGTCACGCCGGGCTCCGGCGGCGGGCCCTCCTCCGAGAAGCGCCGCGGCCGGCCCCCCGGCTCCGGCAAGATGCAGCAGCTCGCCTCCCTCGGTAACTAATCAATCTTCCCCCACTCACATGGAAACGAAAACAGAGCTTCCAGATTGAAAGACAGTTTCTTTGTTGTCTTCTTATTTCGCAGGGAAATCGTTCCTCGGCACCGTCGGCACCGGCTTCACCCCCCATGTCATCATCATCCCATCAGGAGAGGTCCGTATCCCCCACATTTATATGTACTGATGATGTGATTGCCAACAGAGTTAGATTAATCGCTCCGCTAAGAATGGAACATTCCAGTTTCATGCCAAAGTTCAATGCAGTTTCTTCTTTATGTGATTGGTTGCTCTGCACTTTTTGCAAAAGGCGCATCGCCTTTCTCGCAAAAATCTGCTAAATTCCGACTTTTTCCTTATCAAAAGACATGGATTTCTGAAGTTTGTACCGTTTCCTGCCTAAAATAAACTGGAAATAGAAATCTTTCTGTGAGGGATGCCCTTTTTTTGGGCGCTATATATGTGATGTGACAATTAACACGTATGGCCAAATATGTCTACTTTTCTGTGCTTTAGAAGGGGTGTTGCTTTTCCCTTCTTGTTCTGCACAACCAAGTTCGCTTTTGTTGCCAGCACATGTCAAGTGCAGCTTTCGGTTTTGGTGACTCAAGCTAGCTTGAGGGAGTTAACAATATTCAGTTGTATTGCGAGAGTCCGTGCTGCACGTTCTGAATCATTAATAAAAGAAAAAAACACCACATGCTGATATTGAACTGATGGTGACGATCTTTAATTGGAAGGAAACTAATATGGTCTCTTGCTCTGTTTCCCAAGCTATTCCTATCTCCATGTTTCACTTCCTATAAATAACATCCTTGCCTTTTTATTCAATTCGATGCGGGTAGGAACTTAGGATATGCTGTGCTAAAGAAGAACCACATGCCACAGGGTGTGTGAAAACAGTAACTCTGCCTGTAACTTGGGCTAGGGCCTGGTTCCACATCTAAGCATGTTATGTTTGGTTTCTAAAGCTTTTGTTGAGCAAGGGAAGAAAGCATGTTATGTTTGGTTTGTAAAGCCCAAGTTATATATGGTTATTGTTTGCTTGGCCAGTAACTCTTGAATCTGGTTCCACATGGTCCATGCTGGCTTTAATGTACTACTTCCCCCGTTCCTAAATATTTGTCTTTTTAGACATTCAAATGGACTACAACATATGGATGTATGTAGACATATTTTAGAGTGTAGATTCACTCATTTTATTCCGTATGTAGTCACTTGTTGAAATGTCTAGAAAGACAAATATTTAGGAACGGAGGGAGTAGAATATAATTATCTTTGCATTGTTGATCCGTAGGTTCCTTTTTCCCCCCTTGCTATCTGGTTACCAGATGTTAAACTATTCTTTGTTTGTCTTCTTCGCTTTACAGTCCAAGAAGGTATAGGGTGAAACCTTCAGTCATCTTTATAGTATTTTTTAGATCATCAGGGGGCAGAAAAAACCCCAGCTCCATATATTTCAATGAAACCAGAGAACAGAAAACATCACCCCATGCAAAGCATGTTCAGTACTTAAGAGTTGTCTTTTAAAATATAGCAAAGCAAAGTGTTAAATAATTTAGTTTTATATGCACTATGCACATTCTGTTGCATGACTTACAGTTATAGTGGTCTGTGCCTATCTGTGCAGGATGTCGCAGCCAGGATAATGTCCTTCTCACAACAAGGTCCCAGGGCGGTCTGCATCATGTCAGCATCAGGGGCTGTCTCCACTGCAACCCTTCATCAGGATGCGGGTTCTGGCAGTGTAGTTAAATATGAGGTATGTTCTCATGGTTGTTAGTACCAGTGGCCCAGAGACTGACATCTGTGCCTTATATTCTTTTCTTGTTTAAAAAAAGCCGTGCTCAAAATATTCCGAGTTATCTGTTTCCTACCTGCAAACTTTTACCAGTTACTTACAGAATTTGGTTTAACAGTAAACACTAGAACTGGAATGTTTTTATCAGAGCCCATCAGGTTTAATATCTAACCATATACGGTGATATGTTGTGGTAGAATGGTACCAGTGAGCTACCAAAATAACTGTAATTAAAGCCTGACTTCTCCCTACAAGCCTAAATCACTTTGTTGATAACTGGATACAAGGTGTGTTATCATTTTGGAACAGAGGCTCAGTTACATGAGCAGAATAGCATGTATTCAACATCATAGACCAAAGAGCCCGCCTTTGTTTTTATTTGCCATTTCATAGACCTATCATCTCATTTTCATCCTGTGAAATCTGGAAGATAAGCACCTTAAGGCTGCTGGGCTGGGTTATGGGAGTGTCTGTGATCTTATTCTCTATATATGTAGCATGGCCTATTATGCTCTGTTACCGGCAGTAATGTCAGTTGTTCTCTAGTATTTGTCATCGTAGTGCTCTCCTTCCTGTTGTTCCATATTTTGTAGCTGCATCTTTCATGTATATACGTTGTTGATGTGTTGTCTTGGTAAGTAAACCTGACCACTTCTGTCCTTTGTCGTCAAATGAAGTCATGATATGTTGTTAGCAACCTAGGACAGGAGGTATTTCTTCAAGTTTGCAGTTCCTAGGTGCATTGCTGATGAATAGGGAATCATTAATATTTATTCTATTTTTCCAAGAAATGCTTCACTTATAAGTTATAACACCAGTCACGGACAACATTCTTAACAATTTTCGCGTGTCCCCTATTACATTTGACAGGGTCGATTCGAAATCCTGTGCCTCTCTGGATCATACCTGGTGATAGATGACGGTGTTACGCGCACACGAAATGGAGGGCTATGCATAGCACTGTGTGGCGCTGATCACAGGGTTATTGGAGGAAGTGTTGGTGGAGTCCTGACAGCAGCCGGGACAGTTCAGGTGATCACTCGTTTCTTTTTTTTCACTGAAACATTAGCATTTCATTAATTCATCCTTGGTCTGTTGTGTTCCAGAAATGAATGATCAGGTGATTGTGCGTGTTGGTGCAGGTGATCGTGGGGAGCTTCATGTACGCGGGGTCGAAGAAGAGCAGGAAGGGCAAGGCCGGGCAGGAGTCTGCTGCAGCGGAGGAAGAACAGACCGGCGATGCCAACGGGGGCAGGGGCGGAGACGGAGTCGGAGTTGGAGGCGAGGCGGAGGAAGAGGGCCCTTCGCCGCTGATGCCGATGCCCCGCGGAGAGGAGGAGCTGCCGTCGGACGCGATGATGAGCGGGTGGACGGGCATGATGCGGCAGATGGAGTCGCGGTCCTGCGGCGGCATCGACATCAACTCGATCCGGGAGTGAAGGATGTAGACTGTTTAATTAGTTTGGTACGGCGGAAGTTGAGCCTAGGCTAGCTTAGCTAGTGGATGATGGATGGATGATTCTAGGGTTTGGTTGGGTTGGTTGTGTTCCTCTCCTGCGTGGGTTTAAGAAGAAGTCTAGTTAGTATAATGAATGTCGTCATCGAGTATGATCAGTTTAACCGAAGATGTTGGCGCCGGTCGGTCGGGCGGATCTATGATGGAAATAGTGGATTCGGTTGTTGGTTGATGGTCTGGTATGGTATGGTATGGTATGATGTAGTTATAGGCAGCAGCAATGAGCAACTTGTAGCTAGTCTTTTTCTTGGTTGCAGACAGACAGACTTTGACAGTTTTGTTGCCCTTTCTCTTCTTGTGTTTGCATCCCCGTTGCTTCCTTCTTTTCCTTCTTATTATGTTGGTCTCTTCCTCCTCGTTGTCTTCTTTTTCTTTTTCTTCTCTTTGAGTTGCTTGTGGAGAAGTTGATTGATTTGGGTTCTTATATAATGTCATATGCCAATTACACATTTCTTGATAAAGTTGAGTGAACTATGCAAACGTTGCTGCTTCTCCATGCCCAGGCACAACATTTTCACCTTAATATTGAAATCCATGGTCGAAGATTTCATCCTCGTGCTCATCCTCTATAACCATGTTGTGCATGATCACACTAGCACTCATCGCTTCCCACAACTTTTTGGTGCTCTAAGTTCTAGCAGGATATTGAATGATGCCTCATTGAGATTGAAGAACATCAAAAGCATGCTCCACATCCTTCCTAGCACTCTCTTATGCTTGGGCAAATCACTGCCTCTTCTCTCCTATCGGGTTGGGGATTGTGGATTGTTTTCACAAGAGTAATGCACTGAGGATAAATACCATCAGCTAGGTAGTATCCTTTGTTATAGTGGTGACCACTGATCTCAATATTGACTTCTGGACAGTTTCCTTCTGCAAGCCTTCCAAACACTTGAGAACACTGAAGCACGTTGATGTCATTGTGAGAGCCGGCTGTGCCGAAAAAAGAGTGCCAAATTCAAAGATCTTGTGAAGCACGGCCTCAAGTATGACATTGCAAACTTTCACATGACCTCTACACTGCCCCCGCCAAGCAGATGGACAGTTCTTTCACTTGCAGTGCTTACAATCTGTGTGCTACCAAGCATCCCCGGAAACCCCCTATATGCATTGATCGCCAACAACTTGGTGCAACAGTTGGCTCTCTCAAGTACTCCCGGCCAAACACCACTAGCACAATCTTGCAAAACCTGTACAAGGATTCTAGGCACGTGGCCTCACTCATGCGGACATACTCATCAATCAGATCACATGGTATTTTGTATGCAAGCACCCGCATAGTTGTAGTGCATTTCTGATAAGAGGAGAAGCCAACCTCTCCCAGGGGCATCCTCCTTGCATATGAAATGATCATCGTATGCCACAACCCCTCACGAATACGAGAACACATGTCTAGCCATCCGGAAGCGATGCCGGAATAGCTTGTGTTTGAAGAGTGGGGAAGAGGACTTGAAGTAGTCTTCCCAGAGTAGGCAAAGGCCGCTCTCTCTATTGCGATTTCAACGCCGGAGCATGGCCCGAGATTGAGCCCCTAAACATCAGCCACTGCCTAGCAATGTGGTCATTGACAACCAAAGTAGCAACAACAAACTCCTCATCGTCCAACGATGAATCATCCAAATCGCAAATGAAGTTGTCGAAAAAGTATTTGTCTCCACTATCCATTTGTACCTTGCGGGCGAAACGTCCAACACCTCGCAGGCGTGGTTGAAGAAGCCGGCCGGCGAAGAACCCCGCGCCTCTTCCAGACCAGGCAGCAGGCATGTCGGCGTGGCGGCGACCGTGGAAGCGAACGTCGATCGAGGAAGGCAGGATTGGAGCGTTGCCGGCGGCGTCGAAGGTGAGGGTGGTGGCATGGTCGTGGGGGTGGGGGTGGGGGTGCTACGACGGCGGTGAAACTAGGCCTGGCTCGCCGGCAAGGGTACCCGTCAGGAGCGGCGTGTTGCCGGGGGAGGTTTGTGGGTGCAGGCGGCGGCCTGGGCAATGCCCAACCGTCCGGAACTGGCCGACAACGGTGAAGGCGGGGTGCCCGGGTGTCTTAGCTTTGGACAGGAGAGGAGGGAAACTGCCAATGTGCCACCGAATGACGGGCTAGGGGGGAGGACAAGGGCGGGCGTCGCGTGCGTCCGCGTCATGTCCGTGCTGATGCAAACCTGACTCAAATCTTGGTCTGAAATGAGTCGCGGGCAGACAAAAAACGAACACTCGTCCGTTTGCGTCGGCACATTGGGCCGCGGTTTGTGTTCATTTCGATCCAAACGGACGTGCACAGACAAAACGCGTCGGCACATTGGAGTTGGTCTTAGACACGACCCTCATTGCACGAAATGTGCACGCAGTGGCGAAGAAAAGGTGCCAGACCAGGGGCTCCCCACGCTCATAGGGGTGAGGAACGACCCAACATGGTTGGACGGTGGAGTGGCCGTGAGGCGGGACTCCATCATCCTTTATAAGAGTAATTGCATCCTTTATAAGAGTAATTGGGTGATGGTTGATGTATCAACATGTAATATCCACAAAATTCCCGCGGCTCAAAGCAGCCGCAAAAACAATATATGTGCACTCCCTCTGTAAACAAATATAAGAGCGTTTACATCACTATTTTAGTGATCTAAACGCTCTTATATTTCTTTACGGAGGGAGTACAAATTAAATATGTACCCCATGAGCTGGCAGAAAGTATCCAACGAATCTTGCATCGTTCATAGGGGTGAAGATATATGCGTATGTACTATGTTCTGCTCGATAACTCATACGTCTCAAACTTACCTATAATTTTTGATTGACTCAAGCTATTATAATACCACCTATAGCAATTTATATTATTTTTCCGAACTAAACTATCAATTCAATGCCTAGAGCCAGTTACTGTTTTCTGCATGTTTTTGGTTTGACAGAAAATCATTCGGCATGCGTTAAGCCTGTCAATTCGCAAAACAATAAATAAAAATTAAATTTTGGTCATGTGGGCCAACTTATAATGTGAGCCCACGACCTGGGAAGGTGGTAAAGTTGTTCCAACTGAACATACCAATGTTGTCCTCATCAAATTGGAAAATATGAATTTTGTAGTTTGACCCCTTTGAACTCGTAAAAAAATTGGTTTGATTTCATCTTGTTTTGTATTATTTGGCTTCGTTTCTTTCTAAGGCCCGTAAGCTACATATCTACCCATCCAAACATTGCTCAATCGGCCCAAAATAAATTCCCCAAAAGCCCAATCAACCCTGCAATAAAACACTCCATCTTTCCTCCTTTCTTCCGCCGCCGCTAGAGTTTCCTCTTCTAGTTAGGGTTTCCTCGATCCCCAATTTTCCCACCCCAACCCTAGCTCCGATCCACCCGATGGCGACCGCAGAGGGCAAGAACAAGATCATCAAGCTCAAGAGTTCAGACGGTAAGGAGTTTGAGGTGGAGCAGGCGGTGGCCATGGAGTCGCAAATGATCCGGCACATGATCGAGGACGAATATACTGACAACGGCTTGTTGCTCCGCAATGTCAACTCAAAGATCCTCTCCAAGGTCATTGAGTACTGCAACAAACACGTCCAAGCAAAGGCCGCCGACACATCTAATTTCGGAGGAGGAGCTAGGACGTTAGGTGCTACATCGGCTGTGCCTGCGGCGCCCGCAGAGGACCTCAAAAACTGGGACGCCAATTTCGTCAAGGTCGACACGGCCACCATATTCGACCTCGCACTGGTGTGATTACTTTCCATCCTTTGATTTGTTCCTTGACATTCTCTAGATCTATTTTTTTACTAACCCCCATTGATGGAATCAAGATTGTTTTTGTTTAGTGTGGCTTGTTACTTGTGTCTGATTGAGATTGGGATAGATTGGAATATGTCCTCGTACCTTCATCAAGGTAGATTTGACTCGATTGGATTAGGTTAGGTTACACAATGGATTAGGTTTAGGTCATAAAGAGTTGTTATTGGCGATGTAGAAAGCAGCCGACCATACATACTAACCCTAATAGCTAGGTTCGGGCATTATCTGGGGAGCTATATTAATTTACAGTTCCATGTTCATCTGGTCCAATATGCTTCACTATATATGAATAACCTAGAAACATTTAAAATTATTAGATTCACTATCATTTTGTTTGTAAATTACACATATGGGATGATGATTGAGTGGTTTCTCTTTCAATAACTTGCGGAAACATCAGACCACACAAAGCAATATATGGTCTGATGTTTCTATATTTGTCACTGTTGTTTCTAGATTTGAACCATGCATGAATGTCCATATCTAGTGTGAAATTATGATCTTGTATGCTAGACTTTAGAAGTTCTGCTCTGAATTTGTTTAGTTATGTTGGTTTATCATAGATAGGGTGGTATGTCGCATGTGTCATCCTTAGTTATAATACATAAATCCAATATCATACATTACTACTTTGATATTTGTAATTATGCATTGTAGATCACACACTTCTTTCTAATTTAGCTATCTATGTCTTTATTATCTTATAGGTTTCACTACTGGTCCATATGTCAACAATGAATGCCTTTTTCTTCTATCTAGCATCGAGTTACTATTTATTTTGCTGTATACATATTGATAGCTAAATCACATGATCATGCTAATGTTTCTAACTTTGTATCAAATATATATATGATCTCAACTAATCTTTTAGATACCACTATTGATCCATGTCATCTACGAATGCCTTCTTCTATCTAGCATTGGTTGAGTATTGATTGTGGTTCTATTAACATTACATCCTTGTAGCTAAATCACGAGATGATACATTGTGCCTGTCCATGTTAGAAGTGATGATGCTTTCCATCGTTTGAAGTGAAACCACACAGGACTTCCCATGGCCACTATAAAATCCTGATCTTGTTTGCAAGAGTTTAGCACTATTTACTTTTAGTTTCTTTTCTTATAGTTATCTTATTTTATCATAGATAAGATTTGTATCTCACATGTGGCATCTTCACTTGCAATACATATTCCAGTTTCATATATTACTGACCCCTAAACACTTGTTTTGTGTTGTGGTTTGATTTTACTATGATAGATAACTATGTTTCTAACTTTATTGTTATAGCTGCCTTTATCATCTGAGCAAATCTTTTAAATGCCACTATATTGATCCATATTGGCTATGAATGTGTTCATCTGCATATCATTGCTTGACTGATGATTGTGATGTACTAGCCATACATGTTGATATCCAAATTATTGGATGATGAATGCAATTGCCAATGCATTTTGAGAAGTGGTGCTTGCTGTGTCTGATCTCACTCTATTTTATTACAGTTATGTTAACTTTTCTTGACTATCGATCCATTTATGTTAACCCATGTTATGGTCTTTGAATGAATATCTTTTGATTATTGCACACCTTGTTTTGTGTTTTAGTTTGTCGCAAAAACATCTATGTAGGTGGTATATGTAATTATCCATGTTTTTGTAAACCAATGCTTCCCTCTGACACACCATTATTCCTTTTGCTCTTTTGCCCCCTCTCAGGCTGCGAACCACCTCAACATCAGGGGGCTCCTAGACCTGACTTGCCAGACCGTCGCCGACATGATCATGGGAAAGACGCCAGAGGAGATCCGCAAGATCTTCAACATCAATGAGAAATTAAGACCCGAGGAGGAGGAGAAGATCCGCAGGGAAAACCAGTGGGCCTTTGAGTAGAGGAACATCTAGGCCGCGCTGAAGTAATGAACACTTAGTATTACCCATGTCTACATTTCAGTGTGCTTGTTTATGTCATAATGGTTGTAATGAACCAAGAGTCTATAAGGTGGTGTTGGTGAACTTATTCAGTGGTTATGTTTGCAAAAAAATATGGTGGTCATTAATTATCATTTGTCAAATGAATAGTTATTGTCAAGTTGATGTTTTGCTTGCTTATCATTATTTTTCACTGATTTCCACCATGTGATTTGGGCTTCTTCGTTGGTTATTCATGTGTGTTTTGTTCATCGATCAAGATGCATGGATGCTCTTGTTACTTAAGATACGGTCCTTGTTCTGCCCCTCTCTCTTTACAATCGTAATAAAATAAAAATAAAAGTTGTTGCTTAAATTATTTGAGGGATCAAACTAATTTCAGAAGACCTGAAATTTTTATGGTAACCACTTACGACCATGGCAAGGCCACACTAAAACATATATGGTTTTAGGATTATATTTACAATTTCTTTACAAAAAATCCATTTAAATGAATAAACGAGTGATGTTATTCTCTACTGACTGCAGAACCACGCCGCACCAGAATCAGTTAACCCTCGTACATCTCTCCGTTTGTGACTCCACTGCCGTGTCTTCCCATCACCGGATCGTTGCCGTCCGGGGCCTCGCCGTCGTCCACCGCCTTGGTGCGCTCGGCGCGGCGTGGTCAACATGGTCATCAAACGAGAGTCATCGGAAGAGGATTATACGTGGAGAGGCTGACAGTGGGGACGCACCAGGTCGATGGACGCACACTGCAACCGCCTCCTTGTTACGCGAAAATAAAAATTATTCCTCCCCATGAAAGCTGGGACCCACCACGTATATCTTCGTAAGGAAGGAAGTGCCTCCTTATGCCTGCTCCTGACAGCTGGGACCTACCAACAACATCTTTGCTCCCAAGGAAGTGACTCCTTATTATGGGCAAAAAATATATTATTCCGCCTCTGACCACTGGGACCCACCAGCTATATATTCACACACAAGGAAATGCCTCCTTGCCCCCCGACAGCTGGAACCTGTTGGGGAACGTAGTAATTTCAAAAAATTTCCTACGCACACGCAAGATCATGGTGATGCATAGCAACGAGAGGGAAGAGTGTTGTCTCACGCCCTCGTGAGACCAAGGCGGAAGCGATCACAACGTAGAGGAAGTAGTCGACGTTCTCCTCGCGATCCAACCGATCCAGCGCCGTTACTCCGGCGCCCCGAGTTCTTGACACACGTACAGCTCGGTGGCGCTCCTCGGGCTCCAATCCAGCGAGCCGGGGAGGAGAGTTTCGTCGAGACGACGGCGTGGTGGCGATCTTGATGTTCTCTCGACGCAGGCTTCGCCTAAGCACCGCTATGATATGACCTAGGTGGATTATGGTGGAGGGGCGCTGACACGGCTAAGGAGCGATCTCAAGGATCAACTTGTGTGTTCTAGGGTGCCCCTGCCCCGTATATAAAGGAGCAAGGGAGGCCGGCCGGCCCTAGGGCGCGCCAAATGGAGGGGGAGTCCTCCTCCTAGTGGGAGTAGGACTCCCTTTCCTAGTCCAACTAGGAAGGAGGAAGGGGAAGGAAGGAGAGGGAGGGAGAGGGAAGGGGCCGCCCCCTCCTTGTCCTATTCGGACTGGGGGGCGCCACCTCTGGTGCGGCCCTCTCTCTCCCTCTTGGCCCACTAAGGCCCATAACTTCCCGGGGTTCGGTAACCCCTCCGGCACTCCGGTTTTCTCCGAAACTTCCGGAACCTTTCCGTGTCCGAATATAGCCGTCCAATATATCAATCTTTATGTCTCGACCATTTCGAGACTCCTCGTCATGTCCGTGATCACATCCGGGACTCCGAACTCCTTCGGTACATCAAAATACACAAACTCATAATATAACCGTCATCGAAACCTTAAGCGTGCGGACCCTACGGTGTCAATAACCAATAGCGGGACCTGGATGCCCATATTGGTTCCTACATATTCTACGAAGATCTTTATCGGTCAGACCGCATAACAACATACGTTGTTCCCTTTGTCATCGGTATGTTACTTGCCCGAGATTCGATCGTCGGTATCCAATACCTAGTTCAATCTCGTTACCGGCAAGTCTCTTTACTCGTTCCGTAATACATCATCTCACAGCTAACTTATTAGTTGTAATGCTTGCAAGGCTTAAGTGATGTGTATTACCGAGAGGGCCCAGAGATACCTCTCCGACAATCGGAGTGACAAAACCTAATCTCGAAATACGCCAACCCAACATCTGCCTTTGGAGACACCTGTAGTACTCCTTTATAATCACCCGATTACGTTGTGACGTTTGGTAGCACCAAAGTGTTCCTCCGTAAGCGGAGTTGCATAATCTCATAGTTATAGGAACATGTATATGTCATGGATAAAAGCAGTAGCAACATACTAAACGATCGTGTGCTAAGCTAATGGAATGGGTCATGTCAATCAGATCATTCACCTAATGATGTGACCTTGTTAATCAAATAACAACCCTTTGTTCATGGTTAGGAAACATAACCATCTTTGATTAACAAGCTAGTCTAGTAGAGGCATACTAGTGACATTCTGTTTGTCTATGCATTCACACATGTATTATGTTTCCGGTTAATACAATTCTAGCATGAATGATAAACATTTATCATGAAATAAGGAAATAAATAATAACTTTATTATTGCCTCTAGGGCATATTTCCTTCAGTCTCCCACTTGCACTAGAGTCAATAATCTAGATTACATAGTAATGATTCTAACACCTATGGAGTCTTGGTGTTGATCATGTTTTGCTCGTGGAAGAGGCTTAGTCAACGGGTCTGCTACATTCAGATCCGTATGTATCTTGCAAATCTCTATGTCTCCCACCTGGACTAAATCCCGGATGGAATTGAAGCGTCTCTTGATGTGCTTGGTCCTCTTGTGAAATCTGGATTCCTTTGCTAAGGCAATTGCTCCGATATTGTCACGAGCGATTTTCATTGGACCCGATGCACTAGGTATGACACCTAGATCGGATATGAACTCCTTCATCCGACTCCTTCATTAGCTGCTTCGAAGCTGCTATGTACTCCGCTTCACATGTAGATCCTGCTATGACGCTTTGTTTAGAACTGCACCAACTGACAGCTCCTCCGTTTAGTGTAAATACGTATCCGGTCTGCGATTTAGAATCGTCCGGATCAGTGTCAAAGCTTGCATCAACGTAACCGTTTACGATGAGCTCTTTGTCACCTCCATATACGAGAAACATATCCTTAGTCCCTTTCAGGTATTTCAGGATGTTCTTGACCGCTGTCCAGTGATCCACTCCTGGATTACTTTGGTACCTCCCTGCTAAGCTTATAGCAAGGCACACATCTGGTCTGGTACACAGCATTGCATACATGATAGAGCCTATGGCTGAAGCATAGGGAACATCTTTCATTTTCTCTCTATCTTCTGCAGTGGTCGGGCATTGAGTCTTACTCAATTTCACACCTTATAACACAGGCAAGAACCCTTTCTTTGCTTGATCCATTTTGAACTTCTTCAAAATTTTGTCAAGGTATGTGCTTTGTGAAAGTCCAATTAAGCGTCTTGATCTATCTCTATAGATTTTGATGCCCAATATGTAAGCAGCTTCACCGAGGTCTTTCATTGAAAAACTCTTATTCAAGTATCCCTTTATGCTATCCAGAATTCTATATCATTTCCGATTAGTAATATGTCATCTACATATAATATCGAAATGCTACTGAGCTCCCACTCACTTTCTTGTAAATCTGAGGCTTCTCCAAAAGTCTCAGTATGAACCCAAATGCTTTGATCACACTATCAAAGCGTTTATTCCAACTCGAGATGCTTGCACCAGTCCATAAATGGATCGCTGGAGCTTGCACACTTTGTTAGCTCCTTTGGATCGATAAAACCTTCGGTTGCATCATATACAACTCTTCTTCCGTAAATCCATTCAGAATGCGTCTTTACATCCATTTGCCAAATTTCATAATCATAAAATCGGCAATTGCTAACATGATTCGGACAGACTTAAGCATCACTACGGGTGAGAAGGTCTCATCGTAGTCAATCCCTTGAACTTGTCGAAAACCCTTTGCGACAAGTCGAGCTTTGTAGACAGTAACATTACCGTCAGCGTCAGTCTTCTTCTTGAAGATCCACTTGTTTTCTATTGCTTGCCGACCCTCGGGCAAGTCAACCAAAGTCCATACTTTGTTTTCATACATGGATCCCATCTCAGATTTCATGGCCTCAAGCCATTTTGCGGAATCTGGGCTCACCGTCGCTTCTTCATAGTTCGTAGGTTCATCATGATCTAGTAGCATGACTTCCAGAACAGGATTACCGTACCACTCTGGTGCGGATCTTACTCTGGTTGATCTACGAGGTTCTGCAGTAACTTGATCTGAAGTTTCATGATCAACATCATCAACTTCCTCATTATTTGGTGTAGATGTCTCAGAAACCGGTTTCTGCGATAAACTACTTTCAAATAAGGGAGAAGGTACAATTACCTCATCAAGTTCTACTTTCCTCCCACTCACTTCTTTCGAGAGAAACTCCTTCTCTAGAAAGGATCCATTCTTGGCAACAATCTTGCCTTCGGATCTGTGATAGAAGGTGTACCCAACTGTCTCTTTTGGGTATCCTATGAAGACACATTTCTCCGATTTGGGTTCGAGCTTATCAGGTTGAAGCTTTTTTCACATAAGCATCGCATCCCCAAACTTTGAGAAATGACAACTTTGGTTTCTTGCTAAACCATAGTTCATAAGGTGTCGTCTCAACGGATTTTGACGGTGTTCTATTTAGTGTGAATGCGGCCGTCTCAAGAGCATAACCCCAAAATGATAACGGTAAATCTGTAAGAGACATCATAGATCGCACCATATCTAGTAAAGTGCGATTACGATGTTCGGACACACCATTACGTTGAGGTGTTCCGGGTGGCGTGAGTTGCGAAACTATTCCGCATTGTTTCAAATGTAGACCAAACTCGTAACTCAAATATTCACCTCCACGATCAGATCGTAGAAACTTAATTTTCTTATTACGATGATTTTCAACTTCACTCTGAAACTCTTTGAACTTTTCAAATGTTTCAGACTTATGTTTCATTAAGTAGATATACCCATATCTACTTAAATCATCTGTGAAGGTGAGAAAATAACGATATCCGCCACGAGCCTCAACATTCATCGGACCACATACATCTGTATGTATGATTTCCAACAAATCTGTTGCTCTCTCCATAGTGCCGGAGAACGGGGTTTTAGTCATCTTGCCCATGAGGCACGGTTCGTAAGTGCCAAGTGATTCATAATCAAGTGACTCCAAAAGTCCATCAGTATGGAGTTTCTTCATGCGCTTTATACCGATATGACCTAAACGGCAGTGCCACAAATAAGTTGCACTATCATTATCAACTCTGCATCTTTTGGTTTCAACATTATGAATATGTGTATCACTACTATCGAGATTCATCAAAAATAGACCACTCTTCAAGGGTGCATGACCATAAAAGATATTACTCATATAAATAGAACAACCATTATTCCTTGATTTAAATGAATAACCGTCTCGCATCAAACAAGATCCAGATATAATGTTCATGCTCAACGCAGGCACCAAATTACAATTATTTAGGTCTAAAACTAATCCCGAAGGTAGATGTAGAGGTAGCGTGCCGACCGCGATCACATCGACTTTGGAACCATTTCCCACGCGCATCGTCACCTCGTCCTTTGCCAGTATTCGCTTAATCCGTAGTCCCTGTTTCGAGTTGCAAATATTAGCAATGAACCAGTATCAAATACCAGTGCTACTGCGAGCTCTAGTAAGGTACACATCAATAACATGTATATCACATATACCTTTGTTCACCTTGCCATCCTTCTTATCCGCCAAATACTTGGGGCAGTTCCGCTTCGATGACGATCGCTTGCGGTAGAAGCACTCGATTTCAGGCTTAGGTCCAGACTTGGGTTTCTTCTCTGAGCAGCAACTTGCTTGCTGTTCTTCTTGAAGTTCCTTCTTCTTCCCTTTGCCTTTCTTCTTGAAACTAGTGGTCTTATTGACCATCAACACTTGATGCTCCTTCTTGATTTCTACCTCCGCAGCCTTTAGCATTGCGAAGAGCTCGGTATAGTCTTTACTAACCCTTGCATATTATAGTTCATCACGAAGCCTTTGTAGCTTGGTGGCGTGATTGAAGAATTCTGTCAATGACACAATCATCCGGAAGATTAACTCCCGGTTGAGTCAAGTGATTGTAATACCCGGACATTACGAGTATGTGCTCACCGACGCAGAACTATTCTCCTCCATCTTGCAGCTATAGAACTTATTGGAGACTTCATATCTCTCAATCCGGGCATTCATTGGAATATTAACTTCAACTCTGGAACATCTCATATGCTCCATGACGTTCAAAACGTCGTTGAAGTCCGGTTCTAAGCCGTAAAGCATGGCACACTGAACTATAGAGTAGTCATCAGCTTTGCTCGCCAGACGTTCTTAACGTCGTCGGTTACAGCATCAAGAAGAGCACTGGCACCTAGCGGTGCATCCGGGACGTAACTCTTACGTGCAGCAATGAGGATAATCCTCGAGTTACGGACCCATCCGTGTAATTGCTACCATCATCTTTCAACTTTGCTTTCTCAAGGAATGCATTAAAATTCAACGGAACAACAACACGAGCCATCTATCTAAAAACAAACATAGACAAGCAAGATACTATCAGGTACTAAGTTCATGATAAATTTAAGTTCAATTAATCATATTATTTAAGAACTCCCACTTAGACAGACATCCCTCTAGTCATCTAAGTGATCACGTGATCCAAATCAACTAAACCATAACCGATCATCACGTGAAATGGAGTAGTTTTCAATGGTGAACATCTTATGTTGATCATATCTACTATATGATTCACGCCGACCTTTCGTTCTCCGTGTTCGAGGCCATATCTGCATATGCTAGGCTCGTCAAGTATAACTGAGTATTCTGCGTGTGCAAAACTGGCTTGCACCCGTTGTAGATGGACGAGAGCTTATCACACCCGATCATCACGTGGTGTCTCGCACGACGAACTTTGGCAACGGTGCATACTCAGGGAGAACACTACTTGATAATTTCTAGTGAGAGATCATCTTAAAATGCTACCGTCAATCAAAGCAAGATAAGATGCATAAAGGATAAACATCACATGCAATCAATATAAGTGATATGATATGGCCATCATCATCTTGTGCTTGTGATCTCCATCTCGAAGCACCGTCGTGATCACCATCGTCACCGGCGCGACACCTTGATCTCCATCATAGCATCATTGTCGTCTCACGCCATCTATTGCTTCTCGACTATCGCTATCGCTTAGTGATAAAGTAAAGCAATTACAGGCGTTGCATTTCATACAATAAAGCGACAACCATATGGCTCCAGCCGATTGCCGATAACCGGTTACAAAACATGATCATCTCATACAATAAAATATAGCATCACGTCTTGACCATATCACATCACAACATGCCCTGCAAAAACAAGTTAGGCGTCCTCTACTTTGTTGTTGCAAATTTTACGTGGCTGCTATGGGCTTAAGCAAGAACCAATCTCACCCACGCATCAAAACCACAACGATACTTCGTCAAATAGACTCCGTTTTAACCTTCTCAAGGACCGGGCGTAGCCATACTCGGTTCAACTAAAGTGAGAGAGACAGACACCCGCCGGTCACCTTTAAGCACGAGTGCTCATAACGGTGAAACCAGTCTCGCGTAAGCGTACGCGTAATGTCGGTCCGGGCCGCTTCATCTCACAATACCGCTGAACCAAAGTATGACATGCTGGTAGGTAGTATGACTTGTATCGCCCACAACTCACTTGTGTTCTACTCGTGCAAAACATCAAACCATAAAACCTAGGCTCGGATACCCTTTGTTGGGGAACGTAGTAATTTCAAAAATTTTCCCACGCACACGCAAGATCATGGTGATGCATAGCAACGAGAGGAAGAGTGTTGTCTCACGCCCTCGTGAGACCGGGCGAAGCGATCTGGCGTAGAGGAAGTAGTCGTACGTTCTCCTCGCGATCCAACCGATCCCAGCGCCGTTACTCCGGCGCCTCCGAGTTCTTGACACACGTACAACTCGGTGACGCTCCTCGGGCACCAATCCAGCAGAGCTTCGGGGAGGGAGAGTTTCGTCAGCACGACGGCGTGGTGACGATCTTGATGTTCTACCGACGCAGGCTTCGCCTAAGCACCGCTACGATATGACCGAGGTGGATTATGGTGGAGGGGGCACCGACACGGCTAAGGAAGCGATCTCAAGGATCAACTTGTCTGTTCTAGGGTGCCCCCTGCCCCGTATATAAAGGAGCAAGGGGAGGCCGGCCGGCCCTAGGGGCGCGCCAGGGGGGGAGTCCTCCTCCTAGTGGGAGTAGGACTCCCTTTCCTAGTCCAACTAGGAAGGAGGAAGGGGAAGGAAGGAGAGGAGAGGGAGAGGAAGGGGCGCGCCCCCTCCTTGTCCTATTCGGACTCCCACAGGGGGCACCACCTCTGGTGCGGCCCTCTCTCTCCCTCTTGGCCCACTAAGGCCCATAACTTCCCGGGGTTCCGGTAACCCCTCCGGCACTCGGTTTTCTCCGGAAACTTCCGGAACCTTTCCGTGTCCGAATATAGCCGCCCAATATATCAATCTTTATGTCTCGACCATTTGAGACTCCTCGTCATGTCCGTGATCACATCCGGACTCGAACTCCTTCGGTACATCAAAATACACAAACTCATAATATAACCGTCATCGAAACCTTAAGCGTGCGGACCCTACGGTTCGAGAACAATGTAGACATGATCGAGACACGTCTCCGGTCAATAACCAATAGCGGGACCTGGATGCCCATATTGGTTCCTACATATTCTACGAAGATCTTTATCGGTCAGACCGCATAACAACATACGTTGTTCCCTTTGTCATCGGTATGTTACTTGCCCGAGATTCGATCGTCGGTATCCAATACCTAGTTCAATCTCGTTACGCAAGTCTCTTTACTCGTTCCGTAATACATCATCTCACAGCTAACTTATTAGTTGTAATGCTTGCAAGGCTTAAGTGATGTGTATTACCGAGAGGGCCAGAGATACCTCTCCGACAATCGGAGTGACAAAACCTAATCTCAAATCGCCAACCCAACATCTGCCTTTGGAGACACTGTAGTACTCCTTTATAACCACCCGATTACGTTGTGGACGTTTGGTAGCACCAAAGTGTTCCTCCGTAAACGGAGTTGCATAATCTCATAGTTATAGGAACATGTATATGTCATGGATAAAAGCAGTAGCAACATACTAAACGATCGTGTGCTAAGCTAATGGAATGGGTCATGTCAATCAGATCATTCACCTAATGATGTGACCTTGTTAATAAAATAACAACCCTTTGTTCATGGTTAGGAAACATAACCATCTTTGATTAACAAGCTAGTCTAGTAGAGGCATACTAGTGACATTCTGTTTGTCTATGCATTCACACATGTATTATGTTTCCGGTTAATACAATTCTAGCATGAATGATAAACATTTATCATGAAATAAGAAATAAGTAATAACTTTATTATTGCCTCTAGGGCATATTTCCTTCAGTCTCCCACTAGAGACAATGGACGGCAGCAACGACGTCCTGTTCATCAGAAGCCAACTGGCTGGGCCGAAACGGAGAAACTGTGTCGTGTTCATCGGGAGGCAACATAATGCGTCGTGTTCATTGGGAGGCAATGGAATATGTTGTGTTCATTAGGAGCCAACCGGCTTAGATGGAACAGCCAAAACGAGGTCTGGCGTACCACAGAACGAAGGAAACGGGCCTTCTGTTCGACCACGTACGGTCGAAATGGGTCCTGTTCATCGGGAAGGGTCTGGCCTACCGCAAAACGGAGGAAACAG
Source organism: Aegilops speltoides (assembly GCA_021437245.1). NCBI lineage: Eukaryota > Viridiplantae > Streptophyta > Magnoliopsida > Poales > Poaceae > Aegilops > Aegilops speltoides. Next base: position 594,756,597 of record CM038147.1, read on the forward strand.
ACTTGTATTCGAGTGCCTACGGTCGAAACGGGGTCCTATTGATAGGGAGGGGTGTGGCGTACCGTAAAACAGAGGAAACGGACTTGTGTTGGAGCGCTTACGGTCGAAACAAGGTCCTGTTCATCCACCATCTATTGCTGCGCCCCAGCCTCCATGAGCTACTGTTCATCCACCATCGACCTCCTCTAGCCTCCACCAGCTACTGTTCATCCACCGGCTACTATTCATAGAGGCTCCAGAGGGTCCTGTTCATCCACCCCCAACCGGCTAGGGTGCGATGGCCTCCTTGGGGTCCTGTTCATCCCGCGGCAACGGCCTACTACCACGGGGTCCTGTTCATCAAACCCCCACCGGGAACTGTTCATCCACAACCAACCAACCGGCTCGACCCACCACGTCTTGACTCGTTCTACGTACCATGTGCACGGTAGCAACGGTCACTGCTCATCGAGAGTCAACCCAACACTAGCTAGCTACGTCTCGCACGGGGGCTCGATCGGCTTCAGTAAGCAGCAGATGCGATCAATCGCTCGGGTTCAGTTAGCAGCAACAGCGAAGGAATCGCTCGGGTTTAGTCAGCAGCGAATGAATCACTCGAGTTCAGTTAATAGCCAAGGGATAAATCGCTCGGCTTCAGTAACGTAGCTAGCAGTGCGATCGCTCGGTTTAGTTAGAGCCCAACGCCTCGCACACACGCATCTACACGAGAGAAACGCACAAACCACAATGCATTGCCCAGCCCCGACCACGCACCGTAACCTGGAACTCCCCGATATTTTCCTTGCCCTCGCTTCTACCATGATTTTTCCCGTCATGGACGGCCCAAAGAATGTCATGCAGCCGCGTCTCTGGCCTGCCCAGGACGAAAAACCAATTTTCATGGACCTATCATCTCATTTTCATCCTGTGAAATCTGTGATCCTATTCTCTATATATGCAGCATGGTCTATTATGTAGCAATAGCATGGTCTATTATGCTCTGTTACCGGCAGTAATGTCAGTTGTTCTCTAGTATTTGTCATCGTAGTGCTCTCCTTCCTGTTGTTCCATATTTTGTAGCTGCATCTTTGATGTGTATACGTTGTTGATGTCTTGTCTTGGTATAAGTAAGCCTGACTACTTCTGTCCTTTGTCGTCAAATGAAGTCATGATATGTTGTTAGCAACCTAGGACAGGAGGTATTTGTTCAAGTTTTCAGTTGCTAGATCCATTGCTGATGAATAGGGAGTCATTAATATTTATTCTATTTTTCCAAGAAATGCTTCACTTATAAGTTATAACACCAGTCACGGACAACACTCTTAACAATCTTCGCGTGTCCCCTATTACATTTGACAGGGTCGATTCGAAATCTTGTGCCTCTCTGGATCATACCTGGTGATAGATGACGGTGTTACGCGCACACGAAACGGAGGGCTATGCATAGCGCTGTGTGGCGCTGATCACATGGTTATTGGAGGAAGCGTTGGTGGAGTCCTGACAGCAGCCGGGACAATTCAGGTGATCACTCGTTTCTTTTTTTTCACTGAAACATTAGCATTTCATTAATTCATCCTTGGTCTGTTGTGTTCCAGAAATGAATGATGAGGTGATTGTGCGTGTTGGTGCAGGTGATCATGGGGAGCTTCATGTACGCGGGGTCGAAGAATAGCAGGAAGAGCAATGCCGGGCAGGAGTCTGCTGCAGCGGAGGAAGAACAGACCGGCGATGGCAACGGGGGCGGAGTCGGAGTTGGAGGCGAGGCGGAGGAAGAGGACCATTCGCCGCTGATGCCGATGCCCCACGGAGAGGAGGAGCTGCCGTCGGACGCGATGATGAGCGGGTGGACAGGCATGATGCGGCAGATGGAGTCGCGGTCCTGCGGCGGCATCGACATCAACTCGATCCGGGAGTGAAGGATGTAGACTGTTTAATTAGTTTGGTACGACAGAAGTTGAGCCTAGGCTAGCTTAGCTAGTGGATGATGGATGATTGGGGTTGGTTGGGCTGGTTGTGTTCCTCTCCTGCGTGGGTTTAAGAAGAAGTCTAGTTAGTATAATGAATATCGTCGTCGAGTATGATCAGTTTAACCGATGATGTTGGCGCCGGCCTGACGGATCTATGATGGAAATAGTGGATTCGGTTGTTGGTTGATGGTCTGGTCTGGTATGGTATGGTATGGTATGATGTAGTTATAGGCAGCAGCAATGAGCAACTTGTAGCTAGTCTCTTTCTTGGTTGCAGACAGACTTTGACAGTTTTGTCTTCCTTTCTCTTCTTGTGTTTGCATCCCCATTGCTTCTTTCTTTTCCTTCTCCTTGTCTTCTTATTCTTTTTCTTCTTTTGAGTTGCTTGCGGAGAAGTTGATTCACTGATACCCGTTGTGATTTGGGTTCTTACATAATTTCAGATGCCAATCACGCGTTTCATGATAAAATTGAGTGAACTGTGCAAACATTGTTGCTCCCCCATGGCCAGGCACAACATTTTCACCTTAATATTGAAACTCATGTTCGAAGATTTCATCCTCTATAATTATGTTGTGCATGAGCACACTAGCACTCATCGCTTCCCATAACTTTTTGATGCTCTAAGTTCTAGCAGGATATTGAACGATGCCTCATCGAGATTGAAGAACATCAAAAGCATGCTCCACATCATTCCTAGCACTCTGTTGTGCTTGGGCAAATCACTGCCTTTTCTCTCCTATCGAGTTGGGGATTGTTTTCACAAGAATAGTGCACTGAGGATAAACCATCATCAACTAGGTAGTATCCTTTGTTATAGTGGTGGCCATTGATCTCAGTATTGACCTCTGGGCAGTTACCTTCTGCAAGCCTTCCAAACAATGAAGAACGCTGAAGCACTTTGATGTCATTGTGAGAGACGGATGTGTCGAAAAAAAAGCCAAATCCAAAGATCTTGTGAAGCCACGGCCTCAAGTATGACATTGCAAACTTTCACATGATCTCTAGATTGCCCCTGCCAAGCAGATGGACAGTTCTTCCACTTGCAGCGCTTACAATCTGTGTGCTATCAAGCATCCCCGGAAAGCCCCTATCTGCATTGATTGCCAACAACCTGGTGCAACACCTGGCTCTCTCAAGTACTCCCGGCCAAACACTGCTAGCACAACTTTGCAGAACCTGTACATGGATTCTAGGTACGTGGACTCACACATGCAGACATACTCATCAATCAGATCACGTGGTATTTTGTATGCAAGCACCCGAATAGCTGCAGTGCATTTCTGATAAGAGGAGAAGCCAACCTCTCCCAGGCATCCTCCTTGCATATGAAATAATCATCTTATGCCACAACACTTCGCGAATACGAGAACACATGTCTAGCCATTCGGAAGCGGCGCCGGAATAGCTTGTGTTTGAAGAGTGGGGAAGAGGACTTGAAGTAGTCTTCCAAGAGTAGGCAAATGCCGCTCTCTCAATTGTGATTCAACGCCGGAGCATGGCCCGAGATTGAGCCCCTAAACATCGGCCACTGCCTAGAAATGTGGTCATTGACGACCAAAGTAGCAACCACAAACTCCTCATCATCCAACGATGAATCATCCGAATCGCAAATGAAGTTGTCAAAAATGTATCCGTCTCCACTATCCATTTGTACCTTACGGGCGAAATGTCGAACACCTCACTGGTGTGGTTGAAGAAGCCGTCCAGTGAAGAGCCCCGCGCCTCTTCCAGACCAGGTAGCAGGCCTGTCGATGTGGTGGCGACTGTGTAGGCGAACGTCGATCGAGGAAGCCGAGATTGGAGCGTTGCCGACGGCGCCGGAGGTGAGGGCGGTGGCATTGTCGTGGTGGGTGGGGGTGGGGGTGCTACGACAGCGGTGAAACTAGGCCTGGCTCGCCGGCAAGGGTACTCGTCGGGAGCGGCGTGTTGCCGGGGGAGGTTTGTGGGTGCGGGCGGCGGCCTGGGCAATGTCCAACCAGCCGAACTGGGTGACAACGGTGAAGGCGGGGTGCCCGGGTGTCTTAGCTTTGGACGGGAGAGGAGGGTAACTGCCAACGTGCCACCGAATGACGGGCTAGGGGGAGGACAAGGGCAGGCGTCGCGTGCGTCCGCGTCATGTCCGTGCTGATGCAAACCCGCCTCAAATCTGGGCCTGAAATGAGTCGCGGGCAGACAAAAAGTGGACACTTGCCCGTTTGCGTCGGCACATTGGGCCGCGGTTTGTGTTCATTTCGACCCAAACAGTCGTGCACGGACAGAATGCGTCGGCGCATTGAAGTTGGTCTTAGACACCACCATCATTGCAAGAAATGTGCACGCAGTGGTGAAGGAAAGGTGCCAGACCAGGGGCTCCCCACGCTCATAGGGGTGAGAACGACCCAACATTTTTTGAAAGAAAGTTCGAGCTTTATTCATTAGAAATAATCATTACATCGTTTATGAGGATTGGTACAATTGCATTATGTGGTTGCTCAAACCAATCAGAAATGAATGAAAATCTAGCCAACTTGGCAAGTTCATGAGCAACTTTATTTGCTTCTCTATTACAATGCTCGAATCTAGAAATAGGAAAATCACAAGCTAAGTGAAAACAGTCATCAAAAATTGTAGCTGCTGCCCCCGACGATCGTCCTCCTTCGTTCATGGTTGGACGGTGGAGTGGCCATTAGGCAGGCAAAGGGGGCGTCACTATTCCATTGGACGACACGGAGGGCGCGTGAGCCAGCGGATGGTGTGCGGAGGTATATGCGTACGTACTATATTCTGCTCGGTGACTCATACGTCTCAAACTTACCTATAATTTTTGACTGATTCATGCTATTATAATACCATCTATAGCAATTTATATTATTTTTCTGAACTAAACTATAAATTCAATGCCTAGAGCCAGTTACTGTTTTCTACATGTTTTTGGTTTGACAGAAAATCATTCGGCATACGTTAAGCCTGTCGATTCGCAAAACCATAAATAAAAGTTAAACCTTCGTCATGTGGGCCAACTTATAAGGTGAGCCCACATCCTGGGAAGGTGGTAATGTAGTTCCAACCGAAGATACCAACGTTGTCCTCATCAAATCGGAAAAATATGAATTTTCTAGTTTGACCCCTTTGAACTCGTAACAAATTTGGTTTGATTTCATCTTGTTTTGTATTATTTGGCTTCCTTTCTTTCTAAGGCCCATAAGCTACATATCTACCCATCCAAACCTTGCTCAATCGGCCCAAAATAAATTCCCCAAAAGCCCAATCTACCCTGCAATAAAACACCCCATCTTTCCTCCTTTCTTCCACCGCCGCTAGAGTTTCCTCTCCTAGTTAGGGTTTCCTTGATCCCCAATTTCTCACCCCAACCCTAGCTCCGATCCACCCGATGGCGGCCGCAGAGGGCAAGAAGAAGATCATCAAGCTCAAGAGTTCAGACGGTAAGGAGTTTGAGGTGGAGCAGGCGGTGGCCATGGAGTCGCAAATGATCCGGCACATGATCGAGGACGACTATACTGACAACGGCTTGTTGCTCCGCAATGTCAACTCAAAGATCCTCTCCAAGGTCATTGAGTACTGCAACAAACATGTCCAAGCAAAGGCCGCCGACACATCTAATTCTGGAGGAGGAGCTAGGCCGTTAGGTGCTACATCGGCTGTGCCTGCGGCGCCCGCGGAGGACCTCAAAAACTGGGACGCCAATTTCGTCAAGGTCGACACGGCCACCATATTCGACCTCGCACTGGTGTGATTACTTTCCATCCTTTGATTTGTTCCTTGACATTCTCTAGATCTATTTTTTACTATCCCCCATTGTTGGAATCAAGATTGTTTTTGTTTTATGTGGCTTGTTACTTGTGTCTGATTGAGATTTGGATAGATTGGAATCTGTCCTCCTACCATCATCAAGGTAGATTTGACTCGATTGGATTAGGTTAGGTTACACAATGGATTAGGTTTAGGTTATAAAGAGTTGTTATTGGCGATGTAGAAAGCGGCCGACCATACATACTAACCCTAATAGCTAGGTTCAGGCATTATCTGTGGAGCTATATTAATTTACAGTTCCATGTTCATCTGGTCTAATATGCTTCACTATATATGAATAACCTATAAATTTTTTAAATTGTTAGATTCACTATCATTTTGTTTGTAAATTACATATATGGGATGATGATTGAGTGGTTTCTCTTTCAATAACTTGCGGAAACATCAGACCACACAGAGCAATATATGGTCTGATGTTTCTATATTTGTCACTGTTGTTTCTAGATTTGAACCATGCATGAATGTCCATATCTAGTGTGAAATTATGATCTTGTATGCTAGACTTTAGTAGATATGCTCTGAACTTGTTTAGTTATGTTGGTTTATCATAGATAGGGTGGTATGTCGCATGTGTCATCCTTAGTTACAATACATAAATCCAATATCATACATTACTACTTTGATATTCGTAATTATGCATTGTAGATCACACGCTTCTTTCTAATTTTGCTATCTATGTCTTTATTATCTTATAGGTTTCACTACTGGTCCATATGTCAACAATGAATGCCTTTTTCTTCTATCTAGCATCGAGTTAGTATTTATTTTGCTGTATACATAGTGATAGCTAAATCACATGATCATGCTATGTTTCTAACTTTGTATCAAATATTTATGATCTCAACTAATCTTTTAGATACCACTATTGATCCATGTCATCTATGAATGCCTTCTTCTATCTAGCATTGGTTGAGTATTGATTATGGTTCTATTAACATTACATCCTTGTAGCTAAATCACCAGATGATACATTGTGCCTGTCCATGTTAGAAGTGATGATGCTTTCCATCGTTTTAAGTGAAACCACACATGACTTCCCATGGCCACTATAAAATCCTGATATTGTTTGCAAGAGTTTAGCACTATTTACTTTTAGTTTCTTTTCTTATAGTTATCTTATTTTATCATAGATAAGATTTGTATCTCACATGTGGCATATTCACTTGCAATACATATTCCAGTTTCATATATTACTGACCCCTAAACACATGTTTTGTGTTGTGGTTTGATTTTACTACGACAGATAACTATGTTTCTAACTTTATTGTTATCACTGTCTTTATCACCTGAGCAAATCTTTTAGATGCCACTATATTGATCCATATTGGCTATGAATGTGTTCATCTGCGTATCATTGCTTGACTGATGATTGTGGTGTACTAGCCATACATGTTGATATCCAAATTACTGGATGATGAATGCAATTGCCAATGCATTTTGAGAAGCGGTGCTTGTCATTTGAACCCATGTAGCTTATGCACTTACAAAATTATCATTTATCATGTAGGAATGTATGTAGTTGTGTCTGATCTCACTCTATTTTGTTATAGTTATGTTAACTTTTCTTGACTATCGATCCATTTATGTTAACCCATGTTATGGTCTTTGAATGAATATCTTTTGATTATTGCACACCTTGTTTTGTGTTTTCGTTTGTCGCAAAAACATCTATGTAGGTGGTATATGTAATTATCCATGTTTTTGTAAACCAATGCTTCCCTCTGACACACCATTATTCCTTTTGCTCTTTTGCCCCCTCTCAGGCTGCGAACCACCTCAACATCAGGGGGCTCCTAGACCTGACTTGCCAGACCGTCGCCGACATGATCACGGGAAAGACGCCAGAGGAGATCCGCAAGATCTTCAACATCAATGAGAAATTAAGACCCGAGGAGGAGGAGAAGATCCGCAGGGAAAACAAGTGGGCCTTTGAGTAGAGGAACATCTAGGCCGCGCTGAAGTAATGAACACTTAGTATTACCCATGTCTACATTTCAGTGTGCTTGTTTATGTCATAATGGTTGTAATGAACCAAGAGTCTATAAGGTGGTGTTGGTGAACTTATTCAGTGGTTATGTCTGCAAAAAAAAATATGGTGGTCATTAATTATCATTTGTCAAATGAATCATTATTGTCAAGTTGACGTTTTGCTTGCTTATCATTATTCTTTCACTGATTTCCACCATGTAATTTGGGCTTCTTCGTTGGTTATTCATGTGTGTTTTGTTCATCGATCAAGATGCATGGATGCTCTTGTTACTTAAGAGACGGTCCTTGTTCTTCCCCTCTCTCTTTACAATCCTAATAAAATAAAAATAAAAGTCGTTACTTAAATTATTTGAGGGATCAAACTAATTTCAGAAGACCTGAATTTTTTATGGTAACCACTTACGACCATGGCAAGGCCACACTAAAACATATAGGGTTTTAGGATTATATGTAACGCCCCGAGACCGACGCTCCAGACGCCTTCCTTGTATTCCGAGCTTTGCCATGTGTTTTATTTGCTTGTTGCATTGCATCATGTCATCATGCCATCATGTCATTTAATTTTTGCAACTCATCTAAATAAATCGTATGGATCTTCGGTCCATTTAAATCGAGGGATATTCACATGGTGATTTCTCTTTAAAACATATTCAAAGTCTCCTACTATTATTAGGGAGCTATAATAAAATTATTCCATTTATTTGGAACTAACCATAACCCCCTTGCCCAAATTCTTGTCCACTCATTTCTTTTCTCTCCTTTTCTTTCTTTACTTTTCTGTTTTTGTGAGAGATTTGAAGAGGTTTTTTTTTTGAGGAATCTCGTCAAACTTTATTGATTCAAAAGAATGTTCATCGGTACAAGGTTTGGATCATGGGGCATGCCCAACCAAACATGTCGGCCTAAAGATAAATTACAAGCATACTTGGAGAGATTGTGGGCTTCAAAGTTGAAGTTCCTATGTTCAAAAACAAAACTGCAAGTACGAAAACTACCCTTGTGTTCTATTACTTCATGTACAATGGCTGCATGTGCTCCACTAGTTCCCATGAGGATGTCCTTGACGACCCCTTGGCAATCGCTTGCAACACATAGGTCCTGAAGATTGAGGTCCTCTGCCAACGCTGTCGCTTCCCTGCAAGCATATGTTTCAAGAACCGTTGGGTCTGTCATGCCTTGAAAAACAACCGCCGAAGAGCCTAAATAAGCGCCGTTGTGGTCGCGGCAAAAGGCTGCTGCCACGCCTCCGCGCCCGTAGCGAAGCACTGCACCATCCACGTTGATCTTCACGATCCTTATAGCCGGTGGCAACCATCGTTTTGGCGCTGCTGAAGGCACCGTAGTGGTCTTGTACTGCTTCTCTGTCCTGGGTAACATTTTTTAGCTCCTGAAGAAAAGAATTGACAAAGGAATTTGTGTGTTGCGGGCTCTGAAAAATATGAGAGATTTGAAGAAGTGAGATTAGAGAGAGAGAGAGTGAGATGCAGCCAGCCCACCAGTTGGCCCGAGGCCCCGTCGACCCCCTCCTTACCCTAGCGCCTATCCCCTCCTCTCGATCCCCTGGTCTCTCCCTCCTTCCCCCGCTCGCGCCGCCAGAGAGGAGCGAGAGCCTCTCGCTCGATCCCGTAGCGCCGCCACCTCACGCCCTCGATCTCCTCTGCCTCGCGTCGCCCTCCGTCGTCAAGCGCCGCCCCTGTCTGGATCCGTCGGGCCCTGCCATGGCCGCGCCTCCCTGCTGCCGAGGCCCCGCCGCCAAGTCCCGCCTGCGTCATTCTGTCGAGCGCCGGGACGAACGGCAGCAGCTCCTCCTCGCCTCGTCCACGTCGACGGGAGCCGTGCCTTGGACCTCTGCACCCTCACCGGTCCCCGCCGCGCCAAGCCCCTCTCCATCGACCCCGCGCGCCATCGCAGAAACTCCATCGCCGTCAGCCGGTGCAGCAGCGCCACCGCAGTACTACCCCGACCTCCGCGACCACCACCTCCGGCCTCCCCGTCCTCTGCTTCGCCTCGGCTCAGCTAGCCCCCTGCATCGCTTCCTCACCAGGAGCTGAGCTCCATCCAGCTCGGCGCCACTACAAGTTCAAGGGCGCATCTGTTCGCCTAGGTTGTTCGTCCTCTGCTCGCAGCTCCATCCATGGCGGCCTCTGTTCATTGACCACCGAGACCTGAGGCCCTTTTGTGTTGCTTCGCTTTGGATGCGCCAAGATCCTCTCCGACAAACGCACGACTACATGATGACACGTCAAGTACCTCTGCTGCCGTCTCCGAAATCGCCAAGTACCACGACTACCCTCGAGGACATTGGTTCCGTCAAGTTCGACTACAACGTGTGTACAACTACCGTTGCCGCGATTTCGACAAGACGTCATGTTCCTCTACTTTCACTACCGTCGCAGATGACCGATAGCACCACTACTTCCCACTACGACACGAGTACAACTACTTCCACTACGACCGCTGCAACAACGACTACTTCCTCTACATCGTACCGAACCCAAACCGCTCCGAAATGCACGCTTCAAAGGTATAATCCCGAGATGACGACCGCCCGTGAAGGAATGCATGTGTTTTGTATGAGATGCTTGTGTTTGCACCATGATCGAACTGTCGCTTGTGATGCCCCACTTTTGCCATGCCGTCGACCTGTGGGACACCTGGTATCCGAGATCACCCCACCTTCTTGCATGACTCGTTCACGTCACACTTCCTTTTGCACTGGTACCTCCATGAGTTACCGGGACCGGAATGTTGCCGTGGCATCATTTCCGTTTCATCGCCGTGGCACCTTTTTTCCTTCCGCCATGGCGACAAATGCCTCGTATCATGCTCATGTTAACATTTTCATAAAACTGCATAAAACTTGCATATGTCATCCGCATCATGTTAACAACATTTAAATGGTTAAAATTGTGTTTGCATTAAATTGCTAAATGACATATAGGGATTTTCGGAATTGTTGTTTGTTGTTCCGGCCTCATTTAAAATTGCCTAGATAGGTAGTTTTATTACCCTTGCCATGTTTAACAATATTTAATATTGTTGGGTACATAACCGAGAGCGAACTAAATAACTCGAATGTGGTGTTTCGGCAATATGCAACTCGTTGCATATTGAGCTCCACTTAACTTGTAGTATTGTTTGTTGCACTTTGCCATGCCATGCCTCATTAAACCGGACATGCATCATACTTGATTGTGCATCATGCCATGATTATGCTTGTGTGTTTACCATGTTGCTTGCTTCTTTCCGGTTTGCTTCTCTCGTTAGCTTCGGTTTTGTTTCGGAGTTGTGAGGATTCGTTCGACTACGTTCGTTTGTCTTCTTCATGGACTCGTTCTTCTTCCTTGTGGGATTTCAGGCAAGATGACCATTACCTTCGATATCACTTCTATCTTTGCTTGCTAGTTGCTTCGTTCTATCACTATGCTGTGCTACCTATCACTTGTTTACCATGCCTTCGGTATTGCCATGTCAGCCTCTAACCTTTTCACCCTTCCTAGCAAACCGTTGTTTGGCTATGTTACCGCTTTGCTCAGCCCCTCTTATAGCGTTGTTAGTTGCAGGTGAAGTTGAAGATTGCTCCATGTTGGATCCGGATTATGTTGGGATATCACAATATCTCTTATATTTAATTAATGCATCTATATACTTGGTAAAGGGTGGAAGCCTCGGCCTTATGCCTGGTATTTTGTTCCACTCTTGCCACCCTAGTTTCCGTCATACCGGTGTTATGTTCCTTGATTTTGCGTTCCTTACGCGGTTGGGTGATTTATGGGACCCCCTTGACAGTTCGCTTTGAATAAAACTCCTCCAGCAAGGCCCAACATTGGTTTTAACATTTGCCACCATGGGGCAACTCGAGGGCTGGTTTTACTTGTAGGCTGACCTATCCGTTGTGACCTGAGAACGAGATATGTGCAGCTCCTATCGGGATTTGTCGGCACATCGGGCGGCTTTGCTGGTCTTGTTTTACCATTGTCGAAATGTCTTGTAATCAGGATTCCGAGACTGATCGGGTCTTCCTGGGAGAAGGAATATCCTTCGTTGACCGTGAGAGTTTGTGATGGGCTAAGTTGGGACACCCCTGCAGGGTTTAAACTTTTGAGAGCCGTGCCCGCGGTTATGTGGCAGATGGGAATTTGTTAATGTCCGGTTGTAGATAACTTGACACTTGACTTAATTAAAATGCATCAACCGCGTGTGTAGCCGTGATGGTCTCTTTTCGGCGGAGTCCGGGAAGTGAACACGGTCTTGGTGTTATGATTGTGCGTAAGCAGTTTCAAGATCACTTCTTGATCATTTCTAGCTTCACGTCCGTTCCGTTTGCTTCTCTTCTCGCTCTTATTTGCGTATGTTAGCCACCATATTTGCTTAGTGCTTGCTGCAACTCCACCTCATTACCACTTCCTACCCATAAGCTAAAATAGTCTTGATCTCTCGGGTTTTGAGATTGCTGGGTCCTCGTGACTCACCAGATACTATCACAACAGTTGCAGGTGCCGATGATACCAGTGCAGATGATGCAACCGAGCTCAGATGGGAGCTCAACGAAGATCTTAGTTGTTGCTATGTTTTGTTTCTTGATGATCAGTAGTGGAGCCCAGTTGGGACGATCGAGGATCTAGCAGTTGGGTTATCTTCTTTTCTTTTGGCTTCGTCTGTAGTCGAACTATGTGTGTACTCTGAATGATGTATGAATTATATGTTCATTGTGTGAAGTGGCGATTGTAAGCCAACTCTTTATCCCATTCTTGTTCATTACATGGGATTGGGTGAAGATAACCCTTCTTACGACAAAACCATGATGCGGTTATGCCTTTAAGTCGTGCTTTGACACATGGGAGATATAGCCGCATCGTGGGTGTTACATTATATTTACAATTTATTTACAAAAAATCCATTTAAATGAATGAACGAGTGATGTTATTCTCTACCGACTGCAGAACCACGCCGCACTAGAACCAGTTAACCCTCGTACACCTCTCCGTCTGCGACTCCACTGCCGTGTCTTCCCATCACCGGCTCGTTGCTGTCCGGGGCCTCGCCGTCGTCCACCGCCTTGATGCGCTCGGTGCGGCGTGGTCAACAAACGAGAGTTATCGGAAGAGGATTGTACGTGGAGAGGCTGACAGTGGGGACGCACCAGGTCCATGGACCCACACATGCAACCGCCTCCTTGTTACGCGAAAATAAAAATTATTCCTCCCCATGAAAGCTGGGACCCACCACATATATCTTTGCAATGATGGAAGTGCCTCCTTATGCCTGCTCCTGACAGCTGGGACCCACCAACAACATCTTTGCTCCCAAGGAAGTGATTCCTTATTATGGGCAAAAAATATATGATTCCGCCTCTGACCACTGGGACCCACCAGCTATATATTCACACACAAGGAAATGCCTCCTTGCGCCCCGACAGCTGGAACCCACCTGGTTGAAGCATATGTAGCGTTGTCTGTGTACATACCGGTCGATCGGTCTGTTTGCCACGATGAACCATGGCCGAGTAAGGAGCGGTTGCAGTTGAGGCAGTCCAGTCAAAACAGCGTACACGTACGTACAACCAGATGCCAAAAAATACAGCCACGTACATACATACGGGTGGGGTCTCGAACGCGCACTCGCGCATACGTACGGCCAGGGCTCGTGTACATGGAGAGGCAACGGACGACAACAACAACGTCCTGTTCATGAGAAGCCAACCGGCTGGGCCGAAATGGAGAAACTGTGTCGTGTTCATCGGAAGGCAACATAATGCGTCGTGTTCATCGGGAGGCAATGGAATACGTCGTGTTCATTAGGAGCCAATCGGCTTGGATGGAACAGCCGAAATGAGGTCTGGCGTACCACAGAACGGAGGAAACGAGCCTTCTGTTCGACCACGTATGGTTGGAATGGGTCCTGTTCATCGGGAAGGGTCTGGCGTACCACAAAACAGAGGAAACAGACTTGTATTCGAGTGCCTACGGTCGAAACGGGGTCCTGTTGATAGGGAGGGGTGTGGCGTACCACAAAACGGAGGAAACGGACTTGTGTTGGAGCGCTTCCGGTTGAAATGAAGTCCTGTTCATCCACCATCTACTGCTGTGCCCTAGCCTCCACGAGCTACTGTCCATCCACCATCGACCTCCTCCAGCCTCCACCAGCTACTGTTCATCCACCGGCTACTGTTCATCCAGCATCCATCGGCTACTATTCATAGAGGGTCTAGAGGGTCCTGTTCATCCACCCCCAATCGGCTGGGGTGAGATGGCCTCCTTGGGGTCCTGTTCATCCCGCGGCAACGGCCTACTACCACGGTGTCCTGTTCATCAAACCCCCACCGGGAACTGTTCATCCACAACCAACCAACCGGCTTGACTCACCACGTCTTGACTCGTTCTACGTACCATGCGCACGGTAGCAACGGTCACTGTTCATCGAGAGTCAACCCAACACTTGCTGGCTACGTCTCGCATGGGGGCTCGATCAGCTTGAGTAAGCAGCAGATGTGATCAATCGCTTGGGTTCAGTTAGCAGCAACAGCGAAGGAATCGCTCGGGTTTCGTCAGCAGCGAATGAATCACTCGAGTTCAGTTAATAGCCAAGGGATCGATCGCTCGGCTTCAGTAACGTAGCTAGCAGTGCGATCGCTCGGTTTAGTTAGAGCCCAACGCCTTGCACACACGCACATACACGAGAGAAACGCACAAACCACAATGCATTGCCCATCCCTGACCACCCATCGTAACCTGGAACTCCCCAATATTTTCCTCGCACTCGCTTCTACCATGATTTTTGTCGTCATGGATGGCCCAAAGAATGTCATGCAGCCGCGTCTCCGGCCTGCCCAGGACGAAAAACCCATTTTCTGTCATGACTTTTTTTTGATAGAAGTAGGATCCCACCACACTATGATGATATGTGCTTTTGTCACAATTATCGTCATCGAAGTGTCATAAGCATGACAGAAAAAAATTTCGTTTGGCCCAAAATGTCACGAATGTGTCTTTTTGGTAGTGGTGGCCGGGTTCGACCTCGAGTACACCCGTGCTCGTGCCGGGTCTCATCCCAAGGTCGCCATCGCCCAGATGTGCGTGCGCAATCACGTCCTCGTCTACCACTACTACCTGGCCATAAGGCCATGCAAGAGTTTTGTTGGGAAACATAGCATGCAATTTCAAAAAATTTCCTACGCCCACGCAAGATCTATCTAGGAGATGCATAGAAACGAGAGGGGGAGAGTTTGTCTAAGTACCCTCATAGACCGAAAGAGAAGGCTTTTGACAACGCAGTTGATGTAGTCGAACTTCTTCTCGTTCCGACCGACCAAGCACCGAACGTACAGCACCTCCGAGTTCTGGACAAGTTCAGCTCGATGACATCCCTCGAACTCTTGATCCAGCAGAGTGTCGAGGAAGTAGAAGAGTTCTGTCAGCACGACGGCGTGGTGACGGTGATGGTGAAGTTATCCACGCAGGACTTCGCCTAAGCACTACATGAATATGACCGGAGGCGTAAACTGCAAAGGGGGGCGCCACACATGGCTAGGAATCAATGTTGGGTGTTCTAGCGATGCCCCCCACATATATAGGAGGGAGAGAGAGGGGCGAAGCAAGGGGCGCCCCAAGTAGGAGGGATCCTACTTGGGCGCCTCCTCCAAGTCGGCTGATAAGTCTCCAACGTATCTATAATTTTTTATGTATTCATGTCATGTTTATAAAATTTCTACATGATTTTGGTATGATTTGGTTAGAACTAACCCGGACTGACGCTGTTTTCAGTAGAACTAATGTGGTGTTGTTTTTGTGCAGAAATAGAAGTTCTCGGAATGCGCTAAAAATCAATGGAGATTTTTTCTAGAAAATATAAAAAATACTGGAACAAAAAGTTATCGGAGAGGAGTCTCGTGGGGCCCATGAGGGTGGGGGGCGCGCCCCTGTGCCTCGTGGACTCCCCGTGGGTCCCCCTAACTTGTTCTCGACGCTAAACCCTCCTATAAATACCCAAACTTCCAGAAAGAAACCTAGATCGGGAGTTCCGCTGCCGCAAGCCTCTGTAGCCACCAAAATCCTCTCGGGAGCCCGTTCTGGCACGCTGTCGGAGGGGGAATCCATCACTGGTAGCCATCTTCATCATCCTGACGCTCTCCATGACGAGGAGGGAGTAGTTCGCCCTCGAGGCTGAGGGTATGTACCAGTAGCTATGTGTTTGATCTCTCTCTCTCTCTCTCTCTCTCTCTCTCTCTCGTGTTCTTAATTTGGCACGATCTTGATGTACCGCGAGCTTTGCTATTATAGTTGGATATTATGATGTTTCTCCCCCTCTAGTCTCTTTTAATGGATTGAGTTTTCCCTTTGAAGTTATCTTATAGGATTGAGTCTTTAAGTATTTGAGAATGCTTGATGTATGTCTTGCATGTGCTTATCTGTGGTGACAATGGGATATCACGTGATCTACTAGATGTATGTTTTGGTGATCAACTTGCGGGTTCACTGACCTTGTGAACTTATGCATAGGGGTTGGCACAGGTTTTCGTCTTGACTCTCCGGTAGAAACTTTGGGGCACTCTATGAAGTACTTTGTGTTGGTTTGAATAGATTGTGATGCATATCGTATAATCATACCCACGGATACTTGAGATGACATTGGAGTATCTAGGTGACATTAGGGTTTTGGTTGATTTGTGTCTTAAGGTGTTATTTTACTACGAACTCTAGGGCTGTTTGTGAAACCTATAAGAATAGCCCAATGGATTGATCGGAAAGAATAACTTTGAGGCGGTTTCGTACCCTACAATAATCTCTTCGCTTGTTCTCCGCTATTAGTGACTTTGGAGTGACTCTTTGTTGCATGTTGAGGGATAGTTATATGATCCAATTATGTTATTATTGTTGAGAGAACTTGCACTAGTGAAAGTATGAACCCTAGGCCTTGTTTCGAAGCATTGCAATACCATTTTCGCTCACTTTTGTTACTTTTTACCTTGCTGTTTTTATAATTTCAGATTACAAAAACCTATATATACCATCCATAATGCACTTGCATCACCATCTCTTCGCCGAACTAGTGCACCTATGCAATTTACCATTGTATTGGGTGTGTTGGGAACACAAGAGACTCTTTGTTATTTGGTTGCAGGGTTGTTTGAGAGAGACCATCTTCATCCTACGCCTCACACGGATTGATAAACCTTACGTCATCCACTTGAGGGAAATTTGCTACTGTCCTACAAACCTCTGCAATTGGAGGCCCAACAACATCTACAAGAAAAAGGTCGCGTAGTAGACATCAAGCTCTTTTCTGGCGTCATTGCCGGGGAGGTTACTGCTTGAAGGTTTATATTTTGATCTTGCAACCGAATCTTTTTGTTTCTTGTTTTATCACTAGTTTATTCTATAAAATAAAACTACAAAAAAATTGGAATTGAGGTTGCCTCATATGCTTCATCTTTTTAATATCTTTCGTGCAAATGATGGAAAGGAAAATTGTGCCCAAGTGCTAGAAGAAGAATGCATTAAAATGTTTGGCACTAAATCTTTGAATGATGAGCATGATTGCAATGTTGTTAGTATGAACTCTTTGAATATCCATAGTACTAATGATGATTGCACTAGTCATGATAAAAATGTCTCTTATAAGCATGTCAACTTTTGCGGAGTGCATAGAGTTTGCAAGTACACACAAAATAGGAAATATAGATTTTGCAAGAGGCATAAGTATTTAGAAATTAAATGGTTGCCAGAAAGGCTAGATGTTTGTGCTGAAAATTTAAATTTTCTTTGCCATCCTTGTGAACTTTGCAATGAACGTGGTCATTTAAATATCCAATGCAAATTGTTTCATGATCGAATCGTGTCCAAATATTGTGATGACTTGATTTTCCTTGCGCATCATAACGCACTTAGTTTGCTTCTGGGTTGTGAAGAAATGAAACATATAACTAAGGATATTCTAGAATTTTCCCTTGAGACAGTTCTTGATTTTGATCTAGAGGAAATTTATATGTATTGTGCGGTGAATTGCATTGAAAATCCTTATATTGCCAATTACATAAAGACAAGAAAACTAATAGAAGATGGAGAGAATAGTAATGAAAGGGAAGAGATTTCCAAATATCCTCCTATTCTTTCTTATGATGAATCAGGTAACGAGGAGGAGCTTTCTATTCAACCAATTTCATTAATAAGGAGCTCCAAAAACAGGACTAAACCCACACATAATGTGGAGACAAAAAGAAAAGACGGAGAAGCAAAGATAAAAAGGTATCCCTCCCAAATGATGTTGCTCCTATTACTCATTGTGATGATGATAATCGCTATACTATTGGTGCTATCCATACTATTAATTATGAGAGTGATTATGCTTATGATATGCAAAGGCCCAAGCTTGGGGATGCTATGTTTGATGAGAATGACATGTTTGAGAATTTATTTGCTGCAATTAATGTTTGTCCCAAGCTTGGGGATGCTATGTTGAATGAAGATTATATTTTTAGTCCCCCAAGTTTTGATGAGCAAATTTATTTTGATGATAGCATGCCTCCTATTTATGATGATTATATTGATGAAAGTGGGTTTGGAAGAGTGTCAACTTTAGGAAGTAATGATCCCACTATTTTGGAGGGTGTTGAATCTTATTGTGATAATTATGAAAGTGAATTTAGAGAGGTCATGACTTTATTTAGTAATGATTCCACTATCTTGGAAGAGGTTTCAATTGATTTTGAAGAGAACAAAGTTGCTACTTATGATGATTATTGTGATGATACTTATGCTATAAAAAGTAGTAATGATTATATTTATAAAACTTGTCATGATTATGATTACCCTTTTTCCGAACATTACTCTTTTAATGTGGAAACAATTTATAGTATTCGAGTTTCTTATGATACTCACACTATTCTGAATGAGAAGAATTTTGCTTATGTGGAGAGTAATAAAACTTATATGCTTGGGGATCATGAAAATAATGCTTTATGTGATAGTTATATTGTTGTATTTATTCATGATGCTACTGAAAATTATTATGAGGGAAGAGTATATGCTTGTAGGAATTGCAATAATATCAAGTTTCCTCTCTATGTGTTGAAAATCTTGAAGTTATGCTTGTTATGCCTTCCTATGCTAGTTGATTCTTGTTCCCATAAGTTGTTTGCTCAAAAAATCCCTATGCATAGGAAGTGGGTTAGGCTTAAATGTGTTAGTTATATTCTCCATGATTCTCTCTTTGTGTTTCAATTCATATCTTTTATGTGAGCAACATTGTCATCATCATGCCTAGCTAAAATGGCATTAAAGAAAAACGCTTGTTGGGAGACAACCCAATATTTACCCCTACTGTTTTGCGTGTTCACATGATTAATCTACTGTAGTAATCATGTTTTATAGCTTTTGTTTCAATAAAGTGCCAAGTAGCACCTTTGGGAAGACTTGGGTGAAAGTTAATGCGATCTTGCTGTAAAAAACAGAAACTTTGCACTCACGAGAATAACTGTCATTTTTTACAGAAGAGTGATTTTAAGTTGATTCTTTTTTCAGGCGATTAATAGACAAATTCCTCACGTCCACCAATTTATTTCAGAATTTTGGGAGTTACATAAGTATTCGAGAGTTACATATTACTACAGACTGTTCTGTTTTTAACAGATTCTGTTTTCTATGTGTTGTTTGCTTATTTTGATGAATCTATGAGTAGTATCGGAGGGTATGAACCATAGAGAAGTTGGAACACAGTAGATATTACATGAATATGAATTTATAATGAGTTTACAACAATACCAAAAGTGGTTATTTATTTTCTTATACTAACGGAGCTTATGAGATTTTCTGTTGAGTTTTGTGTTGTGAAGTTTTCAAGTTTTGGGTAAAGATTCAATGGACTATGGAATAAGGAGTGGAAAGAGCCTAAGCTTGGGGATGCCCAAGGCACCCCAAGGTAATATTCAAGGACAACCAAGATCCTATGCTTGGGGATGCCCCAGATGGCATCCCCTCTGTCGTCTTCGTTCATCGGTAACTTTACTTGGAGCTTTATTTTTATTCACCACACGGTATGTGTTTTGCTTGGGGCATCATTTGTTTTATTTTGTTTTGTTTTCTATTTGAATAATATCTCAAGATCTGAAATTCTTAAATGTTAGAGAGTCTTCACATAGTTGCATAATTATTCGACTACTCATTGATCTTCACTTATATCTTTTGGAGTAGTTTGTCATTTGCTCTAGTGCTTCACTTATATCTTTGTAGAGCACAATGGTGGTTTTATTTTGAAGAAATAGATGAACTCTGATGCTTCACTTATATTATTTTGAGAGTCTTTTATAACAGCATGGTAATTTGCTTTGGTTATAAATTTAGTCCTAATATGATAGGCATCCAAGAGGGATATAATAAAAACTTTCATATAAAGTGCATTGAATACTGTGAGAACTTTGATTCTTTATGATTGTTTTGAGATATGAAGATGGTGATATTAGAGTCATGCTAGTGGAGTAATTGTGAATTTGAGAAATACTTGTGTTGAGGTTTGTGAGTTCCGTAGCATGCACGTATGGTAACCGTTGTGTAACAAATTTGAAGCATGGGGTATCTCTTTGATTGTCCTCCTTTTGTGTGGAGGTCGGGATCACGCGATGGTTAATTCCTACCAACCCTTCCCCTAGGAGCATGCGCGTAGTTCTTGGTTTTGATGACTTGTAGATTTTTTCAATAAGTATGTGAGTTCTTTATGACTAATGTTGAGTCCATGGATTATATGCACTCTCATCCTTCCACTATTGCTAGCCTCTCTTGTGCCGTGCAACTTTCGCCGGTACCATACACCCAGCATTTACCTTCCTCAAAACAGCCACCATACCTACCTCTTATGGCATT
Source organism: Aegilops speltoides (assembly GCA_021437245.1). Classification (NCBI taxonomy): domain Eukaryota; kingdom Viridiplantae; phylum Streptophyta; class Magnoliopsida; order Poales; family Poaceae; genus Aegilops; species Aegilops speltoides. The sequence continues at coordinate 594,777,199 of CM038147.1, forward strand.
TCCATAGCCATTCCAAGATATATTGCCATGCAAGCTTCCACCGTTCCGTTTATTATGACACGTTTCATCATTGTCATATTGCTTTGCATGATCATGTAGTTGACATCGTATTTGTGGCAAAGCCACCATTCATAATTCTTTCATACATGTCACTCTTGATTCATTGCACATCCCGGTACACTGTCGGAGGCATTCACATAGAGTCATATTTTTGTTCGAAGCATCGAGTTGTAATTCTTGAGCTGTAAGTAAATAAAAGTGTGATGATCATCATTATTAGAGCATTGTCCCGTGTGAGGAAAAAAAGGAGAGGCCAAAGAAGCCAATCAAAATAAAAAAAGAGAGGCCAAATAAGCCAATAAAAAAACAAAAAAATGAGAGAAAAAGAGAGAAGGGGCAATGCTACTATCCTTTTACCACACTTGTGCTTCAAAGTAGCACCATGATCTTCATGATAGAGAGTCTCCTATGTTGTCACTTTCATATACTACTGGGAATTTTTCATTATAGAACTTGGCTTGTATATTCCAACGACGGGCTTCCTCAAATGCCCTAGGTCTTCATGAGCAAGCAAGTTGGATGCACACCCACTTAGTTTCTTTTTGAGCTTTCATACACTTATAGCTCTAGTGCATCCATTGCATGGCAATCCCAACTCACTCACATTGATATCTATTGATGGGCATCTCCATAGCCCATTGATACGCCTAGTTGATGTGAGACTATCTCCTTTTTGTTATCTCCACAACAACCATTCTATTCCACCTATAGTGCTATGTGAAGGAAATATGCCCTGGAGGCAATAATAAAGTTATTATTTATTTTCTTATTTCATGATAAATGTTTATTATTCATGCTAGAATTGCATTAACCGGAAACTTAGTACATGTGTGAATACATAGACAAAACATATTCCCTAGTATGCCTCTACTAGACTAGCTCATTGATCAAAGATGGTTATGTTTCCTAACCATAGACATGTGTTGTCATTTGATGAACGGGATCACATCATTAGGAGAATGATGTGATGGACATGAGCCATCCGTTAGCTTAGCATTATGATCATGACAGTTTCATTGCTACTGCTTTCTTCATGACTTATACATTTTCCTCAGACTATTAGATTATGCAACTCCCAAATACCGGAGGAACACTTTGTGTGCTACCAAACATCACAACGTAAATGGGTGATTATAAAGGTGCTCTACAGGTGTCTCTGAAGGTGTTTGTTGGGTTGGCATAGATCAAGATTAGGATTTGTCACTGCGTGTTTCGGAGAGTTATATCTGGGCCCTCTTGGTAATGCTCATCTCTATAAGCCTTGTAAGCATTGTAACTAATGATTTAGTTGCGGGATGAAGTATTACGGAACGAGTAAAGAGACTTGCCGGTAACGAGATTGAAATATGATGATACCGATGATCGAATCTCGGGCAAGTAACATACCGATGACAAAGGGAACAACTTATGTTGTTATGCGGTTTGACCGATAAAGATCTTCGTAGAATATGTAGGAACCAATATGAGCATCCAGGTTCCGCTATTGGTTATTAACCGGAGACGTGTCTCGGTCATGTCTACATAGTTCTCGAACCCGTAGGGTCCGCACGCTTAACGTTCGATGACGATTGGTATTATGAATTTATGTGATATGATGTACTGAAGTTTGTTCGGAGTCCCGGATGAGATCACGGACGTGACGAGGAGTGTTGAAATGGTCGAGATATAAAGATTCATATATTGGAACTTTGGAAGGTTGCATTTGGACATCTGAATGGTTCCGAGTGGTTCAGGCATTTTTCCGGAGTACCAGGAGGTTACAGGAACCCCCCCAGGAAAAGTTATGGGCCTTATGGACCATAAGAGGGAAGCACACCAGCCCAGAAGGGCTGGTGCGCCCCCCTTTGGGCAGGAGGGCGCCACCCCCATTTCCTTCTCCTACTCCCTCTCCTTCCCCTTTTCCACCTCCGGTAGAAGGAAAAAGGGTGGGGTCGAATCCTACTAGGACCGGAGTCATAGTAGGACTCCCCTCTCCCTGGCGCACCCCTTGTTGGCCGGCCTCCTCCTCCCCTCTATATACGGGGGAGGGGGGCACCCCATAGACACACAAGTTGACAATTGTTTTAGCCGTGTGCGGTGCCCCCCTCAACAGTTACACACCTCGGTCATATCGTCGTAGTGCTTAGGCGAAGCCATGCGCCGGTAACTTCATCATCATTGTCACCACACCGTCGTGCTGATGAAACTCTCCCTCAACCTCAGCTGAATCTAGAGTTCATGGGACGTCACCGAGCTGAAAGTGTGCAGATCGCGGAGGTGCCATACCTTCGGTGCTAGGATCGGTCGGATCGTGAAGACGTACGACTACATCAACCGCGTTGTCACAATGGTTCCGCTTTCGATCTACGAGGGTACGTGGACACACTCTCCCTCTCGTTGCTATGCATCACCTAGATAGGTCTTGCGTGATCATAGGATTTTTTTTTGAAATTACCGTGTTCCCCAACAGTGGTATCAGAGCCAGGTTTATGCGTAGATGTTATATGCACGAGTAGAACACAAAGAGTTGTGGGCGATAATAGTCATACTTCTTACCAGCATGTCATACTTTGATTCGGCGGTATTGTTGGATGAAGCGGCTCAGATCGACATTACGCGTACACTTACGCGAGACTGGTTCTACCGACGTGCTTCGCACATAGGTGGCTGGTGAGTGTCTGTTTCTCCAACTTTAGTTGAATCGAGTGTGGCTATGCTCGGTCCTTGTTGAAGTTTAAAACAACACACTTGACAAAAAATCGTTGTGGTTTTGATGCGTAGGTAAGAACGGTTTTTACTAGAAGCCCGTAGCAACCATGTAAAACTTGCACCAACAAAGTAGAGGATGTCTAACTTGTTTTTGTAGGGCTTGCTGTGATGTGATATAGTCAAGACATGATGTGATATAAATTGTTGTATGAGATGATCATGTTTTGTAACAATATTATCGACAACTGGCAGGAGGCATATGGTTGTTGCTTTATTGTATACAATGCAATCGCCATGTAATTGTTTAACTTTATCCCTAAGCGGTAGCGATAGTCGTAGTAACTATAGTTGGCGAGACAACAACGATGCTACGATGGAGATCAAGGTGTCGCGCCGGTGACGGTGGAGATCATGACAATGCTTCGGTGATGGAGATCATGAGCACAAGATGATGATGGCCATATCATGTCACATATTTTGATTGCATGTGATGTTTATCTTTTATGCATCTTATTTTGCTTAGTATGGCAGTAGCATTTTAAGATGATCCCTTACTAAATTCAAGGTACAAGTGTTCTCCCTGAGTATGCACCGTTGGTACAGTTCGTCATGCCGAGACACCACATGATGATCGGGTGTGATAACCTCTACGTTCACATAAAACGGGTGCAAGCCAATTTTGCACACACAGAATACTCGGGTTAAACTTGACGAGCCTAGCATATACAGATATGGCCTCGGAACACTGGAGACAGAAAGGTCGAGCGTGAATCATATAGTAGATATGATCAACATAGAGGTGTTCACCATTGAAAACTACTGCATCTCACATGATGATCGGACATGGTTTAGTTGGTATGGATCACGCGATCATTTAGATGACTAGAGGGATGTCTATCTAAGTGGGAGTTCTTAAGTAATATGTTTAATTGCACATTAATTTATCATGAACTTAGTCCTGATAGTATTTTCCAAATTATGTTGTAGATCAATAGCTCGCGTTGTTGCTTCCCTATGTTTTTATATGTTCCTAGAGAAAACTAAGATTGAAAGATGATAGTAGCAATGATGCAATCTGGGTCCGTGATCTGAGGTTTATCCTCATTGCTGCACAGAAGTATTATGTCCTTGATGCACCACTAGGTGACAAACCTGTTGCAGGAGCCGAAGCAGACGTTATGAACATTTTACAAGCTCAGTATGATGACTACTTGATAGTTTAAGTGCGCCATGCTTTATGGCTTTGAATCGGGACTTCAAAGATGTTTTGAACGTCATCGACACCATGTGAGATGTTCTAGGAGTTGAAGTAAATATGTCAAACAAATGCCCGAGTTGAGAGATATGAAGTCTCCAACAAGTTCTATAGCTACAAGATGGAGGAGAATAGCTCAACAAGTGAGCATGTGCTTAGAATGTATGAGTACTACAATCACTTGATCCAAGTGGGAGTTAATCTTCTAGATAAGATGGTGATTAACATAGTTCTTTACTCGCCGTCACCAAGTTACTGGAACTTCATGATGAACTATAGTATGCAAGGGATGACAAAATTGATTCTCGACCTTTTCGTGATGCTAAAATCGATGAAGTTAGAAATCAAGAAAAGTATCAAGTGTTGATTGACAAGACCACTAGTTTCAAGAAAAAGGTCAAAGGGAAAGAAAGGGAACTTCAAGAAGAATAGCAAGCAAGTTGCTACTCCCGGGAAGAAGCCCGAAGCTGGACCCAAGCCTGAAACTGAGTGCTTCTACTTCCTTAGGAAATGGTCTGGTATGGTATGGTATGATGTAGTTATAGGTAGCAGCAATGAGCATAACTTCTAGTAGGAGGGAACCCGTACAATGGGTATCTGGGCCTGGCGTTACCCCTTGAAAGGAAGTGTTGCCATGGCGAATTTTTGTTGGGTTTATCCCCATTGTGCGGACTGTGTCCTGGTATAGTAGGTTTAGATCACTGCCGCTGTCCATTAGGACTTTTGTAAAGTGGAGTCCGTCAATTATCGGATCGAATACCAAGGCAGTCCTGCCCACGTTCCGGATACTTCTAGAGTAATCCTGATGGTCGAAGGTGATTGGTTGTAACGACCAGTGGCCGGACTCCTCTGGAATAGGCCGTATGGCGCGTATCTCTATAGGTGCCACTCTGTATTTCCCTTTTGTCACGTGAAGTGAGTTTACTATTTTGACTTCTTGTGGGAATTTCTTTTGTTCTCTGGTGCTCTGCTTGTGGGGTTCGTCATCGTCCTCGCTTGGTATGTCGAGCCCCTTGTGTTCGGCGTTAAGTTTATCAGATTGCTTGAAGACCCAACAATTTCTGTGGGTATGGTTTGCAGGCTTCCCGGGAGTACTATGGATTTGACATGTTTTGTCCAAGATGTTGTTTAGGTTAGATAGCTCATTCCTGCTATCCTTGAGGGGCAGCTTTTTCTGATTCTGCCGAGAGCTTTTGAATCCGGCGTTGACTGCCGCGCTCTTCAGGCTGTTTCCCTTGGTTCGGCGCTGGTCCTTGCTACGCCGTGGTTTCCCGTTTCCATCCCTTACTTCGGATGTACTTGGGTCGCTGGTGCTGCTTCTTGCCAACCAGCTGTCCTCTCCTGCACAAAAGCGGGTCATGAGGCTTGTTAATGCGGCCATTATTCTTGGCTTTTCTTGGCCGAGGTGTCTGGCGAGCCATTCGTCTCGAACACTGTGTTTGAAGGCTGCTAAGGCTTCGGCGTCCGGACAGTCGACTATCTGGTTCTTTTTAGTAAGAAATCTGTTCCAGAGTTTCCTGGCTGACTCTCCGGGTTGTTGAGTTACATGACTTAGATCATCTGCATCCGGAGGTCGGACATAGGTCCCTTGAAAATTTGCCCGAAAAGCATCCTCGAGCTCTTCCCAACTTCCGATGGTGTTTTCGGGAAGGCTTTTAAGCCAATGCCGGCAGGCCCTTTGAGCTTTAGGGGTAAGTATTTTATGGCATGGAGGTCATCTCCTCTGGCCATGTGTATGTGGAGGATATAGTCCTCAATCCAGACTCCAGGGTCTGTTGTTCCGTCGTACGCCTCTATGTTTACGGGCTTGAATCCCGCTGGAAATTCATGGTCCAGCACCTCATCGGTGAAACATAGGGGGTGTGCGGCACCCCTATACTTGGGTATGTCGTGATGTTCGGATACTTGTTGCGTTGCATTGCTTACTAGAGCTTGCTTTCTTGGCCCGTAGATAGATCTGGCCGGGCCGTCTTTTTGATGCGGATCCTTGTGCGGATCGCGTGCTGGCTTGAGTGCGGCGCCCCTTGCCACTCTATGTTGGCCATGGGGTTTTTCATCTGACCAGGTGTCTTCTTTATTTTTTGATTGCGGGGGCTCTAAAGCCTCCTCATCAAATTTTGGCAGTAATTTCCGCTTCGGATAGCTCTTTGTGTGACGACTGTCGCCGTACTTGTTTGTAGTGTTGAGTACTTTGCCCCATCTAATTCTGAGTGCATCTTCCGCTGTTTTGAGCTTCCGCTTCTGCTTTTTCAGGCTACGCGCAGTGGCGACGAGCCTTTTGTGGAGGTTCTTCTGCTCCAGCAATTTGTCCGGCGTGAGGTCGTCCGGACTATTATCTTCACCGGGGATGGATTGTTTCGTTTGTTTACCCAAATTGCCCTGTTCGGACGATTGCTCGATGGCATGTTCGTCGTCCGCCGGTTCGCCCTGCTCGTTGGCTGGGTTTCTGTCGAGGTGGGGTTTGGCGCAGTGCTTACGCCGCCGCCTTGATTGCTTGTCGAGGGAGCGATCCCTCGTTGCGTCCCTTTGTTCCTCGTCGTCGCTTCTTTTAGGTGTGTCCACGATGTATACCTCCTGGGATGAAGTGGTTGTCCAGTGCCCTATAGGCGCCGATTCCTGTTCGTCTCCTGCATCATCGTCCATACTGTCGATGTCTTCGGAGTCGAAATCAAGCATGTCGGTTAAATCATCAACAATGGTTACGAAGTGGGTGGTGGGTGGGCTTCAAACTTCTTCGTCGTCCGCATCCCAACCTTGCTGACCATAGTCCGGCCAGGGCTCTCCTGCTAAAGAGAGAGACTTTAGTGAATTTAGAATGTCGCCAAAGGGCGAGTGCTGAAAGATGTCCGCGGCGGCAAACTCCATGATCGGCGCCCAATCGGGTTCAATCGGCAGGGGCGCGGGAGGTTCGGAGTCCGGAAAGGAGTCCGGCATCTTGGAGTCATGAGCTTTGCAAAGGACAAGGCTGGTGTTCGGCTCGATCGCCGTGGAGATTGCAGCCCCCGAGGCGGTGTCCAGCCACCCGTCCTTGATTGGCACAGTCGGCTTTGAACTAAGGGTCGGAGCAGACACTGGGGCGGCCTCCAGGGCACTGTTCGGCGGCAGAGCTAGATCATGCCCATCGCGACAGTGCGGCGCGCTTGGCTGCGGCTCGAATCCGCCGAAGATCAAATCTCCGTGGATGTCTGCCGTGTAGTTCAAACTTCCAAATCGACACGATGGCGGGCGAGCTTCGATCTACTCCGGATGGCCTGCTTAATTGGCCCAGCGAAGCCGCCGAATACGAAGATATGTCCGGGGAGAAAAGTCTCACCCTGGACCGCGTCATTGTTGATGATCTGGGGAGCCATCAGGCCTAAAGATAACGACACAGAGGAACTCTCAATGAAAGCACCAATGTCGGTGTCAAAACCGGCGGATCTCGGGTAAGGGGTCCCGAACTGTGCGTCTAGGCGGATGGTAACAGGAGACAAGGGACACGATGTTTTTACCCAGGTTCGGGCCCTCTCGATGGAGGTAAAACCCTACTCCTGCTTGATTAATATTGATGATATGGGTAGTACAAGAGTAGATCTACCACGAGATCAAAGAGGCTAAACCCTAGAAGCTAGCCTATGGTATGATTGTTGTTCGTCCTATGGACTAAAACCCTCCAGTTTATATAGACACCGGAAAGGGCTAGGGTTACACAGAGTCGGTTACAATGGGAGGAGATCTACATATCCGTATTGCCAAGCTTGCCTTCCACGCCAAGGAATGTCCCATTCGGACATGGGACGAAGTCTTCAATCTTGTATCTTCATAGTCCAGGAGTCCGGCCAAAGGTCATAGTCCGGTCATCCGGACACCCCCTAATCCGAGACTCCCTCAAGTGGGGAAGAGGACTTGAAGTAGTCTTCCCAGATTAGGCAAAGGTCGCTCTTTCTATTGTGATTCAACGTCGGAGCATGGCCTGAGATCAAGCCCCTAAACATCGGCCACTGCCTAGCAATGTGGTAATTGACGACCAAAGTAGCAACCACAAACTCCTCATCGTCCAACGATGAATCATCCGAATCGCAAATGAAGTTGTCAAAAAGTATCCGTCTCCACTATCCATTTGTACCTTACGGGCGAAACGTCGGACACCTCGCGGGCGTGGTTGAAGAAGCTGGCCGACGAAGAACCCCGCGCCTCTTCCAGACCAGGCAACAGGCCTATCGGCGTGGTGGCAACCGGGGAAGTGAACATCAATCGAGGAAGCCGAGATTGGAGCATTGCCGGCGGCGCAGAAGGTGAGGGTGGTGGCATGGTCGTGGGGGGTGGGAGTGGGGGTGCTACGACGGCGGTGAAACTAGCCTGGCTCATCGGCAAGGGTACCCGTCGGGAGCAGCGTGTGGCCGGGGAGGTTTGTCGGTGCGGGCGGCGGCCTAGGCAATGTCCAACCAGCCGGAACTGGGCGACAACGGTGAAGGCGGGGTGCCCGCGTGTCTTAGCTTAGGACGGGAGAGGAGGGTAACAACCAATGTGCCACCGAATGACGGGCTAGGGGGTGTCTTAGCTTTGGACGGGAGAGGAGGGTAACAGCCAATGTGCCACCGAATGACGGGCTAGGGGGTGTCTTAGCTTTGGACGGGAGAGGAGGGTAACTGCCAATGTGCCACCGAATGACGGGCTAGGGGGAGGACAAGGGCGGGCGTCGCGTGCATCCGCGTCATGTCCGTGCTGATGCAAACCCGACTCAAATCTGGGCCTGAAATGAGTCGCGGGCAGACAAAAAGCAGACACTCGCCCGTTTGTGTCGGCACATTGGGCCACGGTTTGTGTTCATTTCGACCCAAACAGTCGTGCACGGACAGAATGCGTCGTCGCATTGAAATGTGCACGCAGTGGCAAAGGAAAGGTGCCAGTCCAGGGGCTCCCCACGCTCATAGGGGTGGGGAACGACCCAACATGGTTGGACGGTGGAGTGGCCATGAGGCAGGGAGAAGGAGGCGCTTGAGGCGGTACTTCATCATCAACATGTAATATCCACAAATTAAACCCCGTGAGCTAGCAGAAAGTACCCAACGAACCTTGCATCGTTCATAGGGGTGAAGGCATATGCGTATGTACTATGTTCTGCTCGGTGACTCATACGTCTCAAACTTGCCTATAATTTTTGATTGATTCATGCTATTATAATACCATCTATAGCAATTTATATTATTTTTCTGAACTAAACTATAAATTCAATGCCTAGAACCAGTTACTGTTTTCTGCATGTTTTTTGGTTTGACAGAAAATCATTGGGCATGCGTTAAGGCTGTCGATCCGCAAAACAATAAATAAAAATTGAACTTTAGTCATGTGGGCCAACTTATAAGCTGAGCCTACGTCCTGGGAAGGTGGTAAAGTAGTTCCAACCGAAGATACCAACGTTGTCGTCATCAAATCGGAAAAATATGAATTTTCTAGTTTGATCCCTTTGAACTCGTAACAAATTTGATTTGATTTCATCTTGTTTTGTATTATTTGGCTTCGTTTCTTTCTAAGGCCCGTAAGCTACATATCTACCCATCCAAACCTTGCTAAATCGGCCCAAATAAATTCCCCCAAAGCCCAATCTACCCTGCAATAAAACACCCCATCTTTCCTCCTTTCTTCCGCCGCCGCTAGAGTTTCCTCTCCTAGTTAGGGTTTCCTTGATCCCCAATTTCCCACCCCAACCCTAGCTCCGATCCACCCGATGGCGGCCGCAGAGGGCAAGAAGAAGATCATCAAGCTCAAGAGTTCAGACGGTAAGGAGTTTGAGGTGGAGCAGGCGGTGGCCATGGAGTCGCAAATGATCCGACACATGATCGAGGACGACTATACTGACAACGGCTTGTTGCTCCGCAATGTCAACTCAAAGATCATCTCCAAGGTCATTGAGTACTGCAACAAACATGTCCAAGCAAAGGCCGCCGACACATCTGATTTTGGAGGAGGAGCTAGGCCGTTAGGTGCTACATCGGCTGTGCCTGCGGCGCCCGCGGAGGACCTCAAAAACTGGGACGCCAATTTTGTCAAGGTCGACACGGCCACCATATTCGACCTCGCACTGGTATGATTACTTTCCATCCTTTGATTTGTTCCTTGACATTCTCTAGATCTATTTTTTTACTATCCCCCATTGTTGGAATCAAGATTGTTTTTGTTTTGTGTGGCTTGTTACTTGTGTCTGATTGAGATTTGGATAGATTGGAATCTGTCCTCGTACCTTCATCAAGGTAGATTTGATTCGAATAGATTAGGTTAGGTTACACAATGGATTAGGTCTAGGTTATAAAGAGTTGTTATTGGCGATGTAGAAAGCGGCCGACCATACATACTAACCCTAATAGCTAGGTTCAGGCATTATCTGGGGAGCTATATTAATATACAGTTCCATGTTCATCTGGTCTAATATGCTTCACTATACATGAATAACCTAGAAACATTTTAAATTATTAGATTCATTATCATTTTGTTTGTAAATTACATATATGGGATGATGATTGAGTGGTTTCTCTTTCAATAACTTGCAGAAACATCAGACCACACAGAGCAATATATGGCCTGATGTTTCTATATTTGTCACTATTGTTTCTAGATTTGAACCATGCATGAATGTCCATATCTAGTGTGAAATTATGATCTTGTATGCTAGACTTTAGTAGATCTGCTCTGAATTTGTTTAGTTATGTTGGTTTATCATAGATAGGGTGGTATGTCGCATGTGTCATCCTTAGTTATAATACATAAATCCAATATCATACATTACTACTTTGATATTTGTAATTATGCATTGTAGATCACACACTTCTTTCTAATTTTGCTATCTATGTCTTTATTATCTTATAGGTTTCACTACTGGTTCATATCTCAACAATGAATGCCCCTTTCTTCTATCTAGCGTCGAGTTACTATTTATTTTGTTGTATACATAGTGATAGCTAAATCACATGATCATGCTATGTTTCTAACTTTGTATCAAATATTTATGATTTCAACTAATCTTTTAGATACCACTACTGATCCATGTCATCTACGAATGCCTTCTTCTATCTAGCATTGGTTGAGTATTGATTATGGTTCTATTAACATTACATCCTTGTAGCTAAATCACCAGATGATACATTGTGCCTGTCCATGTTAGAAGTGATGATGCTTTCCATCGTTTGAAGTGAAACCACACATGACTTCCCATGGCCACTATAAAATCCTGATATTGTTTGCAAGAGTTTAGCACTATTTACTTTTAGTTTCTTTTCTTATAGTTATCTTATTTTATCATAGATAAGATTTGTATCTCACATGTGACATCTTCACTTGCAATACATATTCCAGTTTCATATATTACTGACCCCTAAACACATGTTTTGTGTTGTGGTTTGATTTTACTATGATAGATAACTATGTTTCTAACTTTATTTTTATCACTGCCTTTATCATCTGAGCAAATCTTTTAGATTCCACTATATCGATCCATATTGTCAATGAATGTGTTCATCTGCATATCATTGCTTGACTGATGATTGTGGTGTACTAGCCATACATGTTGATATCCAAATTACTGGATGATGAATGCAATTGCCAATGCATTTTGAGAAGTGGTGCTTGTAATCTAAACCCATGTAGCTTATGCACTTACAAAATTATCATTTATCATGTAGGAATGTATGTAGCTGTGTCTGACCTCACTCTATTTTGTTATAGTTATGTTAACTTTTCTTGACTATCGATCCATTTATGTTAACCCATGTTATGGTCTTTGAATGAATATCTTTTGATTATTGCACACCTTGTTTTGTGTTTTAGTTTGTCGCAAAAATATCTATGTAGGTGGTATATGTAGTTATCCATGTTTTTGTAAACCAATGTTTCCCTCTGATACACCATTATTCCTTTTGCTCTGTTGCCCCCTCTCAGGCTGCGAACCACCTCAACATTAGGGGGCTCCTAGACCTGACTTGCCAGACCGTCGCCGACATGATCACGGGAAAGACGCCAGAGGAGATCCGCAAGATCTTCGACATCAATGAGAAATTAAGACCCGAGGAGGAGGAGAAGATCCGCAGGGAAAACCAGTGGGCCTTTGAGTAGAGGAACATCTAGGCCGCGCTGAAGTAATGAACACTTAGTATTACCCATGTCTACATTTCAGTGTGCTTTTTTATGTCGTAATGGTTGTAATGAACCAAGAGTCTATAAGGTGGTGTTGGTGAGCTTATTCAGTGGTTATGTTTGCAAAAAAATATGGTGGTCATTAATTATCATTTGTCAAATGAATCATTATTGTCAAGTTGACGTTTTGCTTGCTTATCATTATTTTTTCACTGCTTTCCACCTTGTGATTTGGGCTTCTTCGTTGGTTATTCTTGTGTGTTTTGTTCATCGATCAAGATGCATGAATGCTCTTATTACTTAAGAGATGGGCCTTGTTCTCCCCCCTCTCTTTACAATCCTAATAAAATAAAAATAAAAGTTGTTGCTTAAATTATTTGAGGGATCAAACTAATTTCAGAAGACCTGAAATTTTTATGGTAACCACTTACGACCATGGCAAGGCCACAGTAAAAGATATAGGGTTTTAGGATTATATTTACAATTTCTTTACAAAAAATCTATTTAAATGAATAAACGAGTGATGTTTTTCTCTACCGACTGCAGAACCACGCCACACCAGAACCAGTTAACCCTCGTACACCTCTCCGTCTGCGACTCCACTGCCGTGTCTTCCCATCACCGGCTCGTTGCCGTATGGGGCCTCGCCGTCGTCCACCGCCTTGATGCGCTCGGCGCGGCATGGTTAACGTGGTCAACAAACGAGAGTCATCGGAAGAGGATTGTACGTGGAGAGGCTGGCAGTGGGGATGCACCCGGTCCTTGGACGCACACATGCAACCGCCTCCTTGTTAGGCGAAAATAAAAATTATTCCTCCCCATGAAAGCTGGGACCCACCACATATATCTTTGCAAGGAAGGAAGTGCCTCCTTATGCCTGCTCCTGACAGCCAGGACCCACCAACAACATCTTTGCTCCCAAGGAAGTGACTCCTTATTATGGTCGACGCTACGTACTATACGTATAGAGAGGACTAGACACACTAGCTAGTAAGCAAATGAAGGAAACAGAAAAACGTCATGAACATATGCATAGAGAGAAGTGATATCGACCACCTCTCCTTCTCTGAGAGATTGGTCGAACAACAAGTTCTCATATATCTATCCGACGATACGTACTGGCTACATATATACAATATAATTATCCCTTACAATATAATCTCCTAATTCCAAATGAACTCATGGTCCACACGGTATTCTCCGTCTTTAGCGATCACGTGGTCAAGAAAGAATGCCGTCAATTCCTCTTGAATTCCTCGCATACCATCTGGTGGTAGGAGTTCATCCTGCATCCGAAATATCTAATTTTAAGAAGGGGGTCAATACATATATATGAATAAATGAAACTGAACACAAATGATGGTAATAAAATAAAATTGTGAATATTATTATTTACGCACTTCATATTGTTTATCAGAGTAGCCCCGCTCACAGGTCGTGTGGCGGATGGACTCGCAAATGTAGTATCCATAGTAAGTATTCCCTTCTTCCTGCCACAACCACTTTACCAGAAATAGAGGTTAATTAAACTGATAATTAATTAGCAAGCATGCTAAATGGTATTGATGAAACTAGCGGTTGAATCACTAGGAGATGCGTGGAACATGCTACTATAGTACTTACTTTCGGGTGTCTAAATTGCAGCTTCTTCAGCAATCCCGAAGTTTTTGAGGTGAATTTTTTCCAAACCCTGCCAGACAAAGGAAACAATTACTTGATATCAGGAAATGAACAAAAAGTTGCCGATATGGTGCGATAATGATCGATTTAACTTACTTCTCTAGAATTTTAGTCATGTCTGCATACTCCTTGGGATCTTTTCATCTCGAGTCTAAGACGGTTACTAGTCCCTGCTCAAGCTTAATCTCTAGGAGAATATAGTGGAAGTTGCGCACGCATGCATAACTCATCAATTACATTACTATAACCTCGACTAATAAGGGAAACCAAATATGCACAAGACAGTAACACTCACTTGAATTCGTAAGGGAAGAGTATTATAGCTTTGTTTTGATTTAATACAAATGATTGTAGCAGCTTGTCCTCGGTCTCTCTGGCAAGAGATTTAACCATATATGCATCTATGAGATTTGTTTTAATGAACCCAATATCACCGACTTGTCGTTTCTTCAATTCGGCGATCTTCAATCTGCATAATATAGTGAGGATAATTAAAAATACATGCAATGAAAGAGCTGACCTATATATAGAGACTTAATGACAGAAGTAGTGCTGTACTTACAGGCAGTAGCAAGTGATCATTAATTTATCGAGGGCCTTTAGATTGAAAAACGTGAACAACTCCTCAAATGGAACATTCAACAGTTCGATTCCAACAAGGTCATGCTCCTTTCTGACTCTCAGCGTCAAAATATTCTTCCCCTCGGACTCTCTGCAGGTTTTCATGTACCAATCATGGAATCTGAACATCATCGTTCGTAGAGATACTTCATCTTTGATGAGAGGCTTCCCGTACACGTATTTGTGTTCCTCCACCTCAAAGAAATCATAATGTACATCGTCGGGCAGGTAATCTTCAGGATTATTATAACCGGACACCATCCCGCCCGGAACATTAGCGATGATATCGCTAGACACCTGGAGCGGAACAATTGGTTTGCTTGTTCGCCGAGCTGGGCAACTTTTTTCCCAGCTCGTCGTTGACCACTGATAGTACTTTCCGACCGTGACGCTTCCACAAATGACTTTGTAAGAATGCGCTCATAGTTTCCTTTTGCCAGAGACTTTGGCGGTTTCTTCAGGGCAGCCAGAGTACGCTTTGCTTTTACCAAATCTATCTTCTCCTCCGGAGGTGGATTTATCTTTGCTTTCACCCCTTCAAAGAAGTTATTCACTTCGGCTTGCACGATCTGCGTGTTTTCCTCCACGGTCCTCTCGTATGGTAACTTCTTTGGAGTCTTGAGAGAAGGACCGTATTTGTATTGCCTCCCGGCTCTGGCTGTGCTGCTAGACGCCGGAGCAGACGGAGCGGCTGCGACTGTCTTTCCTTTCTTACGAGGCGGAGGCGAAGGACTACGACGCGCCGGAGCAGCCGGAGCAGCGGCGGGTCTCTTGATCTGCCGTTGTTGACGAGGCAGAGAAGGAGGAGGTTGGCTGCTCAGGCGTGCCGGCGCAGGCAGAGTGCCGCCACGCGCGGAGAAGGAGGCTGAGTGCCCTGATCACTCGCCGGAGGAGGAGGAAGAGGAGGAGGCGGATTGCCCTGACTCGCCGGAGGAGGAGGAGGAGGCGGAGGCGTCCAGTTCGGAAGGTTGATGAGCTCCTTCCGCCAAAGGCATGGAGTCTTCAGAGAAGAACCCAGCCGAATCTCCCCTTCACCCATAGGGTGGTCAAGCTGAAGGTCCTCAAATCCGTCCGTTATTTGATCCACCATCACCCTAGCATATCCTTCTAGAATCGGCTGGCCGTGGTAGGTTGAGCCAGGTTCATTAGGTATAATAGAGCCAACGGCCGCCTTGACTTTCAGTGTCATCCATCGCGTCATAAGGTGGCAATGTTGAGACTCCGTGATAGCATCCACGGGGTAGATAGCAAGAGCCAATAAGACAGGCTCCAGCTGCTGAGTCTGATCGGTGGACGCCATGCTGCTTCTCCGCTGAGATGGTGGGGTAGCTTCAGGGGAAGATTTGGTAGGTCGTTTGCTGCGATCTGCTTCTCGTTCCTCTAGCCCTTGTACCCTTTCGTGCAGCGCCTGCAGTTGGCTATGCTCCACTTTCTTCCTCCTCTCCTGGGTTTTGTAACCCCCTACGTCCGGAAAACCAGCCTTCCAGGGAACGGAGCCTGGCGTGCCTCGTGTTCGTCCAGGGTGCTCAGGATTCCTCAGGGCCATTGTGAGCTCGTCCTTCTCTCTGTGTGGGACGAATGTCCCTTGCTGCGCTTTCTCGATATACTCCTGAAGCTTTCTGACGGGTATTCGTAGTTTCTCATCCGTCCAAACGCACTTCCCTGTTACAGGGTCCAAGGTTCCGCCAACCCCGAAGAACCAAGTCCGGCAACGGTCTGGCCAGTTCAATGTCTCTGGTTCGACCCCTTTAGCAATCAGGTCATTCTCAGCCTTGTCCCACAAAGGTCGGGCTTTGAGGTAGTCACCTGACCCCGTGCGATGGTGATGCTTCTTCTTCGCATCATTTTTCTTGTTTATCGCTGACATCTTCTTACTCTTTTCCTATGTCTTGTGGGCCACAAATGCGGGCCAGTGATCTCTGATCTTCTCATACTTTCCGGTGAATTAAGGTGTCAAATCTTCGTCGAAAAACTCTGTTTTTAGCTCATTCTTCCACCTCCTGAATAGTTCTGCCATCTTCTCAAGAGCATGGGACTTGATCAATTGCTCTTTAACTGGCTTCTGTTGGGGAACGTAGTAATTTCAAAAAATATATTCCTACGCACATGCAAGGATCATGGTGATGCATAGCAATGAGAGGGGAGAGTGTTGTCTACGTACCCTCGTAGACCGAAAGCAGAAGTGTTAGAACAACGCGGTTGATGTAGTCGTACGTCTTCACGGCCCGACTGTCGGTGTCAAAACCGGCGGATCTTGGGTAGGGGGTCCCGAACTGTGCGTCTAGGCGGATGGTAATAGGAGACAAGGGACACGACATTTTACCCAGGTTCGGGCCCTCTTGATGGAGGTAAAACCCTACGTCCTGCTTGATTAATATTGATGATGTGTATTACAAGAGTGGATCTACCACGAGATCAAGGAGGCTAAACCCTAGAAGCTAGCCTATGGTATAATTGTTGTAATGGAGGTTATGTCCTACGGACTAAAGCCCTCCAGTTTATATAGACACCGGAGAGGGCTAGGGTTACAGAGTCGGTTACAATGGTAGGAGATCTACATATCCAGATTGCCAAGCTTGCCTTCCACGCCAAGGAAGGTCCCATCCGGACACGGACGGAGTCTTCAATCTTGTATCTTCGTAGTCTTGGAGTCCGGCGGACGATGATAGTCCGGCTGTTCGGACACCCCCTAGTCCAGGACTCCTCAAGAGCCTCGAACTCGGCTTCAATGACGATGAGTCCCGCGCGTAATGTTCGGCATTGCAAGGCGGGTTCCTCCTTTGAATAATCCAGAGAAGATTGTGAACACCGGGATAGTGTCCGCTCTGCAAAATAAATTCCACGTCCACCGTAGAGAGAATAATATATACACAAGCTCAATCTGCTGACGTATTTTGTGGCATGATGTCACACCACTACCAAGCGTTTACTTGAATCATTTTTATTATACCACCTCGGTAGCGTTTAGCGGCGGTTTCCTTGGCACGTCTTGTCGAAGCAGAGATCGTGTTCCCCTTATTCCGGGATCCTCATCAATACGGACGTGGGTAACCCAACCGCGCACGTCTCCACGCCTCCTCTATCGAAGGCGAATCCCAAACGGTCACGGAGACGGCTCTTGGTATTCCCCTTCTTTATAACAGGATCAAGGCTCATTCTTTTCTTCAATCTTCCACCGAATCTTCTCCTTGCTCCAAGTTCCAACACCCAGAGCCCCAGATTCAAGCGCTTCAGACCATCAACAATGTCCGGCTCCGACCTCCAGGGCTGGTGGATGCCCTTCTCCGTTACGGAGGAGGACGTGCTAAAGCTGCGAGAAGCCAAGTACCTGTCCTACGAGATCTCGCACAGGCTGCCCGCCGAAGGGCAGGCCATCCCTACCCCCGAGCCTGGCGAATATGTCGTCTTTGTATCGCACCTCCATCGGGGCCTAGGCTTCCCGACGGATCCTTTTGTGAGAGGTCTCTTGTTCTACTATGTGTTGGAATTCCACGACTTGGCTCCGGAGTCCATCCTCCATATCTCCGCATTCATCGTTGTCTGCGAAGCCTTCCTCCGCGTCACCCCCCACTTTGGCCTGTGGCTGAAGACCTTCAATGTGGAGCCGAAGATGGTCGGGGGGCGTCGAGCTGAATGCAGCGGGGCGGCCGTAAATAGGAGGGCCGATGCCACATGGCCGGAGGGCTCCTTCCAAGAGGAGCTCGGCTTATGGCAGCAGGAGTGGTTCTATATCACCGCTCCGAGGGGCAGCAGGCAGAAGCCGCCGCCTCCGTTTCGCTCGAGACCTCCATGACGGTTGATATCGTGGGTCAACCAAGGGCTCAACTGGGGGCCGTCAAGAGACGTGCCCCTATTGCAGGGCCGGATTTGAGACCTCCAAGCGAGGGAGATCGATCTGGTCGTGGTGATGCAGGTTATGCTAATTAGGCGTCTCCTGCCCTGCAAACGCCGTCCTCTCCGACTATGGGAGTTCAATCCAGAGGGACCACGGATTCTCCAACACTTCATGGGTACGACACCCGTGGAGATGTACAAGTTGTTCTTTGGACCACAAGTGGCGTGTCCGGAATTGACCGAGGATGCCGGCCTAAGCTGCAATCACCCGGATACTCAAGTAAGTAGCTCAGTGTTCGGACGTACCATTTGTTTGCCCTTCTTCGATTTGCCTTTTAACCCATTATCCTTCAGCAGGAGTGGATAGCCCAAGCAAAGCTGATACGGTGTCCGGCCCCCCTCCCAGAGACCGCGCCGGAGCCTGTGCTGGTCAGAATGTTGGAGGTTGCACCTTCAGAAGAAGGCGAGGGGGAAAATAGAGGAGCTACCGTCCCGCCCAAAGGGGCGCTTGAAGAAGGGGGGATCGAGAATCCCTCCCTCCAGGGGGAGAAGAGGACCGCCTCCAAAGACCCGGAGGCCAAAGCCCCTAAGCGGGGGAAGAAATCTTCGCCGGAGGGTCCTGCGTCCGGGGAGGCCCCGGCCGCACAGTCTTCTCTAAAGAATCAGCCCTCTAGCGAGCCGTGAGTAAAGGAAAAGGGGAGTTCATTAAAAAGAAACATCCCTTATTTGTGCTTCTGAGGATGACCGAAATTGTTACTTTGTAGTTCGGATCCGCGGCCCTCACAGATGAGCTCGTCTTCGGGGGATCTTCGTCCGGAGATGATGGAGAGCGAGACGCCTCCGTCTGCTGCGCCGTCAGATATGGCGGACGAGCCGGAAGGGTCATCATGGAGGGTGTCCCCGAGCCCGGCAGAGCCGAAGAGTTCGGCGCCGACTAGTGTTCGGCCGGGGGAGCTGAAGAATCTGCTTGAGAGAGCGTCCGTCTCAGAAGATCACCGTGCATTGATGCGCATGGTGATTGGAAGGATTTCGTCCGCCGAAAGCGGATTGCATAGTGCCGTCCGGAGTTTGCTGGCGGGGTTCGAGGTATGTAAAAACGACGCGCCTTTTTGACAGTTTTGCACATAAAAGTGCGCCCTGTATAGATAGTAGCCCCTGAGACTCGGTAGGTTGTCGAAAGCGACAGCGTGCCGAGGATCAAAATTGCAGGTATTAAGTGTTGCCTTTCCTATACAGGTGGCGGATAATCCGGGGGCTAGCCGGACTGATGGAGTTGCCGAATTAATGCGGCAGCTCGATGGGGCGGATGCAGATATCGCGCTAGTCAACAAGCGACTTGATGAGTCGCAAGGTAAATTGGTTCTCCGCAGTCACCTATTAGGGGAGTGAAAGCCCGCCTCTTACAATATTTATGCTTGATGCAGATGGTGCCGCTGCTGTGGAGATCCTTCGGGCAGAACTTGCTCAAGCCAAGGAGCCCGCCAGAAGGAGTGATGCGGCTGCCTCGAGGGCGGCCGAGGAGTTAGAAGCCGAAAGGGCTACACACTGCCGAAGAAGGGAAGAGATGGCCAGATTGGCCGTTAAATTGAAGGATGCTACCTACCGCAATGAGGCTCTTGAAAAGGAGCGCCTATCAGAGCGAGAAGACCTGGGGAAGGCCACCGCCGAAGCCAAGGATGCCCGTTCTGCAATGCGGGCTATGAAGGAGGAGCTGCGTCAGGCCGGAGACATTGTGGCTGGCAAGCCTTTTTTGCTACGCCGCAGGTTTACGGATCCGAAATATGTCCAGCTTGGCCAGCAGTGGGGTCTGGAGGATCCGTATATGGACTTAGCGGCGAGTGCGGCAGATGCCATTGTGCACTTCCGAAGCCAGAAGGATCATGAGACGGAAGAGCTATTTTGGTCTCAATTCCATAGTCCGGATCGATCACTTCCGCTGACCGATCGGTTAGCCGAATGGGCTGAGCTGAATAGGTTGTCCGGACTTGCCATGACGGATATCGTGGCTCATGTCTGGCCGGAGAGGCCCAAGCCGACGAGCTATTTTGGCTTATTGTAGCAGTTTCTTGGGGCGGTGCCGCATACCAAGGAGATGAAGCGGTCGGCCTGCATAGAGGGTGCGCGGATGGCCCTTGCCCGTGTGAAGACACGTTGGACAGAGATGGATGCCACCGCAGTTGCAACCCAGGGTTCGGACGAAAGCCGGTTACCCGCCGAGCACTATTTTGGGGAAGTCATGCGTGGTGCTCGTATAATAGAGTCGCAGTGCTCGAAAAATTTCACGTTCAAATGAACGTTTTGTTTTGTAGAACAATGGTTATGATGTAATCGCTTTTTATACTTGTGCGTTCCAAGTATTGAAATATCTCCTATGCGGCCGTTTATGTATACGTGTGTATAACCTGAAAGATGGCAGTCTTCGGCTTCAGCCCCCACGCACAAGGTGTGGGGGTGTTCGCAAAAATAGCGCATTTTTACACTTAATCCGACGTCTCGGTCCTATTGAGGAGGTGATAGCGTAGCAAACGAGGCAAACCGGACTATGGTGCTTTATCACTTTCACTTAGCCATTGGAGTTCGAGGGTGGGGCTACGATATAGCCCCTGGGGGCACCGCGCTTTCCGACTTCGGGGCGCGTGTGTGCCTGACCGGGAAACGGTCCTTCGTCAAAGTGGGGGAATTCTAAACATTCCGGTTGTCGATCGAGTGGTTGACCAGTCTCTCGTTGTATCATGATGATCGGTTTTCGGCTTTCATCGAGGTGCTCGCCCAATTAACCGGGGCACAATCGCAGATAGTTCTCCGGTGCGCGTTAGCCAATGATACGGAACGAAGGCAGCAAAACACAGGAGCCGGCAAACCCAACATTTGACCAAAGACATGATTCGAGCTGATGCATATACGGCCTAATCTCGAGACGCCGAACACTCCCTAAGGTGTTCGGTCTTTATAATAATGGGCGAGAACAATGCCCTAAGCCCCTAGTGTCCAAGTACGGGCAAGGTCGTCTGACGCGGCCGATGCCAAAACGTCAGGCTCCACACTGGTTATAATGAGAAGCCAGGGGATTATAACAACAAGAGACAGTAAAAAAGGTTTACGCAGGGTCTTAATCTGAAAAGAATCCTTGCGACGGGTCCCTACTACACGTCTGCGCCTGTGTCTCCGTTGTGCCGTTATCCTGGACGGGTGTGCACGTCGTTCATCTATAAAAAGAGAGGAACTTAGTTTGAAAGGAAATCGTGCGAAAAAAGGTGTATGAAAAATATTAATAAGTAAAGCGGAGTCTATATTAGCTCGTTGTTGCTTATACGCACAACCCCTTGTGAAGGGGTGTGCGGCTAGGGAGCCCCTAGCTTATTTATGCCAGACTCGTCTATCCGTGTCCGGGGTCTTTAAGTGACCCTCGCAATGAAATGATGTCACGTGGCCCGGGCATTTTAAGTGTAAGAGACGCGTAATGTGGTATAGCGTTGAAGCGGACAAAAGTTTCTTGTCCCAATAGTGCTTGATAGCCACTTTTGAACGGGGCGACATGAAAGATTAGTTTTTCGCGTCGGAAGTTGTTCGGTGACCCGAACACAACTTCTAGTAATAAGGAGCCTGTGCTTTTGGCGTAAGGGCCTGGCATCACTCCTTTAAAGGGAGTGCGGCTATGTCGAATTTTAGTAAGGTCCATCCCCAACTGGCGGATTGTGTTTGGATATAGCAGGTTTAAATCGCTGCCTCCGTCCATCAGGACTTGTGTAAATTGTAGTCCGTCGATTATAGGATCCAATATCAGAGCAGTCCATCCTGCATTGCGAACACTTCTGAAATAATCCAGGTGGTCAAACGTGATTGGTTTTGGCATCCAATCTCGAGGTTCCGCTGGGGTGGATCGTGCGAGACCCATCTTAGCGGGTGCCGCATTGTTTTTCCGTATTATCACATGAAGTGAGTTTACTGCTTTGACTTCTTGTGGGAAAGTCTTTTGTTTTCCGGTGTTCTGCTGGTGGGGTTTATCGTCATCCTCGCTTGATGCGTCGAGCCCCTTGTGTTCGGCGTTGAGTCGGCCGGACTGTTTAAAAACCCAACAATCTCGGTGGGTGTGGTTTGCAGGCCTTCTGGGGGTACTGTGGATTTGACATATCCGATCCAGAATTTTGTTTAAGTTGGATAGCTCGTCACTGTTATCCTTAAGAGGCACTGTTTTGTTGTTTGGCCGCGAGCTTTTGAATCCGGCGTTGACCCCCGTATTCTTTGGGCTTTTTTCTTTATTCCGGCGCTGATCCTTTCTGCGCCGTGATTTTCCGTTTCCATCTCTAGTCTCGGATGTACTTGGGTCGCTGGTGCTGCATCTTGCTAGCCAGCTAACTTCCCCCACGCAATAGCGGGTCATGAGGCTTGTTAGCTCGGACATTGTCCTCGGCTTCTCTTGGCCGAGGTGTCTGGCAAGCCATTCGTCTCGGACGTTGTGTTTAAAAGCTGCTAAGGCTTCGGCGTCCGGACAGTCGACTATTTGGTTCTTTTTAGTGAGGAACCTGTTCGAATTCTTACCGACTCTCGGGCTGTTGAGTTATGTGACTTAGATCGTCTGCATCCGGAGGGCGGACGTAAGTCCCTTGAAAATTTGCTCTAAACGCGTCCTCGAGCTCTTCCCAACTTCCAACAGTGTTTTATGGGAGGCTTTTGAGCCAGTGCCGAGCTGGCCCTTTGAGCTTGAGGGGTAGATATTTTATGGCGTGGAGATCATCTCCTCTAGCCATATGTATGTGTAGTATGTAATCCTCTATCCAGACTCCAGGGTCTGTTGTTCCGTCGTAAGCCTCTATGTTTATGGGTTTAAACCCTGCTGGGAATTCATGATCCAACACCTCATTGGTGAAAGATAGTGGGTGTGCGGCGCCCCTGTATTTGGGTGTGCCGTTGTCTTCGAACACTTGGCGTGTTGTGCTGCTTCCTGGGGCCCTCTTTTTTGGCCCGTAAATGGACCTGGCTGGGCCATCTGTTTTCCCAGGGTCACGAGTTGGCTTATGTGCGGCGCCGCTTGTAGATTTTGGCCTATCTTCTGGTCGTCTATCCGGCCAGGCGACCTCTTTGTTTTTTGACTGTGGGGGCTCTATGGCTTCCTCGTCAAATTTCGCAGCACTTGCGCTCGGTAGCTCTTTGATTGATGGTCATTGCCATATTTGTCTGCGGTCTTGAGTAATTTGCTCCACCTCATTCTGAGTATGTCTTCCGCTGTTTTGAGCTTCCGTTTTTCCTTCTTCAAGCTTCTTGCGGTGGCGACGAGTCTTTCTTAAGGTTTTTATGCTCCGGTGGTATGTCCGGTGTGAGGTCGTCCGGACTGTTGGTTTCGCTGGGACTGGATTGATTATCCGACTCGTCCTGTTCGGTTGGTTGCTTGGTTGCATGTTCGTCGTCCACCGATTTGCCCTGCTCTAACGCTGGGTCATTGGGAATGCTGCCTTTGCCGAGGCGGGGCTTGGGGCGGCGCTTACGTCGCCGTTTTGGTTGTTTATCGGCGGGATTATCCTTTGCCGCGCCCTGTTGTTCCTCGTCGTCGCTTCCTTTTGGGGTATCCACCATATATACTTCATATGCTGGAGTGGTCTTCCAGTGCCCTATAGGCAATGGTTCCTGTTCGTCTCCGGCATCGTCGTCCATACCGTCGATGTCTTCGGGGTCGTAGTCTAGCATGTCGTTAGATCGTCGACAGTGGCTACAAAGTGGGCGGTGGGTGGGCTCTGAATTTCTTCGTCGTCCGCATCCCAACCATCCTGGCCATAGTCCGGCCAGGTCTCTCCAGATAGCGAGAGATGCTTTAGTGAATTTAGGATGTCGCCAAAGGGCGAGTGCTGAAAGATGTCCGCCCTGGTGAACTCCGTGATCGGCGCCCAATCGGATTCGATCGGCAGGGGCGTAAGAGGTTCGGAGTCCGGCAGGGAGTCCGACACCCCTGAGTCACGAGCTTTATAGGGGACAAGGTCAGAGTTCGGCTCCATCGCCGCGGAAGTTGCAGCCCCCGAGGCGGTGTCCAGCCACTGGTCCTCGATCTGGCGATCGGCTCGGACCGAGGGCCGGAGTGGATTCGTGCGCCACCAAGGCACCGTCCGCGGCAGAGCTAAATCATACCCATCGAGACAATGCACGCTTTCGGCTGGCTCGGGTCCGTCGGAGATCAAGTCCCCGGATGTCGGCCGTGAAGTTTAGGCTTCGAACCGACTCGATGGCGGGCGTAGCTTCGATCTGCTCCGGATGGCCAAGAGAGTTGGCCCGCGATGCGGCCGCCGAATCTGAAGATCTGTCCGGGAGAAAATCCTCACCCCGACGGCGTTATTGATTGAAGAATCCATCGAGCCTATCGGTGACGACACGAGGAACTCTCAATGAAAGCACCAATGTCGGTGTCAAACCGCGGATCTCGGTAGGGGGTCCCGAACTGTGCGTCTAGGCGGATGGTAATAGGAGACAAGGGACACGATGTTTTACCAGGTTGGGCCCTCTTGATGGAGGTAAAACCCTACGTCCTGCTTGATTAATATTGATGATGTGTATTACAAGAGTGGATCTACCACGAGATCAAGGAGGCTAAACCCTAGAAGCTAGCCTATGGTATGATTGTTGTAATGGAGGTTATGTCCTACGGACTAAAGCCCTCCAGTTTATATAGACACCGGAGAGGGCTAGGGTTACACAGAGTCAGTTACAATGGTAGGAGATCTACATATCCGTATTGCCAAGCTTGCCTTCCATGCCAAGGAAAGTCCCATCCGGACACAGGACGGAGTCTTCAATCTTGTATCTTCGTAGTCTTGGAGTCCGGCGGACGATGATAGTCCGGCTGTCCGGACACCCCCTAGTCCAGGACTCCCTCACCGACCGATCAAGCACCGAAACTACGGCACCTCCGAGTTCTAGCACACGTTCAACTCGATGAAGTCCCTCGAACTCCGATCCAGCCGAGTGTCAAGGGAGAGTTCTGTCAGCACGACGGCGTGGTGACGATCTTGATGTTCTACCGACGCAGGGCTTCGCCTAAGCACCGCTATGATATTATCGAGGTGGATTACCATGGAGGGGGGCACCGCACACGGCTAAGAGATCCAAATTATCAATTGTTGTTGTGCCTAGAGGTGCCCCCTGCCCCCGTATATAAAGGAGCAAGGGGAAGGGGGCAGCCGGACTAGGAGGGGGCACGCCAAGGGGGAGTCCTACTCCCACCGGGAGTAGGACTCCCTTCTTTCCTAGTTGGAGAAGGAGAAGAGGGAAGGAAGAGGAAGAGGGGAAGGAAAGGGGGGGGGGGGCGCCGCCCCCCTCTCCTTGTCCTATTCGGACTAGGGAGGGGAGGGGGCGCAGCCCAGCTCTTGCCTCCTCTCCTCTTCTCCCTTAGGGCCCATGAAGGCCCAATAACCCCCTGGAGGGTTCCGGTAACCCCCCAGTGCTCCGGTAAAATCCCGATTTCACCCGGAACCATTCCAGTATCCAAATATAGGCTTCCAATATATCAATCTTTATGTCTCGACCATTTCGAGACTCCTCATCATGTCCGTGATCACATTTGGGACTCCGAACAACCTTCGGTACATCAAAACTTATAAACTCATAATAAAACTGTCATCGTAACGTTAAGCGTGCGGACCCTACGGGTTCGAGAACTATGTAGACATGACCTAGAACTATTCTCGGTCAATAACCAATAGCAGAACCTGGATGCTCATATTGGTTCCTACATATTCTACGAAGATCTTTATCGGTCAAACCGCATAACAACATACGTTGTTCCCTTTGTCATCGGTATGTTACTTGCCCGAGATTCGATCGTCGGTATCCAATACCTAGTTCAATCTCGTTATCGGCAAGTCTCTTTACTCGTTACGTAATGCATCATTCTGTAACTAACTCATTAGCTACATTGCTTGCAAGGGTTATAGTGATGTGCATTACCGAGAGGGCCCAGAGATACCTCTCCGACAATCGGAGTGACAAATCCTAATCTCGAAATACGCCAACCCAACATGTACCTTCGGAGACACCTGTAGAGCTCCTTTATAATCACCCAGTTACGTTGTGACGTTTGGTAGCACACAAAGTGTTCCTCCGGTAAACGGGAGTTGCATAATCTCATAGTTACAGGAACATGTATAAGTCATGAAAAAAGCAATAGCGACATACTAAACGATCAAGTGCTAGGCTAACGGAATGGGTCATGTCAATCACATCATTATCCTAATGATGTGATCCCGTTAATGAAATGATAACTCATGTCTATGGTTCGGAAACTTAACTATCTTTGATTCACGAGCTAGTCAAGTAGAGGCATACTAGTGACACTCTGTTTGTCTATGTATTCACACATGTATTATGTTTCCGGTTAATACAATTCTAGCATGAATAATAAACATTTATCATGATATAAGGAAATAAATAATAACTTTATTATTGCCTCTAGGGCATATTTCCTTCACTCTCCCACTTGCACTAGAGTCAATAATCTAGTTTACATCGCCATGTGATTTAACACCAATATTCACATCTGTATGTGATTCCATAGTTCACATCGTCTTGTGATCAACACCCAAAGGGTTTACTAGAGTCAATAATATAGTTCACATCGCTATGTGATTAACACCCAAAGAGTATTAAGGTATGATCATGTTTTGCTCGTTAGAGAAGTTTAGTCAACGGGTCTGTCACATTCAGAGCCGTATGTATTTTGCAAATATTCTATGTCTACAATGCTCTGCACGGAACTACTCTAGCTAATTGCTCCCACTTTCAATATGTATCCAGATTGAGACTTAGAGTCATCTGGATCGATGTAAAAGCTTGCATCGATGTAACTCTTTACGACGAACTCTTTTATCACCTCCATAATCGAGAAACATCTCCTTAGTCCTCACTAAGGATATTCTTGACCGCTGTCCAGTGATATACTCTTAGATCAAAATTGTATTCCTTTGCCAAACTCAGAGCAAGGTATACAATAGGTCTGGTACACAGCATAGCATACTTTATAGAACCTATGACTGAGGCATAGGGAATGACTTTTCATTCTCTTTCTATTTTCTGCCATGGTCTGGTTTTGAGTCTTACTCAACATCACACCTTTGTATCACAGGCAAGAACTCTTTCTTTGACTGTTCCATTTTGAACTACTTCAAAATCTTGTCAAGGTATGTACTCATTGAAAAAACTTATCAAGCGTCTTGATCTATCTCTATAGATCTTGATGCTCAATGTGTAAGCAGCTTCACCGAGGTCTTTCTTTGAAAAACTCCTTTCAAACACTTCTTTATGCTTTCCAGAAAATTCTACATCATTTCCGATCAACAATATGTCATTCACATATACTTATCAGAAAGGCTGTAGTGCTCCCACTTACTTTCTTGTAAATACATGTCTTTCCAAAAGTCTGTATAAAACCATATGCTTTGATCAACTCATCAAAGCGTATATTCCAACTCCGAGATGCTTGCACCAGTCCATTGATGGATCGCTGGAGCTTGCACATTTTGTTAGCACCTTTCGGATCGACAAAACCTTCTGGTTGCATCATATACAACTCTTCTTCCAGAAATCCATTCAGGAACACAGTTTTGATATCCATTTGCCAGATTTCATAAAATGTGGCAATTGCTAACATGATTCGAACAGACTTAAGCATCGTTACGAGTGAAAAAATCTCATCATATTCAACACTTTGAACTTGTCGAAAACCTTTCGCAACAAGTCGAGCTTTGTAGATAGTAACACTACTATCAGTGTCCGTCTTCCTCTTGAAGATCCATTTATTTTCTATGGCTTGCCGATCATCGAGCAAGACAACCAAAGTCCACACTTTGTTCTCATACATGGATCCCATCTCAGATTTCATGGCTTTAAGCCATTTCGCGGAATCTGGGCTCATCATCGCTTCCTCATAGTTCGTAGGTTCATCATGGTGTAGTAACATGATTTCTAGAACACGATTACCATACCACTCTGGTGCGGATCTTACTCTGGAAGACCTACGAGGTTTGGTAGCAACTTGATCTGAAGTTTCATGATCATCATCATTAACTTCCTCACTAATTGGTGTAGGAATCATTGGAACTGATTTCTGTGATGAACTACTTTTCCAACAAGGGAGAAGGTACAATTACCTCATCAAGTTCTACTTTCCTCCCACTCACTTCTTTCGAGAGAAACTCCTTCTCTAGAAAGGATCCATCTTCGCAACGAATATCTTGCTTTCGGATCTGTGATAGAAGGTGTACCCAATAGTTTCCTTTGGGTATTCTATGAAGACACACTTCTCCAATTTGGGTTCGAGCTTATCAGGTTGAAACTTTTTCACATAAGTATCGCAGTCCCAAACTTTAAGAAATGAAAACTTTGGTTTCTTGCCAAACCACAGTTCATAAGGCATCGTCTCAACGGATTTTGATGGTGCCCTATTTAAAGTGAATGCAGCTGTCTCTAATGCATAACCCCAAAACGATAGTGGTAAATCGGTAAGAGACATCATAGATTGCACTATATCCAATAAAGTACGGTTATGATGTTCGGACACACCATAACGCTGTGGTGTTCCATGTGGCGTGAGCTGTGAAACTATTCCACATTGTTTTATATGAAGGCCAAACTCATAACTCAAATATTCTTCTCCACGATCAGATCATAGAAACTTCATTTTCTTGTTACGATGATTCTCCACTTCAGTCTGAAATTCTTTGAACTTTTCAAATGTTTCAGACTTGTGTTTCATTAAGTAGATATACTCATATCTGCTCAAATCATCTTGTGAAGGTGAGAAAATAACGATATCCACCACGAGCCTCAACATTCATTGGACCACATACATCTATATGTATGATCTTCAATAAATCAGTTGCTCTCTCCATAGTACCGGAGAACGGTGTTTTAGTCATCTTGCCCATGAGGCACGGTTCGCAAGTACCAAGTGATTCATAATCAAGTGGTTCCAAAAGTCCATCAGTATGGAGTTTCTTCATGCTCTTTACACCGATGTGACCTAAACGGCAGTGCCACAAATAAGTTGCACTATCATTATCAACTCTACATCTTTTGGCTTCAACATTATGAATATGTGTATCACTACGATCGAGATCCAACAAACTATTTTCATTGGGTGTATGACCATTGAAGGTTTTATTCATGTAAACAGAACAACAATTATTCTCTGACTTTAAATGAATAACCGTATTGCAATAAACATGATCAAATCATATTCATGCTCAACGCAAACGCCAAATAATATTTATTTAGTTTTAACACTAATCCCGAAAGTATAGGGAGTGTGCGATGATGATCATATCAATCTTGGAACCACTTCCAACACACATCGTCACTTCACCCTCAACTAGTCTCTGTTTATTCTGTAACTCCTGTTTCGAGTTACTAATTTTTAGCAACCGAACAAGTATCAAATACTCAGGGGCTACTATAAACACTAGTAAGGTACACATCAATAACCTGTATATCAAATATACCCTTGTTCACTTTGCCATCCTTCTTATCCACCAAATATTCAGGGCATTTCCGCTTCTAGTGACCATTTCCTTTGTAGTATAATCACTCAGTTTCAGGCTTTGTTCCAGCTTTGGGCTTCTTCGCGGGAGTGACAACTTGCTTGCCATTCTACTTGAAGTTCCCCTTTCTTTCCCTTTGCCCTTTTTCTTGAAACTAGTGATCCTGTTAATCATCAACACTTGATGCTCTTTTCTTGATTTCAACCTTCGTTGATTTCAGCATCACGAAGAGCTCGGGAATCATTTTCATCATCCCTTGCATTATAGTTCATCATGAAGTTCTACTAACTTAGTGATGGTGACTAGAGAATTCTGTCAATCACTATCTTATCTGGAAGATTAACTCCCACTTGATTCAAGCGATTGTAGTACCCAGACAATCTGAGCACATGCTCACTAGTTGAGCGATTCTCCTCCGTCTTTTAGCTATAGAACTTGTTGGAGACTTCATATCTCTCAACTCGGGTATTTGCTTGAAATATTAACTTCAACTCCTGGAACATCTCATATGGTCCATGACGTTCAAAATGTCTCTGAAGTCCCGATTCTAAGCCATAAAGCATGGTGCACAAAACTATCAAGTAGTCATCATATTGAGCTAGCCAAACGTTCATAACGTCTGCATCTGCTCCTGCAATAGGTCTGTCACCTAGCGGTGCATCAAGGACATAATTCTTCTGTGCAGCAATGAGGATAAACCTCAGATCACGGATCCAATCCGCAGTATTGCTACAAACATCTTTCAACACAATTTTCTCTAGGAACATATCAAAATAAACATATGAAAGCAACAACGCAAGTTATTGATCTACAACATAATTTGCAAAATACTACCAGGACTAAGTTCATGATAAATTGAAGCTCAATTAATCATATTACTTAAGAACTCCCACTTAGATAGACATCCCTCTAATCCTCTAAGTGATTACGTGATCCATATCAACTACACCATGTCCGATCATCACATGAGATGGAGTAGTTTCAACGGTGAACATCAATATGTTGATCATATCTACTATATGATTCATGCTCAACCTTTCGGTCTCCGTGTTCCGAGGCCATATCTGTTATATGCTAGGCTCGTCAAGTTTAACCTGAGAGTATTCCATGCGCGCAACTGTTTTGCACCCGTTGTATTTGAACGTAGAGCCTATCACACCCGATCATCACGTGGTGTCTCAGCACGAAGAACTTTCGCAATGGTGCATACTCAAGGAGAACACTTCTTGATAATTTTAGTGAGAGATCATCTTAAAATGCTACCGTCAATCAAAGCAAGATAAGATGCATAAAGGATAAACATCACATGCAATCAATATAAGTGATATGATATGGCCATCATCATCTTGTGCTTGTGATCTCCATCTCCGAAGCACCTCCATGATCACCATCGTCACCGGCGCGACACCATGATCTCCATCGTAGCATCATTGTCGTTTAAGCCGTCTATTGCTTCTACGACTATCGCTACCGCTTAGTGATAAAGTAAAGCAATTACAGGGCGTTTGCATTTCATACAATAAAGCGACAACCATATGGCTCCTGCCAGTTGCCGATAACTTCGGTTACAAAACATGATCATCTCATACAATAAAATATCGCATCACGTCTTGACCATATCACATCACAACATGCCCTGCAAAAACAAGTTAGACGTACTCTACTTTGTTGTTGCATATTTTACGTGGCTGCTACGGGCTGAGCAAGAACCGTTCTTACCTACGCATCAAAACCACAACGATAGTTCGTCAAGTTAGTGCTGTTTTAACCTTCACAAGGACCGGGTGTAGCCACACTCGGTTCAACTAAAGTTGGAGAAACAGACACCCGCTAGTCACCGGTGTGCAAAGCACAGCGGTAAAACCAGTCTCGCGTAAGCGTACGCGTAATGTCGGTCCGGGCCGCTTCATCCAACAATACCATGGAACCAAAGTATGACATGCTGGTAAGCAGTATGACTTGTATCGCCCACAACTCACTTGTGTTCTACTCGTGCATATAACATCAACGCATAAAACCTAGGCTCGGATGCCACTGTTGGGGAACGTAGTAATTTAAAAAAAAAATCCTACGCACACGCAAGGATCATGGTGATGCATAACAACGAGAGGGGAGAGTGTTGTCTACGTACCCTCGTAGACCGAAAGCGGAAGCGTTAGAACAACGCGGTTGATATAGTCGTACGTCTTCACGGCCCGACCGATCAAGCACCGAAACTACGACACCTCTGAGTTGTAGCACACGTTCAGCTCGATGACGTCCCTCGAACTCCGATCCAGCCGAGTGTCGAGGGAGAGTTCCGTCAGCACGACGCTGTGGTGACGATCTTGATGTTCTACCGACGCAGGGCTTCGCGTAAGCACCGCTACGATATTATCGAGGTGGATTATCATGGAGGGGGGCACCGCACACGGCTAAGAGATCCAAATGATCAATTGTTGTTGTGCCTAGAGGTGCCCCCTGCCCCCGTATATAAAGGAGCAAGGGGGAGGGGGCGGCTGGCCTAGGAGGGGGCGTGCCAAGTGGGAGTCCTACTCCCACCGGGAGTAGGACTCCCCTCTTTCCTAGTTGGTGAAGGAGAAGGGGGAAGGAAGAGGAAGAGGGGAAGGAAAGGGGGGGGGGGGGCGCCGCCCCCCTCTCCTTGTCCTATTCGGACTAGGGAGGGGAGGGGGCGCAGCCCACCTCTTGCCTCCTCTCCTCTTCTCCCTTAGGGCCCATGAAGGCCCAATAACCCCCTGGAGGGTTCCGGTAACCCCCCAGTGCTCCGGTAAAATCCCTATTTCACCCGAAACCATTCCGATATCCAAATATAGGCTTCCAATAAATCAATCTTTATGTCTCGACCATTTCGAGACTCCTCGTCATGTCCGTGATCACATCCGGGACTCCGAACAACCTTTGGTACATCAAAACTTATAAACTCATAATAAAACTGTCATCGTAACGTTAAGCGTGCGGACCCTACGGGTTCGAGAACTATGTAGACATGACCTAGAACTATTCTCGGTCAATAACCAATAGCGGAACCTGGATGCTCATATTGGCTCCTACATATTCTACGAAGATCTTTATCGGTCAAACAGCATAACAACATACGTTGTTCCCTTTGTCATCGGTATGTTACTTGCCCGAGATTCGATTGTCTGTATCAAATACCTAGTTCAATCTCGTTACCGGCGAGTCTCATTACTCGTTACGTAATGCATCATTCTGTAACTAACTCATTAGCTACATTGCTTGCAAGGCTTATAGTGATGTGCATTACCGAGAGGGCCCAGAGATACCTCTCCGACAATCGGAGTGACAAATCCTAATCTCGAAATACGCCAACCCAACATGTACCTTCGGAGACACCTGTAGAGCTCCTTTATAATCACCCAGTTACGTTGTGACGTTTGGTAGCACACAAAGTGTTCCTCCGGTAAACGGGAGTTGCATAATCTCATAGAACATGTATAAGTCATGAAGAAATCAATAGCAATATACTAAATGATCAAGTGCTAGGCTAACGGAATGGGTCATGTCAATCACGTCATTCTTCTAATGATGTGATCCCGTTAATTAAATGACAACTCATGTCTATGGTTAGGAAACTTAACCATCTTTGATTCACGAGCTAGTCAAGTAGAGGCGCATACTAGTGACACTCTGTTTGTCTATGTATTCACACATGTATTGTGTTTCCGGTTGATACAATTCTAGCATGAATAATAAACATTTATCATGATATAAGGAAATAAATAATAACTTTATTATTGCCTCTAGGGCATATTTCCTTCAGCTTCTCCGGATCCTCCTCTGGCGGTAGGGTGAAATTTGGCTTAAGCGATGTCCAAAGATCTTCTTTCTGCATATCAAAGACATAAAACACCTCAGGGTCTTCCTTCTTAGGCTTTAATCATTGCTGGATACTGATCGGGATCTTGTCCCTAACAAGAACCCCGCATTGAGCACGAAATGCATCCCTTGTCCGGATGGGTTCAATCGGCTTGCCATCCCGCGCGATTGCTGTGATCTCAAACCTTTCATCCGAGCGCAACTTTTTCTTCGGGCCTCGTTTCTTTACCGAAGTTGTGCTCGATCCAGAGGGCTAGAGAAAAGAAGAAAGACAAGAGTTAATTAATATGTGTACATACAAAAATAATGAATGCATCAATTAGCTAGTCAGCACAGGCTTAACTAATATATATACCTGGCCGGACTTGGTTCGGTCACCGGAGCCGTCATGATGGTCTACTTCTTCTTGTACCGGAGCCGTCATTGGGTCACCGGAGCCATCATAATCGTAACCTTCTTCTTCACTACCCTGTCCTTCCAGACCATCAGTGTCATTGAGAAACGGCGCAACGACATCACTTCCTTTTGCGATTATGTCCCCCAACATCTCTTCTATTTCTTCGTCTTAGGGGTGCTCCATAGTTTCTGCAAATATTTACAACATGGCAATTATTATTCAAACATGACAGCTGGATATATTAGTGGCAAACGTAGAACTAGCTAGCTAATACAATCACAATAAGGAATCATATTAGTGGCATCGACGCTGGTTCTCTAGGGTTTGGGGTGGTCTCGGCAACGCTTCAAGGGTTTGGGGTGGCCTCGACAACGCTTCAAGGGTTTGGGGTGGCCTCGACGACAACGCTCTTTTAAATTGGTAAATTTGGGTGGCCTCGAGAGAGTTTGCCGGGTAGGGGCGCGGCGGGAGGGGGTAGGAGACCAACATCTTTTTTTTCTAGGGTTTGGGTGTCCTCGAGAGTTTTTGTCCTGGTTTGTGGCTTGAACCGGGACAAATGGTTCCACACGAACCGGGATCAATGCCCACGACGCCCCGGCCGGCCCCTGGGCTCACGAACCGGGTCTAATACCCCATGGGTCCCGGTTAATGGGCTGGCCAGGCCCGAACGGTAGCCCTGTTTTCTAAAAAAATATATCAGATCTACACATCTGCATATAGCCCTTCCGGTCGTTCAAGTTACTTTCTTGATCAATAAGCCTTCCTACCTGAAATATTTTTTCTTTTCTTTTCCTGAAACGTTCCGTACTCGTCTCCACATATAGAAGGCGTCGACGGTCTGGCGGCTGAATCAAACAAAACAAATCGAGGAGAAATCCGATCCGATCGGGATCGGTCATGGCGACGTCCATGTTTCGATCTGCCCTCGCGCTCCGGCGATCGGCAAGTCTGAGGCTTCCGGCTCGCATCCCCTTGAGCTCTGCGTCGGCTGTATCCTTCAGCAGCAGCACCGCCTCCTCCGGCAAGAGTGAGGACGCCGGCGGCCGGGTACGTAATATGGATCCCAAATTATTAGCTGTCGATCGATTTCGCATTGGCCCTACGAAGGAGGTTGTTGAGATAGTTTTGATATGCCCTCTCATGTTTATATTTATGGGGCATAGGAGCATCTCCAACAAACGCGCTACATAAATCGCGCGCTGGAAAAGATGTTTGTATAGCGCGCGTGCAACCAATCCAACAGAAGCAGTAAAATAGAGCACACAAAAAAATAAGGCTGTAAATTTAGCGCACGCGGGCTATGGAGCAGCAAATTTGGGGCGCCGGCTTATGCGCGCGGGCTGCTGCATGTGGGGCCGCCAGGTTGGGCGTCGGGTTTTTGTGCGTCTGCTAAATCTCCCACGTGCAAAAACACTATTTCAACATTGTAAAACTTCTTTAACGCGTCTGTTGAAGATGCTCTAAGTAGATGTTATGCACGTTTTACTTTTGCGGGGACTAATCTTCTGTAGCTTCATTAACAACATACATATTGGCAGCATCAAAATTCATTTGCTAGTGTCTATCTGTACATGCAGTCTGAGAAGCGTCATACCGATAAGAAAGATGACCAGTCAACTGGAGCAAGGAGGCGACGCAAACAAAACGGGTTAGCCAACCTACTATAATTATTAAGCTCCTATATATGTCTAAGATCGTTAATCAAGTAAAAACATCTTGTTTTACTAATTTACTTGGTCGCACGTGCCCTCTCAGACATGGCATCTCCTGAAGCCTGCTTGATGAGTTTGATGATTCTGATTGGGAGATGGCGGCGCTTTTGGACGACGACAAGCCTCCCCGAGGATCTTCCACTGGACCAGACTCTACTAAGGACTCCTCCTCCTACTCCTCCTCCTCCTCCTCTGCGGCGGCAGAGTCGGACGTGTCCTCGCCATCGTTAGGGGGCTTCTGGGACTCCGGAAGCTCTTCATCATGGGGTTCGGGAGGAGGGGACTCGTGGTCAGGAGGAGGGGGATTCTCGGGAGACTAGCTACCTGCTAGATACTCCTGTGAGTCTTATCAAGTTTTTCCCAGTTTAATTCGTCGGACTATAAACCAAGTGAACTTTTTGTCTAGTGATTCCTTTTTGCAACATTTTGTAAGAGAACCAAAATGATTCCCGTATATTGCCATAACATCTTGTGCCTAGATATTAGGTTTTGAAACAGAATATGTCAACGTAAAATAGTACTACCTGGAAAAACTTCAAAAGTGAGAGGAATGCCTTTAAAGGAGGAACTTGTTTTTGAAACAAAGATTATGTCAAGGCTCTGCATCGATTGATTGCGTGCAGATGGAGATCAGAGTGCTGCGTGGTTTTAGGAGGAGGAGATTGTGGGGAGACGAGGCCCTTGGACCGTTTGAATTTTTTTGACGATTTCCAGACGATCTGGTTTGCTTTGGGCTTACAATTCTGATAGATGGGGCTGTTTTGCCATGCCGGAATGTATTGCATCATTGCATTTACAATTTACTTCCAGAAAACAAAATTTCATTCTTTTTCCTTTTTATTACAAAATGGAATTTATTGCCTGGAAAATGTATGTAGAAAACCAGGGCGGAAATGTATGTAAAAAACATACGGAATAAAATCAGTTATCACGCAACATACAAAAAGCAGGAAACAAAATCAAATGAACTTATAAACTGCAGAGTCGGGGTGCCCAGACAAACTAAGGCAAGGCTCGTACGCTTGATTTTCTATATACCTTCAAAGACGGTAAAGCTACTAATATTAGTATAATACCTACGAAACATGAGGACTCGCTATCTGCGGAGCGGCGGATAGTGAAGAGGCCGCCAGGCATGCACTTGGGGACAGCGTGCAGCACAGCAGCTGGCTTGGCTACACCAGCACCTTGAAGGGGCCTCTCATCACTTGGGGCTTTTCTAGGATCAACATTCAACAATGCTCGAACGCCTGCAAGAATCACAACAACAATTGCCTGAGTCAGCTTCATGTTTCGTCATGGTAAACTTATGGGAAGATCGCGACACTGAAGGGCTATCCTAGCCATGGACAGCACGGTGGACTTCCCCTTCGCGATGGCCGCGCTAATCTTCTACTTTTTCGCACCGCCCAGGGCGCCTGATGCAGCACTGAAAGAAGAAGTCACTAGTTTCCTCTTCACCCTAGCTGAGACGACATCACCCTCGTTGTTGCCGCCGCCTGAGGCGCCTGCTCTGTGACCATCCGCGCCATTGGGGGCTTTGGACGATTTTCCGGATCTGTTTTGTTTTGGGCATACAAACCTGATAGATGAGAATGTATTGACATGCCAGAATGTGTTGCATGTGCAGTTTACATCCATAAAACAAAATTTATTTCCTTTCTTCTTTATTACAAACTGGAATCTATTGCCAGCAAAATGTATGTACAAAACCAGGGGGGGAATTTATGTGAAAAAAATACAGAATAAAATCAGTCATCACGCAATATACATATGGAGAAAAAGAAGGAAATGAAATCAAATGTACTTATCAACTGCAAAGTCGAGTTCCCAGGAAATAAAATCAGTCATATGCTCGTACGATTGATTGTCTATACCATCAAATACAGTAGAGCTACTAATATTTGAATCCAACTATTTTCTATATCTTCAAATATATTAGAGCTACTAATATTCGTATAACCCTGCAAATAGGAGAACTCGCTACCAGCGCGAGAGGCAGATGGCGAAGAGGCCGCCAGGCTTTCCCTTGGGGGCAGCAGGCAGCGCAGTAGCTGGCTTGGCTACACCAGCACCTTCAGAGGCCTCTCAGGCTCTATACAATGCAAGACACTTAGGGAAGGTGCTTTTTTTTTTTTTGCGGGTGCACTTAGGGAAGGTGCTTAGATAAATAAACAAGTGTTTTCTAAGCATCGGTGCTTATTTATAAAGGGTATACGCATAATTAGGCGTCTCTCCTTTAGAAATAGACACTGGTACTTTAGAAAAACCCAGTTTATTTTCCTGTGCACCTAGCATTGTACAAGGCCTCATAACTTGGGCTGTTTTTAGCGGGGAAAAGTTGCAGTTTATTCAAATGATGTAATCTCCGAGGCTACCACCGCGAGGACTCTCCGGTGGTACCAGGAACCAAGTCTTACAAACCTTATTCAAGCACAGCCAACAAATGAGCAGCATCGTCGGACATGACATCTTCATTGACGTCACCCCGGCCGCCATGTATTGGCATTCTTAGCCGTAACGCTCTCCACCTCGTATTGGCTGCCGTCGCCGTTCTCCGGCCACCATGGCCCGGCCATCATCGCCGTGGACCGGATACCATCCTTGCACCATATAGAGTCGCTGCTGCCCTGCCTCGGGATGGACAAGGTCCGGGCCGGTCCGGTCCCTGACCGAGCCGTCCTTTGGACCGGCCGTCAGCGGTCCGGACCGGACCGGACCGAGCAGGGTCACGGTCCTGTTTCCAGGAACCGGACCGGCAGGGACGAAGCACGAGCCGGACCGAGCGGCTCGTTTGGACCGGCCAGAGTTCACGCCAGAGCACGCACTGGAGCATGGCGACGTGGGGAGGGCGCTGGAGGCAGCGGGGCTCGTCGTGGAGATGTCAGGCAGCTTTGGAAGTTCCAGAGGGAGATAGAGGAGCCAAGAAGATCACCAGAGCGAGCTCATCGGCGACGAATTTGGCACGACGGCCGGTGGACGGAGATGAAAAGACGATGCCCGATGCGGCGATGCAGGACCTCCCACGTCGTGTTCGTTGGTGCATACGGTAGATCCGAGTGAGGCGCATCCAGTGGACATATTTCCCGGGGCCAGCGAGTCCAGGGGCCGCGCTGACGACGGCCCCTGCGGCGGCGGACATGAGCGGCGACATTTTCTTCAGCCCCCGCCATGCATGGGCGCCACACCCCGCCACGACCTCGCCACGACCCCGCCACGCCCCCGCCACGCCCCACCACGCGCCCGCCACGCTCTTCAGTCCGCTCGGTCGGCTCGGTTAAAGCCCGGACCGGACCGAAGTTTTGTCGGGCTGGATTCCTGAGCTCGGACCGGCCGATTTTTTCAGCGGGCCAGGACCGAGCGGGCCACGAGCCGGACCGCGGGACCGGACCGTGTCGTCCACCCTGAGCCCTGCCACCTCGTGTGCGTTGCTGTTGTGTAGCTACTTGCCGGGTCGAGCTGCTGTACTCATGTCCCTATCAGGTCAGCAATGATCTCATGTGAATCGTGCACCAAATTGCTACCGATCTAAGCAAATTCGAATCCCGTTCTAGATCGATTGATCTGACTCAGGGTTCGAAGGCTATTCCAGCGAATCCGGTAACTATGAACCAAATGATCGAATCATGCCAAAACATACATGACTCACTCACTGCCATTTACTCCCATCTCTCTACTTCCTTCTTTCCTTCGAGGTGTGCCAAATCAGTTGATCAACTCTCCCAAAAAACACTCTACTTCTTTCCTTCCTTCTTTAAAGCAGATTTTTTAAAGGTTAGCGGACAAGCAGTGGGAGATGCCCAAAAGCAAGTGCAAATTAATGCAAGCAACCTTGCATTTTTAAACAAAAATATATATTGAGAGGGGGAACTTTATTTAGAAGTTTACAAATTTACAACGACCTCACCTACATAGTTGCAAACTCAAAACAACATGGTAATTAAGCACTTGTGCGCCGGGGTTTATTTTATTAGGGGTGTATGAGGCTGATCGAATTGAGGTGGACCACTACTTTTCGTTTTGTCCATTGCACACCCAAACAGCAATCTCCTTCTCAAACTTGTCCATTGCAGGTCCTGGCAATATCATGTTTATCACGATCACGTCCTGACCCTTGCCATTCCTACACCTCATGTGGCAGCTCACAGAGTCGAAGGAGATGTCCCCCACCATGGGTAAGCCGCCGCCAACCCGCTTCGCCCATTGGAAGTCCAACGCCTCCTGTCCAATCCATTTCATGTCAGAGACCTCATACATTTTATCAATGGTGAGAGGTGGCCGCCCATGTAGAGATGCCATGAAATCCACCATGGACTCCATGTTGTCATCTGTCATGTTGCGCTTGGCCTCACGGATGAGTCCGAGTGTGTAGCTAAGCGGGTTGCCAGATAGCTCTCCGGCGGTCGTGTCTGCCACAGGGTAGAATAGTGCGTTGCCGTAAAACCCATGCGGGACGAGCCCATGGCGCTTCCCACCCCCGCGCACATTCATAGAGAACATTAGGCCCACCCGCTGGTGGTGCTCATAGCCGAGCGCCACCGTGCGGCAACGCCACATGACCGCAGTCAGAAGCTCGAAGCTTGTGGCTGGTGGCGAAAGATGTGCGGGGGCATGGTAGCTTCGTAGCGCTGCGATGTCTCCCGGGCCGAAGATGAAGAAGCGGATGACCATTTCTTCAGGCGGTGTTGAAAACATAACATCGTTGCCGGTGCTGCCTAACCTTTGGAGGAATCCCACAAATTCCGGGCTTATTTGCGGTGGGATGCGTGCTGTCAGGATCTCCCTATTCCACACCGGCGATACAATTTTGGAGGCATCACCCCCTGTACGAGCCAAGTCGGCGATGCATTTCAGGAATTGAGTGGTGCCGTAGCCGTCGGCGATGTTGTGGCATATGTGAAGACCAATCACAAATCCTCCACATCTAAGTTGGGTTACCTATTCACATTGATTAATATAGAAAATAAGAAATGTTAGTAATGTTGTAAAGCGGTGGCTTCCTCCGTTTCGATTTAGTTTACATATTATCCTAAGACAAACTTTATAAAGTTTGACAAAATATATATAAGAAAATATACAACATATATAAAAAAATATATGAGAATATATTCAATGATGAATCTAATATGGTTTTCTTTGGTATTGTAGATGTTAAAAAAATTACAAACTGTCAAAGTTTAACAAAAGACAATACTAATATGTGAAGTTAAATTGAAATGAAAAAGAAATGAATATAGTTAGTTATGCCTGTGCGTGTCCTTATGGAATATAATTTATAATTACGTACCTAATGCATGTGTCGCCCAGTGGTTGCATACTTGACCCTTTTAGAAAATGTTGTTTGCACATGATAAATATTGTGTGTATTTTTGGACTTTGAACCATCGTAACTAGATAATATGGATGTACGTAGTAACGTGTTTGAGTATATTATTAAAATTAGATAGATAGACATTAGTGTGGAATAATGAAGTGAAGAGTTGAAGGCTAGCTAGGTAGCTACCTGCATGAAGAACAAGGGAACTCCAACAACAACCCTAGGGTCGCCCACCTCGCACAACAGTTCTTCGACGCATGGGTACGGCGGCAGAGGCGACGGCTTGCCAAGATCATCCATGGACACGTCCACCTCCGCCTCCACGAACACAACGCCTTCCCCCGTGCACTCGACAGCTAGCTTTCCCCCAGCAGCCTCCCGGAGACGGCCTGCTAGCGGGTAGTAGTGCACCAGCGCCTCCGCAAGGGCCGCCTTGACTAGCTTTGCAGCAGTGGCAGGCCGCCCCGGCCCGTGGTCGACAGCACGAAAGAACTCGATGGCAGGCTGCAGAAATCGCAGGTCCATGTCATCATCAACGTCGGAGAGAGCCAGAGTCTCGTGCGGCGTTGCTTGCGCCGGCACCACGAGCTCGGGTTTTCTCCGACGTGCCACAAAGGATGCCATCTTTGCTAATTGAGGAGCGTCTAGTGTAGTGCGTACGTGAGTGGCTGGTTTGTTCTTCGACTTATGTAATGGACACAGGGCAGCTTGTCATGTGGATATGGCGCAAGGACACTCAATTTATAGGCTTCAGCTTTGCTGCAAAAGCATTCGCCACGCGTGTTGCACGATTATCCCGGGTCCACGTGTTGACAAGATACCGCAAGTATGCAACATCCAACGAAACACTGCAATAAGTTGATTCACATGCCATTCATTTATTCCCAGTAAGCATGCATCGAAACTCGATAACCAACAGACACGTCCCTAACACCTACTCCCTCCGTTCCATATTAGTTGTCGCTCAAACAGATGTATCTAGCACTAAAATATGTCTAGATACATCCGTTTCAGCGACAACTAATATGGAACGGAGGGAGTAGCAGGCAACGGAAGCGTCTTCTCCCCACATGATATTATATAGGCTTGGTAACTGAAGGATCCCCCTAGCCACGTAATATATATCTTCCCCAAATCTCATGTCCAGACCATTGCCCGCTGAGAAGGAACCTCTGCTAAAATATTCAACCTTAACTGTCATCAATCCCTTCCATAGTGGAGAGAGTGGAGAGTACGACGACATTGCCGATACTTGACACAGTGCCTGAGGTGCTATGGGCACCATATAAAGCATTGACCATATCTATAATATATTTTTTAAATTATTTGTATTAACTATTTCACAAAACATGGTGTGGGCAAGAGTACTAGTTACGTTAACTACATCCACTCTAACTAGCAGAACTACAAATAAGTCAGTAGCGGTAGAGGGTAAATGCATGGTTAGCCCGCCGGTATAGGGGCAGTATATACATTAGCAGAGTTAATATTAGCCCTGCAAAATTGTTGATGGTCTCTTACCTTCCAAGAGGTCAAAATTTTAATTTATTAATTATTTAGTTTTGTAATTAACTAGGTAGTATTGTTAACAAGTAGATTGACAAAGATAGAATATACAAACATACATACATCATTTTTTTAGAGGAAAGTAGGAAGCTTCCAACGGAACGCTGCATTAAGTTCATCCACATGCCATTCATTCATCCCCAGTAAGCGCACATTGAAACTCGATACTCAACGGACACGTCCCTAACACCTACTCCCTCCGTCCCAAAATTCTTGTCTTAGATTTGTCTAAATACGGACAAATCTAAGACAAGAATTTTGGGACGGAGGGAGTACTACTTAGCAGGCAACGAAAACGTCTTCTCGCCACATGATATTATATAGGCTTGGGTATTGAAGGATCCCCTAGCCACATATATATATCTTCCATAAATCTCGCGTCGAGACCATTCCCATCAAGAAGGAACCTCTGCTAAAACAATCAGCCTTATCTGTCATCAAGCCCTTCCATCCAACGATATATG
Organism: Aegilops speltoides; assembly: GCA_021437245.1. Lineage (NCBI taxonomy): Eukaryota > Viridiplantae > Streptophyta > Magnoliopsida > Poales > Poaceae > Aegilops > Aegilops speltoides. The sequence continues at coordinate 594,820,252 of CM038147.1, forward strand.
CTCACACATTAGATAGTGTCCGGGGTTCTATGCGCCCCTTATAAAGCGTGGACTATATCTATAAGATATTATCTAAATTATTTGTACTAACTATTTCACAAGACATGGTGTGGGCCAGTGTACTAGTTAGGGGGGTAACTATATCCACTCTAACTAGTAGAACTATAAATACCAAGTCGTAACGGTAGAGGGTAAATGCATGATTTGCTCGCTGGTATAGGGGCAGTATATATATTTTACTTTTTTGGGTGGGTATATAAATTGTATACCAAAGCGTTGCTGCTGAAGCCGGTAGTGTAGTGAACACGAGTTTTGAACCATAGTGGTTGATTTAGCACTGCTACTCCCAGGTCCCAATGGGAGAAACTAAGCTTGAGGAGTTTCTTGAATTTTCGCCATTTAGTCAAAAAATCGAATTGGCAATGTGATAGGATTCCTTGTTAGCACAATGCCTTCATGATATTATTACTTGTTTATTTGTAAAAGAGCAAGTTAATATTAGCCCTGCAAAATTGTTGATGGTCTCTTACCTTCCAAGAGGTCAAACTTTTAATTTATTAATTATGTAGCTAGTTTTGTAATTAACTAGGTAGTATTGTTAACAAGTAGATTGACAAAGATAGAATATACAAACATACATACATCATTTTTTTAGAGGAAAAACATACATCAGTTTCTGTTTGCATATGGACCTGCTTCTTGAGCAATGGCCGTCATTAGGTGCTAATTAATACGTCGATGTGTTGAGGAGGACTTTATCTTTTGGGCAACACAGTTATCTCTACTGGCGAGGAGGACTCCGCCGCCTGAAGCAACAACATTGAGTAAGTGTCACGAGGTTGCTGATCTTGCTCACTAGTTTGCTTTGCATGCATATGGCCGATTGATCCATCCAGGTACGTGGCAGCCACATAAATGAATGTAGTTTTTGTCCCTTGATCATCGTGATTCGTTTAGGTCAACTAGCTGCACTAATTAAGAGTACTTGTGAGATCGACCCGTCTGTCCAAAGATACCTCTGGTCATGGGTGACGATCGAATATTTCCTTTTCCGATGATGGTGAATCTCAAGATGCATAGGATCACCAAAACCCAGATTAATTAAGCACTATATATTACGTGCATGTCCTTATGCAGTGATTATGTCATGGGTGTGCAAATTTAGAATGGATTGCTTTGGATGTGATTATGCAGTGTACTTCCTTGAGATCTACTTGCTTGCCGCTAGGTCTACTTTATTGCCTTGGGCCTGGCACCAACTAAGATTATTCGTTGGAGTTAGCTTAGCTCTTCGTAGTCCAGTAGCAAGTACTAGAGCGATACACGCGTCTTGCCAAAACGGGAGTATATGTCAGCCTGTGCCACGCAGCCCACAGACACAATTCAACAAAAAGGGGCCCTTTCAAAGGAGCTTAGGGCGCGTTTGGTTACCTACATTATTTTTTGCCACTTTACACATTTTATTCAGTTGGACCAGCTTGAGCATATGCATGAAAAAAAAATCAACATGTGCATGTTGATTGGTTGCCTACATATCCTCTCCCTGCATCGTAGCAACACTTCTACGCGTTGTGTTTGGTTGCTCGTGTTGGCTGTGCTCATACTAGTGCACCTTGTTTTGTTGCATACACTGGATATGATTAAGAGTTAATAACTACAATAACACATAGTGTTACACCTAGAGATGCCTCGGCGACAGAGGTGGGTGGAGGTCGAAGCGCCGCGTCCTACACGATGAGCACGGACTCATGGGTGAGCGATCACATCAGCGGCACAGTGAACTTGTTGCTAGCACCGCCGCCACCGAGAAAATCAGTGTGGAGTAACGAATAGGAGGACATGCATTGATGCAGAGGATGATGGAGAAAAAATGCAGTGTGCGCACCATGGCGGCCTCAGTGTAGTAGGATGCGAAGGAGGAGGCCAGAAAGAACGACGATGATGATGGCGCCAGTGTAGTAGGACGCAAGCGAGAGAGCACGAGAGGAACGACTGACGTCAACGATGGCTTCAGTGTAGCAGGACATCGGAAAGGAGTCCGAGAGAAACGACGATTGCGCGAGTGTAGTAAGACATGGGAGAGGTGCTTGAGAGGAACGACGCCGCCAATGACACTAGTGCAAGAACACGCGAGAGAGGACGACGATGGCGACTGCCCCAGTGTAGTAAGACAAGAGTGAGGCGGCCAAGAGGAACGACGCTGGCGATGGCTTCAGTGTAGTTCGACATGGGAGAGAATATAGAGAGGAACGATGCCGACAGTGGCGCTCGTGCAACAACACGCGGGATCGAGAGGAGCGACGCTGGCGGTGACACGTGTGTAACAGGACACCGGAGAGGAGACTGAGATTAAGAAGTGTCATTAACACCATAAATATGTGTATATACTTTTCACGAGGAAGAAGTTAGATCTAATCATCGACGGTCGTTGAAACAGAAAATGCGCAACAAGAAAGTCGTGTGAAACTATAAGATAAAGCTACTGGTCGAAGAAATTTTCAAACGGTCGACTGTGCGTGATGAATTTGAAAAAATTCATCTAAAATAGCTCCAAACGTGAACATGAAATTGAAAATATTTATGATCGACGAAACTTTGAACAAATCGCAAAAATGGAACCATAACAACAATATACATCTTTTTCATGTAGAGCTTATCCCAATTTGATGCATCGTTGTGTAGATTAGAAGGGACTAATAAGTGAACAAAGTTAGGAGTTAAACCAACATACGACGTGCAAACTCATGTCCACCTGTACATGAGAACGAACAAGGCTGCATCCATCGAGCCACCCACCTGGCCTCGCCTGCTTCGCTAGGGCCTGGCCAAGGAAAAACGGCCAAATCGAGCGTTTCCAGGGATGCAGGGCCAGAGGTGCTTTAAAGTTCGTGCTATGCATGCCCAATCGTGAATGCAGGCAACCAAACGGTCCAAATCCTTCCCACGCAGATCTAACTGGACGTAATGCAGATAACCAAACACGTCCTTAGTGTTTTAGGAGATTAGAGAGTCAGCTTTGGTGTACGTGTGTAGTGAGATCGTATTAGTTTAAATAGGAACCCAGTCATTATGTCCTAGCTAGAGCTTGCACTCCTTCCATAAAGAAATATAAGAGCTTTTAGATCACTACTTTAATGATCTAAACGCTGTTATAATTCTTTACAGAGGGAGTATATATACTATCTACAACAGCATGAACGATCGACAACTATCAAAGGACTGGTCTTCTCCGGTGCCCAACAAGGTGCGTGAACATTTGCGGATGGTTGCTGCACAATGACCACTTTAACACTGTTGCTGACTCAACAGGGCAAAAAGAATCAACACTTGTCTTCCCTCTGAACTAAATCAGTGACTGATTTTGCGAAGAAGAAAATAATGGCCATGGGCGTAGCTGCAATCAAAAAGGCAACGACTGTCGGCAAGGGAAGGGGTCATCTCATCTCATGCCAGCGAGTTTGCTTCAGGTTCAGAACTACAGATCGACAAGGCCATCTGTTAGTGGTGACGCCATTACACAGGTCGCACCTCAGGGACGAGCATTCTTTTCTTTCTGAACTTAAGATACAGCATTGCACAGCTAAGTTCATTATAAAACCTGAAGATCATCCATGCATAGTGAAGAAACAGGCATACGCCTTGACCATTCTCCACAGAGAATGGACCATATATCGAAACAAGCTAAAGAAAACTGAATCTAAGCTAACAAGAGTTTTGACTGCTATAGCTGCCCAGCAAACTAAGTACATGTTGTCCTGGCCTCTCTGATCAGCTCCAGCTAGCAGGGAAAGGGGCGCGATTATAAAAGCGACCCCGCGGAATGTAGTGTGTCTCAAGCCCTAACAAACTTGCAAAAACAAGTTTGCACAAGGGTAAGGAAAACAAGCAGCCGAATTCTGAGAATATGACGATGTTCTCTCTAGCTCTCCATCCTGTTGACCTTCGACTGTCACGAAACACTACTACACATACTACAATCATCTCCCCCACTCTCCTCTGCTCTTCATCAACTTTCATTCCTGACAGCCGCTAAGACTGAATGAATGAATCATGCACAAGCACCCTGTCATCATGTTTGCAACATAGTCTTAATTGTTTTCTTAACGCAAAAAAAATCTTGTTGCCAATAATATGAAATACACAAGCATAACAACATTTTTCACTTTCCATGTAGAGTAGAACTTGCAGCTGCCAGTACGTCAGACTGGAGATGATCATGAACTGAGTATGGCAGCCATAAGTGTCAGTGCAAGAGCAGCTAAAGAAGTAGTACCATATAGTTGTGCAGCTAGTAACTTAATTATCCAAACAAGTATAGCTAGCTGCAGGGCGCGGCAATCCGGCGATGAGGCCGCCTGTCTTGGGTGCGCAGCCCCGTCCCACGGCGGGTCAGACCGGGGCTAGGCCGCCTCTTTTTGTGGCTCGCCAGACGCAGAACGTGGCAGCTCCGGTCCTAGAGCAAGCGCAGTTTCAGGACGCTTCGGCAGCGGGTGGTGCTTTGGAGGTGCCTCGAGGAAAGTGGGGTGACGACGGGCTTAATGCGTACGGAGATGGACAGCACCGGGGGTCCTCGTCCACGGGTGGTGGTCGAGGCTATGCTTGGCAGAGTGACGGCTCCACAGAGAGACCGTTCCTGGGGCCGACGGGAGGCTTCGTCGAGGGGGCCTCTGGACCGGCCAACAGAAACCGCGGTGGTTTCCGGGGTAACCGCGGCCGAGGTGGTCGCTACCGCCCAAGACAGCATCCGGTGGTGGTGGATCAGACAGTGGTTGATGACGGAGCTCAGGAGATGGCCATGGAGGTGGCCACGACTACGGCTGAGGTGGTTGCTTCGGATGAGGTTGTGTCGGTGGAGGACGCCGATAAGACTGAGGTGGACCGAGTGGCTAAGTATGCTCGCAAGAAAGAAAAGATGATTTGCTATCGTTGTGGAAATAAGGGTCACTTCATTGCTGAGTGCGAGGCGGCCCTATGCGACAGGTGCGGAAAACCAGATCATGCTTCAGGGGAGTGTCCGCTTATGAGAGAGCTGCCACCCAATCTGATGATGTATGGTGTGTTCTGTTCCGAGCTTACTTTTTTTGAGTCTCCGGTTGAGAGGGAAGTTGCTGATGAGGTGCGCAGTGTCACAACGGGGATTGTTAAAGTGACTAAAGGAGAAGTCTCTGATGTCCAGATTGTGCAGCGACTGCGGGAGCTGGCCCCGGGTGACTTCCTCTGGGAGCTTGTCAGTCTGGAGCCTAACACTTTCAGGGTGGAGTTTCCTTCCGTGGAGGATTTGCAGAGGTTACTCAGTTTTGGGATGTGTAAGGTGCCAGGTACGGAGGGCATTCTTGAGTTCCATGAGTGGAAATTGACTGAGCCCCAAGGCAAGCCACTTACTCAGGCCTGGCTGCGTTTTTCGGGAGCTCCTCACAGACCTATGCAGGATGCTAGGGTGGTGGCTAGTCTGGCTGTTCTGGTTGGAAAGCCAGAACGTGTTGATATGGTCTTTACTAGAGCTCAGGGGGTGGCTCGCGTTCTTGTCAGCATTTTGGACATTGAGTTTGTTCCGGATGTGGTGAAGTGGGCTTATCGAGGACAGGTGTATAACATTCAGATTGAGTTTGAGGATGAGAGTTTGTTTGGTGAGGCACCTGCTACCGTCGATGTTGACATGCACGAGGGGGACGATGGTATGGGGCGCAAGGAGCCTGAGATGGCTGAGTCTGGCAGAGAGGAGGATAGACCGGGGTCGGTGGCTAAGACCTCAGGAGGGGCGACCGCACCTACTTCTTCAGTGCCATCGACCTCACTGCGTTTTGGGTCTTTTCCGCCTTCGTCTGCACCTCCGAGATTATGGAGTGAGCGGGTGGAGTCGCCGGAGGAGTTTGAGTGCTCCCTTCCTGAGTTGGATCTTGGTGACCAGAGTATCCAGAGTCGGGGAGTGGAGGGGGGTTCGGACATACCGCCTCCCTCACCGACTCCGGTGACAGTGGAGCGGCTGGAGACTCCGAGCGTGGTGGGGGCATTAAGGCAGGAGGCCTTGGCTCATCACCCGTCTGACGCTCAGGTAGGGTCTCCTGAGAGGGAGATGCCCTCCTCGTGGGAGCGGCTGGAGGCGGACGTTCCGTCTGAGCGTTCCAGGCTTTGTCCGGAGCTGGTGGCGCAGGTGGCGCTGCCGGCGACGGATTTGGCCACACCTAGGGGAGGTCGTATGGGGCAGGAGGCCCCGCACACCTCCCTTTCGGCTTCGACGGAGGCGGCTGCGACTGTCGTCATTGGAGGGAGTCCGGGGAAGGTGTCCCCGGACCATCCCTCCTCTTCGACGGCCGGGGATGCGGCCGAGGGGGCGGTCGGCCAGGCGGCGTCGACTTCACCTGGCCGAGTGTCCGCTGGAGTCGGGAGTTTTGCTTCTGCACCGTCTGCGTGCACTGCTTCTCGAGAGGAGGTTATTGCTTTCGGCGGAATCCCTGATCCGGTTGCTGAGGGACGACGGATGAGTTCCCGTCTCCAGGACCACCCGGAGGTTGATGACATGCAGCAGAGGTGCGCGATGAGAGCGGCCAAGCTTCGTGACATGGAGGTCACTACTGGTATGTCAGTCAATTTATCCAATTCTATTATGCATTTCTCTAAGGAGAAGATTATTCATAATGCAACTCAAGTAGGGGTTTCGCTGGGTAATAATAATTTTGAAATCTCCAACTCGGTTAATGATTTGCTGGATTTGGAAGCGGAACGTGCCATAGAAACCATTCGCAACCTTGCGGCCGTAAGGCCCATGAATGATGCGGAGATTGACGCGTTGGGGGTGAGAGTGTTAGATAATTTGTGTGCGGATCTTGCACCTAACTCTAATGAGTCTGATGAGGATGAGGCCTCTATGGATGTTGGGGATCGACAATCACCGGTTCCACGGCCTGGTTATGAGGACCGGCCGGAAGTTACTGAAAAACCTAAACGTAAGTGGAAGCGGAGGGTGTATCCAGCATCCGCAGTACGTAGAAGTGCTAGGATTCGTACGGCAAAAAAATTTCACGATGAACTATGAAAGGAATCTTTTGGAATAGCAGAGGTCTTAAGGACTTGGCTAAAAGAAGATTTCTCGCGGAGGAGACTCTGGAGCGCCGACTAGATTTCGTTGCTCTCTCCGAAACTGGAAGGGATAATTTTGCTCCGCAGTTTCTAGCTTCTCTTGTCGGTGGTATTGATTTTGACTGGCATTGCCTGCCTCCGCGCGGACGATCGGGAGGGATCTTACTGGGAGTGAGATGCGAGTCTCTTGAGGTCCGGAGTGTGGTGATGGGCGACTTTGCGGTTAAGTTTCGGGTTAGGTCAAAAGTTGATGGATTCGACTGGGCTTTAGTGGCGGTGTACAGAGCGGCACAACCCGAGCTTAAACCGGAATTTCTAGCGGACCTGGTTCGAATCTGTGGATCCGAACAACTCCCAATGCTGGTCGGGGGTGATTTCAACATCATTCGGCGGAGAGAGGAGAAGAATAACGATAACTTTGATGGGCGATGGTCGTTTATGTTCAACACAATTATTGAGAGCTTGGATCTGAGGGAGATAGAGCTCTCGGGCAGAAAGTTTACATGGGCTAATGCTCTGCCCAACCCTACTTTTGAAAAGCTTGATCGTGTGCTGGCCAGTGTTGAGTGGGAACAGAAATTTCCACTGGTTACGGTGCAAGCGTTAACGAGGGGTATATCCGATCACACACCACTGTTTGTGGACTCTGGGGAGTCCAATTATGTGGGAAACAAGAACACCTTCTCATTCGAGATGGCTTGGTTTGAACGTGAGGGTTTCTTGGACCTCGTTGCCAGGGGATGGGATAAGGGTGGTGGAGGTAGGACGGCGGTTGAACGGTGGCAAAATAAAATTAGGCATTTAAGAAGTTTCTTACGAGGTTGGGCTAAGCACCTAAGTGGGGCTTATAAGATTGAAAAGGATAGACTCCGTATTCTTACGCAGGCCCTAGATACAAAGGCTGAATCTTCGATTTTGCTACCCGCCGAGCTACAGGTTAAATGCGAGGCTGAGAAGAGGTTGAAAGAACTTCTTCGCGAGGAAGAGTTGAAGTGGGCGTTGCGCGCTAAGGTCCGCAAAGTAACCCAAGGGGATGCTAACACTCAATTCTTCCACCTGATTGCGAATGGCAAGCACCGTAAGAAGCGTATATTCCAGCTAGAGCAGGATGACGGCACTATTGTGGGCCAGGATAATCTCAAAACATACATCACTGAGTATTATAGACAGTTATTCGGACCGCCGGAGGTTAATTCCGTCTCTTTGGATGAGTCCAGGACTGAGGATGTGCCTCGGTGTCGGTGGCGATAATGAGATTTTGTTAGCCCGTTTACGGAGAAGGAGGTGTTTGATGCTATTGCACAAATGAAAAACAATAAGGCTCCCGGACCGGATGGGTTTTCGGCTGAGTTTTATAAAAAGTGCTGGCACGTTATTAAGGGAGATCTGTTACCTATGTTTAACGATCTTTTCTCGGGACAACTCCACTTGTTTCACTTGAATTTTGGAACTATCACATTACTCCCGAAGAGAGCGGAGGCTGTGCGAATTGAGCAGTTCAGGCCGATTTGCCTTCTTAATGTTAGTTTCAAAATTTTCACCAAGGTTGGGACGAACAGGCTCTCACAGATTGCGCTTTCTGTGGTGCAACAGTCCCAAACGGCTTTCATGCCGGACAGAAACATTCTTGAAGGGGTGGTTGTCCTGCATGAAACGCTCCATGAAATTCACTCTAAAAAATTAGATGGGGTAATTTTTAAGGTGGATTTCGAAAAGGCGTACGATAAGGTTAAGTGGCCGTTCCTTCAGCAGGCATTGCGTATGAAAGGTCCACCAGGTGGAATCTTTTACGCAAAAAGGGAGTGTTGGTATTAAAGTGAATGACGATATAGGTCATTACTTCCAAACTCACAAGGGCCTCAGGCAAGGAGATCCAATGTCCCCTATCTTATTCAACATTGTGGTGGATATGTTAGCAATTTTGATAGGAAGGGCGAAGGATAATGGACAGGTTAGTGGCCTAGTACCTCATCTGGTTGATGGAGGTGTATCTATCCTTCAATACGCTGATGATACGATAATATTTATGGAGCATGATTTGGCCAAGGCGAGAAATATGAAGCTGTTACTATGCCTCTTTGAACAATTATCAGGGTTGAAGATCAATTTCCATAAGAGCGAGTTGTTCTGCTTTGGGAGAGCCAAAGACGAACAAGAGGCTTATAGGCAATTGTTTGGGTGTGACTTGGGAAGTCTACCTTTCTCCTACCTTGGCATTCCGATTCATCATCGTAGGCTAACTAACAGAGAGTGGAAGTGTATCGAGGATCGTTTTGAGAAGAAACTGAGCTGCTGGAAGGGTAAGCTCATGTCATACGGAGGCCGGTTAATTTTGATTAACTCGGTTCTCACAAGTATGCCTATGTTCCTCTTATCATTCTTTGAGGTTCCAGTGGGAGTTAGGAAAAGACTGGACTTCTATCGCTCTCGCTTCTTTTGGCAGGGTGATGAGCACAAGAGAAAATACCGACTTGCTAAGTGGGATATTATTTGTCGACCCAAAGACCAAGGTGGGCTTGGCATTGAGAATCTAGAGGTTAAGAATAGATGCCTACTTAGTAAGTGGTTGTGGAAGCTTGCGTCCGGCACTGAAGCAATGTGGGCGCAAATCATTCGCAGCAAGTACCTTCACACTAGAACGCTATCACAGGTATCAGTTAGGCCGACTGATTCGCCTTTCTGGAAGGGACTAATGAAGGTAAAAGTATTACTGTTCAATAGGACAAAGGTTGTCCTTGGAAATGGTGCTACTACGCGTTTCTGGGAGGATACTTGGCTGGGAGATTCACCCTTGGCTATTCAATATCCGTCTTTATATCATATTGCTCAACGACGGGAGGTGTTCGTGGCGACGGTATTTCAGACTATCCCCCTTAATATTCAGTTTAGACGGTCGTTAGTGGGCAATCGCTGGGAGGTTTGGCTCCAGTTAGTTAGGAGACTAATGGAGGTACAACTCTCGGACCAACCTGATGCATTACGCTGGAAGTTGACCAAGTCTGGAGCTTTTACAGTGAGGTCAATGTATCTTGATGTTATTAACTCAAGTTACATTCCTACATCCAAAAAGGTATGGGATGTTAAAGTTCCTTTGAAAATAAAAGTGTTTATGTGGTTTGTTCATAAACAAGTCATTCTTACAAAAGACAACTTGCTAAAGCGTAATTGGACAGGACCTACTAGGTGTAGTTTCTGTGATCGGGATGAGACAATTAAACATCTCTTTTTTGATTGCCCGCTAGCTAAGATTCTATGGCAGACGGTGCACATTGCGTTTAATATTACTCCACCTACGTCGGTTACCGCTTTATTTGGGACTTGGCTTAATGGGATTGACTCCGCATTAGCAAGGCAGATTCGGGTGGGAGTTTGTGCGTTGTTGTGGACCATCTGGTTGTGCAGAAATGATTTGGTTTTTAACAGAGCATCACGAATTCATTTTTTGCAGGTTATATTCCGATCTACAGCTTTGATCCGTTCGTGGTCATTACTCACTCCGATGGAGGCCAGGGAGCATTTGGTTACTGGGTCTACCCGATGGGAAATGGTTGCTCGGGTTATCTTCAACCGGTTTGGATGGCGGTCGTCTAATAGGATAGGCAATTAGTTTTCCTATCTTCTTTACAATGCCGGTTGTGGCTTTTTATCTCTGGCTAGTCTGTGTTTCTAGCCTTTCTTTCGTTTATTTTTGAGACTTTGGAACTTTGTATGCACGACTTGCTGTTTTCTTTAATAAGAGGGCTGTATGCATCATTCTTGATGCAGAGGCCGGGTAATCCCCTTTTCGAAAAAAAAGCTAGCTAGCTGTATCAGATCAACTGCTTTCGGGATAAGTTGACAGTATTCATCCTCAGTGACATCAGTGCCATGTCAAAAGGACAAACTTTTTTTCTTCAAGGATGAAAGGGTGAGCCTGGATATGTGGGATGCAGGGGACTTCAGAAAATGCAAAATCTGACGGATCACTATGCAAAATGCAGCACACATCCATCCAGATGACATCTTTGCGAGCTTAACGTTGAAGCTTACTGTCGTGGACTTGTTAGTCACAATTGGCGTGGATCTCCATAAAATAGTTAGTGTTGTACAAACTACAGAGCAGAGCCAACTTAGTCATGAGCTTGCTAACTCACCTCGCTGAATTAGTTACATGTTGTGGCTGCAGGATCGGCAACTCCTTAGATTAATCAGCTGAATCTCTTCCTGTTTACTCAATCCCTGATTGATTTTGCAAACACTAGCAACAGGATCGGCAATTCCTTAGATAAATCAGCATGGGTGTATGTGTAGCTTCAACTCTGCTCTATTCTTTTTTGTGAGATCATGGAAATGCCAGTTCTTCTAAATGAACGAATGAAGTGTTTTGATGCAAATTTGATAGAAGGCCGTTGGCAAAGGCAGGGGGACACTTGATGCCAGCAAGTTTACCTCAGGGCCAGACAGACGAGGCTGTGGTCGACACCGTTCTCTGCTGCGGCGTTACACAGTTCAGTCCTTGGGGACAAGCATTCTTCTGAATCCACCAGTTGCTGCGGTGTCAACTGAACATGTTTCAATAAGTACATTTAAAATACCCAGTGCATTTAGAATCAAAGATCAACCACAATGATGAAACATTCTGTGGCACCATTACACAGTTCGGGCCTCAGGGATGAGCATTCTTTTCTTCTGAATCCACCTGTTCCAGCGGTGTGAACTGAACATGCGTTCAGTCGGCATCCAAGCATCGTTTATAACCATATAACAACTGCAAACAATCACAATACCACCACGCTTCTAGAAAATCATAAAAAGAAAAAACATCAGTTTTAGAACATTTGTGTAACACACAGAACTCATTTGGCGGCTTGGTAGAATGCAATTAGTTGGCTAACAAAAGTAATTGCAATAAAATTCTAGCTTCACCCTGCAACTATATAGGCAGAGTAGCATGTATGAAAGGTGCGTTCTAATTTTTATTACAGGATAATTTGAAGGAGAGATGGAAAAGGGCAACTTACGGACAACTGCCATCTATTAGTAACTAATAGACAGGTGGAGATAATTCGTACATGATTTGTACTCCCTCTGTCAAGAAATATACGAGCGTTTAGATCACTAGATAATTCATATATTATTTGTACTCCATCTGTCAAGAAATATAAGAGCGTTTAGATCACTACTTTAGTGATCTAAACACTCTTATATTTCTTTACAGAGGGAGTATCAAATACGAGAACCTCACCCAGTTCAAACCTATCTCACTACAAAATAGCATTATTTGGATGGTGGCAACTTTTCGGAGGCATTGGACCCTGGCTAGTATTAAATTTTCATTTTGTTTTTGTATGTTTCATATGCCATGAGTCAATAGTGTAGGTTACCACCATCCAAATGATGTACTCCTTATGAATGCTAGTGACTGATAGATGTCGCAACACAAAACCTGGACCTGGACGGCTTGTCTGGCCAGTTGGAAACTTTTTTTATAAGAGGCCAGCTGGCGACTTATCGTGCGATGTGAAGAATTGGGCCTTCGTCGGCCCAATTAGAGACAGGGAACATGTGCTCGTTCTGCAGAGTAGCCGCCCCGAAAAGTTTCCTGGAGAGCGTGTACAAGGTGGGATAACCGAGTTGATCTAGATAATACATTAAACTCATCCAGTGGCTGAGAGACTCAAAACGCTGTGGAGCCTCTAGCTAACTTAGTTACTATATTGTTTTAACGAGATCATTAAAGGCGTGCATTGATGTAGCTATCAATTTTGGCACATTAATGTTGGTATTTGATACAACTATTTAGAGCGGTAATATTTTTAATGTTTTTTATTGCAAAAAAATATTTGGGAATTTTTGTAAGTATGTGTTCGTTGGATAAGGAAAATGTCAAATTTTAAGGAATTTTGGACATTTGCCGAAATAAAATGAGGTTAGTACGTTCCCGTGAGATGGTTGAACTTTCATTTAGTCGCTCACATCGTGCGGACATTTCCAACTTTCCGTGGTGTATAGTGGAGGCTTAGGTCGCTCACCTCATACGGATGTTTCACCGACTTGCGAGTCTGGTTGGCAAGATTTCTGTTTTCTCCTTATGAAGAGCAGATGACGCCCACGGACTCACGCGCAAGTATTACAACTGTTATTTTTTTCTCTGTCGCTCACGTCGACGGAAAGTATTCACCCAACTGTGAGGCAGTTGGCTGGGTTTGTTGCTTTCTTCGACCGCCGCTCACACGCCAAAGGCCCATAGAGTCCAAACAACATAAGAGCTTTGACTTTTTTTTATAAGAGCAGCGCCCCAGCCCGTGTAGCATTCTCCGGTCAAACTAAAGCCCAGACGGGATTGTGAGTTGATCAAACGAACAGAAAAGCCCAAAGTCCTCATCTAATGACCAAAAATGCTAATTGCCTGAGAGGGGGGTGGATTAGCACTTAGTTTTAATGTCCTCGATGAAAAATTAGAATAAATTCACCTTACATTGTGCTATTTTCCAAAAAGCAAATAGGACTTATAAAAAGGAATGTAGGGAGTATTGCATTGGGACTACCCAGATTTTGATGTCTACAATCAAGCAAAATCACATAAATCCTCACCAGGGGGATAAAATCATAGACACATCATCCAACTATATAGATCATGTCTGTGAACATGCTAGGCCATTTCAATATACTTATAGCTATATTTTAGGAATTTATTGCACTTCGTATTCCACCAAATGCTACTTCGTGCCCAAATCATGATGGATGACGGGAAAGACTAAATTCTAGAAACATATAGCATCGAGCCCCAAACATCCATCTCCATATCATTGCCACCATCCTTGCTTAATTTTTCACTGGGTATGACGCTTCCATCAGGATGCCACATAATCCCTCCTTGGTGAGACCGCTCAAGCCGCGTGCCATGCGGATGTAGCCATTTTCACCCCATTTTGCACCCCATGAATTCTTTATGATCCAGTAGTCTAGACGTATCTTGAATTCATGCTCATCGGTGGTGCCGTAGCCCACCACTGTCATTTCATGGGTCAGATTCGTCCCACACGGCCCCACAAATACGCCTCCTCCGTATCGCCGGAAGCCATTCGGGTCAACTACCACAACGACCGGTTGGGATGCCACCGCCTGCATCAAGGCCAGCTCATCATTTGGCGGCACCCGTCTGAAGCCGTCGATGGTGATGATGGGGTTCTTTTTTGGCACCAAGCAACGACCCTGCTCAAAGGCAACATATGGGTAGTTAGCATCGCTAGTGATGCCACCGTTTTCCATTATGTACTTGAAGGCCAATTGCGCGTTACCGCCACGACAGCCGAAATTTTTCTTGTCGCAGTCTACGAGTTGTTGCGCGGACAATGGAATCAGCTTCCTTGTCCTAATGGAGTTGATGCCCTCCACGGCCGCTGTCGCTGCAAAGGCCCAACAGGCCCGACAACCATTTTGCCGCTTCACGCTTGTCACCGCTGATGGGCGTTGATCATACCCCATCATGCGCCAGTCCACATACATTGGGAGGTCGTCGCGTGCAACAACAACGCCATGTGTGAAGTTGCCTTGGTGCCGGTTCCCTCCATCTGATGTGAGGTTAGAGCAGTGACCGTACATGTGGTCAACCTCTTCATCGGTCATGTCACCGAAGAGGTTTAGGCTCAGCTTGTAGGGTGCGTCACCTTGGTTGAATTCGTGGATCCTGCGAGCATTTTCTTTGAACACGTTAAAGCGCCGAGCCTTGTCACCGAGGTCACAACCAACATTGAGATGCTCACACCAACGCTCATATAGTGCCCGCATGGACTCCTCTGACCCCAAGTCCCTATCTGTGATGTCTATTGAGCTCACTGCCGGCATAGCAGCAACAAGCACGACGGCCATAAGTATCCATATCGTTGCTATTGCTCTTGCCATTGTAAATTCTAAGTGGTTGCTTCCAGTGTCCTAGGTATCTATGGGCGTAGCTTAGAGTGTCCTAGGTAGCTTTGGTCCTCCTTATATATAGTAGAAATCCTTGTAGTGCACATGTAGCTTCTATGTATACCCTGAATTAACTAGGAAATGCTGAAATTGTTTCCTAATTTATTTGCATGCATGACTTTCCATGTATGGGATAGAATTAAACGAGTCTTAACTTTTTTCCAATTCATACTTCTCCTTTTAATGCTTTCCTTCCGTCATATCTTTACACGCAGTAGTTGTGTAGCATGTATTCAAAATTATCCGAATGAAATCATACACAACTAACTTGCCACCTTTATATTTGGAAAGATGTTCAATCACAGGTATCCAATCACGACTAATAAATACAAAGATTCCTTCTAGTCAATGAATTTAATAAATTCTCATAATGTTAAAAAAAGAACTTCCTATTTCAACGTCCACCCTACCATACATGGCACTAGATATGGATGGCACACATTTAATTTTAAAAAGATTTTACTCTTTCCATATTAGCCATGCCATGCAAAATTGTTTGGAAGGTATTGCATTTCCATGTGTTAACTATTTTTGGAAAGTCGTCAATTGACATACATCACCATGTACCAAAACCAACCATATGGAAAGTAATTTCCTTGCCAATGAAGGTATAAATGCAAAATCTAGACTCATTTGTCAATTGATCAAACCCAATAACGGATTTGATGACTCATTCCATCTCTTCCTCCGTAAACGGTGCTTTCAGATGTGATAGATCCGCTATCACCCTGTCCACTCACAAGACATCATCATTCACCCTAGGTCCGTGAGGTAAGTCGACATCGAGGGAGTGCATCCACCCTTCCTATGGATGTCAGCCGCTTGTGGACGATAGTTCAATTGGCACCGGCGTCGAGCAAGCTTGCATGTTGCGGTGGACGTCATGATTTGGCACGGCGGCGCCGCTGGTTGAGGTGAAGGTCTGGTAGTGATGGGAGGGCAACAACCATGGCAACATGAGACCCCTGTGTGACGCCGGCGTGCATCAAGAGGAGATAGCTTTGCATAGGCACGCACCTGCTGAGCCGGTTCACTCTGCATGCAAGCCATTTTATTTATTTTTTTTAGCTCTTCGTTTCTAGTTGGTTTTACTGTAGCGTCAGGTTTTATTCTTGCAGTCCATACTATAGCATCCAGTTTACTATATCAGACAGGGTTTTGGGTCGGCTTTTACTTTGAACATTTTGAAAAATACTAGTTAAACATTTTGTAATATCCGTTGAACATTGTGTAGTATATGTTGAACATTTTCTTAAAATACAATGAACATTTCAATAATACACGAAGAATTTGTTTTGTATTATATGTTGAACATTTTTGGAAAAATATGAATATATACGTTGGAAAATTTTCGAATACACATTGCACATTTTGTATTATACGTTTTGCAAATTTTGAATACACATTGAACATTGGTGTAATAAACACTGAATCATTTCAAAAACACAACGAACATCTGTATATTCGATAAATAATTTCTAATATACGATGAACATTTTTATAACGGATGATTTTTGTAGGATACCATGAATATTTTCTTAATATATGATGAACATTTTTGTAAGATGCAGTGAAATTTGTATAATACATGATAAAAGAAATAAAAGGAAAAAGGAAAAAGAAAAAGAAAAGAAATAGAAACAGGAAAATAAAAAAGGAAAAAGGAAAGAAAAAAAGAAACAGAAAAAAAAGTGACCATGGGCCGCCCCAAACTTGGGCGATGGAAGGCTGTGCTTTGCGAAGCGACGCCATTGTTATGCTCGCGAGCGTCAAATAGGAATCGCCGGGCAATAGAAGAGGGGAGGGGAGGAGGCCCTAGGCGAGATAGAGCGGCGAAGGGAGAACTTCTAGCATACCGGGTTCGTGTATGTACAAGGGCCCATTACTGCAGGCCAACCCAATCAACCATCGGCTTACAATTCAGCTACGTGAGTAGCAGTTCTTTTGGACAACTGACCCAATTTATAGATACTATTGTAGTATTAAATAGATGGAACGGCCAGGATGATCGGATCACGAAATCAGGTGGCCAGGAGCGCATAGGACGTGAGAGGGTTGGCAAATTTTAACGAATTATGTTTGAACGAATGATGCAACCTACAATACATTCGTCCTTGAATTGATGGCTTGACATGGTGATCAAGAATTCTAATGTAATTATTTTTCAAAAACAAATCAAAGATTTGATCACACATCTTTGAATCAAAGGTATACCTTTTGTTTTCTAGCCGATCTTGTTGTGAGAACGGCTTTGGAGTTAAGCAAACGAATGGTTCAGATTCGGCATCTTCCCATTCGGCTATGAATTCTTTTTCACATTCTTTTTCCGATGTCCTTAAATAAGAAACTATACTAGCATCGGTTTTCCCAAAAGATTTTAACCTTGGCTTTGAATTTCTGAAATCAAAGTAGTTAGAACATACACGTCTCAATTGAGACCATGCGTAAGCCAAGTATGAAGCAAACAAAGCTACCCAATTAGATATGAACTTTAAACAAAGCAATGGGAAAAGCTTTGGTTGCAGTAATAAGTCACTATCGGTCTCTTTGAATGGTACAATATATTGACCGATATGCTTAGTAACAATTTTATTGCTAACAAGTATATTGCCCTTCTTCATTGGTCTTTGAAAATTACTTATTAGAATTTTTCTAATAGATGCATCAACAATAAAGTTGTGACCAAATCTGAAAATAGGTAAATTACTTGCTAGACATACCTCTTCAAATATGTTGGAAGAGCATGATGATTGCATATGATGATTAATATTGTGCTTTGCTTCTGAATGACTTCCCAACACCATGTCACAATTTTCTTCTTGATTTCGTGCATCATAAATTTGAAGATCTTTGTCAACCGAACTTTGTTCGGCTACTTGTTCTTGTCCTTGAAGCTCATCAATTTCTATGGCACGAAACTCATAGGGCAGGAAGTAGGTTCCCTTAATTTCAGAAAAATCAAGTATGGTCGTTTTGCCATGCTTTCCATGCCCGTTCTCAATACCGCTTGCCTCTTTGGATTTGATGGATTCAGAATATATACTACTTGATTCGGCTTTTCCAACCGAAGCACTTTCATGTTTCGAATTATTCATCTTTTCATTGGTACTATCAATTGGCAATGCTTCTTTTATTTGAGCCAATTCTCCTTCAATTTGTTTTCGGCGGCGAGCGGCAAGATTGGCTTTAAGCTTTTTCTCAACGTCAGCCCACTCCGGATATGATTGCCCCCCAATGCTTTTAGATTCTTTCGGCAATGACACATGGGTGTTGCCGAAACTTTGCAATTGTGTAGGGGGTGTATAATATGATGTAGTACTAGGTGAAGGCATATGCATTGTTGTAAAACCAAACTTTTGCTCGCCAATTTTATCAATTGGCAAAGATTCATCTTCTTGCAAAACTCTAGCTTTTATTGAAGCATAATCAGGAAATAGCCCCTTTTCATGTTGTTCAAGGCAAAGAGCACTAATTCTCTTATTTTGGGCTAAACTCTTCAATGCAGCCACCACTACCTCATCTTCTACAATGTTGGGCACAACCGTTCCTGTAAAATTTACATTCATTCGGCTATAACCAGGAAGGTGTGAAGCCGAATTATGAGCATCTACAGTTGTGTATGGTGCCGAATAATTAGTAACATGAGGTGTAGGATATGACGGTTGAGAGTAACTGGCCGAATAGCTAGTAGTAGCATGGCCAATTCTCCCATCCATCGGCAAGGTTGGATTCACATATTGCAAATTAGTTGCCGATGAATAAAAAGGTGAAACACTTTCTTGTATGCTATTAGAAATTTTAACATGAGGTGTTTCAAATTGATTAACCAAACCCATCATGTTGTTCATCGGCATATGGATTTGTGGGGTTGCCGATGCATGAGAGTTTGGATACATATGTTGTACGTTGCTAAAACCATAAGAATTTGAAGCATTAAGATTGCTTTGCATCGGCCCTTGCGCATAATTAGATGCATGATTGATAAAACTAGGGCTAGCCGATACATTATGCTCATTAGGTGATCCAGGAACAACATATGGATTATTTGCATCTACAAAGGGGAATTGGGTATTCATATTACCTTTGTAGATTGCAGCAACTTGATGACGATCTCTTCGTAGCAAGAACGGGCCGGAGACCGTTCAAAGCTTCGTCCCCAGCGGAGTCGCCAAAAAGTGTGTTCGCACACGAACACGTCACCGTGTACCTCCAACACCGAGGGTGATGCACCGCAGCTCACGTCGAAGGAGACCCGCCGGAAGCGCGGTACGCAAGACAATCCGACGGGCGCTTTTGTAGACCCGAAACCCCACACGCCCGGGAGGGACCCCGTCAGGGCGCGCGGCGGCTATGGGTTGCCCTAGGTCGGCCTGACCGCCCCTAGGGCCTCGAGATTCGCCGCCCTGCAATCAAGAAGAACAAACGAAGAACGAGGAAGAAGAAGAACAAGGGAGAAGGAAAAGTAAAGGTAAAAGATGTAGATAGATTTGTTCGATTGTGTGTTGTTGTTCAATCGGCCGTCACCTCTTGTCTATATAAGAGGCGGGTGGACTTCCCGTACAAGAAAAGGACTTGCCTAGCCGTCCAAATCATCAAAACCTAATAAAACACGGACTATTCACGACCCTCGGCCCGGATGTCCGGCTCAAGGCCCGGATGATCCGGCCTAGCCCAGTTTTTTGACAGCAGCTCACTGTTTTGGCTCTAGAATCCTCATACGACCACGGATTTGGACGTTTTTTATATCCAAATCAACCGCCTCGACGAGACGCACAACTTTCATGTTGAACACTTTTTCATCCGAGGCCATCTTGAGGGTGTTTCGGGCCGTTTTCTAAAGTCTGCAGCAGAAAAACGTGTCTGGACATCCGGACGATTGCCCGGATTGTCCGGCCTTTACCCGGATCATCCGGGAGTTGGTCCAGATCATCCGGCTTCAACTTTTAGCTTCAGTTGTTTTGGTCAATTTTTCGGCCCTCGGCCGGATGATCTGGACCCCGGTCCGGATGATCCGGCCATACAGTACTGTAGCGCACAGTTTTGGCTATAACTTTTGCATACGAACTCGGATGGGGACGATTCTTATATCAGAATCGTCCGTTTCGACGAGACGAAGAACTTTGCAGTTGTAACTTTTTCCATCCGAGGTCCTCTTAATTAGTTTTCATGACATTCTTTAATCAGGTGTCAACACGGGTATCTCAGAAATTGTCATATCTTTTGGACTTGAGCTCCTTTTTGGTCCATCTTCATATTTATTTCGATCGTCTTGACGAGGGCCATCAAATGATGACATAAACTCATAATTTTAACCTCATTCCATTATAGACTCAAGTCACTCTTTGCGATCATGCCATTTTTGAGCGTCAACACTCGGCCAGCCACGCGCTCCTTCCGGGCCTCTGCATAGCTAGGAACCACTACGAACACACACTCACACAAACAAAACGCCCACAAATAACAAAGTCATATATGATCAAAGCTATGCCTAAACTAGAAAAAAGAAATAAAAAATTGAAACGAGCAAATCCACGGTTGATAAATTACAACTATGACCGTATTCGCACCAACCATCTCCTACACCACAAAGACAATAGACAATGATGTTCTTCAACAGCAACACCTTCAAGAAGGGAGCATCGCTCACGCATCATCGTCACCGGATCCAACCACCAAAGGCCGGATTCTAGGTTTTCACCCTCAAGAACTACACCCGCCCGGGGCTGACGGTGGCGGCGGGGCTCCACGTTGCAGCGCCCGGTGCTCCTTGGGCGAGGGATCTCGTCCCCTGCATCTCCCGCGACGTCCTGCGTACCTACTGTTCCGTTGCACATCGACACTCGTCGGTCATCTTCCCGGCTTCGGCTAAGGTGTCCTACCCGCAGATCTGACGGGAGGTGGCCACATACAGTCCTCCGCATCGCTGATCTTGCTTGGGCATCCGGCGTTATCGGAAAGGGGCTAGTGGCCAGGTAGGCTTGACCTTGGACTGGACCTTGATTCAGCATGGTTTGGAATCTGCGGGTTCGCCTTGACGCGTGTGAGCGGCTGCCTGCAGTGGTGGATGTGGATTATGGTGGCCATCAACAGATCCGAGGATTCCTTTCTTCAGATTGGGTGGTTGTCTTCAGTGGTGAGATGCAATCTACAAACGACGGCCTGACGCAGAGGATATGGTGGTGCAGGGGTGGCAGCCAAATGCATGTATGCATCTTAGCACCTACAATACATTTAATAAGACGTATCGTTTGACCCTCATAATGCGTTTGTACAAATAAAGCTCTCATTGCCAATAAAATTAAAGTTACACAAATATTCAAAAAATAATAATTAAAGTTACACATCATAGACGCCACCAGACAGCATAACTGTACTC
Organism: Aegilops speltoides; assembly: GCA_021437245.1. Taxonomy (NCBI): domain Eukaryota; kingdom Viridiplantae; phylum Streptophyta; class Magnoliopsida; order Poales; family Poaceae; genus Aegilops; species Aegilops speltoides. The sequence goes on from CM038147.1 coordinate 594,841,655, forward strand.
TACACAGTTCTTACAATTCCAACTGGCAACGAGAAATTGAAACAACCACGCAGAGCAGAGCAATACAATATGAAGGTGTCTTATTGAGGAAACATTGGTCGGTAGACTTCATCAAATACAAACAACCCGACAGCCACTAGTAGCAAAACTGACCCACAAACTTTAAGTAATTTCACAGTATCATCATAAGAAAGAGTGGCCATGCCGACTTTTTCCGGCCACAGACGTAGCACAAGAAGTATTATGTAGGTTATTGTGCCTGAGGCGGCACATGACTTCCTGGCCCAGTAGAGCCTTGACAACGCAGATTCATCCTTGGGGACTCCCACTATGTACCCAAAGATAGCAACGAATGTTGCTCCCAAAACAAACAGCCCACTACCCAGCATGTTCTGGGCGTTGATGATAGGGGTGCGGCGGTCAAGGTGTAGGCTAAACCATAGGAGCAGAGGAACAACCTCCGGCAGTAGAAGCAGGACCACTTCCTTCCCAAATGCATCGGCCGCCACCATGTGTGCGGTCAGCAGGAGCATCACAAGCGAGGCCCTGCAGAGCAACTCGGAGGCTGGTGCTATGCCACGAGAGATGCCAGCGGGCAACCTCACCATCATAATCGTCAGCTGTAGCAGCATGCAGGTCAAGAACAGAAAGAACTGGGAGATGTCATAATTATTTCCGTCGTGATCTGGATCTCCAAGCATCCCGAGCACACATAGAGTGAAGTGCGGAGCCAGGAGTGCTACTATGTTGAAATTCTCGAGCACTAATGTGGCTTTGCTTCCATTATCAGTACCCTTTATACTGCTTCTGGACATAACCTCATCACATCCCCTCAGACGATTATGCCTCATGCACAGGACGCAGATGAAGGAAATTGCAATGAATGGGAAAATGGCCAGATAGATGTAGCTCAAGTTGATGCGCAATAATGATACATAACATACCAGCACATCAACGGCTGTGCCACCGTAGATCTCAATGTTAGCAGGCCACATTCTAAGACCAGGAATCTTTGGCAGCTTTCGACCGTCCAGATAAAATATCTCCAGAAATAGCTTCACAATAACATTGCAGCCGATAACCAACGGAAATATCTCATCCGCTAAATACTGCTTATAGGCATTGATGACATGAAATAAATATTCCATTTGAGAAGTGACATAGTAGCCATCTGCTAAATACTGCTTATAGGCATTGATAGCGTGTGATGAATATTCCACTTGAGAAGTGACATAGTAGCCGCTGCCCACCACCAACGGTGACAACACAAGTTTGAGGACTTCATGAATCTTCATTAGCTTATCTACAAGAACAAGAGGGAGAAATGATATCAGGAAAAAAATTATCCTATTTTGAATAAGTTCTAATTTTTCAGGAACAATTAAAGTGCACTTTGCATTCCCAGATCGATAATAGTTTAAATTTTCTTTCAAATATGAGTCCAATTATACCAGTTTTTCTGTCACATTAACCGCTAGTCAGCTTTGCAGTACAAGCTCTAATGACATGCTTGATATGTTTTTTGTTTTGCTTGGGGCTTTCTAGCATGCAATTTTAAGTAATATTCTGTTTATCTCTTCATTTATACTTCCTCCATCCTGAAATATGTTGATTTTTAGCTTTGTCTGAACTATGGTCCAATTTAACCAACTTTATTACAAAGAAAACAGTCAATTACACCAGTGGTGCTAGAATTTGACAAGAATGGTCACTTTAGTTCTAGAATTTGCGGCATACATCGAACAGGTGTAAAAAGTTGTCTCAATGGGGAAAGTACTGGATTGAAGCGACGCGCCCCCCGCTCCCCCCGCTCCCGCGACGCGCCCCGCGAGCGCGTCACGGGAGATTCCCCTCCGTTGCCGGCGCAAGGCTCCGCCCTCGCTCACTCCTCCTCCTCGCCGCTGCCGGAGGGCGTCCGCCGGGCGAAGCCCGTGCGGCGCTGGCAGCGGCGGGGCTCTCTCCTTCCTCTCCTGGTCGGGATCTCAGCGGCACGGGCCGCCGCTCGTGGGGGAGCTGGGTCCGGCGGGGCCTCCGGCGGCGGAGGCGTGCGGATCTGGCAGCTTTGGTGCTAGGAGGCGGCGGTGTGGCCGCGGCGGCGGCGGCGGGGGTTTGGTCTGGCGCGGCCGATCTGGCCCCCTGGGGGCTGCGGGCGTTGCGGGTGGCGGCGGCCACTGCTGGAGAGGGCGTCTTCCCCTTGTCGACGGGGTTTGGCGCCGACACTCGGTGCGCCGTCTTGGCCGTGCTGGGCGGCGAGTCGACGGCGGGCTTGGATTCGATCTGAAGTTGGCGGCTTCACCACGCTTTCCTCCTCTGCTGGCCGGTCTGCGGGCTTCCTCCGGACGTCCTGCTCGGCTGGTTGGCGGAGCAATGGCGATGCAAGCTCTGGGTCGGGGGAAACCCTTGACCGGCGGTGCCGGTCACGATGTTGGCGACGCTCGCGGCGCCGTTCTCCCTCTGGTGGGCGACATCGAGACCCTCTCCTCGCCTCCACCCCATGGTCCCGGGCGAAAGCCTAAAATCTCTTGATTGGGCGGCGACGGCGCATCGGCGTCATTTTCTTCTTGAAGACGCTGCCTTGGGAGTCCAGGATGGTCAGGGGATCGGCGCGGTGGTGGTTTGCCTGTTTCTGTCGTGACCCAGCTCGGCAATGGCGATGGGCTTCTTGGTCTTGGCCGGTGACGTGCGTGATGTATGGGTTCCTGTGAGAGGTGAGGTGGCCAGGGCTCGTCCTCTCCCCGGCAACATGTTGGCCAGTCCATCCGTGCTCAGGGGTGAGCTGTTCTGCCTCCTGACGGGTCGGCGTCCTTCGATCCGGGACGAGAGGGCAGGGGTGCCCTCTTCGGAGGCAGCGGCGGAAGGTAGGACAACAGGGTTGGCCCTTGGGAGTTGATGGAGCGTGGCCTTCCTCCGGTGGCGAATTGCTCCCTTGTCGCAGTTGCGTCGATGGCATGATCGGAGGCCGCCGCTTGTTGTTCCGTAGTGTGTGTACCCTTGTCGATTTTGTTTTCTCTTCTTTTCCTTCTTTGTTGTGGTGATGGCTGTAATGTGTGGTTGGTGCTTTGTATATAAAGCGGGGCGAAAGCCTTTTTCGGTAAAGTTGTCTCAACAGTGCAAATATGGTGCATTTGCCATACATACCGCTGACTTGGCACCATATTTCTGTATGGATCTGTATACTCTGCCTACATGTGGTGCCACCTATAAGCAAACATACAAATACACAGTAGTAGTGTACGTAGCTCCAAGCGGCTCCTACCTATCACTGAGATATAACAATTTACTGTGGTGGATTGAACAAATTGTCGCTGGGGCCACGAACCGCCGACCTGTGTGCTACGGGCGTGTGTTGAGACACCTCATCCCTAATACGTTTGGGATATACCAATGACACATACAGTTTATATCGTTTCGACTGAACAACTTGAATTAAAAATATTCATTAGAAACCTTATTTAGAAACTATTTCAAAAAAATAATTGATTAGAAACAATATGTATCAACACTAGCACTAAGGTGGCCGGCATGAGGTGACAAGCAACGCACACTAGCAGCCACTAAGGTGGCCGGCATGAGGTGACAAGCAACGCACACTAGCAGCCAGCGCGCGTTGGACACCAGCAATCAAATTTTATTTTTTTCGAAACGGGATGCAAAGATTGCCTCATCTATTAATTAAGCAGAAGAGAATTGCCCAGTTAATTACGGAAAACCGGGCAAAAACCGGAACAACAAAGGCCAAGCCCACTCCCATAAACTGAAACACACAGGGCAAAGCCCACCCTAATCGACGACAAGTCGACATGCGGCCAGACAACGCAGCTCCGACTCTGACGAAGAACTCAGAAGAACAAAACCAGGCACGGCTGGCGCCACGGAAAATCGCCGAACGGGCCACCTACAGCCAGTCATCGTACACCACAGGGCTCCGCCGCCGCAGCTTCGACTCCACAATTTTATTAAAATGCAATAATTTGTGCTGTCTCACGACATGTGGGACCTATCCTGGGCCCCATATACTACTGTGTTTATTTGTATGTTTGCTTACAGGTAGGACCCACCTTATGCCACGTAGGCTTAGTATAGGGCTCCAAACGGAAATACGGTGCCAAGTCAGTGGTACGAAGAGGAAATGCACCGTATATTGCACCCTAAGCCAACATTTTACATCACTTTGATGTATGCCACAAGTTCTAGCAGTAAAGTGACCATTCTTGTTGAGTTCTAGCACCGGTGGTGTAATTGACGCTAAAAAAATGCATCTTCATTTATGTACTTATATTTACCTACAAACATTGTCAAATTTAAGATAGTTAAACTTAGCATGAATCTTAAAATTAAATTAAAGGAGGCCTTGGCAAAAGAGAATAGTCATCGGTGGCGGAGCTACAACAAGGCCCACGCGATTTTTCTGTATTGCATACTTACATTTGGGCCAGGAAATACAATCCTAGTAGTTCTTTCCTACAGTTGGCCCGCCCAGCTTTCTGGGCCAAGCTCCGCCACTGCTCATCATGTCAATAAGGCTTTGGTGCTATTCTTTTTCTGGTCTACACATAGCTTTGGTTCTATATGACTTTGCTATTTGTGGGCGTGTTTTTGTGTTCGTTTGTTGGTATTGACTATGTGCACCCTAGCTATGCAGAAACCGGGGTGTGTGCTCACTGTGATTGCATCCTCTTGCTGCTCCACTTAGAGCAAATAAAATCCACACTTAATCGAAAAAAGTCAATGAGGCTCATTTAAGTGGTGGTGTGGAAGACATTAGGATCTGCTACCATAGTTGGTGTTCATATTAAGGATTTGCCCTGCCATATTGATGTTGCTCACTACAACATGCATGCTACAGCATTAGGATCTTACAGAACGTAGTTTTGTCATATTCCTTGCAATATTAATGTTGCTCACTACAACATTCGTGCTACAGCATTAGCATCCTACAGAATGTATTTTCGTCATATTCCTTGGTAAGCTAATGTTACTCACTACAACATTCCTCCTACAACATTAGGTTCCAAAAGAAAGATGAGAAGAGGAAGATGATGAGACGTAAGCTCGGTGGTGGAAGAAGGCAGCGGTCATCTGATGCTACAAAATGAATACGGAAGGTATAGAAGCATTTGTTTCTCTCATACTGTCTATATACGCATGGTCTCTGGCTGTAATCGCTTTTACGGCAGCACAGTGCTTTAACTAATTTCAAAAGAAGCCTCAGTATCATGCAAGTGAAAACAAACAAAGATGGACAAGATAATTCATCGTATAGACATGGAGATAACTTGGCATAAACAACAAGAGGACTTGATTTATTTTGGTTTGGATAAATAGCTGCTCGTAAGTCGGAAGAACATCTGTAGCGCAAATGAAGTTGTAAGAAAGAGGCTCAATAGCAAGGAAGCTTACCGTGTAAGCCTATTGGGACGCCCAGCAGGATATGACGCTTTTGCCGCAGACACACAATAAACCTTGCTGGGCATGCCGACGTTGTCTTTATACAAACTCCTACTTTGGCTGTTCAATAGGAGTATTATATTTAACTGACTTAGTCATGCCTTTGATTCCGATCTACACCTTACCGCGTTGCTAGCTTGTCCTGTTATGCCTTTTTTTAATAATCTTTATTTTCGCTGACAACGATTGCCATAAATTAGTATGTAAGGTCGGTATCAATCGATGTCCATATTGTTTTAATGTACTCTTCTATTGCAAAATGACAGAGCAGACTTTGGACTTTCTACACCAATGACGGAGCGTTCCATTTGAAAAACTTATTTGTTAAAATAATACAATTAATTTTGTTTGACGTTGACGGTCCAATGGCTCTACGATGCGTGCACCTTGTCTTTCGCCAATGGCCGAGGCGTGCCGCGGGTTTCTGCGTCTGGCGGTTGCCATGGCTCACTACATTCAAATTAAATTATACTACAATGTTGTCAGTTTCTCTTTCGTCAGAGGCAAAGATCGACGTGTTTTATGGATGTTAGTTGCAGCCCACTAAAACTTTCTTTTAATGAAAGGCAGCAGCGCTACTTTTTATTTCATTAGGCTAGTCATAGTGCATAGTAACTTAGACTAATAACATGCATATGTTACTAGTCTATGTTACTACCTTCATAGTGGATAGTAACATAAGTGTAGTGTCATGCAAGCCTTCACTTATTATGTTGTAGACTCATTTTGCATTGGGGTGCGTTATGTTATGGTAACATATTATGTTACCACAAGCACTTCTCTCCTCATTAACTTCATGCCACATAAGCATATATGTCTTGGGATGTGCTATGTTACTACCTAAGTTACTCCCACTATGTCTAGCCTTAAGAGGGAAGAGTACATGGTGACAGAGTACAACTGAGAGCACAAAAGCAGAGAAAACTACAACATCAGAAAAGGAAGAAGAAGCAACATCACACAACGACTCACACCTGGAGATTTAGTATCTGCGTTAGAGTGATTAGTAGCACAGTAATATGATAATATCGATAGCAGTAGCAACGATAGCAGTAGTAACAGTAACAACAGTGATAGTTTTGTAGCGATTATAACAATATCGGCAACAGTAGTAACTTAACAAGATCAATAGGTGGAAAACTAGTAGGCACCGATCGGTGTTATCGTTGGATAATATTCATCATATAACAGTTTTAACCTAGGGCGACACAGAATTAGCTCTAGTTCATCGATATAATGTAGTCATACGTGCTTATGGAAAAGAACTTGCATTATATCTTTTGTTCTACCCTCCCGTGACAGCGCGGTCCATAAGGAAACTAAGGGTTACTAAGACCTTCTTTTAATAAAAAAACGAAATAAAGCATTAACACATAGTGAATACATGAACTCCTAATACTACGGTAATCACCGGAAAGGATCTCATTTATTGTCACCTTGGGGTATGCGGATCCTAACACGTAGGAGGTGCATATGACTTGCAAGATGGGATCAAGAATATGGATATAATGGTGAAAACATAAAAGGTTCAGATCTGAATTCATGGCACTCGGGCCCTAGTGACAAGCATTAAGCATAGCAAAGTCATAGCAACCTTAATGTCAGAACATAGTGGATAGCAGGGATCAAATCCTAACAAAACTAACTCAACTACATGATGAATCTCATCCAACCTCTCACCGACGAGCGAGCCTACGACGGAATTACTCACTCCCGGTGCTGAGCATCATGGAATTGGTGATGGTGGATGGTTAATGATGACGAAGGCAGAAGATCCCCCTCTCCGAAGCCTCGAACGGACTGCATATCTGGCCTCCCGATGAAGAACAAGAGGTGACGGCGGCTCCGTATTGTAAAACGCGATGAAACTTCCTCCCTGATTTTTTTCTCAAAAAAATAGGATTTTGTAGAGTCGGGGTTAGGGTCAGCGGGGCCTCGTGGGAAATTTTATTTCTGCACAAAAATAACACCATGGTAGTTCTGCTGAAAACAACGTCAGTTCGGGTAAGGTTCATTTAAATCATCCAAATTAGGGTCCAGAACAACAACAAAAGTGTTTGGAAAAGTTGGTACAATGGAGATGTATCACAAGCCGTGTCTTGTACTCCTCTGTCGTATTAAGAGTGGAGTTGCTCGCTTTCAGAAATGTTCTACTTCCTCTCGTCGACATGTTGGACATATAGCAACCAGGTCCACATGTCATGCACCAAATAACAATGCAGAACAGCAGGGGGCGTACCCTAGTCGTAGCGCCACAGTAGTAATGAGCAATGAGACGTCAAATCACAAAGCCGCACCTTTCCCGCAGACGCATGAAGCAACGATCATTTCACACTTCTCTGAATCCGCTTCTCCAGCATCTCCTTCAAGAAAACCATGTATTGCTTCTGCCATGTTGTTTTGCCTCAAGAGGGACGCGCATCAGCTTTGTATATCATGACACGTGGGACCGCATGACAGGCCATGCTCCCCTCGCCCAACATTCGGTAAAATCACCTCATTTTTACTAATCTGGATATACTATCTCTTTTAGATCAATATAACCGGGATTCACCAAGGAGCAAAACCATGTGGTAGGATGCTCCTATCGCGTTGGCGTGGCAACTCAGAGGGTCAGTCCGCACATGAAATGGCGAATTGGTGACACACTTACAGGACCCTTTTCGCCGACATGTGGGTCATCCACCGTCTTGTTCCACGTGCGACTCACCAAATTACAGTTCGGAGCAGCGGTTCGACTTGGAGGCACCCCGGTCGTAGCGCCGCAGTAGTAGTAATTGAGCAATGCATGAGAGGTCAAATCACAAACCCGACCGTTCCCTCATTAAGCTGGACGTTCGAAGCAACCGTCATCTCACTCTAGGACGCAAGAGAACAAAGAAAGAAGAAAATCAATGATGCGTGCGACAGCTACCTACTAGGGCGCCCATCCTCTCCATTGAAACCTCCCATGTAGTATGGCGCATAGGGGGGTGGCGCCACCCATGGTCCTGGTGCCCATGACCCATATGGCCTTGCATGATGCTGAAAGTCTTCCGGAGGAGGTGACCTTGAGCGCTTCAAATTTGATGGCCGGTTAGAGCTTGAACCCTCTACTTGATTGACATATTTGGACAGGAACATATCAAAAGTTGGCTTGATCTTCTTACGATGCACTTTAGCTTCACCTGTCTTCCACTTGCCAACTTCTGGACTCTTGGGCTTAACAAATTTGGCATGACTATTCTCTTGCACTTGTGGTCCCCCCCCCTGAGTGTAGGGTTCTTGATGGTGATTTTGATCACTTCCTTGCCATTGGGTTGCTTATCAAGCACAACGTGTCTTCCTAAGACCTTGTCAACCGCGTTGTCCTTCCTGGGCTCACCAATGATGACATTAGCTTTATTAGTAGATTTGGCTACGTCCGGCTTAATGAGCAGCTTCTTTCCCTCCAAATCTATGGTATTCATTGGAAAAGGTTGTTTGTCAACTTGCATCGCAGAAAAATTCAATCGTCCATCATTAATGGCCGATTGCATCTGTCATCAAAAAACATTACAATCATTAGTGGCATGGGAAAAAGAATTATGATACTTGCAATAAGCACGTCGTCTCAGATCTTCAAACAGTTGTAAAGTATGAGATGTTCTAATAATCTTGGCTTGCAACAAAGCATCAAATATTCTATCACACTTAGCAATGTTGAAAGTAAATTTCATCTCTTCATCACGATTCTTATGAATCAGCTTTAAATCATTGCAAGTAAATGGTTTGGCCTAGATGGCCAAACAAATTAAGCAGCATAAATATCACCCTCATCGTCCGAGTGGTCACTATCATATTCAACCATATTCATCTTAGGACGATCAGTTTTATATCTATGCACTTCTTTAAGATCTTTGCTTCGGCTTTCTTGAGCCAAAGCCCTTTGCAAGACTTGGTTGATATTTAAAAACTCATATCCTTCTAACCTTTCTCTAATGTGAGTTCTCAAACCACTAAGCACAAGTGTAGGACCTTGAAGTATGTCTAGAGGAGGGGTGATTAGACTACTTGACCAATTAAAAATTAACCTTTTCCCAATTTTAGAGTTTGGCAGATTTTAGCTATCTTAGGACAAGTCAAGCAATCATCACACAATTCAAGCAAGCATACAAAGAGTATATAGGCAGCGGAAATTAAAGCATGCAACTTGCAAGAAAGTAAAGGGAAGGGTTTGGAGGATTCAAACGCAATTGGAGACACGGATGTTTTTGGCGTGGTTCCGATAGGTGGTACTATCGTACATCCACGTTGACGGAGACTTCAACCCACGAAGGGTAACGGTTGCGCGAGTCCACGGAGGGCTCCACCCACGAAGGGTCCACGAAGAAGCAACCTTGTCTATCCCACCATGGCCGTCGCCCACGAAGGAATTGCCTCACTAGCGGTAGATCTTCACGAAGTAGGCGATCTCCTTGCCCTTACAAACTCCTTGGTTCAACTCCACAATCTTGTCGGAGGCTCCCAAGTGACACCTAGCCAATCTAGGAGACACCACTCTCCAAGAAGTAACAAATGGTGCGTTAATGATGAACTCCTTGCTCTTGTGCTTCAAATCATAGTCTCCCGAACACTCAACTCTCTCTCATAGGATTTGGATCTGGTGGAAAGAAGATTTGAGTGGAAAGCAACTTGGGGAAGGCTAGAGATCAAGATTCATATGGTACGAATGGAATATCTTGGCCTCAACACATGAGTAGGTGGTTCTCTCTCAAAATGGTAAGTTGGAAGTGTAGGTTTAGTCTGATGGCTCTCTCCATGAATGAAGAGGAGGTGGAGGGGTATATATAGCCTCCACACAAAATCTAACCGTTACACACAATTTACCAAACTCGGTGGGACCGATTCAACAGACTCGGTCGGATCGATTTAGTAAACCTAGTGACCGTTAGGATTTTCGGTGGGACTGACATGCAACTCGGAGAGACCGATTCGGTTAGGGTTAGGGCATAACGTAATCTTGGTAAGACCGATTACACAAACTCGGTGAGACCGATTTTGGTAATAAGCTTTCCAGAGAGTTGGTCAGGTAAACTCGGTGGGACCGATTTGCTCTTTTCGGTGAGACCAAAATGTTACAAAAGGGAAACAGAGAATTTACATTGCAATCTCGGTTGGACCGATCGCTCACTTCGGTTAGACCAAAACGTTACGAAGGGAAACAGAGAGATTACAATCCCATCTCGGTGAGACCGAGATCCCTATCGGTAAGACCGATTTGCCTAGGGTTTGTGGCAGTGGCTATGACATTCAAACTCGGTGGCGCCGGATAGAAAGAATCGGTGTGACCGATTTTGGCTTTAGGTTTAGGTCATTTGTGGATGTGAGAAAGTAGCTGAGGGTTTTGGAGCATATCACTAAGCACATGAAGCAAGAGGCTCATTAAGCAACACCTCATCCCTCCTTGATAGTATTGGCTTTTCCTATAGACTCAATGTAATCTTGGATCACTAAAATGTAAAATGAAGAGTCTTGAGCTTCTGAGCTTGAGCCAATCCTTTGCCATTAGTATTCTGAGGGATCCACTTTCATCATCCATGCCATGCCATTCATTGAGCTTTCCTGAAATAATAGTCTTGGAATAGCATTAACTCAATGAGCTATATGTTGTTATGAATTACCAAAACCACCTAGGGATAGTTGCACTTTCAATCTCCCCCTTTTTGGTAATTGATGACAACATATAGATCAAAGCTTCGACAAATGATAATAAGATTTAACAACATCGTCGCTTTGAGAAGTATGTGATAAGCAAGAGCTCCCCCTAAATTTGTGCATAGTTTAAGATTTGCTTTGGACTGCAAATGCACAAGTAATTAGGCTCATGGGTTACTTTTCCATGTCACATACATCTTGGTGGAGCGCTCAAAATGATAAAGATTGAATACATGCACTCATCACCAAGCAACGTGAATGATCACATAGGATAGATAAGATAATATCATCAAACATGCATAAGTGTAGCTTATGATCAAACACATAATCATCAATGTCTCACAAGAATAGCATAGTATCTCAAGAAATCAAAAGCAAACAAGTTTAACCACCAAAGCAAGAGAGAACAAAAGCAACACACTCTCTCTCTCTCTCTCTCTCAAAGCCTATGATCTATACATTTTTCTCCCCCTTTGGTAACAAGTTATCAAAAAGTTCATAGAAAATGCATAGTGCTAGATCAACTCTCCGGCTTGATCTTCAGGTGGTGGTGTCCGGATAACTCCAAGAACGAAGGCTTCAGTTTAAGTAGATGGAGCTGGAGGAGTTGATGCTGGAGCTGGTTGCACCGGAGCTGTAGGAGCTGTAGCTGGTGCAGATGATGTGGCTCTTATGTCTGTCACAGGCACTATAGCTGACCTCTGAGCTCTAGGTACTCTGGCAAATACGTTAGTGGTAGTCTTGCCCTGCCTCTCCTGCATGTCATCCTGTAGGTTCTCCACAACTGACTGAATCTCAGTTACTTTGACATCTAGATCATGGAATTTTAGTTCCATGATTCTTTCCAAGCTCTCCTGATTTCGAGTGAGGGTGCCCAGTCCCTTCTCAATCCTCAGAGTTGATGCTATCATGTAACCAAGCTGCTCCTGCTTTTTTTTCAAGAAATACTCAGATGCCTCCTCTTGAGTTGGCATCTTGGCAGCCTTCTCTTTCCTTGCCTTCTCCTTCTTCTCTTGAGCTTGTACTGATGATGGATCATTCTCATTCATGACAACCTGATTGTCCTCAAAGTCTGGATAGAGAGGAAAATGTTCCTTATCCAATAGATATTTGCCTGTGCCCATCTTTGAGTTAATCAACTCCTGAATCTGAGGGGCATATCCACAACTCCTCTTTTGATCTGCTGAAGTCCTCTTAATGGTCTCAACCATAAGGCTCATGACCTTGAATTTCCGTGGCACATCAAACAAATGCAACATGTTGATTGCATGCCCTCTGATCATGTTGTGGTCACCAGACTTAGGCAACAGAGTGTGCCTTAGGATCCAATTGATAGTTGGCAGCCCTGACAGAAGGAAGTGGACTGACCCAAACTTATTTGTCTCAACAGCTTTGTCTGGGATCTCCTTGTACATGTGTGCCATGGAATTGTGGTCCATCTTCTTCTTGGCATAGATATCCAAGTCATCTTCATTTTCCTTTGGGGCATTTATCTGATTTGCCCACTCCTCAATAGTTGACTGGTACTTTGTACCGTCAGACATCCAAACTATCCTCCCATCTGGATAGAAGTGTGTTGTGGAGTAGAATTGCATGATAAGTTCATCATTCCAGTTGGTGAGCTTTTTCCCAACAAAATCTGCAACTCCACAAGCAACAAAATTGTCTTGCACTCCAGGATAGTGGTCTTCATTATCTTTTATGTAGGTCCAGTCGACCCACCTCATATCACACACTATGGGCTTCTTGTCCAACAAGATTGTCTCATAGAAGTCCTGCTGTTCCTTTGTATGGAACCGGTAATCAACAACAGTTCTTTTCCTTGAGGCATATGGATCTGGCATCCTCCATAGCCTCAACCCTGAGTCCTTTCTGATCCTCATGTCCTCAGCCACAGGATGAGTGAGGGAGTCCTGGACTAGGGGGTGTCTGGACAGCCGGATTATCGATATCCGCCGGACTCTCAGACTACAAAGATAGAAGATTGAAGACTCCGGCTCGTGTCCGGAAGGTACTTTCCTTGGCGTGGAAGGCAAGCTTGGCAATACGGATGTGTAGATCTCCTACCATTGTAACCGACTCTGTGTAACCCTAGCCTCTCCGGTGTCTATATAAACCGAAGGGCTTTAGTCCGTAGGACACAACATTACATCTCAACAATCATACCATAGGCTAGCTTCTAGGGTTTAGCCTCCTTGATCTCGTGGTAGATCTACTCTTGTACTACCCATATCATCAATATAATCAAGCAGGACGTAGGGTATTACCTCCATCGAGAGGGCCTGAACCTGGGTATAAACATTGTGTCCCTCGTCTCCTGTTAACATCCGCCTAGACGCACAGTTCGGGATCCCCTACCCGAGATCCGCCGGTTTTGACACCGACATTGGTGCTTTCATTGAGAGTTCCTCTGTGTCGTCACCGATAGGCCGGATGCCTTTACCCGTCTTCAAGGACGGTGTTCTCACCGGCGGGGCCTTGGCCGCCGGTCAAACAATCCGGCTTGGCGGTTTCCTTATGACCGCCTGTCCGGCCGTCGCTTCGGCAATGACTTCCCAAGTCGTCGAAAGCAATCTTCGCGTCAGTCCTAAAGCTGCCGAACAGTTAGATCCAATCGAGCTCTCGTCTGTCAACGAGCTCTTGGATCGCATCGCCGCCCTGGGAGTCGCAACAGACTACAATCAGATTGGGCTTAAAACCGATCTGAGAGAGATTAACTCTCCCCAGGTTACCCACCACATCGAAGTGGTAGAAGAACAACTCGGCAATTCGTTGCCATTGTTGAAAACAATCTGTGTCCGGATTCCCGAACCCTCCATGCCGGATTCCCGCGGAGGACTAACTCTGATCGAGCATTAAACCTAAAATCATGCGTCGCTCCGGACTCGCTGGGCTGTTTCCAGCAAATCAAGCTTCCGAATTCGGAAGTCCCTCGGCCATTGAGCCCAAAGACGGGCAGGGATCCGGATTTTATTCCACCCACCCGCCCAGACATATGCGACCTATCTCTAATTCGGCAAGAGCCCTCAGAAACAGTACATCGTTACTGGGCCAGATTCCTCCTGGTTATGGACAGGATAAAGGAATGCCGAGAGGAGAACGCAATCTCAATATTTTGCAATAACTGCACGGACAAGGGAATCCTGAACGCCATTGATCGTCGCAAGATTACGCGTTTCACCGATCTGGCGTCCATAGTACGAAAGTACTGCGCGATGGAAAGTTTCCGGAAAACCGAAAATCAATTTTGGGATAATCCGGCCCCAAACCCAGTCCTGCGGTAAAAGGGCGCCTCACAATCAGGCCCCAGATGCAAAAACCAAAAAGCAAAAACCCAGCAAGGGAAACGGAACCGTACTGGAGGGATGGCTCAATGGACCCTGTAAACTTCAGCGGGGCTGTCCCAACACATCGCCTTCGAGCATGTTGGATACTACGGCGGTGGCCAAAAGTGGCGAAGAGCTTCTAGCTCATGAAACCACTCCAACAATACCAAAGACGGTATCAACAGTCTTCGAGACTTTCGCATCAAATAATATGCGAAAACGAACAATCCGCGAACTCGCCGAAGTCTACCAAGTAGCAACATCAAATCCATGGAGCGACACAGCTATCACCTTTAGCGCCAGCGACGAGCCCACATCTAGAACTACCAGAGCCCCAGCCGCACTGGTACTTAGTCCCATAGTGGACGGCTTTCGACTGACAAAAGTCCTCATGGACGGCGGCAGCGGATTAAACCTCATTTATGAGGAAACCCTGCGGAAAATGGAAATCGATTGGAGCCGTATTGAGCGAAGCAGCACAACCTTCAGAGGAATAATCCCTAGCCGGGAAGCGCGCTGCACCGGAAAAATCACACTCGATGTGGTGTTCGGCTCTCCGGACAATTACAGATCTGAAGAAGTCACGTTCCAAGTAGCCCCGTTCAGCAGCGGCTATCACGCCATATTAGGACAAGAGGCATTCACAATTTTTCAAGCAATACCTCATTACGGGTACATGAAGCTCAAAATGCCTGGGCCCAACGGAATAATCACTCTCGTCAGTGACCCGGACACAGCACTCCGCGCCGAAAACAAGACAGCCGCGCTAGCCCTCGAAGCACTATCCGAAGCCTTAGTGGCAGAGGAACTCACCGCGCTGCGTTCTACGGTAAACAGGGACGATGTGATACTTGATAAAAGATCCAAGTCCACCTCCTTCAAACCAGCAGATGAGATAGTTAAATTTCAGGTCCACCCAACGGACCCAACAAAGACGGCCTCCATCGGGGCACAGTTGAACCCCGAAGTCGACGCCGCACTGCGCGAATTCCTTCGGGAAAATTGGGACATCTTCGCCTGGCATCCTTCGGACATGCCCGGAATCCCTCGCAGGTTGGCAGAACATAGCCTAAACATCCTAAAAGGATTCAAGCCAGTCAAACAGGCTCTTCGACGATTTTCCGAACCCAAAAGACAGGCAATGGGAGAAGAGCTAGCCAAGTTATTGGAAGCCGGATTCATTAGAGATATCAAACATCCGGACTGGCTAGCAAATTTGGTGATGGTACCAAAGAAAGATAAATCCTGGCGTCTCTGTGTCGACTTCAAAGACCTCAATAAGGCTTGCCCAAAGGATCCTTTCCCTCTCCCCCGCATCGATCAAATTATCGATGCCACAGCAGGGCACGATTCGTTGTGCTTCCTGGACGCATACTCTGGCTATCATCAAATCAAGATGGCGGAAGCAGATCAAGCCGCAACGGCATTCATCACTCCATATGGACCATTCTGCTTCAACACGATGCCCTTCGGACTTAAAAACGCCGGCGCAACATATCAGCGCATGATTCAAACATGTCTGGCTACCCAGATCGGCAAAACAGTCGAGGCATACGTAGACGACGTAGTCATCAAAACAAAACACGTCGAAACCTTAGTAGACGATTTGAGGCTCACATTCGACAACCTCAGAGCATATGACATTAAGCTGAATCCGGAAAAATGTGTTTTCGGCGTACCAGCCGGGAAGCTGCTGGGCTTCATTGTATCCGGTAGAGGAATCAAGCAAATCCGCCAAAATCCGGCTCTGTCACGCTTGGATATCCCAAAGGACCTCAAGCAAATACAAAATTAACAGGATGCGTGGCAGCCTTAAGCCGTTTTATCTCCCGTTTAGGAGAGAAGGCGTTGCCCCTTTATCGCCTCCTAAGGCGCACCGAACACTTCGAGTGGACGGATGCCGCCACGGCCGGACTCGAAGAAATAAAGGCCATACTGGCAACAAATCTGGTCCTGGCTGCGCCCACTCAGGATGAACCAATGCTGTTATACATCGCTGCAACACATCAAGTTGTGAGCGCTGTCCTCGTCGTCGAACGAGCAACAGAAGGGCATAAATTCCCTCTTTAAAAACCAGTGTATTATGTATCCACTGTGTTAACCCCCTGCAAATCCCGTTACCCGCACTATCAAAAGATAGCATATGCGGTGTTCATGGCGTCTCGGAAGCTCCGGCACTACTTTCAAGAGTGTTCGATAACAGTGGCCTCTGAAGTACCACTCAATGACATTATAAATAACCGCATGACATAGCGGGCAGGATTGCAAAATGGGCCATTGAGCTCTTGCCATTCGACATAACTTACAAACCTCGACGAGCCATAAAATCGCAAGTTTTGGCTGACTTCGTCGCTGAAGGGACGGAAGCCGAACTACCTAAAGAGTACGGCGCATACTCCAATTGGACTATGCACTTCGACGGCTCCAAAATGTTGGCCGGACTGGGGGCTGGCGTCGTACTGTCGTCCCCCACCGGAGATACAGTCCAGTATGTACTTCAAATAATGTACACGGACTCCAACGATGTAGCCGAATACGAGGCCTTGTTATATGGTCTCCGGATGGCAGTCTCCATGGGCATTCAACGCCTAGAGGTGCGCGGGGATTCAAACCTTGCAATATCCCAAATAAATGGAGACTTTGACGCCAAGGATCCGAAAATGGCAGCATATCGTAATGCCGTCCTGA
Source organism: Aegilops speltoides (assembly GCA_021437245.1). Lineage (NCBI taxonomy): Eukaryota > Viridiplantae > Streptophyta > Magnoliopsida > Poales > Poaceae > Aegilops > Aegilops speltoides. Next base: position 594,858,793 of record CM038147.1, read on the forward strand.
AAATGTCAGCTCGGTTTGAAGGACTCGAATTCCATCACATAGCCCGAGATAACAACCAAGCGGCCGACATCACGCGCACGATCGGTGCGGCGTGATGCTGTCCTCCAAATATCTTCTGGAACGGCTCTTCAAGCCATCCGTACTATGGGAAGAGGAGTCCGGTAGCGACAAACCGGAGAAAGCCGCACCAACTGGTGATTCAGCAGACGCCATAACACAATCCGCCCATGATATAATGGCAGTAATCGCCGCGTGGGCAGAACCTTTCCTGGCCTACTTACTTAGGCAGGAACTTCCCGAAGACCAAAATGAGGCCCGCTGCAAACTCCGGCGATCGAAGGCCTACAAGGTTCATGAGGGAGAACTTTATAAGAAAAGTACTACCGGAGTCCTTCAAAGGTGTATCTCCGAAGAAGAAGGGCGAAACCTCCTGGCTGAAATCCATGCCGGACTAGGTGGACACCACGCAGCAGCCTGGGCCCTAGTAGGAAAGGCCTTCTGTACAGGATTTTATTGGCCGACGGCTCGGGCAGATGCACAGGACTTGGTCCAGCGATGCGTTGGTTGCCAGCTCTTCGCTAATCAGAGCCATATGCCACCCACCGCCCTCAGAACCATACCCATTACCTGGCCGTTCGCGGTCTGGGGGCTTGACATGGTCGGACCCCTCAAAGGGGGAACCCATAAGAAACGGTACCTGTTCGTCATGGTGGATAAGTTCACCAAATGGATAGAGGCCAAACCGGTCAAAACGGCAGAATCCGGACCAGTGATAGACTTTATATCAGAGGTGGTACACCGTTATGGAGTCCCCCACAGCATCATCACCGAAGATGCACGAACTTCACAGCCGATGAAGTCAAGTCATGGTGCAAAAATATGGGCATTAAGCTCGACTATGCGTAAGTCTATCACCCTCAAACCAACGGTCAAGTGGAAAGAGCAAACGGTCTAATAATGAGCGGCATTAAACCCAGACTAGTGAGGTCACTCACTAAATCAGACACCCAATGGGTCGAGGAGCTTGACTCCGTACTCTGGGGGCTGCGGACAACGCCTAACCGTACTACCGGATTCACACCATTTTTATGGTATACGGCGAGAGGCAGTTCGCCTGCGACATTATTCATGACTCACCTCGAGTGCGCATGTATGAGGAAAGAGAAGCTGAGCTTGATCGGCAGGACAGCTTGGACACATTGGAGGAAGAACGGGACGTCGCGAAGGCTCGTTCTGCATTCTATCAGCAGCAGGCCCGAAGATATCAAAGCAGAGAAGTACGGGCCAAGACCTATAACATTGGCGAACTAGTTCTACGCCTGCCGGACAAGAAAAAGGACAAGCTCAAGCCCAGATGGGAAGGCCCCTTCATTATTGATCAAGTACTGACCGGCGGAGCGCGTCGCTCGTCTAAATCGTCGGACAACCGACTCGAGCCGAACCCATGGAACGCAGCCCGACTCCGAGTATTCTATGCCTAGCGCCGGACTAAGAGTTCGTCCCCTTCCCCCGTCCAACCGTTTTATATTTCGGCTGTCTCCCTTTTCTCTTTTTTATCCTTTTAAATTTACAAAGCCCCTCGGGGCCTATTTTCGCATTTTTGCATACATACGATGTGCCACCCTTTTCGTTTTTCCCGGGGCTTCTTTTACGAAGCTCAACTATCTGAGTTTTATACCCACCACATGTGTCACGCCCACATGTACCTTTTACTCGCCATTATATGCATCGATATGACTTAAGTTTTGGCCAAGCTGGGTTGCTGGCGCCCCGTGCTTAGCCCTCGTTCCCGATTGTTCGGCTAGGTGGTAAAGGAGCACCTCTGCGATTATTCTTGCCGGTCACCGGATGTGTACCTCAGACTGGGTGAAGCCGAAGCTAGCGTTCTTAAGGGAATATTCGGTCGGTGATTCAAAAGATGACTTTTACCTATTTTTTCCATCTGCCCCAGATGTTTTGTTGCTCTCTTGGCAGTCGGACATGCACTTTAGGGCATGCCTCCCCAGCGAAAGGAACCCTTAACGGAACTATTCTCCCTGGAAGATGTTTCTTACTAACCCTGTAATATAACATAACTAGTTGGGCACTTGTCTGATAAAGCACTAATGACCCCTACGCCTAGTCTCCATGCATACCAAGGTTATTTTTAACCAAAAGGTATTCGGACACACTCCGGACTCTAGGGTCCCGAGGTCGGCTTAAAAGGTCGGCAACGACAAACGATCTACAATCCGGCTAGAAGGCATTTCATGTGTCATTTTTAAAGGATAACATACATTGTCAGGTTTATTGATTGTATTCCTCCTCAATCCCGTCTAACAGGCTGTCTAGCTTACAGTCCCGTTGGGAAAATTTAGCAGCCAGTTCTACCTGGCTGTACACTAAACTCACAGGGATCTCCTTCCCGTCGGGTCCCACGGGTCCAACTTCGGCCATATGGTTGGGATCCGCCTTCTTGTACCACGTCTTCACCATGGCCCAAGCCTCCCTGGCACCTTGATGGCAGGCCGAAACCTTCCACAAACGGAAGCACTGCCGCACTCCTTGCAGCCTCTCTGCAAGCTCCCCGAGGCCCTCGGGCGGGGTGAGGGATGGCCATAAAGCCTATACGGCGCCGCTCATTGCCTGCCGAACTCGTTCGAACAGCTGCAACAGTTCGGGAAGTTCATCACCAATTGATACGGGCATCTCCTCCGCAGGATGGCCCGTGAGTATACCTACAAGACATATTATGTCAAATCGCCTCCTCGCCGAACTCCTCTTTCTTAGAGAGTTTGCTCAAGCACTTACTATAGATGCCGCGACGAAGCCGTTGATTCTCCTTAACGGAGCCGGACAGCTCGGCCTGTGCGCCTTTCAGCTCTTCTCCGAGCTTGGCGTTGGCATCTTGAAGCTTGTTCCTTTCCTGCTGAACTCTGTTCAGCACATTCTCGCCGGCCTTTAGCTGGCGCAGTAGCGCTTGCCTGTCCGGATCTTGTTCGGCAACACCTACAGTGTCGTTATTAGACTCGCGCGCACGCCGCACAGCACTTATATTAATACAAATGTGTTACCAGGTGGGGTCTTCCCGTCTCCTCCTGCGGCAGCAAGTGCAGCCCCAAGTTGGGCCTTGCAATCTTGCAGCTCCCGGGACAGCTGGGCGTTCTTCTCGTTAAGAGCCTGAAATTTCAAGTGATCCTTAAATCAGTTAACATAACTAATTTAAGTCTCGGGGGCTACTGGTGTGTACAACCATTACAATTCTCTTACCCGTATGACTTTAACATACTGCTCCGTGGCCCTGGTAAAACCATTTTGAGCAGCCCGGAGATGCGCGTCGCCTGCGTTAAAAGCATCCAATGCCTCAGGGGAAAAGCACGCCTCTTGAAAAACTGTCCGGCGGCGTCTATGATTCATAGCGCTCTCCACCTCCGACTTTGTGGCGGACAGTCTTGTTGGGGAACGTTGCAGAAAATTAAAATTTTTCCTACGGCTTCACCAAGATCCATCTATGAGTTCATCTAAGCAACGAGTAACGGGAGAGAGATGACATCTACATACCACTTGTAGATCGCGTGCGGAAGCTTGCAAGGTGATGATGGAGTCGTACTCGAACGTGATTCAGATCACCGATGCCAAGTGCTGAACGGACAGCACCTCCGCGTTCAACACACGTACGGGACGATCGACGTCTCCTCCTTCTTGATCCAGCAAGGGGGAAGGAGAGGTTGAGGAAGACAGCTCCACCGGCAGCACGACGGCGTGATGATGGTGGAGAAGCAGTACTCCGACAGGGCTTCGCTGAGCTCTACGGAGGAGGAGATGTGTTGGGGAGAGGAGGGGCTGCGCCTTGGGAGTTGTGTACCGCAGCCCCCCTCCCTCCCCCCCTTTATATAGGCCCCAGTGGCGGCCCCCGAGATCCAATCTCCCGGGGCGGCGGCCAAGGGGTGGAGTGCCCCCAAGCGGTGGGCGCCCCACCCCTAGGGTTTCAACCCTAGGCGCGGGGTGGGCCTGGGGGTGCACCAGCCCCCGTGGGCTGGTTCCTTCCCCTCGGCCCATGGGGCCCTCCGGGATAGGTGGCCCCACCGGTGGACCTCGGGACCCTTCCGTGGTCCGTGATTTTACCGAAACCCCGAAACTTTCCGATGGCGAAACACCACTTCCTATATATTATTCTTTACCTCCGGACCCTTCCGAACTCCTCGTGACGTCCGGGATCTCATCCGGACTCGAACAACATTCGGTGGTCACATACTTGACTTCCTATAAACCCTAGCGCCACCGAACCTTAAGTGTGTAGACCCTACGGGTTCGGAGACACGCAGACATGACCGAGGCGACTCTCGGGCAATAACCAACAGCGGGTCTGGATATCCATGTTGGCTCCCACATGCTCCTCGATGATTTCATCGGTTGAACCACGATGTCGAGGATTCGATCAAACCTGTATGCAATTCCTTTGTCAATCGATGCGTTACTTGCGAGACCCGATCGTCGGTATCCCAATACCTTGTTCAGTCTCGTTACCTGGCAAGTCACTTTACTCGTTCCGCAATGCATGATCCCGTGGCCAACACCTTGGTCATATTGAGCTCATTATGATGATGCATTACCGAGTGGGCCCAGAGATACCTCTCCGTCATACGGAGTGACAAATCCCAATCTCGATCCGTGTCAACCAACAGATACTTTCGGAGATACCGTAATGCACCTTTATAGTCACCCAGTTACGTTGTGACGTTTGATACACCCAAGGCACTCCTACGGTAACCGGGAGTTACACGATCTCATGGTCGAAGGAATAGATACTTGACATTGGCAAAGCTCCTAGCAAACGAACTATACGATCTTTTATGCTATGCTTATGATTGGGTCTTGTCCATCACATCATTCTCCTAATGATGTGATCCCGTTATCAACGACATCCAATGTCCATAGTTAGGAAACCATGACTATCTATTGATCACAACGAGCTAGTCAACTAGAGGCTCACTAGGGACTCATTGGGTCTAAGTGTTCACACGTGTATTACGATTTCCGGATAATACATTTATAGCATGAACAAAATACAATTATCATGAACATTGAAATATAATAATCCTTTTATTATTGCCTCTAGGGCATATTTCCAACAAGTCTGTCGGTATCCTCCGTTGGAGTAGGATCCGGTTCGCGTCTTGCGCTTGCCTCCCCTCCGGTCCGGTACTGGAGCACGGATGGTGTTGATTGGGTCGGCTATTCCTGCGCCCTTGATCCGTGGCGCTTTTCTTCTATAAAGATCATGAGCACTTAGAAGTTTCCTCGAACATTGCTCGAAAGATCGAACACGAGCTATACCTTCATGGGCGACGTTTCGCCGCGAGGCGCCTCCTTTCCTCCTGCTGGTTCGGCTGACCTCGTAAGTCGGCCGCGCAGCTCGGCTCCCGGCGGATTGGCGCTTCCTGCAAGACACCATCGTTCGCGAAGGTCAGAATAGGCAAGGATAAGATAACGGTGTCCGGACTTCGGTCTTGGTCACCTGGGATGCCGAATTTAGCCCGGGGTAGTCCGCCGTAATGGCGACCAAAGCATCATCAATGCTTAGCTGGTGATACACCCCGTCGATTAGCTCCACCTCGATGTCCGGATCCTCTTCGGAGGCCGGACCCAGGGATCCTTCCGGATCCTCGGGTTGTGGAGCGGGACTCAGCATGTCCCCTACAGTCCGGCGTAGACCTTGCGCCGAAGACATAATGTAAGAAGCTTAAAACTTCGAAAATACGGGTAAAGGCCCTTTTGAGGTGTTCGCTTACCCATCCTCTGGGATTGACCATAGAAAACCCATCCACGGGGTTCGGACGAAGGAAGTCCTCCTTCTCCCGCTTGTACAGACCGGACAGGATCTTCACCAGATCCTCGGTCGAACCCGGCCCTTTGCGGCCGTGCCGGGTGGCATCGTCCTTCCCATTGAAATCCCACATGGGGTGGCCTCTGTATTGCAGCGGCTGCACCCCCCGCTTGATGCACGTCGCCATGACTCCAATCATGGTCAAGCCGGAATGAGCCATTAATCTTATTCGGCCCATCAAGTAGTGGACGCTCTTGTCTTCCTCCAAACGAGGGCTCCGCGGGCGCCAGCTGAGGCGTTTCTTCAAGGGAGCAGCATCAAACTCCGGGAGGCCGATCCGGACTGGGTCGGGCAGCGGAGCGTCTACAATATAAAACCACTCCGAGGGCCAGTCTTCGGACGCCCTCTTGGGGGTGCCGGATAGGTATCCGGTCCCAGCGATGCACCATATCTCGGCGCCGCCTACTTGATATATGGACCCCTGGTGAGAACGGGGTACGAGGCAGAACAACCTCTTCCACAATGCGAAATGGGGCTCGATGCCCAGGAATAGCTCGCAAAGAGCTACGTAGCCCGCGATGTGCAGCACAGAGGCGGGCGTGAGGTGGTGGAGCTGGAGTCCGTAGAACTTCAGGAGCCCGCGGAGGAACGGATGTATTGGAAATCCGAGCCCCCTTATTAGATAGGGGACGAAACACACCCGCTCCCCCCTGTTGGGGCTTGGGGTGTCCTCCGCCTGCCTCCCACCTCGATAAGTAACCAGTCCGGCTCGGACCGGAACCATGAAGGCCGGAGGAAGCTATCCCTCCGTTTGGAGCTTTACTAGCTCGTTGTGCGAAATAGAGCACATCCTCCAATCCCCCAGCGATGGGCTGGGAGCGCGTGAGGAAGAGCCGCGTTGGCGGTCCATGGTGGACTGGATGTCAGGGTCAAAGGCGCTTCGATGGAGTATACGCGGGAGGAAGATGGTGCGGTTCGGATTTGGATCCTTGCCCCTTTAATAGGCAGGTGACCCGCACAACCAGGGGGTAAAATGTAAAAGACTCCCTGGCTTTTCGCATTCGTGCGACGCGTGGAAGAGGGCCATAATTTGGCGTAGAAGCCAAGAAACACAGTATTCGAGGTGAAGCCGGACACTATTCGGCAGGAACATGGAATTCAAAGGGAGAACCCGCCTTGCAACGCCGAAGACTACAAGCACGCTGGACTTATCATCATTGAAGCCTGGTTCGGGGGCTACCGAGGGAGTCCTGGACTAGGGGGTGTCCGGACAGCCGGATTATCAATATCCGCCGGACTCCCAGACTACGAAGATAGAAGATTGAAGACTCCGGCTCGTGTCCGGAAGGTACTTTCCTTGGCGTGGAAGGCAAGCTTGGCAATACGGATGTGTAGATCTCCTACCATTGTAACCAACTCTGTGTAACCCTAGCCTCTCCGGTGTCTATATAAACCGGAGGGCTTTAGTCCGTAGGACACAACATTGCATCTCAACAATCATACCATAGGCTAGCTTCTAGGGTTTAGCCTCCTTGATCTCGTGGTAGATCTACTCTTGTACTACCCATATCATCAATATTAATCAAGCAGGACGTAGGGTATTACCTCCATCGAGAGGGCCTGAACCTGGGTAAAAACATTGTGTCCCTCGTCTCCTGTTACCATCCGCCTAGACGCACAGTTCGGGGCCCCCTACCCGAGAGCCGCCGGTTTTGACACCGACACCCGTTGTATGTGAACGTAAGAATCCATCACACCTGATCATCACGTGGTGCTTAGAAGCGACGAACTGTAGCAACGGTGCACAGTTAGGGGAGAACACTTCTTGAAATTTTGTAAGGGATCATCTTATTTACTACTGTCGTCCTAAGTAAACAAGATGCATAAACATAATAAACATCACATGCAATTATATAGTTGTGACATGATATGGCCAATATCATAAAGCTCCATTGATCTCCATCTTCGGGGCTCCATGATCATCTTGTCACCGGCTTGACACCATGATCTCCATCATCATGATCTCCATCATCGTGTCTTCATGAAGTTGTCATGCCAATGACTACTTCTACTTCTATGACTAACGCGTTTAGCAATAAAGTAAAGTAGTTTACATGGCGTTCTTCAATGACACGCAGGTCATACAAAAAATAAAGACAACTCCTATGGCTCCTGCCGGTTGTCATACTCATCGACATGCAAGTCGTGAATCCTATTACAAGAACATGATCTCATACATCACAATTCATCATTCATCACAACTTCTGGCCATATCACATCACATGATCAATCGCTGCAAAAACAAGTTAGACGTCCTCTAATTGTTGTTGCATCTTTTACGTGGCTGCGATTGGGTTCTAGCAAGAATGTTTCTTACCTACGAATAACCACAACGTGATTTTGTTAACTTCTATTTACCCTTCATAAGGGCCCTGTTCATCGAATCCGCTCCAACTAAAGTGGGAGAGACAGACACCCGCCAGCCACCTTATGCAACTAGTGCATGTCAATCGGTGGAACAGGTCTCACGTAAGCGTACATGTAAGGTTGGTCCGGGCCGCTTCATCCCACAATACCGTTGAAGCAAGAAAAGACTAGTAGAGGCAAGTAAGTTGACAAGATCCACGCCCACAACAAATTGTGTTCTACTAGTGCATTAGAGAACTACGCATAGACCTATCTCTGATACCACTGTTGGGGAACGTTGCAGAAAATTAAAAATTTTCCTACGGTTTCACCAAGATCCATCTATGAGTTCATCTAAGCAACGAGTCATGGGAGAGAGTTTGCATCTACATACCACTTGTAGATCGCGTGCGGAAGCTTGCAAGGTGATGATGTAGTCGTACTCGATGTGATTCGAATCACCGATGACCAAGTGCTGAACGGACAACACCTCCGCGTTCAACACACGTACGGTACGGGTGACGTATCCTCCGTCTTGATCCAGCAAGGAGGAAGGAGAGGTTGAGGAAGACAACTCCACCGGCAGCACGACGGCGTGGTGATAGTGGAGAAGCAATACTCCGACAGGGCTTTGCCGAGCACACAACGGAGGAGGAGAGGTGTTGGGGAGGGGAGGGCTGCGCCTTGGCTTGTGGTGCGGCTGCCTCCCTCTCCCCTCTATTTATAGGGGAAGGGAGAAGGGGCCCTCTAGATCCATCTAGAGGGGGGAGGGCGGCGGCCAGGGAGGGGGACTTGCCCCCAAGCAGGCGCCCCTCTATGGTTCCCCCTCAACCCTAGGCGCAAGGGCCCAAGGGAGGGTGCGCCCAGCCCACCAGGCTGGCCAACTCCCCACGCAGCCCAGTGGCCCCCGGAGGTGGCCCCTCCAGTGGACCCGGAACCCTTCCGGTGGTCCCACAATACCGTATGCCCCAAACTTTCCGGTGTCCTTTTAACAACTTCCCATATATAAATCTTTACCTCCGAACCCTTCCGGAACTCCTCGTGACGTCCGGGATCTCATCCGGGACTCCGAGCAACATTCGGTAGTCACATACTAGTCTTCCTAATAACCCTAGCATCACCGAACCTTAAGTGTGTAGACCCTACGGGTTCGGGAGACACGCAGACATGACCGAGACGACTCTCGGGCAATAACCAATAGCGGGGTCTCGATACCCATGTTGGCTCCCACATGCTCCTCGACGATTTCATCGGTTGAACCACGATGTCGAGGATTCGATCAAACCCTGTATGCAATTCCCTTTGTCAATCGGTACGTTACTTGCCCGAGACTCGATCGTCGGTATCCCAATACCTTGTTCAGTCTCGTTACCGGCAAGTCACTTTACTCGTACCGTAATGCATGATCCCGTGGCCAACACCTTTGGTCACCTTGAGCTCATTATGATGATGCATTACCGAGTGGGCCCAGAGATACCTCTTCGTCATACGGAGTGACAAATCCCACTCTCGATCCGTGTCAACCCAACAGATACTTTCGGAGATACCTGTAATGTACCTTTATAGTCACCCAGTTACGTTGTGACGTTTGATACACCCAAGGCACTCTTACGGTATCCAGGAGTTACACGATCTCATGGTCGAAGGAAGAGATACTTGACATTGGCAAACCTCTAGCAAACGAACTACACGATCTTTTATGCTATGCTTAGGATTGGGTCTTGTCCATCACATCATTCTCCTAATGATGTGATCCCGTTATCAACGACATCCAATGTCCATAGTCAGGAAACCATGACCATCTGTTGATCACAACGAGCTAGTCAACTAGAGGCTCACTAGGTACATATTGTGGTCTATGTGTTCACACATGTATTACGATTTCCGGATAATACAGTTATAGCATGAACAAAAGACAATTATCATGAACATTGAAATATAATAATACTTTTATTATTGCCTCTAGGGCATATTTCCAACAAGAAGCTCAATCTTCTCCTTATCATTGTCATTCATTTTATCTTGATTAGCATGATTAATTGACGTTTCATCATAGTATCCATCACTAGAGTTGTCAACAAGTAAATCATCATCCACAAGCAAGTCATCTTCATCACTATCGAAATCCACATACTCAGGATGTGTTACCTTTGGACCTTTGGCCATGAAGCATCTTCTAATTCCTTCATTTGGTGAATCAAATATGTCGTAGGAGTTGGTTGACACAAGTGCTAGACCGGCAACACCCTCATCTTGAGTATATTCGGAGTCGGAGTGATAGCTTCTCTCGGAGTGATTGTCGGAGTCGGAGCCAGATACCCATTCACCAAAATGAGCTTGATGTCTTCGTTTTGTTTAGCTCCTTGATGACTTGTCCTTCCTTTCCGAATCCTTGCTTCTCCGTGAGGGTCTTCGTTCATAACGATCATCTCTACTCCTCCTCTCTCTCGGTGATGATTCTTCTCTTTTGCTTCTTCTTTTTGGAGAATCTTCTCTTCTTTTGTAGGGTGTCGTACACTCATTGGAATAGTGTCCGGGTCTCCCACAATTGTAGCAATTTCGCTCTCGACTAGAAGATCTTTTGTCATTGTAAGACCTTGAATTGGAGCTTCTTTCTTTGCTTCTACTCTTGTAGAATTTGTTGAAGTTCTTCACCATTAAGCTCAATTCTTCATTGAAGGCTTGTTTCTCACTTGATGATGTGGGGGCTTCACTTGAGGCTTTGTAAGCACCACTTGACTTGTCGTGAAGTTCCTCCTTATCCTTGAGAGACATCTCATGAGCAACAATTCTTCCAATGACTTTCGTTGGCTTGAGATCTTTGTAGTTTGGCATCATTTGGATCAATGTTCACACGGTATCATACTTTCCATCCAATGCTCTTAGGATCTTCTTGATGATGAATCTGTTGGTCATCTCTTCACTCCCTAAGCCGGCAATCTCATTTGTGATAAGTGCAAGCCTAGAGTACATTTCAGCGACACCTTCACCATCCTTCATTTTGAACTTGTCAAGCTGACATTGGAGCACATCCAACTTGGATTCCTTGATGGAGTCGGTACCTTCATGCATATCAATCAAAGTATCCCAAATTTCCTTTGCATTCTCAAGACGGCTGATTTTGTTGAATTCTTCGGGGCACAATCCATTGAAGATGATATCACAAGCTTGAGCGTTGTATTGCAGCATCTTCAATTCTTCCGCATTAGCTTCACGGTTTGGTTCTCTCCCATCAAAGAATTCACCTTGCAAGCCAATACAAATAATTGCCCAAACGGCGGGGTTATGTCCGAGAATATGCATCTTCATCTTATGCTTCCAACTAGCAAAATTAGTACCATCAAAGTAAGGACCTCTACGGTGATAATTTCCCTTGCTAGACGCCATACTCTCCTAGGTTGTGAAACCAAGGCTATGACCACCAAAAGCTGTGGAAATCAAAGCAAATGGAGACCAAAGCTCTGATACCACTTGCAGGACCTTGAAGTATGTCTAGAGGGGGGTGATTAGACTACTTGACCAATTAAAAACTTAACCTTTTCCCAATTTTAGAGTTTGACAGATTTTAGCTATCTTAGGACAAGTCAAGCAATCATCACACAAATCAAGCAAGCATGCAAAGAGTATATAGGCAGCGGAAATTAAAGCATGGACCTTGCAAGAAAGTAAAGGGAAGGGTTTGGAGGATTCAAACGCAATTGGAGACACGGATGTTTTTGGCGTGGTTCCGATAGGTGGTGCTATCGTACATCCACGTTGATGAAGACTTCAACCCACGAAGGGTAGCAGTTCTTGAGTCCACGGAGGGCTCCACCCACGAAGGGTCCACGAAGAAGCAACCTTGTCTATCCCACCATGGCCGTCACCCACGAAGGACTTGCCTCACTAGCAGTAGATCTTCACGAAGTAGGCGATCTCCTTGCCCTTACAAACTCCTTGGTTCAACTCCACAATCTTGTCAGAGGCTCCCAAGTGACACCTAGCCAATAAAGGAGACACCACTCTCCAAGAAGTAACAAATGGTGCGTTGATGATGAACTCATTGCTCTTGTGCTTCAAATCATAGTCTCCCCAACACTCAACTCTCTCTCATAGGATTTGGATCTGGTGGAAAGAAGATTTGAGTGGAAAGCAACTTGGGGAAGGCTAGAGATCAAGATTCATATGGTAGGAATGAAATATCTTGGCCTCAACACATGAGTAGGTGGTTCTCTCTCAGAAATGGTAAGTTGGAAGTGTAGGTTTAGTCTGATGGCTCTCTCCATGAATGAAGAGGAGGTGGAGGGGTATATATAGCCTCCACACAAAATCTAACCGTTACACACAATTTACCAAAATCGGTGGGACCGATTCAACAGACTCGGTCGGACCGATTTAGTAAACCTAGTGACCGTTAGGATTTTCAGTGGGACAGACATGCAACTCGGTGAGACCGATTCGGTTAGGGTTAGGGCATAACGTAATCTTGGTAAGACCGATTACACAAACTCGGTGAGACCGATTTTGGTAATAAGCTTTCCAGAGAGTTGGTCAGGTAAACTCGGTGGGACCGATTTGCTCTTTTCGGTGAGACCAAAATGTTACAAAAGGGAAACAGAGAATTTACATTGCAATCTCGGTGGGACCGATCGCTCACTTCGGTTAGACCGAAACGTTACGAAGGGAAACAGAGAGATTACAATCCCATCTCGGTGAGACCAAGATCCCTATCGGTAGGACCGATTTGCCTAGGGTTTGTGGCAGTGGCTATGACATTCAAACTCGGTGGCTCCGGATAGAAAGAATCGGTGTGACCGATTTTTGCTTTAGGTTTAGGTCATTTGTGGATGTGAGAAAGTAGCTGAGGGTTTTTGGAGCATATCACTAAGCACATGAAGCAAGCGGCTCATTAAGCAACACCTCATCCCTCCTTGATAGTATTGGCTTTTCCTATAGACTCAATGTGATCTTGGATCACTAAAATGTAAAATGAAGAGTCTTGAGCTTTTGAGCTTGAGCCAATCCTTTGTCATTAGTATTTTGAGGGATCCACTTTCATCATCCATGCCATACCATTCATTGAGCTTTCCTGAAATAATAGTTTTGGAATAGCATTAGCTCAATGAGCTATATGTTGTTATGAATTACCAAAAGCACCTAGGGATAGTTGCACTTTCAACAAGATCAGCCAAATCTCTCTCGGTTATCTCCAAACTATAGCACCGGTTTTCTGTCTCTCTAAATCTCATGACGTAATCGGAGACCCATTCATCATGCTTTTGTCTAACCGATGTAAGATGTGACAACTTAAGCTCATTATCACCACTATAAAAATTGTTAATGAAACTTTTATTCCAAGTGAAACCATGTAGTAATAGAACCGGGTGGTAACACAGGAAACCACGAGAAAGCAGTATCGGTTAAAGATAAAGGGAAATAATGTACTCTCCACTCATCTCGTGAACTTGCCTCACCTAATTGTGCCAAGTACTGACTAACATGCTCCCATGTGGATTTGTGCCCTCTCCATTGAACTTAACAAAATCTGGAATTTTATATCCCGGAGGGCATTGAATTGCATCAAAGTATTTTGGATATGGCTTTTGGTAAACATGGTTCCTTGGTAATTCAACTGCAAAATTCTCTCAGATCATCTTAGCCATCTCCACTCTAAGATTAGCTAGACCATCATCCACAATGGATGATGAAGCTTGTGGCAGTGGCATAGGAGTAGGGTAAGTAGTTGCAGGTGTGAATTGTGGCATGTATGCCGAATTGTAATTCGGCGGTGATCTAACAATGTTTGCACTTGTAGGTAGGGTTTGGTTCGGCGTCACCATTGAACTTGGCATACTCATGATAGGATTAATGGGTGCAGCAACAATTTGATTTGTGGGGCTAGGATAAAAAATTCATCGGCACGGGAGGCGCCGATGAAATAGGTAAAGTTCGATTAGGGATTTCTGAGGTAACAGGCACACCAACATTACCAATAGATCATTGAGGCATAATTTTTTTAGCATTACTATTTTCCAAGAAAATTTGGTATAAAATATTATTGTTATCAGTAATGTGACTATCAATTTTAGCCCATACCTCGGGAGAGAAGGTATTACTTGCAGAGGGTTTAACCTGCTCATCATGAAGAGGAGGAAGCTTGAATTCTCTAACCGGAGTGATGTTGCCTTGGCGATCCTTCTTGAAAATACCAAGGAACTCCTGCATCTCCTTCTCTTTATGTGCATTCCTGTAATCCTCATAAATTTGGCAAGGTTCTGCCGATAATTCCTCAAAATTGGGCTTGATGATATTACTGGCATGCACTTTAGATGGCTTAGGAATCTTGTCGCTGCTAGACATGATGGATGATGATGATGATTGCTCTTCTGTCCCCAGCGGAGTCGCCAAAAAGTGTGTTCGCACACGAACACGTCACCGTGTATCCTCGGCGTCGAGCGCGATGCGCAAGACACGTCGCCGAAGGAGGCTCACCGGAAGTGTGATACGCAAGACAATTCAGCGAGCTCTTTTGAAGACTCGAAACCCCATGCGGCCGGGAGAGGCCCCATCTGGATGCACTGCGGTGATGGGCTTCCCTAGGTCGGTTCGCCCACCCCTAGGACTTCGTAGAGCAAAGCTCCCCGAAGCGAAGAACACTGATGAACGAGAAGCGGAAAACTAGGGTAGGAGATGAAAGTTTGTAGATGGTTTTTGCGATTCTGTGTTGTTCAATCAGCCGTCACCTGTTGTCAATATAAAAGGAGAATGGAATCCCCGTACAAGAAAAGGACACCAAATCACGTCCAAAATTAACCGAACTCGGATTTAGGTAAGTCTGGGACATTAGTTCGGTTTTTGACTCTCGCAGGCCACAAACGACTACGGATGAAGATGTGCCCAAAGGCAAATTTAACCGTTTCGACGATACAAACAACTTTGATGTTGAACGTTTTTCGATTGGAGGCCATCTTCAGGGCCGAATTGCTCGCGCAAGATAGCCGGTTGGTGGGGTGCGCCATATGTAGCCTCCGGGCAGGGCTGCACACGAATGGCTGTAACTTTTGCATACGAGGTCGGATTGAGATTATCTGTATGTCAAAGTCAACCGTTTCGATGAGACGAAGACAATTCGTGTAGAAAGTTTTTCCATTTAAGGTCGTTTTAAAGGCGTCAATGGCTGAACAGTATTCTGAGTACCAAAATCCTAGTACTTTGAGCACAATTTCGGCCCTTGAGATGAGATCGGATAGCGATGCGCAAACTTGAAAGATGTTCATGTCGACAATACGCAACGTTTTTATGTAGATCAGTTCTCCATTTGAGACCATATTAATTAAGTTCTTTACCGTGCCAAAATCTGATGTTAACAAATCTCTAGATGTTAAGATATACCAGGCTTGAGATGAAATATTGGTTGGGAGATTTATGTAGATATGTCAAAAGGAGGGAGTACCAAAACTAACATTTTAGTTTATTTATGCACTTCAAAAAGATTTTTCACATTGCAACTCTTTGATAAAAAATGCAAATTTGAGTATAAAAAAGGTACGGGCTTTGCATTAATTATACATGCACGTTATTGCTGCCAATTGCACGTCAAGTAAATGTTTGTAGATTCTTTGTAAGTCTAGTATTACTGGCACGTCAAGTAGGTCAGACCCCGTGCTGGATACCAACAGCGTGACATAAGTTCTCTAGCCGGTTAATAAATTTGAGTATTTAGAGAAGTTGTGATTTAATATCTCAACTGCCCATGACTTGACTAAATCATAGACACGATGTTGCTGACAAGTGACAATTGCACATCGTAGGTGATAATTAGTGGCTGCCACCAAGTAACGCGTGAAATAAGTTTCATGAAGCTACTTGCCGATTAGCTATTTTATTTATAAGATAAATTGCTGATTTAATTTCTCAGCTTCCCATGACTTGACTAATTATACGACACGTTATGGCTACCAATTACACACGTCAAGTAGGTGATAATCAATGTGTACGACCAAATAACGTGTGAGATAAGTTTTGTAAAGCTAATTGTCGATTAAGTAATCTACTTTTGAGAAAGGTTGTGATATAATTTCTCAGCTACCGGTCGTAGGCTTGACTAATTATACTCGGACGTGTTGCTAGCGGTTACACCGGCATCTCTCGCCCTATCACTCGATGACGCGCAGATTATGGTGTGTATACAGAATACTAGTGGTTAGTAAACAACATGCAAATGGTATCGATGTTCATGTGAAGGAGCTGTGTGAATGTCGACCTCACGACTTGGAACTCTTCTCTGCTTTCTACGACTACTGCCCTAATCATCCAGTACCTCACCAAGTCAGAAGTTTGTTGCCAACAACCCTAACGCCCTAATCAGTGACTTCGCCCAGGTCAAATCCTTGGCTACTCCATTGTTGCTGTGTGTTCTTCGGGATGCTTCCCGTTCAGCTTAAAAGGACGTGTGCTTCAATTCTGCAGCTGTGTTATTGAAGTTTCTTGCAATTAACCTCATCTATCAGCTCCATCCTGCCCTCCACAGAAGTATAGTAAGGTGGTTACTTCTTTTCTTTCCTTCAGTTAATATTTATGTGTGAAGTTTTGTCGTTTTGATCAACATGAGTTTAAGAGCAATGTGATCTGTTTGCAGAATCTTCAGCTCATATACCATACCTTGAGCAAGTTGTCTCCGGTTGCTATTGTACTCATTGCCATGGTAAGCACCCTCTATCCCTCAACTGTTGCATGATTTATGAAGGCAAAATGATCCTACTTCATTTTGTTATCATGAAAATTCTAAGTGGGGAATGACGACACAGATATGCATTTGGTCAGGATTATGGTAACTAGGCTAGCTCACTTAGGGCATTTCTAACCTATGTCCTTGAACTTAAGGGAGTCTACGACGGATAAACTTAGTGGAGTAAAATTTTACTACACTAACGGTGGCCGAACCTAGCCGATTCCTTAAAAGTTTGTGGAGTAAAAATAAAATTGTCTAGATTTGTGTCCTAGCCGCACCAACTTCAAACACTATACAAAACATATCTTAAAAGCATTCAAATTAAAACAAGCAAGCATAACCGTCATACCATAAACTTTCATCATCGCGTTTTTCAAAGTAAAAAACGAGAAGTTCACCCAAAAGACATCATGTAAAAAACAATATTTGATCCAAAATCACCACAAACTTAGCATGTGTATGTTCTGGATCAAGCCAACGTTTCGCATGCACTACCTCCTCCTCGGCCACCACCATTCAAACGATGTCGTTGGCAAAGAAATCAACTTCACCATCCTCTCGGCCACCACAACCAACATCAACACCGCCATCCTCTCGGCCACCACCACCAACATCAACACCGCCATCCTCTCTGCCACCACCACCAACATCATCGCCTCCACCACCCCCTCGGCCACCACCAGAAACACCACTTCCTCGGCAACCACCAACATTCCGTAGAGATTTCAAGCTCTCTCCATGAGTGAGCTCCCAATACTTTCTAGCAGTTTCATCCATTGTGTTTGAATTCGTGAACATGATAGCGCGTACATTCTTCGGTCGTCTTGGCATCACGAATCCTCTCCTCCTCAAGTGTAAGTCTACGCTTCTCCACCTTCAACATCTCTCTTCGGCCGCCGAGTTGGCCTTCCATTTCTCATCCTCCAACGCCTTGAGCTCATTTCACCTCGCCATCTTCTCCTATTTGCATTCGGCCACCAACCTCTTCTTGGTCTCGATCATTGCCACAAGTTCTTCTTTGTATGTGCCACCGAATGCATTTCTCTTATTTCTTTCTTTTGCAATCTTTTTTTCCTTCTGCTCTGTTGGCATCTTCATCAACCTCGTCCTCCTCCTCATGGTCTCCGCAATTCTTTGGATCCACTTCTGATTCATGAATAGCTCTTTGTAGCAATGATGCAACGTGAAGGGCTTGTGGCTGAACTTGGTGTTCCGATGCTTGAATAACTCTTGGATGTAGGGTCCATACTCTGCCACTCGCACACCACTCTGTGGTGCATGATTCACTTGGTTGATGCAACCGGACCATCGATTGCACCGGTCATGAATGGTGCTCCAATTATGCCCAAGAGAACCTTGGGTACGTTGATCGCACGTCCACGGAGATGTTGTAGTGGTCGGTAATCCTCTCCCAAAACATGGTCTTGGCTTGATCTGTTCTGATTGTTGCATCAATGGAGATGGCGCTCCAAGCGTCGTAAAGCGCAATGTCCTCCTTGTGGTTTCAGTTTTTGGTGCGGCACCTTGGGACCTTGGTGCTAGCTTCGGTCACCTCCACAACCTCCTCCTCTTCCCGGCCTCTTCCTTGTCCACCACGTCTCCGACCTCCTCCACGGACGCCTCCTTCTCCTCGTCCTCCTCCTCCTCCATATCTTTGGTGGCCGTATGATACCAAAATGAGTCGTAGTTGAGCTCATCAAGGCCAACGTCGGCTGAGAACTCCAATGATGCGAGGAATTCGACCGTGTTAATCTCCGCACTATAATATCAAAGCGAACACTATCAACAATCAATACCGATCACCAACAATCGCTATCGGATATCAAAAAGACGCGAGGTTTTATTTTTACCTTGTTGGCAATTCATCGAGCACTTGGCGGCCGCGATTCTTGTTGCTGGCTGCGGCCATTGCGCCGGAGCCATCGCCGTAGGGCCGCCGGAGCTGGAGCACGAGGCGTCGCTTTGGCCTGCTTCATCTTCTTCTTCACGGCCGCCTCCGCAACCGCCCACGCCGTTGTCATCCGCTTTCGACCCAGTTGGACTCCGGTAGGTACCATGGGAGGGCGGCATGCCACTGCCGGAGGGGCGGGCCACCCCGGAGACCACTAGAGCGGTTGGAGGAGGAGCTTGGACGCGGTGGGTCTTCTTCACACCCAAACTCTTCTTCGATGCCGGTGGCTGCACGTCGTTGGAGGAAAGGGGCCGAGCTATCCATTCCGGCCAGCCCGGCGGTCATCGGCGGTGGCGGCGGCATCGGCGGGAGACAGTGTGTCATGGGAGGTGCGAGAGGTAGAGGCGACACTTTTACTCGCCCGCGGAGGGATGGACTACATTTAGGAAAATTTCAGCGGAAATAGGGAGGTGGAGGAAAATGTTACCCCACTAAGTTTTTTAAGGGACCGGCTAGGTGCGCCGTAAGGGATTAAAAAAGAATGTGTACTCCCTTATGGAATTATAAGGGATCGGTTAGAAATGTCCTAATACGGCTCAGTAGTTTAACCCGAGAAATAGTGTTTGATAACTAATTAAACTAATTATCTAAATGAGTGTTCGATTGAGTTTGCTGTTACTAGTGTTCTTTTACTCCACTGTTTTGGTGGGTTCGTATCAATTGTTTAACAAGGGACATAACTCATTATGTATGCTTTGCAATTCTGCAATTCATTCACTAAAGAAAGCATGCATATAGACACCTGTATCAAACCGTAGTCGTGATTGCTGAAATATGTTCTACCGACCTTACTTGGTAATCCTAGTATAAAAGTAGCAATGGAAATAGATAATGCTCCCTCCGTTCCTAATTGTAAGTCTTTCTAGAGATTCCAATCGGGACTACATACGGAGCAAAATGAGTGAATCTACACTCTAAAACAAGTCTATACTCTAGACATCCGTATGTATAAACGGAGGGTGTAGTATATCAGTCAAATGTGCAAGATGGAGAACTTATGGTTAACCAATCAGGATTGTCACAATAATACTCTGGAACGTGAAAAATGGCCTCAAACTTTATCTTCCTATACCGTCTTTTTTGTATGAATATGACTATGACAGAATCCTCCTACAGCCTGAGTCCTTGACATTGACCATGATCTTTCATTATTCAGGATGAATTGATGAACCGTTCACGTACTTTCGCCGAAGCAGTGGTTACGATGGTGTGGCTGGTGCTTCTAGCACTGGCTCTCAACAAGCCCAAGTGGAAGAGCGAGGTGCCCGGACTTGATGTCCCAAACTTTATGCTCTTCCTTGCCGGTTCTACCATAATAACTGGTACCTGCCCCTTGCTGGCTTGCTGTATCCTCAAGAACCTCCGTGCGATCAGTGACATAGCAGCCCTTTTTTCTGCTGTTATGCTCTTCTTTCTGGCCTACTGGATTGCACTATTTACCGTCTCAGATGAAGTTATTGTGTTCTGGATTGCCCTCGTGTTTCTAGCT
The DNA here is from genome assembly GCA_021437245.1 of Aegilops speltoides. NCBI lineage: Eukaryota > Viridiplantae > Streptophyta > Magnoliopsida > Poales > Poaceae > Aegilops > Aegilops speltoides. Next base: position 594,879,155 of record CM038147.1, read on the forward strand.
TGTATGGTGGTTCGTGTAATCACCTATTACTCAGTGGAGACCGAAGGACATGGACATCCACCGAGAACTAAAGAATTCCACACTATACTCGATGGTTCACATGAGTTCACGTGTTGTATGACTGGAATTCACTTTCTGTGGTTGGAAAGCTTGGCATTGGGAGGTCTGATCAACAAAAGCCATGGAATAGAGAATGCTCTCTCGGAAGTCATGGGCATCTCCAGCATCTTATGTTGTGCTGTCGGTCTCGGCACAATGTATATGGAGATGGCGCCCCCTCTTACATCAAGTATAATGGGTGACATTGCGGATCCTATTTTCTGTTTTGACCTCTTCATGATCTTTAGTATTGGCACAGTACTAGGAGCCGCTATGTGGAAATCCTTGGTATCTCCAGGGTTGCTGCTGCTCCTCGTTGGTCCATTAATTATCGTCGGGCCATTAATAGCATTTTTTGTACTCGTGTTACATGTCAGTTGCCCTGAAGAGGCAGGGGGTAGCCAATACAATGATGCAGGGAGTAGCCAAGACAAGGAGACACCTAAACTGGCACCACTGGGATTGACCAAACTGATGGTTACCGGATTCCTGACTGTTTCCATCAGTGTCGATTCATCTGATGTGGGAATCACCAATTGGTTCTTGGTATTTGCAGCAGCGGCAATTGTTTCTGGTCTAACATGGAGGCTTCTGACGCAGGACCATGTAAGGAAGATGTTGGAAAATAAGAAACACACTCCTGTTTCTCAAGCAAGAATAGATAAAACTGCAGCCGTTGCATCTTCTGCCAACACGGCAAGCTTCTGCACACACTTCTTCGTTGTAATTGCCACGGCCCTACTGATGTTAGAGATATGTAATGTCAAGCAGGTCATGAGTGTGTCAGCGCCAGCTCCTGCTCCTGCTGCACGGACCTAGCTAATTGTTGAAGGGTATAAATAATTTTATGTGTACTGTTATATTAAATTTTGGTGTATGCATATTTGATGTGTTCGATTGGCTCTTGAATTGTGTTGTTGCAGAAACTGTGTGCAATTGATATCGCCGTAGTATTAATACTACTGGTATGTGTTGGTGGGTAAAGCTGAATAGTGAATTTGTGGCGCCTGGGTTGGATATTAGGACCGTTGAGGGTGCTCTTAGGGGGTCGGACATCGGAATCTTCTCATCCATCCCCTTCACAATGGTCCACAGCCAAGATTCTATATCTACCTCTAGCTGATTTTCTTTTAGGGGAACTTCCAGCTGATTTCGGAGGTCCAAGCTTCATGTTGTGTCTTTCACAACTTTAAGGGAGTGTTTGGTTGTCGTTCCACTGTAGCCTGGCTCAATGAAGCCAAGCTTAGTAGTAACAGCCAAAAATCAACATCTTACGTACTACTAAAAAATTCCATGACGAATTATGAAATAAATCTTTTGGAATAGCAGAGGTCTAAAGGACTTGGCTAAAAGAAGGTTTCTTGCTGAGGCTGCTTTAGAGCAGCGTCTAGATTTCATTGCTCTTTCGGAGACTGGTAGAGAAAACTTTGCGCCCCAGTTTCTGTCTTCTCTTGTGGGTGGTATTGATTTCGATTGGCATTGCCTCCCCCCGCGAGGAAGATCGGGTGGTATCTTACTTGGCGTGAGATGCGATTCGCTTGAGGTCCGAAGTGTAGTGATGGGCGACTTCGCGGTCAAGTTTCGAGTCAGGTCTAAATCAGATGGTTTCAACTGGGCATTGGTGGCGGTGTATGGTGCCGCACAGCCTGAGCTTAAACCAGAGTTTCTGGCGGACCTTGTTCGAATCTGTGGATCGGAACAGCTTCCACTTTTGGTTGGAGGGGATTTCAATATCATTAGGAGGAGAGAGGAGAAAAACAATGATAACTTTGACGGCCGATGGTCGTTTATGTTTAATACCATTATTGAAAGTTTGGATCTGAGGGAGATTGAGCTTTCTGGTAGAAAGTTTACCTAGGCAAATGCTCTGCCAAACCCAACCTATGAAAAACTTGATCAAGTTCTTGCAAACGTAGAGTGGGAACAAAAGTTCCCTCTGGTTACGGTGCAAGCTCTTTCGAGGGGAATATCAGATCACACACCCTTATTCGTGGATTCAGGGGAGCCTAACCACGTGGGTAACAAAAATACCTTTTCTTTCGAGATGTCTTGGTTGGAACGAGAGGGGTTTTTGGACTTGATTGCCAGGGAATGGGATAGAGGTGCAGGCGGTAGGACTGCGGTAGAGCGTTGGCAGAATAAGATTAGGCACTTGAGAAGCTTCTTGCGGGGCTGGGCTAAGCACCTAAGTGTTGTGTATAAGATTGAAAAGGATAGACTTCTTTCTCTTATACAGGCCCTTAACATTAAGGCTGAATCTACGATTTTGCTGCCAGCTGAGCTTCAGGTTAAATTTGAGGCGGAGAAGAGGCTGAAAGAGCTGCTTCGTGAAGAAGAATTGAAGTAGGCTTCGCGTGCTAAAGTCCGCAAAGTGGTCCAAGCAGACGCCAATACTCAATTCTTTCATTTAATTGCTAATGGCAAGCATCAAAAGAAGCGCATTTTTCAACTTGAACAAGATGAGGGCACGATTTTAGGTCAGGATAACCTAAAAACATATATTACCGAGTATTACAAGCAGCTATTTGGACCGCCGGAGGATAATTGTGTGTCCCTCGATGAGTCTAGGACTGAGGATGTGCCTCACCTTTCGGCTGCCGAAAATGACATTCTGGTGGCACCGTTCTCTGAGAAGGAGGTGTTTGAGGCAATTTCACAGATGAAAAACAATAAGGCGCCCGGACCGGATGGGTTTCCGGCCGAATTCTATAAAAGGTGCTGGCACATTATTAAGGGGGATTTTCCACCTATGTTCCATGATTTGTTCTCGGGACAGCTTCAATTATTTCAATTGAATTTTGGAACTATCACTTTGCTTCCTAAGAAAATGGATGCTGTGAGGATTGAGCAATTCAGACCAATATGCCTCCTCAATGTTAGTTTTAAAATCTTTACCAAGGTCGGGACTAATAGGCTTACACAGATTGCGCATTCTGTGGTGCAACAGTCCCAAACTGCTTTCATGCCAGACAAAAATATCCTTGAAGGGGTGGTAGTCCTGCATGAAACGCTCCATGAAATCCATTCCAAAAAATTAGATGGAGTAATTTTTAAGGTGGATTTCGAGAAAGCGTATGATAAGGTCAAATGGCCATTTCTCCAACAGTCATTGCGTATGAAAGGTTTTGATGAAGCCTGGTGCAGATAGGTTGAATCTTTTACGCAAAAAGGTAGTGTGGGAATTAAAATAAATGACGACGTAGGTCATTATTTCCAGACACATAAAGGCCTAAGACAAGGAGATCCAATGTCCCCTATCTTGTTCAACATTGTCGTGGATATGTTAGCAATTTTGATAGGTAGGGCTAAGGAAAGTGGTCAAGTAGGTGGATTGGTACCTCATCTTGTTGATGGAGGTGTTTCCATTCTTCAATACGCTGATGACACGATCATCTTTATGGAGCATGACTTGGCCAAGGCGAGAAATATGAAGCTGGTGTTATGCCTATTTGAAGAATTGACCGGGCTGAAGATTAACTTTCATACGAGCGAGCTGTTCTGTTTTGGTAGAGCCAAAGACGAACAAGAGGCGTATAGGCAATTGTTTGGGTGCGAGTTGGGAGAGTTACCCTTCTCATACTTAGGTATTCCAATCCACCATCGTAGGCTGACAAACAAGGAATGGAAGTGCATCGAGGACCGATTTGAGAAGAAACTGAGTTGCTGGAAGGGTAAGCTCATGTCATACGGAGGCCGGTTGATCCTGATTAACTCGGTGCTCACAAGTATGCCTATGTTTCTCCTATCGTTCTTTAAGGTCCCAGTTGGTGTTCGGAAGAGACTGGACTTCTATCGATCGTGGTTCTTTTGGCAGAGTGATGAGACCAAAAGAAAATACATGCTTGCTAAATGGGATATCATTTGTAGACCGAAAGACCAAGGGGGTCTTGGTATAGAAAACCTTGAAGTCAAGAATAGATGCCTTCTTAGCAAGTGGTTGTGGAAGCTCTATTCAGAGACTGATGCCACGTGGGCTCAAATCCTTCGCAGCAAGTATCTTCAGTCAAAAACTTTGTCCCAGGTTTCAGTCAGGCCGACTGATTCACCCTTTTGGAAAGGACTAATGAAAGTCAAACAACTTACGTTTAATAGGACAAAGTTTGTTGTTGGCAATGGTACTTGCACACGTTTCTGGGAGGATACTTGGCTCGGCGAGACGCCCTTGGCCATCCAGTACCCTTCGTTGTACCGTATTGTTCAACGACGTGAGGTGTTCGTAGCTTCGGTTTTTCAATCGATCCCCCTTAATATTCAGTTCCGACGGACGCTGGCGGGCAATCGTTGGGAAGAATGGCTCCGTCTAGTTAGGAGACTGATGGAGGTCCAGCTTTCCCAACAACCCGATGAATTACGCTGGAAACTGACTAGGTCTGGAGTATTCATAGTTAAATCAATGTATATTGATGTTATTAATTCGAGCTCCATTCCAACTTCCAAGCATGTTTGGGATGTCAAAGTTCCTTTGAAAATAAAAGTGTTTATGTGGTTTGTCCACAAACAAGTTATTTTAAACAAGGACAATTTGTTAAAGCGTAATTGGACAGGACCTACTAGGTGTAGCTTCTGTGATAGGGATGAGACTATAAAACACCTATTTTTTGATTGCCCGTTGGCCAAAGTCCTTTGGCAGACGGTTCACATTGCTTTTAATATCAAACCATCGAATTCTGTTAATGCTTTATTTGGGACATGGTTGAATGGGGTTCAGCCTGACTTAGCGAAACACATTCGGGTTGGGGTTTGCGCGTTGCAGTGGACTATCTGGACTTGCAGAAATGATTTGGTTTTTAACAGAATATCATGTATCCACTTTTTGCAGGTTATATTCCGAACTACGGCACGGATCCGTTCGTGGTCGCCACTCACTCGGACGGAGGCCAGGGAGCATTTGGTTACTGGATCTTTCCGCTGGGAGATGGTAGCTCGGGATATATTCAACCGGTTTGGATGGCGGTCATGTAATAGGATAGGCATCTAGTATACTTATCCATTGGTAGTCAACCGGTTGTGGCCTCTTATCTTGGCTAGTTGTGGTTTCTAGCCACTCTATGGCTCTGTGTGAGCTTGTTTTACTTTTTTTGTTTTGGAGACCTTGGAACCTTGTTGACACTATCTTTGTTTGGTTTACAAGATGGCCGTATGCATCATTCTGATGCAGAGGCCGGGAAATTCCCCCTTTTAAAAAAAAAACAACTTCTTTGGTTGCCGCATCTTCCTTGCCTGCATTAGCGTATAGCTTTGCACATATTGTTTGGTTGCTGCATTGTCTGAACTCACACATAAGCATGTTGTTTGGTTGTACACAGGGTGCGAGGTGTGCTAACCTTGTACCCTATATGGTGAGGTTCCCTTATACGTGTTCACAACTACCACACCAACGCTACAACATTGCAATGGCGATGAACTACAAAATAATGATGAAGGTGGAGTACCTTGAAACTTGTTGGAGCTTCCCATTAACAGTAAAGCCCTGGTGCACTCCCGACGAACACTGCATAACACTTGTCATAGCAGTGCACAAAGGGCAACAGTTGAAGTAGCAAGCAATAGAGCAATCTAGCAGCAAGCAATGGATCACACAACCAACAAGCAACGTAGCAGTAGAGAACTAGTAAGTATGCATGATCGTATGGCATAGCAAGTTCAACCTAGCACTACCATAATGTCATCCTACCACCACCACATCCAAAAGAGGGTGTCATCCTACCACCACAAGTTCGTGATCTGCCACCTTCGGAAAGCTCCCGCGATGATCTTCAAGCTAGACTTCCAGAAAGCCTTTGACTTGGTCTATTGGGAATCTCTTCTGCAAATCCTCGCGGCGAGGGGGTTCGCGTCGAACTGGGTTTCTTGGATCCAAAACCTGCTCATTTCGACCAAATCCGCCATCCTTCTCAATGGTGTCCCAGGCAACTTGATTTCTTGTAGGAATGGCCTACGTCATGGGACCCACTTTCCCCTTACCTCTTCATCATCGTCGTTGATATGCTACAATGCTTGATCCTGTGAGCCTTCTCGCCGAACAAGCATTGTCACCCAATCTACTGTGACCGACCACCCACTCTCTTTCAATATGCGGATGACACCTTTATCATTGCTCACGCCTCCTCCCATGCGACTACTAAGCTTAAAGCCACCCTAGATGACTTCGCCCTTGCCACAGGACTAGCTATCAACTTCCACAAGACCACGTTCATTCCTAGTCATACGGACCCCTCTCTAGCCCAAACCATTGCAAACACCTTCAGATGTGATCTTTCCGCCTTCCCACAAATTTATCTCTGTCTCCCTCTATCCCCCACTCGTCTCCCCCCGGCCCCCTCTACCTTCGAACCGTTAGTCCAACACTTCCTTAAGTACCTTGTCGGGTGGACCACTAGGCTGCTCTCTAAAGGGGGTCGTCTAACCCTAATCTCCGCTACTCTAGACGCGCTTGCCACTCACTTTATGTCCGTGTTCAAACTCTATATGAATATTATTAAACGACTAGACGCGTCGGTGCTCCTTTTTTTGGGCCGCTGGTGAATCATGTTTGGGCGCTAAGTGCCTCATCGCTTGGAAAAACGAATGTAAGGCTAATACTTCTGGTAGTCTAGGCATCAAAGATTTGCAGCTCCAAAACAATTGCCTTCTGCTAAAATTCCCCTTTAAGCTCCTAGAAAATCCAGACTTACCCTGGGAAAATTGGTTCCCTCTTCATAACTCGCTAAATTTTTCCCTTGTACAACCCTACCTGTCCTTCCTTTAGAAGATTGTTAACCATCTACTTAAAAACCTTTTCGCATCTTCCTTCGTTTTAACAAACAGCGGTACCTCTACCTTCTTCTGGTTCGACACCTGGTTAACAGATACCCCACTAGCCCAAAAATACACAGACCTCTTCTCCCACTCCACCCACCACTGTGTTATGGTCTCTGAGGTTTTGCATGATGGACTGCTTGCTACCCTGCGGAACCTCCTAACCCATGTTGCATCTACCGAGCTTGTTGTGGTTATATCTTTGTTGAAGGATGTTTCTTCCACGGAGGCCCCTGACACACCCGAAAGTAAGTACTACTACCTAGTTCTGCGCATCTCCCATTGATTCTAGCTAGTTTCATCAATACCATTTAACATGCTTGCTTATCAGTTTGATTGCCCTCTATTTCTCGTAAAGTGCTTGTGGTAGGAATCCGGGAATGATTTTTGTCGATACTACGTTTGCGAGCTCATCTACAACGCGACGGCCTCTAAGCGGGGCTACTCTGAAAAACAATATGAAGTACGTAAGCAAAAATATTCACAATTTTATTTTATTACAATCATTTGTGTTGAATTTCATTCATATACATGTATTGACCCTCTTCTTCGAATTAGATCTGGCAGAAGCGGGATAAACTCCTACCACAAGATCCCATACGAGCAATTCAAGAGGAATTAGCGGGATTCCTTCTTGACCACGTCATCAATAAAGCCGGAGAATACCATGTGGAAATTGACATTAGATGTTAGGGAAGGTAAGAAATCTTATATTGTATATATGTAGCTAGTAGCGTCGGATAGATATACGAAAACTTATTGTTCGACAAATCTCTCAGAGAAAGAGAGGTGCACTCCTCTCTGTATATGTTCATGATGATCTTGTGTAATTAATGGTTCCTTCATTTGCTTACTACCTAGCGTGTCAAGTTCTCTCTATACGTATAGTAGCTAGCGTCGACCAAGCACGAAGATAAGAGAGGTCACTTCTCTCTATAGCTAGGTAACACAATATATGAAACCCCTAAATTAACCCTCCAAAACCCCCTCCCCCTTTCAAAAAAAAACCCTGCTCCTGCCAGCTGCTGAACGGTGGATGCCTTTTGGCCCCGGTTGGTGTTAACAATCGGGACTAAAGGTGCTCCTGCCTAGGCGCCCCGCAGCGGCCACGTGGAGTCCTTTCTGTCCCGGTTCGTAAGCTAACCGGGACTAAAGGTTTTGGGATTTAGTCCCGACCCTTTAGTCCCAGTTCCCCAACCGGGGCTAATGGGCCTCTGGGACCAGGACAAATGGCCTGTTTTCTACTAGTGTAGGTTCCTCATCCAAGGCGCCCCATTCTTAGCAAGGTGCACTTACTTTTTTTTGTGGGAAAAACTTTCAATCTATTCATCTTCAATCATGGTAGTACAACAAACACTGGAAATAATAAAAATTACATCCTGATCCGTAGACCACCTAGCAACGACTACAAGCACTGAAGCGAGCCGAAGGCGCGCCGCTATCATCGCCCCTCCCTCGCTGGAGCCGGGCAAACCTTGTTGTAGTAGACAGTCAGGAAGTCATCGTGCTAAGGCCCCATAGAACCAACGCACCAGAACAACAACCGCCACGGATGAAGAGTGTAGATCAAAAGGATCCAACCTGAAAACACAAGAACGAAGACGAACGACGAACAGATCTGAGCAAATCCACCAAAGACAGATCCGCCGGAGACACAACTCCAAACGCCCACCAACGATGCAAGACGCATCACCGGAACGGGGGCTAGGCGGGGAGACCTTTATTCCATCTTCAGGGAGCCGCCACCGTCTCGCCTTCCTGAGCAGGACACAAACCCTAACAAAGCTTGAAAAAAGATCTAAAATCGGAGTCCTCCCACCGGCAAGGGCCGAGATCCACTCTGCCTCCATGGACATAGGGCCACTGGAGACGGGATGGACGGGCGCCGTCACCGGTGGCAGGCAGAAAGTTAGGATTTTTGGAGGCGGCGGCTAGGTGTGCGTCGTACTTGGTGTTCGTCTTGCTGATGATGGTAGTGGCCAATTCTGCTCCTTTTGTCAATATTCTTGGGATCTCAGCAAAGACCTTCTGTGATGGTGTCGTGCTCCGAATGCATCAGCTAAGAGCATCACCACTCGTTCGACCCCCAAGCGCACCCGGCGATTGTGGTTTGGCCCTTTGGTCGGCGCTTTTTTGGCCCGAGGGTGATCTAGTTCTCAGCCAGGCCCCCGGGTTTCGGCCCCATGATGAGTATAAATTCAAACTTGACATTCCCCGCTACCCAAAAAATGCCTCAAGTTCGGCGATCAACGGCTTCCACAAAGTTTGGCGATCAGCAAGCCACAGTTCGGCGATCAGCATGCCACATTTCGGCGATCAATCATACTCGAAAGTTTGACGTTCAAAAGGAAGGATGCGTAGGCAATGCATCAAATGGCGGCATGCTCCTCCGGCGTCGGACTGGCGGGAGTCGGCGTGCTCGGGCTGGTCGGCGTCGGCGCGGCTTCTATGCTAGGAATCGTGGAGGCATCATGACTCGGGCTTGGTGGCGGCATTGGGGATGGCATGGGAGTTGGCGCGATCATCGACAACATCTGGTTCAAGATGAGGCCGCGCCGCTAGGTACCACGCCTTGACCTACTCGTCCATCGTCGACATGTCCGCCCCCATCAGGAATGCCAGGTCGGTGCTCCTGTTCTTCACGGCGACGCTTGTCCGGAGTAGGTCGAGCTTGACGGTGTTGTTCATCATCAACGCCGACCACCGCGCCTTGGATTACTCTTCCCTCTGGGCGGCATGGTTCTTGGCGTCAGTGATGCACTACTCGATGGACGCGTGCAGCCGCTAGGTAGCCGAAGAATATCCGAACCATCTGCGCTGAAGAACAAGTGTCGGCGACGTACACGGCAAAAAGAAGCGAGAGCCGGCGCCTGTGCATACCTGACCCTCGACGTTGGTGCCACTTTCCGGGCGAGCCATGCAGGCCGTTTGGATGATCGCCCAATGGTTCGACATGGCCTTCGAGCCGTGCTACATGTTGATGGTGGCGAAGTAGGGGTCGATCAGCTTGCGCTCATCGAACTTCGATATGATGTGCTCCCAGTACGTGTCAGTGTTCTGGTTCGAGCCGGTGATAGGTTGGAGGCAGACGGTCTTCCATGCTTCGGCGAGGCACTCGTCTTCTTTGGACGTCGACTTGACGCGCAGCTCGCCCGTCCTGTCGCCCCGCTTCGTTTTTCCTTTCCTCGCCGACGTAGGTGCCGGATCCTCCTCCTCCTCTTCTTCTTCTTCCTCCTCCTCATCGTAGTCGAGCTCGTCGTCCATGTCATCGGCGAGGTCCATTGTATCGTTTTGCGCCTGGAACCCGGGGGAGGCGGCGACGGCGACCGAGCTGCTCGTGATATCTCGTCCATGTCGACTTCCGTCGCGTAGGGGTTGACGAAATGCAACGACGAGGATTGCGAGAAGTGTAGGGCACCATGGCGCAGAGGCGGCGCCGGCGACGAGTAGCTGTACGGGGGGTACTGGACACGGGCGAGGGCATGCGCTGGTCGGGGTTCACACCAGTAGGTGAGGCGCGCTGGCCATGCGGAAAGGTGATGTTGGGGTTGAATCCGCCGTGCGCGTCGCCGTCGGCGTAGCCAGGCGAGGGTGCGCACACCCAGGGCTGTGGTGACGGCGAGAAGCTTGGCTGCGACCGGTCGTTCTACTAGCTCCAGGCAGCTTGCGGGCCATGGCCGCCGAGTGGATTCATCATCCCTGCGGGAGACGCCTCTGTCTGCTCCGCCGCCGCCGCCGCATCCAGGGCCCTCTTGGCGTTGAGCCTGTTCCTCCGGTCACTGGTGACAGCCTCCCAGCGTTGAACCTCCGCCTTCCAGTCAGCGTTCCACATGCCCGGTGGTTTTCCCGGCGGCGCCCTTGGCTTCCTCTGCTTCGGCTGGGTAGCATTGGCAATGGCAGCGGCTCGAGGGGCCGAATACTTCTTCGGCGGCATGGCGGGATGGCGGCCGTATGCGGGGAGAGGGAGGTGAATGGCGGGAGAAAAGGGGCAGAAGGGTGGAATGGAGGGGGAAAGCGGGGGGCCGGCCGGAAAAGGGTCGTCTCTCGTGGACAGAGTGGACCCATGCACCTTTTCGCTTCGACTCTCTTGCACTACAACAATGCTAGCACTACCTCATCATGCGGTAGCATGCGCATCTGGTGATATCCCTCTATAGGTCCATGCAGGTGCACACGGTGGCTCCCTACAATTTTTCAGTCAGCTCGTCGATGGATCGTGCATGCATGTTGCGTGAGAACCAACGTTACTTAATGAGCAATATTACTTTTGAAGGGAGCTAATGAGACAAAATAATAGGCCGGATTTTTTTCCTCCGGTAAAATAAACTCGGATGGAGGAAATGAATTAAAAAGATGTTCATGCATTTTTTTAAATGTCCATGTAATTTAAAAAAATTCTAGTATGTTTTTTATGAAAACTTTAGTGAATTTTCAAAATTGTCCCCCTAATTTTGAAAGTGTCCATGAATTTAATTTTTACATGTAATTAAAACAGAATCATGCATTTAAAAAATGGTCATCTAGTTTTTAGAAAGTGTTCACAAATTCTTTTTCTATTTTTAGAAAGTGGTAATGTATTTGATAAAAATGTTCGTGTAATTTTTATGAAAAATAAAGAAAAACTAAAAGGACGAAAGGTAAAACCAAGACCTAAAAAGAAAAAGGAAATAAACAAATGAAAACAGAAAAAACAACATATCAAAATTGACAGAAATGATAAAAGAAAAACACACCATGGAAAATTGCAAACCCACAAAAACTGTCACAAAGTGCTAAACAATAAATAATGGGTCTGACTATATCTCATTTAAAGGTGACATAATACCTCACATCTAACATGATGTCATCCTACATTGTGACCCCAGCCGTTGATAAACTAGTTCGCCACCTTATTTCAACGTTTGTCTGTTTGTCTGTAATTTTATTTTTGAAACCCTGGCGTATGTAGTGTTCACGGCAGTTTATAAGTAACGTCGTGTGCTGAGACTAGTGTTGTGTGCTTTTTCGATCCATTATTAATATATCCATCCACATGCTATGATCTACTAACAGTGCAATATACTAACATAGTCTGGCATGCCATGGACACGCGTGTCAACATGACATCGATCGTACCCTACCATAGGCATGCTTTTCGATCGGATGGAGACGAGACCAGACCAGAAACCAGCCCAGACTTGTACGTAGTATACGTAAATATCCTCGACGGGCGCTGCATTACCTAGCTTCGTCTTGGGGTTTGATTGATTTGAGCAATACGTATGAATCGATCCATCCAAGTATCTCTAGTCACCACAACTTCATCCGCCTTACAATGTTTCTCTGATAATTTTGTATTTTTTGGTGAAATAAAAAATAATTTGCGAATTTTGAAAATGTTTGCAAATTACATAAAGGAATAGCTAATTCAAAAGAAATATTCATGAATACAAAAAAGTTAGCAAATATATAAAAAAAATGTTCATGAAATTAGAAGTTCGCAAATTTGATAAAATATCATGGTTTTTAGAAAAAAAATTAAAATTTTTTGAAATACATGTTTTTTAAAAAAAGGATCATAATTTAGGAAAATGTTCAAAGGCTTTTTATAAAATAGATAAAAAATAAAGAATTATGAATACTTTTATAATGTGGAGATGCAATTGGCCGATAACCCACCTCGCACCCCTAATTGCAACCTCATTGTGGACATGCAGTTGTGTGTCAATGATGGACATGCAACTGAAACAAAAATGGGTCGGGCCTAGATGCGTGTTGTGTTGAACTTGGAACTGAGACAAAATAGGGTAGGCCCCCAACTGCGTAATGAGAGTGGACTTGCAACTAGGACAAATAAAAAGGCAGCCCCCTCAATTACATGTCAGGGGTTTAGTGGGATTTGCAACTATGACAAAAATGGTTTGGGCCCTGGTTCTGTGTCGAGGGTAGACTTGCAACTGAGACAAGAAAAAAAGACCGGCACCTCAATTACATGTCGGAGGTGGGAGTTGCAACTGGGACAAGAATAAGCAAGCACCCCAATTACATGTTGGGGTGGAGTTGAAACTGAGATAAATTGCAATTACAATGTCTAGGCCCCCAGTTGCAGGTCGAAGGTGGACTTGCAACTGGGACAAAAATGGGACAGCCCCAGTTGCATATCGAGGGTGGAGTTGCAACTGAGATAAATTTGTTTCCCCCCTGCAGTTGCGTACTGAGGGTGGACTTGCAATTGAGACAAAAAATATGTACCTACCTAGTTGCATGTCAGGAGTATAGTTGGACTTGCAACTAGGACAAAAAATGGGTTGAGCTCCAATTGCGGGTCAATGATGGACTTGCAACTAGGACAAGAAAAATCAGGCACCCCAATTACATGTCGGGGGTGGAGTTGAAACTGGGACAAAAATGGTCGCCTCCCAATTGCATGTCGAGGGTGGACTTGCAGCTGAGACAAAAATGGGTTGGAACCCAATTGCATATCAAGGGTGAAGTTGAAACTAGGACAAAATTGGTCAGACCCTCAGTTGCATACTAATGATGGACTTGCAACTGAGACAAGAGAATGGTGTCCCCTCACTGCATCTGAGATAACTAAGTGCGAGTCACGGGAGGACTTGCAGCTGGGATAACTGCCAAAACTATAATACGATTTGCGAGTGGAGGATGGACTTGCAATTGGAACAAAAGCAAACTAAGAATCCAGTTGCGAGGTGATCTTGGATGTATCGGTTGGTTGGTTCGAAATACAGGGGGGGGGGACCCTTTTTCTTGTACCATTATCTTACAAAAGTGTATATACGAACCTCAATATTCAGTGGAGCAAGATCAATTGAAAAGAAAATGACTTCCTCCCCAGACAGCATACACTCAATTATTTCCTGCCCATATGTTATCTTGTTATGATTCTGGAATTAAACCATGGGATCGTTCACCCAAAGAAAATTTAAATCCTTGGCTCGCTGATTTCAGGCAGGATGCTAGTGTGTTACTACCAACAGCGCACAAAGGAAAAGCCTTTTTAATCAGTCGGCATGATTTTCCTGTTCCTGACCGATTTGATAGGAAATGGCACGAGTGATATAAGGTACACCGAGTGATATAAGGTACAGGCAGATTGGAAATGGCACGGATTTGATAGGAAGTGCCACGAGTTATGATACTGAACATGGACATGATCCATTGTTCGCTGATTATGCACTTTTTTATCCATGTGTACAGTTTATAGCTAACATTGACGGTGTGTGTAATTAATTGGGGACACAACTTTGGCATCTGCTACTCCTGCACTGTCACTTATGCACTAGATGGACGTTGGATTTACCTTGAGATCCTGTGATGGGCATCCATTGGAGTGCACTTCACCTATCTAACTAAGATCAGACTTTGGCCATCATAGTGTTTGTCAGACATCTCGCATCAAGAAAAATCCTAAAGATAGACTCCTCGCTTACTGAGTTAACAACTCTCTTCATTACCTCAGACTGTCTCTTCTTTCTCTTCGTTCAGTCAGCTTTGTATATGATACTACCTTCATAATGCATAGTATCATATATTAGTATCATGTAGTACTCTATTTATTGCCATGCATGACACAAAGTGGCATAGCATTTAATATGATACGGTATTATGATATGATACTACACCCTCTTTTTCTTCATTTAATGCTACGACACCTCATCAAAATTGCCTAGTTGGCATGCATGATACTAGCTATGATACTACCATTACAACCAGCCTAAGGTGGTGGATATCAAACCTATTTTTATTATATGTATTTATTATTGTTGGCTACTTCTCTATTGAAGCAAGGGACAAGTGCATGTGGATCTACCTTCCCTATACATCCATTTCGCTACAACCAAAATAAATTAAATGGAAGACGTTCGCCACGAGAAGCTAGCATGATGCACATTAATGGCAGTACACAGGACTACGATGCTCGTGCACATGCGTTGCATCTAGTATTCATGCACTTGTCCCCTCTTTCATCCATCCTCACTATATGAACTCCATACCGGTGGTGTACATTTCTCATTCCAAAGTCACCATAGTAGCTATAGCACACTAAGCTTCACCAAAAGAAGTAGCTAGCCCACTGGCATGGGTTCCATCAAGCGCAACTACAGCGGGTGGGCAGTCCTGCCTGTTGTCGCCGGGATTCTTCTCGTCGCAGCTGCTGTCATGGCGGAGGGGCGGTCGACGAGCTGCATCGCCCAATGCCCTAACCGGAAGGGCTTAACGGCCTGCCTCTACCGCTGCTGGTTTGGCCGCACGCCTCTGCATCTTGATCTTGCCGACCAGGAGTCAACACAAGATGTTGTTCTCTTGACAGCATCAGAGGCGGAGTGCGCGGCCTACTGCAAAAGGCATGCCCGAGATTTGCCGGGCAAGTACAGCGCATGCATGGCCATGTGCCGATCTGGGCCAGATGCCGCGGACGACAAGATCCTCTACATCAACGATGGGAAGGAGGAGATGCTGCAAGAGGACGTCAAAGCTCAGCTTGGCACCAGCGCCTGCGACGAGTGCGGAAATACGACAGAATTCATGGAGTACATGAGCTGTCTAATCCGCAATAACTGTGATTAACTAGCGCGTTTCTTCTTGCATATAATAGGGGACGACACAGAGGATGCCTAGGTGTGCGGTACGGGCTTGCTAATCATGCAGCTAGAGTAATGGGATCCCATAGTGGGCACAATGGTGCGATCAAGTTGTTTGCTTCCTATTTTGCATCAAATAAATATGGATCCGTTGAATCCTAACCAGTTCTTTTTTATTTCAAGAAAGAGGACCCTTCTTTGAGAAAAAACGAGGAAATAAAATAATGTATTGTTTTATCTTTCTTGCAAATTAGAATTTTAGACTTCGTTAACTAAGATATTATGTGTTATTGGTAGTGGACCTAACATATTGTATTGAGTGGAATTTATGTATGAAATGTAATTGATGTGGTTTATGTTGTGTTGTCTATATTATGAATGAAAATTTTGTTGTTGATGTGGTATTGTTCATGTGCTCTGAAATGTACAAAAATGAGTTGTAAAAGATGACGCGTGAAAGTATGTTCTCGAAGAGAACACATCACATAGATAGCTATAGTAGCTAGATCGATGCAAGTTGATACATACATACATACATACATACATACATACATACATACATACATATTCTTTGAAACAAGTGGCATATAGGATAAACTTGCACATGCATTCGGGCACGAGATGCCCCTGCAGATCCACGCCCTGCATTACCAACAAGCAAATAAACTTATACTTGACGGTGTCATCACCATGCGGGTACAACTAGCTCGATTAGTGCGGACGGTGCAGCCTCCTCCCAGTGCCAAAGTATGCCTATAAACCGGAAAGGAGGAAGTATCCTGGAGGCAGCTGCATGCATGCTGTCAGTACTGTCTGGTAGGATGCCTAGAGTCAATGCAAACTGAGCCTCATTGGGCAACTATACTAAGGCAGCTGCCCAGATGCATCGATCAGGCCATTTCACAAGTGCTAAAGAGGACAACCGGCTGATAGTCGAATGGAAGATCATCCTTGTGCAAGATATTTTCGCTATCCAATAAGAGAAAAAAAAAGTGTCTTTCTGCTGGCTCCTTGCGTATCGCCATCTAGGTCATGACGATTTGCCAAAATAAACGCAGAAGCTAATTTATGGTTAGATGGAGGAGTAATTTTATCTAGGTAGCTAGTTGATTGATGGAGGGCATCAATGATCGGTCATGGACGGCTGCTTCGTCAGAGACAGCAGCTTCGGCTGATTCCCTCCCGACCTCTTTATTCTTCCTCTGTAACCCCTAGTTGATTGAACAAAGCGGGTACATATGCTTGGAAACAAGCGGACATATATGTTATACGGGGCTAATGGCCTGCATCCATAACAGTGATGCTACGAGAAATCACTCAACACTCAGTTTAAGTTTAATGCGGGGTACGCTCAAAGTCATGTGCGTACACATCGATCGATTCAGAATCTCGTCCTGTTGTAGTAGTAGGTGGCATGCATGCAGCTCGCTTCTCACCGTGCAGCGTCTGTCCATGCCGATCTCGTCTTTATCACAGAAAACAATGGTAGCTGCTGGTTTTTATGCAGCTAGCTAAGCAAGTTGATGGATGCTATCTTCACCGTGCCTATATAAAACACCTAGCTAGATGCAGCTTCGCCATTGCATCAGTTCTAGTGAGGTAGCACTAGCTAGCAGCCATGGGTAACAATGGTGTGTGGTGTGTCCTGTTAGTGGGGCTTCTCCTGGTTGCATCAGTGGAGGGAGATGACCGGAGTGTGCATCTTAATCTCAAGCCTTCTGCTGGAGAAGCGGGAGGAGTTACGGTAGCCAAGGTAGGTCTACCTGCTGTCCGGTTCTCCATCTGCGACGTCTGGTGCGAGGACAGGCACCCAAACGTCAACCACAGACTCTTGCGTCCAAAATCTGTGCCCCTATGACAAGACCCCAAAGGTATACCCACTTGCTACTATCTTTGCAAGCTACTCGTTCTAATCATTTATTACTCCTACTATTTTTGAAGTTGCTTAATTAGTTCATGTGCATCCGATGTCTCAAGCGTTTTTCTGCTGGAGAAGCGAGAGGAGCCATGCTAGCTAAGGGAGGTCTACCTGCTGTGCGTTTCTCCGTCTGCGACGTCTGGTGCGAGGATGTGCACCCAAATATGAACCATAGACTCTGTGTCCAGAATCTGTGCCCCTATGACAAGACCCCAAGGGTATGTTGGGCTAAGTCCCTCCACATGGAGGTGTGTTGGCAGCCCAACATCAGCCCACACAAGTCCAACACATATAAACCGTTGATCTGTTCTGCATCCAACGGTTGTGAGTGTTTCCTGGTGAAGGGAACAAGGAGAAAACCCTAGCCACTCCACCCCTTGCTGGTGGGGGCTGCCATTCGTGAGAGTGAGAGAGAACACACAAGAGAAAACACAACCTGAGAGAGAGGAAGAAGAAGAAGCAGAGGTTCTGTCCAGATTTGCTGCATCTGACTAGACAGTGTTCAAGCTGGTGATTGGAGGCTCAAACGTGCTTGGATCGACCCCAAACTTGGTGAGCTCGTTCCTTACTTTGAGTACTTCGATCTGGTTAGCTGGTTTGAGGATTGGGTCAGTGGAGCATCAGATTTGAGAGTGGTTTGTCAGCTCTGACTGCTGCAGTTTCAGAACAGAGTAGTTTTGGGAGACGAACAGTTTGGGTAGGCAAACGATGTCCGATTGAGCTGAATTTTGGAGGGGATCTCAGGAACTCGTGTGTCTACTTGTCTGCCAAATTTGGTGCTGTTTGGTTTAGCGGTTTAAGAGCAGTTTACAAAACACTGGAGGGTACAGAAGCTGTGTAAACTCTGCTTTGCTGAAATCTTGCCTCTTGTGGTTGTTGTTCTTTGTTGCGGTTGGCAACGTGGAGAGTGTGTTGTAAATCTCTAGAGGTTCTAGAAGACTTTGTACTCATCATTCTCATAGTGAAGTTGTGTGGACCAGTCGGTCCACAGCCGTGGTTTTTTACTCCTCAAGTTGAGGAGGTTTTTCCACGTTAAATCCTGTGTCACTTGTGCATGTTGTTTGTGTTATTCCGCTGCTTACTTGTTGGTTGAAGCTGTCCTCAAAGTTCATCACAAGTAGAGGGGGCTGTGTAGTGTGCATATTTGCCGTGCCGGTGAATTTGTGCAGCGCATTGTTGCTGTCCAGCCCCAACAAAGTGGTATCAGAGCCAGGTTTGCTTGTGCAAATTGCTGAGTTTCTTGTGGTGAAAGATGGAAGTGAATACTAGCAGGATGATATCTTTGAATGGTACAAATTATCAAGCATGGAAGGGCAAGATGGAGGACTTGTTGTATGTGAAAGAATCTGGAAGCGGTGTTCTCCACCGAGATGCCGGAGGGCATTGAGGAAGGTCGATGGAAGGTACTTCATCGCCAAGCTTGTGGGTTTATTCGCAATGGGTCGATGACAATGTTTTGAACCATATCATTGATGAGACACATGCACGCACCTTATGGCAGAAACTGGAAGAGTTGTTTGCCCGGAAAGAAGGTACAAACAAGATGTTCTTGATCAAACAATTGATGTGCTTGAGGTACAAAGAGGGCACTCTAATTGCAGATCATGTGAACACATTCCAAGGCATTATAAATCAGCTTTCTTCAATGGGAATAACATTTGAAGATGAAGTGAGAGCTTTGCTGCTACTAGGCTCATTACCGGACAGCTGGGAGACCTTTAAGGTCACGGTTTGCAATTCAGCACCTAATGGAGTTGTCACTTGGAATCTTGTGAAAACCAGGGTACTAAATGAAGAGTCCAGAAAGGTGGCTGAAGCCACTTCTTCCTCACATTCAGAGGTGCTAGTCACTCAGTCCAGGGGGAGAAGCAAGAGCAGAGGTCCAGGTAAAGGGGCAGAAAGAGGTAGGAGCAAATCAAAAGGTAAATATGCTGATTATGAGTGCCATCACTGCCATCAGAAGGGCCACATTAAGTGGCAATGCGACAAGTGGAAGAAAGACAAGAAGAAA
Organism: Aegilops speltoides; assembly: GCA_021437245.1. Classification (NCBI taxonomy): domain Eukaryota; kingdom Viridiplantae; phylum Streptophyta; class Magnoliopsida; order Poales; family Poaceae; genus Aegilops; species Aegilops speltoides. Next base: position 594,898,566 of record CM038147.1, read on the forward strand.
AAGAAGAAACAAGATCAGAAGCAAGTTGACAGTGATAGTGACACAGAGGGCAACCGAGTTACTGCAGTAGAAGAGGACATCATGCTTGTTATGCATGAAGAAAATGAGGGCAGATTTGGTTCCACTGTTGAGGAGAAGATCACTGTTGTTTCTGATGAAACCGTCAACCTTGTGGATGGTGACGAGATGATTTGGATACCGGACAGCGGTGCTACCATTCATGCTACATCTCGCAGAGAGCTCTTCACTAACTATATATCAGGTGATTTTGGTGTTGTGAAGATGGGGAACAATGATAGAGCAGCCATCATTGGAAAAGGAGATGTGCATTTGGAGACCGCAAATGGTACAAGGTTAGTCCTCAAATCTGTGAGGCATGTTGAGGCACTTCGTCTCAACATTATTTCAGTTGGTTTGCTTGATGGAGATGATTACTTGAGCAGTTTTGGAAAAGGGCAGTACAAGCTCACCAAAGGCAACATGATTGTTGCAAGAGGTAAAATGGTCTCAGTTTTGTATCATGTTCATGCTAAGTTCTTCAGTGCTTCTGTCAATGCACTAGAGAAGGATGATCATTGTGCTTTATGGCACAAGAGACTTGGGCACATGAGTGAGAAGGGGATGACAGTGCTAGTGAAGAAAAAATTGTTGAAGGGTGTGAAAGGAGTTCACATCAAAAAATGTTCAGATTGTCTAGCAGGGAAGCAACACAGAGTTGCCTTCAAGACTCTACCTCCTCACAAGAAGCCCGAGAAGCTGGACTTGATACATTCCGATGTTTGCAAAATGTCGGTAAGATCTCTTGGTGGCGCTAAGTACTTTGTGACTTTTATTGATGACTTTTCCAGGAAAGTTTGGGCCTTCACTTTGAGGACCAAAGATCAAGTACTAGGTGTATTCAAGCAATTCCAAGCCTCGGTTGAGAGAGAAACTGAGAAGAAGATCAAGTGCATTCGCACTGATAATGGAGGAGAGTACATTGGGCCATTTGATGCATATTGCAAGCAGCAAGGTATTAGGCATCAATTTACTCCCTCGAAGACACCACAGCTGAATGGTCTTGCTGAGAGGATGAACAGGACAATTGTGGAGAGAGTTAGATGCTTGTTGTCAAGTGCAAAGCTACGTAAACACTTTTGGGGTGAGGCTTTGATGACTGCAGTTTATCTTATTAATCTCTCACCAAGTTATCCTTTGCAGGGAGATGTTCCTAACAGGGTTTGGTGTGACAAGGATGTCTCATATGACCACCTAAAGGTTTTTGGGTGCAAGGCCTTTGTTCATATTCCTCAAGATGAAAGGTCAAAGCTTGATTCGAAGACACGGCAGTGTATCTTTCTTGGTTATGGTGGTGATGAGTTTGGCTACAAGCTGTTTGACCCTATAGCAAGGAAAGTTGTGAGAAGTCGTGATGTTGTGTTTGTTGAAGACCAAACAATTGAGGATATTGTGAAGACAAAGGGGCAGGTTCCTCCTCAGCAGCAGACAAGACATGATTGATTCTCGACCCAGCCTGCAGCTCCAGCTCCTGTGCAAGTTGAAGCAGATGCAGAAGATGTACAAGATGATGTACATGGTGGTGCAGGTGAAGAAGATGCTCCCCAGCAGCAGCAACAAGAGTATGATGCTGAAGTTGATGATCCGGATCAGCAGGAAGCACCAGCACCAGAAAGTCCACCAGCTGCTCCACTCATAAGATCCAACAGGGGTCGAATTCCTTCCAGCAGGTATCCCTCAGATCAATACGTGGTGTTATTATCGACGGTTCGAACCTGAATGCTTTGCGGATGCAATGGAAGATGAGCACAAGAAGGAGTGGAAAAATGCTATGCAAGAAGAGATGGATTCCTTGCATAAGAATCATACTTATGAGTTGGTGAAGTTGCCCAAGGGCAAGAAAATTTTGAAGAACAAGTGGGTCTACAGAATCAAGCAAGAAGAGCACACATCACATCCAAGGTACAAGGCCAGGCTAGTTGTAAAAGGATTCGGCCAGAGAAAAGGCATTGACTATGATGAGATCATTTCTCCGGTTGTGAAGATGACATCCATAAGAGTAATCCTTGGCATGGCAGCAAGTCTCAACTTGGAGGTTGAGCAAATGGATGTGAAGACTGCATTCCTTCATGGTGAGTTGGAGGAAGAAATATACATGGAGCAACCTGAGGGGTTTCTTGTGAAAGGCAAAGAAGACTATGTGTGCAAGCTGAAGAAAAGTCTCTATGGCTCGAAACAAGCACCAAGACAATGGTACATGAAGTTGAAACTATCATGGGGGAGCAAGGCTACAAGAAGTGTAGCTCAGACCATTGTGTGTTTATTCAGAGGTTCTCAGGTGATGATTTCATCATATTATTGCTCTATGTTGATGATATCCTGATTGTTGGCAAGAATGTCTCTAGGATTGCTAAGTTGAAAAAGGATTTGAGCAAATGTTTTGCTATGAAAGACTTAGGTCCAGCAAAGAACATTCTCGGTATGAGAATTGAGCGAGACAGAAATTGCAACAAGTTGTACTTGTCTCAAGAGAAGTATATTAAGAAGGCACTTCAGAAGTTCAGGATGGAAAATGCTAAAGTTGTGAGTTGTCCACTAGCAGCCCATTTCAAGTTGAGCAGAAGCAATGTCCTACCACCGATGAGCGAAAAGGAAATGCATCATGTTCCTTATGCTTCAGCGGTTCGGAGTTTGATGTATGCTATGGTGTGTACAAGGCGACATTGCTCATGCGGTTAGTACTGTGAGCAGATTTATGTCCAATCCAGAAGACCTCATTGGGAAGCCGTGAAGTGGATTTTGAGATATCTCCGGGCAGCACAAATCTGAAACTTTGCTTTGGTGATGGTGAGGCAAAGCTGATTGCTTTTTCAGATTCTGACATGGCTGGAGATGTTGACAGAAGGAAGTCTACTTCAGGTTACTTGGTTACCTATGCAGGGGGAGCGGTGTCATGGCAAAGTAGGCTGCAGAAGTGTGTGGCATTGAATACAACTGAAGCTGAATTCATTGCTGTAACAGAGGCGAGCAAAGAGCTATTGTGGCTAAAACGGTTGGCTTGTGAGCTTGGTTTTAAGCAAGACAAGTATGTGTTGTTTTGTGACAACCAAAGTGCTATCCACTTGAGTAAGAATGCAAGTTTTCATTCAAGGTCTAAGCATATAGAAGTCCGTTATCATTGGATTCGAGATGTGTTGTATTCCAAGAAAATGCAACTTGAGAAGGTTCACACCGATGACAATGGGGCTGATATGTTGACTAAAGTGGTGACCAGGAAGAAGCTTGAAGTATGCATGGCTCGCTGGCATGGCTGCGGAAGGCAGTAAGACCTCTCCATGATGTCGGGAGGGGAGTTTGTTGGGCTAAGTCCTCCACATGGAGGTGTGTTGGCAGCCCAACATCAGCCCACACAAGTCCAACACATATGAACCGTTGATCTGCTCGCATCCAACGGTTGTGAGTGTTTCCTGGTGAAGGAACAAGGAGAAAACCCTAGCCACTCCACCCCTTGCTGGTGGGGGCTGCCATTCGTGAGAGTGAGAGAGAACACACAAGAGAAAACACAACTGAGAGAGAGGAAGAAGAAGAAGCAGAGGTTCTGTCCAGATTTGCTGCATCTGACTAGACAGTGTTCAAGCTGGTGATTGGAGGCTCAAACGTGCTTGGATCGACCCCAAACTTGGTGAGCTCGTTCCTTACTTTGAGTACTTGATCTGGTTAGCTGGTTTGAGGATTGGGTCGGTGGAGCATCAGATTTGAGAGTGGTTTGTCAGCTCGACTGCTGCAGTTTCAGAACAGAGTAGTTTTGGGAGACGAACAGTTTGGGTAGGCAAGCGATGTCGATTGAGCTGAATTTTGGAGGGATCTCAGGAACTCGTGTGTCTACTTGTCTGCCAAATTTGGTGCTGTTTGGTTTAGCGGTTTAAGAGCAGTTTACAAAACACTGGAGGGCATGAAGCTGTGTAAACTCTGCTTTGCTGAAATCTTGCCTCTTGTGGCTGTTGTTCTTGTTGCGGTTGGCAACGTGGAGAGTGTGTTGTAATCTCTCTAGAGGTTCTAGAAGACTTTGTACTCATCATTCTCATAGTGAAGTTGTGTGGACGGTCGGTCCACAGCCGTGGTTTTTTACTCCTCAAGTTGAGGAGGTTTTCCACGTTAAATCTGTGTCACTTGTGCATGTTGTTTGTGTTATTCCGCTGCTTACTTGTTGGTTGAAGCTGTCCTCAAAGTTCATCACAAGTAGAGGGGGCTGTGTAGTGTGCATATTTGCCGTGCCGGTGAATTTGTGCAGCGCATTGTTGCTGTCCAGCCCCAACAAAGTGGTATCAGAGCCAGGTTTGCTTGTGCAAATTGCTGAGTTTCTTGTGGTGAAAGATGGAAGTGAATACTAGCAGGATGATATCTTTGAATGGTACAAATTATCAAGCATGGAAGGGCAAGATGGAGGACTTGTTGTATGTGAAAGAATACTGGAAGCCAGTGTTCTCCACTGAGATGCCGGAGGGCATTGAGGAAGGTCAGTGGAAGGTACTTCATCGCCAAGCTTGTGGGTTTATTCGGCAATGGGTCGATGACAATGTTTTGAACCATATCATTGATGAGACACATGCACGCACCTTATGGCAGAAGCTGGAAGAGTTGTTTGCCGGAAAGAAGGTACAAACAAGATGTTCTTGATCAAACAATTGATGTGCTTGAGGTACAAAGAGGGCACTCTAATTGCAGATCATGTGAACACATTCCAAGGCATTATAAATCAGCTTTCTTCAATGGGAATAACATTTGAAGATGAAGTGAGAGCTTTGCTGCTACTAGGCTCATTACCGGACAGCTGGGAGACCTTTAAGGTCACGGTTTGCAATTCAGCACCTAATGGAGTTGTCACTTGGAATCTTGTGAAAACCAGGGTACTAAATGAAGAGTCCAGAAAGGTGGCTGAAGCCACTTCTTCCTCACATTCAGAGGTGCTAGTCACTCAGTCCAGGGGGAGAAGCAAGAGCAGAGGTCCAGGTAAAGGGGCAGAAAGAGGTAGGAGCAAATCAAAAGGTAAATATGCTGATTATGAGTGCCATCACTGCCATCAGAAGGGCCACATTAAGTGGCAATGCGACAAGTGGAAGAAAGACAAGAAGAAAAAGAAGAAACAAGATCAGAAGCAAGTTGACAGTGATAGTGACACAGAGGGCAACCGAAGTTCTGCGAGAGAAGAGGACATCATGCTTGTTATGCATGAAGAAAATGAGGGCAGATTTGGTTCCACTGTTGAGGAGAAGATCACTGTTGTTTCTGATGAAACCGTCAACCTTGTGGATGGTGACGAGATGATTTGGATACCGGACAGCGGTGCTACCATTCATGCTACATCTCGCAGAGAGCTCTTCACTAACTATATATCAGGTGATTTTGGTGTTGTGAAGATGGGGAACAATGATAGAGCAGCCATCATTGGAAAAGGAGATGTGCATTTGGAGACCGCAAATGGTACAAGGTTAGTCCTCAAATCTGTGAGGCATGTTGAGGCACTTCGTCTCAACATTATTTCAGTTGGTTTGCTTGATGGAGATGATTACTTGAGCAGTTTTGGAAAAGGGCAGTACAAGCTCACCAAAGGCAACATGATTGTTGCAAGAGGTAAAATGGTCTCAGTTTTGTATCATGTTCATGCTAAGCTCTTTAGTGCTTCTGTCAATGCACTAGAGAAGGATGATCATTGTGCTTTATGGCACAAGAGACTTGGGCACATGAGTGAGAAGGGGATGACAGTGCTAGTGAAGAAAAAATTGTTGAAGGGTGTGAAAGGAGTTCACATCAAGAAATGTTCAGATTGTCTAGCAGGGAAGCAACACAGAGTTGCCTTCAAGACTCTACCTCCTCACAAGAAGCCCGAGAAGCTGGACTTGATACATTCCGATGTTTGCAAAATGTCGGTAAGATCTCTTGGTGGCGCTAAGTACTTTGTGACTTTTATTGATGACTTTTCCAGGAAAGTTTGGGCCTTCACTTTGAGGACCAAAGATCAAGTACTAGGTGTATTCAAGAAATTCCAAGCCTCGGTTGAGAGAGAAACTGAGAAGAAGATCAAGTGCATTCGCATTGATAATGGAGGAGAGTACATTGGGCCATTTGATGCATATTGCAAGCAGCAAGGTATTAGGCATCAATTTACTCCCTCGAAGACACCACAGCTGAATGGTCTTGCTGAGAGGATGAACAGGACAATTATGGAGAGAGTTAGATGCTTGTTGTCAAGTGCAAAGCTACGCAAACACTTTTGGGGTGAGGCTTTGATGACTGCAGTTTATCTTATTAATCTCTCACCAAGTTATCCTTTGCAGGGAGATGTTCCTAACAGGGTTTGGTGTGACAAGGACGTCTCATATGACCACCTAAAGGTTTTTGGGTGCAAGGCCTTTGTTCATATTCCTCAAGATGAAAGGTCAAAGCTTGATTCGAAGACACGGCGGTGTATCTTTCTTGGTTATGGTGGTGATGAGTTTGGCTACAAGCTGTTTGACCCTATAGCAAGGAAAGTTGTGAGAAGTCGTGATGTTGTGTTTGTTGAAGACCAAACAATTGAGGATATTGTGAAGACAAAGGGGCAGGTTCCTCCTCAGCAGCAGCAAGACATGATTGATTCTGACCCAGTTCCTGCAGCTCCAGCTCCTGTGCAAGTTGAAGCAGATGCAGAAGATGTACAAGATGATGTACATGGTGGTGCAGGTGAAGAAGATGCTCCCCAGCAGCAGCAACAAGAGTATGATGCTGAAGTTGATGATCCGGATCAGCAGGAAGCACCAGCACCAGAAAGTCCACCAGCTGCTCCACTCAGAAGATCCAACAGGGGTCGAATTCCTTCCAGCAGGTATCCCTCAGATCAATACGTGGTGTTATTATCTGACGGTTCAGAACCTGAATGCTTTGCAGATGCAATGGAAGATGAGCACAAGAAGGAGTGGAAAAATGCTATGCAAGAAGAGATGGATTCCTTGCATAAGAATCATACTTATGAGTTGGTGAAGTTGCCCAAGGGCAAGAAAATTTTGAAGAACAAGTGGGTCTGAGAATCAAGCAAGAAGAGCACACATCACATCCAAGGTACAAGGCCAGGCTAGTTGTAAAGGATTCGCCGGAGAAAAGGCATTGACTATGATGAGATCTTTTCTCCGGTTGTGAAGATGACATCCATAAGAGTAATCCTTGGCATGGCAGCAAGTCTCAACTTGGAGGTTGAGCAAATGGATGTGAAGACTGCATTCCTTCATGGTGAGTTGGAGGAAGAAATATACATGGAGCAACCTGAGGGGTTTCTTGTGAAAGGCAAAGAAGACTATGTGTGCAAGCTGAAGAAAAGTCTCTATGGCCTGAAACAAGCACCAAGACAATGGTACATGAAGTTGAAACTATCATGGGGGAGCAAGGCTACAAGAAGTGTAGCTCAGACCATTGTGTGTTTATTCAGAGGTTCTCAGGTGATGATTTCATCATATTATTGCTCTATGTTGATGACATCCTGATTGTTGGCAAGAATGTCTCTAGGATTGCTAAGTTGAAAAAGGAGTTGAGCAAATGTTTTGCTATGAAAGACTTAGGTCCAGCAAAGAACATTCTCGGAATGAGAATTGAGCGGGACAGAAATTGCAACAAGTTGTACTTGTCTCAAGAGAAGTATATTGAGAAAGTACTTCAGAAGTTCAGGATGGAAAATGCTAAAGTTGTGAGTTGTCCACTAGCAGCCCATTTCAAGTTGAGCAGAAAGCAATGTCCTACCACTGATGAGCAGAAAAAGGAAATGCATCATGTTCCTTATGCTTCAGCGGTTCGGAGTTTGATGTATGCTATGGTGTGTACAAGGCCTGACATTGCTCATGCGGTTAGTACTGTGAGCAGATTTATGTCCAATCCAGGAAGACCTCATTGGGAAGCCGTGAAGTGGATTTTGAGATATCTCCGGGGCAGCACAAATCTGAAACTTTGCTTTGGTGATGGTGAGGCAAAGCTGATTGCTTTTTCAGATTCTGACATGGCTGGAGATGTTGACAGAAGGAAGTCTACTTCAGGTTACTTGGTTACCTATGCAGGGGGAGCGGTGTCATGGCAAAGTAGGCTGCAGAAGTGTGTGGCATTGAATACAACTGAAGCTGAATTCATTGCTGTAACAGAGGCGAGCAAAGAGCTATTGTGGCTGAAACGGTTGGCTTGTGAGCTTGGTTTTAAGCAAGACAAGTATGTGTTGTTTTGTGACAACCAAAGTGCTATCCACTTGAGTAAGAATGCAAGTTTTCATTCAAGGTCTAAGCATATAGAAGTCCGTTATCATTGGATTCGAGATGTGTTGTATTCCAAGAAAATGCAACTTGAGAAGGTTCACACCGATGACAATGGGGCTGATATGTTGACTAAAGTGGTGACCAGGAAGAAGCTTGAAGTATGCCGCCGGCTCGCTGGCATGGCTGCCGGAAGGCAGTAAGACCTCTCCATGATGTCGGGAGGGGGAGTTTGTTGGGCTAAGTCCCTCCACATGGAGGTGTGTTGGCAGCCCAACATCAGCCCACACAAGTCCAACACATATGAACCGTTGATCTGTTCTGCATCCAACGGTTGTGAGTGTTTCCTGGTGAAGGGAACAAGGAGAAAACCCTAGCCACTCCACCCCTTGCTGGTGGGGGCTGCCATTCGTGAGAGTGAGAGAGAACACACAAGAGAAAACACAACCTGAGAGAGAGGAAGAAGAAGAAGCAGAGGTTCTGTCCAGATTTGCTGCATCTGACTAGACAGTGTTCAAGCTGGTGATTGGAGGCTCAAACGTGCTTGGATCGACCCCAAACTTGGTGAGCTCGTTCCTTACTTTGAGTACTTCGATCTGGTTAGCTGGTTTGAGGATTGGGTCAGTGGAGCATCAGATTTGAGAGTGGTTTGTCAGCTCTGACTGCTGCAGTTTCAGAACAGAGTAGTTTTGGAAGACGAACAGTTTGGGTAGGCAAACGATGTCCGATTGAGCTGAATTTTGGAGGGGATCTCAGGAACTCGTGTGTCTACTTGTCTGCCAAATTTGGTGCTGTTTGGTTTAGCGGTTTAAGAGCAGTTTACAAAACACTGGAGGGTACAGAAGCTGTGTAAACTCTGCTTTGCTGAAATCTTGCCTCTTGTGGCTGTTGTTGCTGTTGCCGGTTGGCAACGTGGAGAGTGTGTTGTAAATCTCTCTAGAGGTTCTAGAGAAGACTTTGTACTCATCATTCTCATAGTGAAGTTGTGTGGACCGGTCGGTCCACAGCCGTGGTTTTTTTACTCCTCAAGTTGAGGAGGTTTTTCCACGTTAAATCCTGTGTCACTTGTGCATGTTGTTTGTGTTATTCCGCTGCTTACTTGTTGGTTGAAGCTGTCCTCAAAGTTCATCACAAGTAGAGGGGGCTGTGTAGTGTGCATATTTGCCGTGCCGGTGAATTTGTGCAGCGCATTGTTGCTGTCCAGCCCCAACAGGGTACTACCCACTTTCTACTATCTTTGCGAGCTAGTGCTCCTTCTAATCAGTTACTACTCCTAAAAAGTTTTTGACGTTGCTTAATTAGTCCATGTGCATTTGATATCTCAAGCGTTTTTCTGCTGGAGAAGTGAGTGGAGCCATGTTAGCTAAGGGAGGTCTGCCTGCTGTGCGGTTCTCCATCTGCGACGTCTGGTGCGAGGACGTGCACCCAAACATGAACCACAGACTCTGCGTCCAGAATCTGTGCCCCTATGACAAGACCCCAAGGGTACTACCCACTTGCTACTATTTTTGCGAGCTACTCCTACTAATCAGTTACTAATCCTACTAGTTTTGGAACTTCCTTAATTAGTTCATGTGCATTTCGAATCTCAGGTAAATCTCACCTCCGACGACCTACTGTCTGCATGAGGTCGACCCCGTAGACTGCTACAACTCCAAGTGCATTTGACCATCTCGCCGGGGAATACAAGTACAAGAAGACGTAACAATTCACCAAACCTAGGCGGCCACATAGCAAGAGTTCTAGCTTGACGAAGAAGAAGAAGACAACTCCTAAATAAGTTTAAGTTTTTTCCAACCGCTGTTTCCGTTTTGAGTCATCATGTAGTGGTACGTATCCACGCATGTTGTTGTTGGCCACTAGGTCCAGTGTGTTTAGCTAAATGGTTTGTAATAAGGAGACTCGAATAAAGGGAGTGTTTCTAACGCTTCTGCTTCTGTAACCCCCGAACACATTGATGGCTGAGATTATCCCATATCCTCGTAATAAAGGGTAAGATGGTACTATTTCATAGCCCGGCTAATTATTTAACGATTCTGATTCAAGGCAGAAAAATAATCACCGACATAAATTTGCTAAATTGATCTATCACGAAGGCACACACATGTCAGGAACTACACATGATATATTTCATCACACAAACAACTATTATGTTTATTTATTGCTTAATCGTTTGAAAGCAAAAATTCAGCTAGAAGTACATTCTTTGCGGGCTGGAGTTTTGTTAGTTTCAAATATTAGTAATATTTTCATATAAAACCAGTCAAACTTTGTGACAGTTTTACTTTCATGAAAAATAGAAGTAAACTCTGTGCGGGACAGAGAGAGAGAGAGAGAGAGAGAGAGAGTAAGCAATAGCACTAGTCGGCCCATGCGTGTGGAGTACCGTGGCTGGGGACTTCAGGGCCTGCGTTGTTTGGCATGCCTGAGAGTTTCCCTGCAGGTTCCTAGCCTCATGACGGCAAGGCCAATTAAGGACAAGATCCTCGTCCTAATCAAGAGAAGGAGAAGGAGACTCAGCAAGAGGATGGCGTAGTCGAGCTGGGGACACATGCAGAATGGCCGTCGACCCCTAACTGTACATAAGAGCATCTCCAGCCGTTCGGCCCCCCAAGGCACCGAAAAAGAGCGGCCTGGGGCGAACCGGCGCTAGATTGGCCCCTGGGGTTCGTTTCTCCGCTGCCACGGCCCCAGATGCCTCCCCCCAAGGCGCCCCATATTCAAACTCGATCATTCCCGCTCCAAAAAATGTCACAATCCGGCGATCATCGCAATAGTTTGGCGATTCGGTGCCAGAGTTCGGCGATCAAATAAAAGGATACGCAGTAGTTCGGCGCACAAAAAAGGAAGGACGCGGAAGGAATGCATCAAACGTCGAGCTCGACCTTCGGCGTCGTCGGCGGCGTACGCAGGCTTAGAGGAGTCGGCCCAGCTTTCGGACTGGTCGGCGCGGCTTCTGTGCTGATGGGCGTCGCGGAGGCATCGTCGGTGGGGCTGGGCATCATGGAGGCATCGTCAGTCGGGCTGGGCGGCGGCGTCGGCGTCGCGTTGGCGTCGCCGGTATCTGGTTCAGGATGAGGCCTTGCTCCGCCAAGAACCACGCCTTGAGCTTCTCGTCGCCGCTCTGGAGCATGTCGGCGCCGCCCATCAAGAAAGCAAGGTTGTTGTTCCTCTTCTTTGCGGTGACGTTGGACCGCAGCAAGTCGAGTTTGACGGCGCTGTTCGTCATCAAAGCAGCCCATCTCGCCTCAGTTTTCTCTTCTCGCTGGGCGGCCCTAGTCTTAGCGTCGGCGAGGCAGTGCTCGATTGACTCCTGCACGCATGCGGCAGCCGACTCGGCGTGTTTCGCCTTCTTGGCCCATTTGTTGCCGTCCAGGCGCCCGTCGGCCGCGCCCGGGGTCGGCGCGTCTGGCTTGTACGTCTCCTTGGCCTTGGCGAGGGTGCGCCGGACAGCTGCCCACTTCTCGCACTTGTCGATCCGCTTGAAGACGTGGAGGCACTTAAACTCTAGGTCGCTGTTGTCATCGCGGAACATGGCGAACATGCTTAGCAACTGCGCCGAGGAAAGAACATCAGTCGGCGCTATCGCGCGCATGGGCGCGCACAGGGCGAAAACATGCTTAGCAACTGGTGCCGCTCTCCGGGCGAGCCGCGACCTCCTTGACGATCCCATGCCATTTGTTGCACGCCATTTGGATGAGCCCCCATTGGTTCGCCATCGCCTTCGACCCACGCTTCATGTGGACGCCTTTATAGTAGACGACCTTCCACGCTTCGGCGAGGCACTCCTCTTCCTTGGACGCCCACTTGATGCGCGGCTCGCCGGTCTTGGCTGTCGTCTTCTTCTTCTTCTTGCGTTTCCTCGTTGGCGTCAGCTCCTCCTCCTCTTTTTCCTCCTCCTCCGGCTCTTCCTCGCCATAGTCGAGCTTGTCATCCATGTCGCCGAGATCAATCGAGTCGTCTTGGGTAGTGAACCCGGGGGAAGCGGCGGCGGCAGCCGAGTCGGCTGCGATGATGTCTTCCATGTCGGCCTCCGTCGCGTCGACGTCGCCAAGATGCGAGGAGGAGGAGGCTTGCGAGTAGAGGCCGTGGTGGAGAGGCGGCGTCGGTGAGGCTGCGTGGTCTGGCGGCGAGTACGTGTACATGGGGTAGTGCACGCCGCCGAACGCGGGCGAGGGCGTATGCTGGACTGGGTGCCCATCGGGGAAGGTGATGTTGGGGTTGAAGCCACCGTGGGCGTCGTCATCGGCGTAGCCCGGCGACGGCGTGCTCCGGGTGGAGAGCCGGCGCTGTGCTGGCACCAGGCCGCGTACGGTCCGTGCCCCCCGGGTAGATTCATCATCACCGCGCACGCTGTCGTGGTTCTATGTCTGACAGTAGAAAGGGGGGTAGGTATGGAGAGGGAAGATCTCAGCTATGGCGAAGGTGTACACACGGGTTTTACGAGTTCAGGCCCTTCTCGGTGGAAGTAACAGCCCTACGTCTCGGTGCCCGGAGGCGGTCGATTGGATAATGTGTGTGATATAATAGGGGGTGCGAACCCTTGTGCCAGAGGAGCAGGGTGGCTTATATAGAGTTCGCCTGGACCTCTCCCGCTCTCCATTACAAGGGAGTAAATGTACATAAAGGGCTGGCATTACTGGTAGCGCTAGGTTTAAGTGCTATTAATTGCCTTAAAGACTACGGAGTGAATGCGTGTCTGTTGTATGCTGAGTGACTTCTGGTCTTCGGGAGGTCGAGTGATTCTCTTGTTAGTCGAGTGATAGTAGGTAGGGAGTCTCCCGAGTGACATGATATCGAGTGGATTGCACTCGACACCTTTGACCGGGGGTCTCATGTAGTCTTGACCTTCTTGCCTTCTTGGGTAGTGACCTTGGGTAGGACGCATAGGTCAGGCCTATGACCCTACCCCATGTCTGTATCCTTATCACGCGCCGCCTCAGCTTGTTCGGCCGCCTGCTCCGCCGCCACCATGGCCGCCGCGTGCACCGCTCTCTCCCTGGCCTTCTTGTCCCTGTTGCGCCTATCGGCGATGACGGCCTCCCGGCGCTCCACATCCGCCTTCTAGTCGGTGTTGCTCATGCCCAGGATCCTTTGCTTCGGCGGCGCCCTCGGCTTCCTGTGCTTCGGCTGGGCGACAGCGGCGGCTGTGGGATCCGTTGCGGCGCGGGGCATCACGTACTTCTTCGGCGGCATGGCAGGCGGAAGGGTAGGGAGGAGGCGGAGTTTGGCGGGAGGAATGGAGAAGAGAGGGAAGCCGGGGGGGGGGGAAGCGGGAGGAAACGGCGGGAAAAGGGCCTCCTCTCGCCGACCGAGCTGCCCCACACCGCTTTTCGCTTCTGCCGGCGCCCCCAGGCGACACCCGATGAGAGCAACTAATTAACGAGCGTTCCTTCGGAAGCCTCGCAACAATCAGCTCCACTTGGCACGCTCTCAGAGATTCGCCACGTGTCGCGCTCTGGGGGCTCCCGTCGGATTTTGTTTTTTGTTATTTTTCTGCATGCATTTTTGGCTTTTTAAACGGGTTTTTTCTGGGTTTTTTTATGTTTTGGTTTTCCACCGGTCTTCCCTAGCTTTTCGACCAATTTTTTTTGCGCAAACAACACGTTTTATTTTTTTCCTTTCGCGAGAGGCACGGCCGTGCCTCTTGGAAACGAAAAAATGCATTTTTTTCCTTTCACTTGAGGCACGGTTTTGCTTCCGCGAGAGTTACGGTTGTGCTTTCGCAAGAGTCACGGTCGTGCCTCTGGAAACGGGAAAAACGCGTTTTCTATTTTTTTTCTTTTGCGGGAGGCACGGTTTTGCTTCCCTGAGAGGCACAGTTGTGCTTTCGCGAGAGTCACCATCCCCGGAGCATTAGCGATGATGTCGCCGCTAGACACATTGAGCGGGGGCACGATTGATTTGCTTGTTCGCCGAGCTGGTCAATTTTTTTCGCAGCTGCTCGTTCTCTTGACCTATGATGTCTGACAGTACTTCCCAACCGCTCCGCTTGGAGATATGTCTGTTCAGTAATGCGCTCATAGTTGGTTCTTGGCGGAGACTCTGCCGGTTTCCTCAGGGCATCGAGAGTGCGCTTTGCATTCACCGGATCTACCTTCTCCACCGGAGGTGGATGTCTCTTTGCTTTCACCCCTTCAAAGAAGTCCTTCACGTGGGTCTGCACGATCGTCGCGTTTTCCTCCTCGGTCCTCTCTTACGGTAACTCCTCTAGAGGCTTGAGAGGTGGACCGTATCTGTATTGCCTCCCGCCTCTGGTTGTACTGCTAGACGCCGGAGCAGACGGAGCGGCTGCGGCGTTTGTCTTTTTTCGTGCTTGCTTACGAGGCGGAGGAGAAGGACTACGACGCGCCGGAGCAGCCGGGGCGGCGGCGGGTCTCCTCCGCCCTTGCTGGCGAGGCAGAGAAGGAGGAGGCTACTGGCTGCTTGTGCGCGCCGGCGCAGGCGGAGAAGGAGGCGGAGTGCCGCCACGCGCCGGAGAAGGAGGCCCAGTGCCCTGATCGTCACTCGCCCGAGGAGGAGGCGGTGGAGGAGGCGGAGTGCCCTGACTCGCCGGAGGAGGAGGAGGAGGCGGAGGCATCCAGTTCGGAAGGTTGATGAGCTCCTTCCGCCATAGGGATGGAGTCTTCAGAGCAGAACTCAGCCTAGTCTCCCCTTCACCGATAGGGTGGTCAACCTGGAGGTCCTCAAATCCCTCCGTTATTTCATCCACCATCACCCTAGCATATCCTTCTGGAATCGGTCGGCAGTGAAAAGTTGCGCCAGGTTCAGTAGGATAAAAAGAGCCAATAGCCGCCTTGACCTTCAAATTCATCCATCGCGTCATAATGTGGCAATTTTGAGACTCCGTGATAGCATCCACGGGATAGCTGGCAGGAGCCGTCAAGAGATGCTTCGGCTGAAGCAGCCCGGTGGAAGCCACGCTGCTTCTCCGCTGAGATGGCGGGGTAGCTTTAGGGGAAGCTTCGGCAGGTTGTTTGCTGCGATCTGCTTCTCGTTCCTCTTCTCGTTCCTTTAGCCCCATTACCCTTTCATGCAGCGCCTGCAGTTGGCCATGCTCCAGTTTCTTCCTCCTCTCGTGGGTTTTGTAACCCCCTGCATTCGGAAAACCAGCCTTCCATGGAATGGAGCCTGGCGTGCCTCGTGTCCGTCCAGGGTGCTCAGGATTCCCAAGGGCCATTGTGAGCTCGTCCTTCTCCCTGTCTGGAATGAATGTCCCTTGCTGCGCTGCGTTGATATAGTGCCCAAGCCTCTTGACAGGTATTTTCAGTTGCTCGTCCGTCCAACGGCACTTCCCTGATACAGGGTCCAAGGTTCCGCAGCCCCGAAGAACCAAGTCCGGCAATGGTCTGGCCAGTTCATTATCTCTGGTACGATCCCTTTATCAAGAAGATCATTCTTAGCCTTGGACCACTTAGGCCGGGCTTTGAGGTAGCCACCTGATCCCGTGCGATGTGAAACTGCTTCTTCGCAGCATTTTGCTTGTTTGTCACCGACATCTTCTTACTCTTTTCCGATGTCTTGTGGGCCACAAATGCGGGCCAGTGATCTTTGATCTTCTCATATTTGCCGATGAATTCTGGTGTCTCTTCTTTGTCGACAAACTTGTTCAGCTCTTTCCTCCACCTCCTGAATAGGGTTGCCATCTTCTTAAGAGCACAAGACTTGATTAATTGCTCTTTAACTGGCTTCTCCGGATCCTCCTCTGGCGGTAGGGTGAAATTTGCCTTCAGCTGAGTCCAAAAGATCATATTTCTGCATATCATTGACATAAGACACCTCAGGGTCTTCCTCCTTAGGCTTATACCATTGCTGGATGCTGACCGGGATCTTGTCCCTAACAAGAACTCCGCACTGAGCAGAAAATGCGTTCTTTGTCCGGATGGGTTCAAACGGTTCGCCGTCGGGCGTGATTCCTACGATCTCAAACCTTTCATTCGAGGTCAACTTTTTCTTCGGGCCTCGTCTCCTTACCGAAGTTGTGCTCGATCCGGAGGGCTAGAACAAGGAAGAAAGCCGAGAGTTAATTAATATGTGTACATATACCAAAACAATAGATGCATCAATTAAATAGTCAGCACGGGCTTAACTAATATATATATACCTGGCCGGACTCGGTTCGGTCACCGGAGCAGTCAGCACGGTCTCCTTCTTGTACCTCCATTGGGTCACCGGAGCCATCATGAACATAGCCCTCTTCTTGTAACAGCATTAATGGGCCGGAGCCATCATGAACATAGCCCTCTTCTTCACCAGTCCTTCTTGACCATCGGTGTCGTTGAGAAATGACGCAACGACATCACTTCCTTGTGCGATTATGTCCCCCTCATCGCTTCTGTTGCTTCGACTTGGGAGTGCTCCATAGTTTCTGCAAATATTTACAACATGTCAATTATTATTCAAACATGGTACAGATGGATATATATAAGTGGCAAACGTAGAACTAGCTAGCTAATCACAATAAGGAATCATGTTAGTGGCCTCGACGCTAGGTCTCTAGGGTTTGGGGTGGCCTCGACACAACGCTTCAAGGGTTTGGGGTGGCCTCGACGACAACGCTCTTTTAACTTGGTAAATTTGGGTGGCCTCGAGAGAGTTAATTTGTCGGGTAGGGGCACGGCGGGAGGGGGTAGGAGACCAACATCGTTTTCTCTCTAGGGTTTGGGTGTCCTCGAGAGTTTTGGTCGAGCGAGAGGGCCAAGGGGGGTGCTGCCATGGTATAAGTTATCACGGTCGAAAGGGGGTATATATATCGACCGCCCCTCATGTCAAAGTTATCCGGGAGGGGGTTATATCGACAACGACGCGACATACATATACATGGGAAAATAATGTTATCGGGGAGGGGTTATCGGTACCCCCCCTCGTGTTGAAGTTTCTTCTTTCTCCTCTATTCCTTTCTTCTTCTTCTCCTCTTCTTTTTCTTCTTCTCCCTCGAGAAAGGAAAATAAGGAAAAGGAAGAAAAGAGGAAGAAGGATTTCCCTTTTTCCTCTCCTTCTTTTTCTTCTTCTTCGATCTCCTTCTTCCTTCTTCCTCTTTTCTTCCTTTTCCTTATTTTCCTTTCTCCTCTACACTAACCTAAAATGCACTAACCTAAAATCAATATCTACTAACAACCTAAATAAAAAATTAATACATATATGGAAAAACATATATAAACAAAAAAATGCTATGAACATTATATTCATACATACATAGCCACATCCATTCATCATACAGCTACCACATACATATATACATTATATATATATATATGAAAAAATGCAATGAACAATAAAAATACACTTATGAAAAAATACTATGAACATGTACACATATATACACATACAAACACATATACACAAAAAATACAAAAATGCTATGAAAATGCAGGGCAGGGGGAGGCGAGCAAGGCGGCCGCAATAAGGCGTGGGCGGCGACAAGGGCACAAGCAGGCGCTGGACGGAGGGGTGCGGAGCAGGCTGTGCTCACAGGGGCGGCGGCGACGGCGAAGGCGAGCAACTGATGGCGCGGTGGCGGCTACGGCGAACGCTGAGCAACTGACAGGCGTCGGTGGCGGCGGCGATGGCAAGGTGCAGGCGAGGCGTCAGGCGGCGCGACGATGATGAGGAGGAGCAGGGGCGTCGGGGGAAAAGTGGGGGATTTGGTCAAAACTGCTAAGTGCTGTATATATAGCAAGAGCATTGGTCCCGGTTCGTGAAACCAACCGGGACTAATGCACCCTTTAGTCCCGGTTGGTGCCACCAACCGGGACCAAAGGCCCTTGTGCTGCCCGCAGCGCGGCGAAAGTTTAGTCCCACCTCGCTAGTTGAGAGGGTTCGAGAGTGGTTTATAAGCGCTGTTGCGCCCACCCTCTCGAGCTCCTCTCAACTGCAGGCTTTCGGGCCTAATCTCACACTATGCTGCTGTGGGCCTATTGGGCCTTCTGCGGGCCTGAATCCTTGCCCAGGTTGGGTTTCTAGACGTATTCAGGCCGTGGTGGCCCAATAGGTGGCAGTTTTTTTGTTTTTTTCCAGCTTTTTTTTTGTTTTTTGCATTATTTATTTTCTTTCGTTTTTTGCTTTATTTTTTAATTCTTTTTGCTTTTAGTTTTAGAAAAATTATAAACTTTCTGTTAGTGCCATTAGTTTTCAAATTTGAAAACACTTTTTTTGTTTTCTTCCTTGCTTTATTTATTTTATTTTGTTTCTACTTACAACAAAATACTTATTGTTGCTATTTTTATTTTTTTTCCAGTTTTTTTGTTTTGTTTTCTGCATTATTTATTTTCTTTTGTTTTTGCTTTATTTTTAATTCTTTTTTGCTTTTAGTTTTAGAAAATTATAAACTTTCTGTTAGTGCCATTAGTTTTCAAATTTAAAAAGACTTTTTTGTTTTCTTTCTTGCTTTATTTATTTTATTTTGTTTCTACTTACAACAAAATACTTAGTGTTGCTATTTTTATTTTTTTTCCTGTTTTTTTGTTTTGTTTTCTGCATTATTTATTTTCTTTTGTTTTTTGCTCTATTTTTTAATTCTTTTTTGCTTTTAGTTTTAGAAAAATTATAAACTTTCTGTTAGTGCCATTAGTTTTCAAATGAACTTTTAAAAAGTTGAAAGTTGGCATGGTATCATAAATTCACCCACATAGCATGTGCATGTACAAAACGGACAATGGTATCATACTCGTCTGTTACAAAGTTGGCATGGTATCATCATAATAGTTGCGGGAGAAAGTCTTCACTTTTTCTTCGCTTGTGTCATTTGCTTATTGCGCCGTAACCATGGATAATCTTCATCGTTTATCATGATGCTGGGGTCAGCCTTGACTTTGAAAGGAGGAATTTCATGAAACTTTTCATAATCTTCAGACATGTCTGTCTTTCCTTCCACTCCCATGATGTCCCTTTTTCCTGAAAGAACTATGTGGCGCTTTGGCTCATCGTATGATGTATTCGCTTCCTTATATTTTCTTTTTCTCGGTCTGGTAGACATGTCCTTCACATAGATAACCTGTGCCACATCATTGGCTAGGATGAACGGTTCGTCAGTGTACCCAAGATTTTTCAGATCCACTGTTGTCATTCCGTACTGTGGGTCTACCTGTACCCCGCCTCCTGACAGAGTGACCCATTTGCACTTAAACAAAGGGACCTTAAAATCATGTCCGTAGTCAAGTTCCCATATGTCCACTATGTAACCATAATATGTGTCCTTTCCCCTCTCGGTTGTTGCATCAAAGCAGACACCACTGTTTTGGTTGGTGCTCTTTTGATCTTGGTCAATCGTGTAAAATGTATTCCCATTTATCTCGTATCCTTTCCAAATCGTAACAGTCGAAGATGGTCCCCTGGACAACAAGTACAGCTCATCACAAATAGTGTTGTCACTTTTGAGACGTGTTTCCAACCAACTGCTGAAAGTCCTGATGTGTTCACATGTAATCCAGTCGTCGCACTGCTCCGGGTGTTTGGAGCGCAGACTGTTCTTGTGTTCATCGACATATGGGGTCACCAAGGTAGAGTTCTGTAGAACTGTGTAGTGTGCCTTAGACCAAGAATATCCGTCCTTGCATATTATTGAGTCCCTTCCAAGCGTGCCTTTTCCAGTCAGTCTCCCCTCATACCGCGATTTAGGGAGACCTATCTTCTTAAGGCCAGGAATGAAGTCAACACAAAACCCGATGACATCCTCTGTTTAATGGCCCATGGACATGCTTCCTTCTGGCCTAGCGCGGGTACGGACATATTTTTTTAGGACTCCAATTAACCTCTCAAAGGGGTACATATTATGTAGAAATACGGGGCCCAGAATGACAATCTCGTCAACTAGATGAACTAGGATGCGCGTCATGATATTGAAAAAGGATGGTGGGAACACCAGCTCGAAACTGACAAGACATTGCACCACATCACTCCTTAGCCTTGGTATGATTTCTGGATCGATCACCTTCTGAGAGATTGCATTGAGGAATGCACATAGCTTCACAATGGCTAATCGGACGTTCTCGGTAGAAGCCCCTCAATGCAACCGAAGCAGTTGCGTCATAATCACGTGGCGTCATGAGACTTTATGTTCAAACTTTTTCCGCCATATTTATTATTCCCATTATATTCAAGAGAAGCAGTCGGGACCTTCATACTATGCAGGCATTCAAAGAAGATTTCCTTCTCTTCTTTGGTAAGAGCATAGCTGGCAGGACCTTCATACGCTTTGGAGGCATGCCGTCTTTTTTCGTGCAAACGTTGCAGGTCCTCCGTGCCTCGCTTGTATCTTTTGTCTTTCCATACACGCCCAAGAAGCCTAGCAGGTTCACGCAAAGGTTCTTCGTCACAAGGCCACGTCAATTGAAGAGCGGACCTCTAGGTCTTTCCAAAGAGGGTAGGTCCCAAAATATAGATTTCTTCTTCCACATGGGTGCGTGTCCCTCAGCGTCATTCGGAACAGGTAGTGCGCCGGGACCCTTTCCAAAGATTACGTGTAAATCATTGACCATAGCAAGTACGTGATCACCGGTACGCATGGCGGGCTTCTTCCGGTGATCTGTCTCGCCTTTGAAATGCTTGCCTAGGTACACATTCTTCCTGCAGCTTTCCAGGCATATACTATCAGTGTCAAGTAAACAGTGCATGCATGCGTGGTATCCCTTGTTTGTCTGTCCTGAAAGGTTACTGAGAGCGGGCCAATCGTTGATGGTCACGAACAGCAACGCCTTTAGGTCAAATTCCTCCTGTTTGTGCTCATCCCACGTGCGTACACTGTTTCCATTCCACTGCTATAAAAGTTCTTCAAGTAATGGCCTTAGGTATACATCAATGTCGTTGCCGGGTTGCTTAGGGCCTTGGATGAGAACTGGCATCATAACGAACTTCCGCTTCATGCACATCCAAGGAGGAAGGTTATACATACATAGAGTCACGGGCCAGGTGCTGTGATTGCTGCTCTGCTCCCCGAAAGGATTAATGCCATCCGCGCTTAAAGCAAACCATACGTTTCTTGGGTCACTTGCAAACTCATACCAGTACTTTCTCTCGATTTTTCTCCACTGCGACCCGTCAGCGGGTGCTCTCAACTTCCCGTCTTTCTTACGGTCCTCACTATGCCATCGCATCAACTTGGCATGCTCTCCTTTTCTGAACAGACGTTTCAACCGTGGTATTATAGGACCATACCACATCACCTTCGCAGGAACCCTCTTCCTGGGGGGCTCGCCGTCAACATCACCAGGGTCATCTCGTATGATCTTATACCTTAATGCACCGCATACCGGGCATGCGTTCAAATCCTTGTACGCACCGCGGTAGAGGATGCAGTCATTAGGGCATGCATGTATCTTCTGCACCTCCAATCCTAGAGGGCATACGACCTTCTTTGTTGTGTATGTACTGTCGGGCAATTCGTTATCCTTTGGAAGCTTCTTCTTTAATATTTTCAGTAGCTTCTCAAATCCTTTGTCAGGCACATCATTCTTTGCCTTCCACTGCAGCAATTCCAGTACGGTACCGAGCTTTGTGTTGCCATCTTCGCAATTGGGGTACAACCCTTTTTTGTGGTCCTCTAACATGCGATCGAACTTCAGCTTTTCGTTTTGACTTTCGCATTGAATCCTTGCATCGACAATGACCCGGCGGAGATCATCATCATCGGGCACATCGTCTGGTTCCTCTTGATCTTTAGCAGCTTCGCCCGTTGCAGCATCATCGCACACATCGTCTGGTTCCTCTTGATCTTCAGTAGCATCACCGTATTCAGGGGGCACATAGTTGTCATCGTACTCTTCTTCTTCGCCGTCTTCCATTATAGTTTGGCATGAAACCCTTGTAAAGCAGGTGGGTGTGAAGGATTTTCCGGTCAGAGTAAGACTTCGTATTCCCACATATAGGGCATGGAGAACACATAAAACCATTCTGCTTGTTTGCCTCGGTCACTTCGAGAAAATCATGCACACCCTTAATGTACTCCGAGGTGTGCCTTGAACCGTACATCCATTGCCGGTTCATCTGCGTGCATTATATATAATTAAGTGTGTCAAAAATCATTACAAAACATCATGAATAGATAATTAAGTGACCAAATTAATAGAAGTTCATCATCACATTAAAACCAAAGTACATACATAGTTCTCATCTAACAATATAAAGCTCTGCGGAGCATCTAAATTAATTAAACCATATATTGAAACTATGTAAAACATTTCAATGCGAAAACAAATGCGATCATAATCACAACCAATGTTACAACTGATCCAACGGCATAATGATACCAAGCCTCGATATGAATGGCATATTTTCTAATCTTTCTAATCGTCAAGCGCATTACATCCATCTTGATCTTGTGATCATCGATGACATCCGCAACATGCAACTCCAATATGATCTTCTCCTCCTCAATTTTTCTTATTTATTCCTTCAAGAAATTGTTTTCTTCTTCAATTAAATTTAACCTCTCGACAATAGGGTCGGTTGGAATTTCCGGTTCGACAACCTCCTAGATAAATAAAATCTATGTCACGTTGGTCGGCATAATTGTCATAAACAATAAATGAACCAATCGTTATGAAAAGATAATATATACCACATCCGAATCATAGACAGGACGAGGGCCGATGGGGGCGGATACCAAAACCATCGCACTATATAAGATGCAATAATAAAAGTAAGAAAATTATACAAGTATCTATATAAACATAAAAGTAAGAATATTTTTTTTCCTTTCAGAAAGAAGATAAGAACAAGAGGCTCACCACGGTGGTGCCGGCGACGAGATCGGCGCGGGCGATCGACGGCGGTGAAGACGGAGACGGGACGTGACGGACCGCTAAACCTAGACAAATATTGAGGAAAATGGAGCTTGGAGGTCAAGCTTGGAGAGGAGAAAGCTTACGTAGTGTGGCTCGGGCATTCCATCGAACACCTCGTGTGCATAGAAGGTGAGCTAGAGCACCACAAAGCTCTCTCATCGCCGGCCAGGAAAAACAGAGCAGTGGGAGTGCTCTGCTCGCGGGCGAGGGGTATACCTTTGACAGGACGCGATGACGCCCTCCGTGAGCGACGAAGACTACCGTCCCACGTCCCTCGATCTGGACCACAGAACCGTCACCGAAGCGAACCGTGCCAGCAACGTGGTGATCTAGCTCTGAGAAGACGGTGGAGTTCCCCGTCATGTGGTTTGATGCGCCGGTGTCCAGATGCCAGAGAGGTTCCTTGGCGTCGCCGGCGCCCCCGAGGCTGACCTCAGCGCCCTCCTCGTGGAGATGTACGAGCTGCTCGCCGGGCGCGTCCAGATCGTGCTCAGTAGGCAGCGGCGTCACCTGCGCCATGAGGAGCGCAGGATCCTCGTCCTCTGCCGCCGCGAGGTGCGCCTCGCCCCCGCCGCCCTCGTCCTTCATCTTCTTGTGGCACTCGCGAACCCAGTGGCCGCTAATATCGCAGTAGCGGCAGTTGCCGCGGCGCTTGGGCCCCGTTTTTCCACCGCCCGTGCGAGCGGCACCCTTGCCGCGGTCATCGTGGCCCTTTCCGCGCCCCTTCTTGCCGCCGTTGGCCCCCCCGCTAGAGGACCCGCCTTGGTCACCGCGCCCCATCCGCGCGTTCCACTCCTCCAGAGTGAACATGAGCTTGCTGCCGCCCTCCTCCTCGGTGTCCAGCTCGTACCGCTCCTCGGCCGCCTTGAAATGACCGATGATTTCCTCGATCGATGTCGTGTCTAGGTCGACCAGGTTGTCGATGGAGACCGTGAGCTGCGAGTACCGCTTGGGCACGATCCGCAGCCACTTCTGGATTACGCGCTTGTCGCTGATTGCGTCTCCAAGCTCGCCGAGGCATGCGCACAGGCCTGTGAGACGCATGGCCAGATCATCAATGGACTCACCAGCTTTGTGTCGCATCTGATCGAACTCCCCCCGCAGGGTCTGAGCCTTCGCGTCTCGTACACGCGCGGAGCCCGCGCGAATGGCGCGGATCGCCTCCCACAGCTCCTGGGAGGTCTGGTGCTTGCGCAGCATGGGCAGCATCTCAGGGGGCACCGATCGGAGGATGAACTCCATCGCGCCCTTGTCGTTGTGGTACCCGTACTCGTCGTCAAGATCCTCCGCGCCCAGGATCGCGCGCCACATGCCTCTTGCCTGCATCCCGACCTCCATGAGGAGGCTCAACTCGGCGTAGTTCGTGCGGGTCAATGGTGGCAAGTTGGCGTGACCTGACACGACCGGAGCGAACTGCCTCGCCACCGCCAGCTCGCGCCCTTGGCCGGCTGCGGACTTTGGCGAGCCTTTGCTACCGTCGTCGTCGGCGTCCCCCGCCTTCTTCTTGCCATCATCACCTGCCATCCCAGGATCCTAGCAACGCGGCTCTGATGCCAATTGTTAGACCCGACGAACGAGCTCACGAGAGGGAGGGAGAGAGGAAGACGAAGGTGTTTTGCGCCGCATTCAACTTGCAGCTTTTCTGCTTTCTTTCTTCCTTCTTATTCAACGATTACAAGCTAACTGAAAACGAAAAAACAGGGCATGCACGGGTCGTGAGCACCGCCATCCCAGCGCTCCCCGCGCATCGCCCGCGATACGGCCATGACCGTCTAGTTCGTGCCATCCCACGATCGGGTCAGGGCCCCGAAGAATTCTAACAAACTACGACCAAGACGGAGCTCGGGTTATTCTGAAGAACAAGCTTCTCTGACGAAACTGACAGAGAATAAACACTACACCTATGATTGACGAAACTGAAAGTGTTCTTCTTCTGCAACCTATTAACTGACACTCATGGTCACAGTTTCGTGATCCAACTCTGACGTGCGATACAATTTTATGATTTATGAATCGCAAAACCAAAGGAGAGCAGTGCAGTGCAAATACCCCAAGCCTCTATTTCAGGCAAGGTTTTCGCTGTCAGATTAGACCACTTGTACGAAAGTGGCCTATGGTGAATCCTGTATGTGCCGCGTGGTATTATTTTGGTACACGGGTGTGTAGAAATGTGTTGTGGATTCGGTATTTTGTTTCAATTTTTTTGAACTGGTGTTGCGGTTCGTTTGGTTGCTTTAGTATTTTCGTACTGCATGTGGGGCAGGCTGTCAGTATGGAATTTGCGCCCTGACACCTTTTTCTGCTTCGATGCTTCTTCGTATCTCGGTTGGTCATCGGTTTGCGTCTTCGCCGCTGCTGCCCAATCGATTCGGTTCCTGCCGCTGTTGGTGAGATGTTGTGTGGCTTTCCTGAATGTATAATGTGGTTAGTATAATTCTGCTAACATCCATACGGCACCGCTCACCGCCGTACTATTGTTGCATATATAATGATAGCGTTGGGTGGTTCTAGAGAAACCCCGTCGATTCAAAGTCACCGGTCCATCGCCGTACAAAACTATAAATAGGCTTTCCTCCTTCACCTCTCGCAGCCCTCCCAGCCGTCCACGGCCATGCTCCCCACGCCTCGGCTGTCCCGACGGCCCTCTTAGACTGCCTCTCCCGGGCAACACAACGACGGCGGCGGTGGCGACGGCGACGGCGTACAGCGGGAGCAGGGGGAGCAGCGCGACCCCTCTCCCTTGACCTCCCTCAGCAGCGTCGTGGCTTGTCAGCCACGACCTCTAACCGTTGGCGGCTGGCGGCGGAAGCGAGCGGCTGGCCAGATGCCTCCTCCAGCCTTGCTGCGATTAGTATTACACAGATGGGTGATGCACACATACTTCACCCGGTGTATCTATTCATGTATGTTGTTATTAGCTAATTAGACAAAATTCCTCTGTTTGTATGGTGTTTGTGATGATGCTATCAATTCACTAAACACTAGAATACCGGTTTGTGCTTTCAAATCTAGCAAATTAATTTTCTCTATTCTTTCTTTTCCAAGCAGAAGTATTAGATCTATTCTATGCCATGAGTCTTACTGTCAAAAAATTATATAAGCAGCGCCTGATGATTATAGGTAACTTATATTAAAAACTTTGTTTTAGCAGCACAATTTGGATAAATTTGCAGTTTTGCACCAATGAAAAAGGTATTACATACCAGATAAAAGATAGAAGCCAGGCTGAACATCGTGATCCTACAGCAGATATGCCAAGTGCTTCCTCATGAAATGGATAGTAGTGTCGCTGATGAAAAAAGTAGATCGGCCAATCTAGGTAGCATCAGAAGTGGTCTCCATCAGAAAGTAAACTGCCTAATGCCATCTTCCGAGAAGGCTGGACATGCAAAAATTGACAAGAAAGTGGTGTTGGACAGTTTTCTCTTCAACAATGAATAAATTCATTTTATTACTGTATAGCCATGGTGGCAATCTTTTTCGGATAACAAGAAACAATTTGCTCAAATAATCTCAGCAGAGGTAACATTGCGGCCTATCAGGAAAAAAAAGTTAGCTATTTAATTAAATAGAAAACTCTGTCACTCATTGCAACAGATGCTAAACAATTAGACTAACTGACAGAAAAGTATATATAGAGTAGTTACACTTCTTTATTCCAAAAATAGATGATGGATGTTAATCGTACAAGAATACGAGTATGACAAACATAAATTGATCACATATATTATCACCACGGGTCGATTTAATTGGGGGTAATTTTTCTTTGCGATGGAAACAAAGTGGAATCAAATGATTCAAACAACCAAAAGAAAGGGAACAAAGGATGCTTACGGAGCTGAATGAGTCAGGGTGCTCTACTATTGGATTGCAAGTAATAATAGGTAGATCCAGCGACTCAGTGGCAGATGTTAATCGACCCCACAATGTCAAGCGGCCGCCCTGGCTTTGCCCGGAAGTCACCACTGAAATTACAGCAAGAAATATGAAGTAATTTGTATCTTCCATGCTGGGGTTGTACCAGTGTATTGACTTCGTCAATGCACCACCCTGGAAGAAGAAGAACTGTTTGTGGAGTGGGGAATTTCTTTTCTGAGGAGAAATATGTTTAGTACGTCTCTAAGTTACTGAACTGTCCCCCTAGATAAAGATGAGTTTAATATTGCCCGTTGACACACAGAAGGCCTACTATCACATACCGCTTATTGGACTATCTACCATTAGTCTCATTACAAAGCCCACATATCCAGCAAAGAAGCTTACATCAAAGAGAAAGCTACAAATTGGATGATTGGTCTCTATGCAATTGATGTTATACTTATTTTATTTTCGAAAAGGGGATTACCCTGGCCTCTGTATCAAATGATGCACACAGCCGCGCCATATTATTAAACATAAATCAAGTTGCAGTCAGTGAGTTCTGGACTTATTTCATCAAATAGTTTTCTTCTATTTGAACTCAATTTCTTCAATTGCTCTGAGCTATGAGCTTATATTAGCCGGGAGCTCATATATATTTGGCGTTGTGAATGCATTTTAGTTTTATTTATGAAACCATTATGTGAACTCCTTACGTTTTTCTGGGAGATGTGAATTCAGATTCATCTATGAGTCATGGTTGAAGAGTCCCTTGCCAATGTACGGAGGTCTACATACGTGTGCCACTTCTACCTACAATTCCATTGCTGCTTTTGAATAAGGTACAACAAGTGCAACAAAACAGATTGCAGCAAGTAGCTTATGGACTGAAATTTGCAATATTACTCATTTGTCATATTGTCGCTCATTTGATCCTGGCTGTGAAACTAAACGTGACATGCTTTTCTTCATGTAATTTCCAAACGCAATCCATAATCAAGCAAAAGATTACAACAAATCGTGACTTACATGTTGCTTGCATTCAACATCTTCAGGACCTACACACGCATCCATCTCCTCCTCCGGCCGCTGCTGCCATCACGCCACTTGCTCAGGACCTGCACAAGGCATCGTCTTCTCTTCAGCACCACCCTCGCCACTAAAACACTTCTCCAGTAGGGAAGGGCGAGCTGCGCCAATGAGCCGAGGGGACGGCAAGCACCCGCAGAGAGCTGCACTATCGTGCACAGGCGTGGGGGAGAACCCGCAGCGAGCTGCGGTATCTAGCGCAGGCATCCGCAAGGCGAGGACGAACTGCGCCGGCGCCTGCAGACGTGGACGAGAACCGGCAGCGAGTCGCAGTGGCTCGCTCCGGCATCAGCGTGGGTGAGCACCGTCGGGGAGCTACGGTTGCTCGCACAGGCGTGGGTAAGCTAGGGCGGAGAGCTGCAGTGGCTTGCACTGGCAGCGGTGAGGTTCGACGACGAGCAACCCGTGACGACAAGAGCGAGGTAGCCTAAGAGCAATCCTTATCCAACCTTTGCGTCGATGTTTTCCTCCAGTTCAGGTCCAGTCTTTGCGTCGACACAGCCGACGACACGACCGCGGGGGGTGTTAGACCACATGTGTGTGTATGTAGTGTACATGTGTATGTATACGAGTAGAGTACCAGTGATCGTGTGCGTGTGTTAGTGGCGCACGATCCCTCTCCCTGGACGTTCCTGTAAACTGTATATATGCCGCAGCCGAAGAGCTAATGAAGTGCGTTGAATCTCATAGCTAGTCTCCCCTTATCATGGTATTAGATACCGGCGACCGGACCAATCCCTTTGCTCCGGCCGACGATCCCGCTTCCGCCGCTATGGGTGACAGCCCCAGCTTTCCTTCCTCCCCTACTGCCGATGGCTCCGGTGTTCCTGTCACAGTTGCCCCAGATCCAGCACCACCTGCCCTCCCTCCAGCCTGCCCTGTCGCTGGCGTTCCTGCTGTCGCGGCCGCTTCGTCGCCGCTTCTGACCACCGTCTCGCTGGCAGTCCTGTAGACCATCGCCATCCGTCGTCACGTTCCCATCACCCTCGATCTGCTCGTCGGCAAATACGTGCAGGTGGCACCGCCACTTTGACACGGCGATCGGCATGTTCGGCCTCCGCGATCACGTGGACGGCGAGGCCATTCCGCGCTTCGATGACCCTGACTAGGCGATGGCGGACTACGCCGTCATTCACTGGCTGAACACCACCGTCGCCCCCGACCTCCTGGACGTCGTGATGGCGGATGAGGACACCACCCTCACCGTCTGGACGGCGATGACGACATCTTTCGCGACAACCAGCTCGCCCGCGCCGTCTACGTTGACGCCGAATACCATGCCGTGGTGCAGGGTGATCTGACGATCATGCAGTAGTGTGCCAAACTGAAGACGTACGCTGATCAGCTCCGCGACCTTGGCCAGCCGCTGAATGGCAAGGCAGAGCATGTGCTCCGTACCCTAAATGACAGTGTGCGCGCGCTCCTCTTCCACGCATCGATGCCGCCGCGGTTCTAGGCTGAAGCCCTGAACACCGCCACCTACCTACAAAACATGCGTCCTTGTCAAGCCACTGCCCCTCGCTCTCCCCACGAGCTTCTTCTGGGCATCGCTCTTGACTACAGTCTGTTGCGTGTTTTTGGTTGCTTATGCTACACTAACACTGCTCCTACCGCACGCCACAAGCTTGCCGCTCGCTCCATAGCATGTGTGTTCCTTGGGTATCCTTCATATCACCGTGGCTATCGCTGTTTCGATCCCCAAACTCGCCGCGTCCTCACCTGAGGCCATGTTGTGTTCCACGAAGACGTTTTCCCCTTCGCTCGACGCATCGCTTCTCCACCTGATCCGCCCCTGCCCTTGCCTGCTGTTGTGCCACTAATTCTGCAGGTGCCCGCATCGAGCTCTATTGCCGCGCCTCCCTCTGCTCCACAGCAGGGATCGCTGGCTGCCATGCCTTCTTCATCAGACGGCTCCAGTTCTGTTGCGCCCTCCTCGGGTTCGAACGGGGCCGTTGGATCTGGCGCGAACGACTCCCACGTCAGCATGCAGGCCACACGTTCCAGCTCCACTGCTCCTTCCTCATCGGACGGCTGCGGCTCCTCGACACCTGCTGCTTCACCCGGTGCCTCACCCCCACTGGCGGGGCCTGCTCCACCGCGTCGGATGGTCACACGTGCGCAAACTTGGATCTTCTGTCCCAATCCACGCTACTACGACGCCGCCACTGCCTCAAGTACTGTTGTTCTCTCTCCGCTTCCCAGCTCTGTTCGTGTTGCCATGCATGACCCGATCTGGCTGGCCGCAACGCGCGAAGAGTACAACGCTCTCGTCCACAACCGCACCTGGGATCTGGTGCCTCGTCCTCCCGGCGCCAACTTGATCACTGGTAAGTGGGTGTTCAAGCATAAGCTACGTGCTGACGGGACGCTCGAACGCTACAAGGCCAGGTGGGTGGTGCGCGGTTTCCGTCAGCGCGCCGGCGTAGACTATGGCGAGACCTTCTCGCCAGCCGTCAAGCCTGCAA
This sequence comes from Aegilops speltoides, assembly GCA_021437245.1. Lineage (NCBI taxonomy): Eukaryota > Viridiplantae > Streptophyta > Magnoliopsida > Poales > Poaceae > Aegilops > Aegilops speltoides. Next base: position 594,929,019 of record CM038147.1, read on the forward strand.
CAATCCGCATCGTGCTCACCATTGCTGCATCGTGCCGCTGGCCTATGAACCAGCTCGACGTGAAGAATGCTTTCCTGCATGGCATGCTCGAGGAGGAGGTGTACTGCATCAGCCCGCCGGCTTTGTCGACGCCGATCGTCCCAACCACGTATGTCGCTTGGCCAAGTCTCTCTATGGCTTCAAGCAGGCCCCACGCGCCTGGTTCTTGTGCTTCGCCGGCTTCCTCAAGACGATCGGCTTCACCAGCACGCGCTCCGACTCGTCCCTGTTCTTCTACGCGCACGGGGACGACACGGCCTTCCTCCTCCTGTACATCGACGATATCATGCTCACTGCCTCCACGGTGGGCCTCCTTGAGAGCGTCGTCGTCCGCCTCACTAGCGAGTTCGCCATGAAGGATCTCGGCTCGCTCCACTTCTTCCTCGGCATCCGTGTCCAGCGCACCACTACCGTCTTCTTCCTCTGTCAGCGCCAGTACCGCATGGACACCTGCAAGCCGTCTCTGACGCCCATCGACACCAAGGGCAAGCTACCGCAGGCTGATGGGCCGCGGGTCGATGATCCCTCTGCCTACCGCAGCATCGCCGGTGCGCTGCAGTACCTCACCATCACTCGGGCCGAGCTGGCTTACGCAGTGCAACAGATCTGCCTTCATATGCATGATCCCCGCGTTTGCCACCAGAATCTGATCAAGCGCGTGCTCAGGTATGTGCGTGGCACCCCAGCGCTCGGCTTTCACCTGCATGCCTCGGCGCGCCTGGACTTGCGCGGCTTCACTGATGCCGACTGGTCCGGCTGCCCCGACACCCGTCGCTCGACCTCCGGCTTCTGCGTCTACCTCGGGGACGCCCTCATCTCCTCGTCGTCCATACGCCAAGCCATCATCTCTCACTCCAGCGCCGAGGCGGAGTACCGCGGCGTCACCAACGCCGTTGCCGAATGCGTTTGGCTCCGACAACTCCTCGGTGAACTCTGCGCTCCGGTGACCACGGCGACCCTCATCTTCTAAGACAATGTTTCCTCTGTCTACCTCTCGGCGTGTCCAGTGCATCACCGACGCACCAAGCATGTGGAGCTGGACATCCACTTTGTCTGCAAGCGCGTCGCGCTCGGCGAGTTCCATGTCCTTCACATCCCCACCAAGCAGCAGCTGGCTGATGTCATGACCAAGGGCCTGCCCAAGGACGTTTTTCTCCAGTTCAGGTCCAGTCTTTGCGTCGACACGGCCGACGACACGACTGCGGGGGGTGTTAGACCACATGTGTGTGTACGCAGTGTACCTGTGTATGTATACGAGTAGAGTACCCGTGATCGTGTGTGTGTGTTAGTGGCGCACGATCCCTCTCCCTGGAGGTTCGTGTAAACTGTATATATGCCCCAGCCGAAGAGCTAATGAAGTGCGTTGAATCTCATAGCTAGTCTCCCCTTATCAGATTTTTATGTTGCAACAGATAGAAATATATTACCAATAATTTCCATGATGAGACGACTTGGTTACACTGGGAAAATCCTGGTGCAGGTGCGGAAGACATTGGCGTCCTGCTCAGCTCCTCCCGGCACTCGTCCTCGCCGAGCATTGTTAGACGAGCCGTGGCTTGCCGGCTTCAGCCAGGGCACGTCGGGCACGCGTGCGTGTGTGTGCCAGACATGGCGTGCATGGTCCGGTCCGTCGTTACGCTAGTAGCGGTGTGTGTGTGTGTGTGTGCAAGCATGTATATGTGCGCGTGTGAGGGTTTGCTAGCGATGGAGCCGGTGGTGTGACCCGTCGCCCGGGAAGTTAGTGGCCGCGTCGTCCGTGTACGGGCGTGACGGGAGAGCGAGCCAGGTAGGCCGTGGGCGAGTGGGAGCGCCGTGGGCGCAGCGTTCATGAGTATAAAATAAACAGCTCGCTGACCCTCTGTGTATTGCTGGGGTTGTGTTTTGAGTTCGTGCTCAGAAAATACATAACGACGCTGTACGTGCGGCGGCGGGTGTTCGACCGCCCTGTAAAACCTCATGTGCCCATCTCCATCTCTTTCACCTCGTCTCCGGCGATCACCGGCCGGCGGCTGTTCCGTTTTTGCGCCAACAAGCACCAGCAGGAACGACACACCACCGGGCGTCTCCTCACAACGCCTCCGTGCTGCCAGCTCTAGCAGGAGATTCTCCTCCGCCTCCAACCCATGCAACGTCGGTGTTATGTGAGCAAACAATTAATTCCATGGCGATTCCTAGGAGGCTATGAAATCAATTAAGAGGGGGTTCCGGTGGAGAGAATAATTGGTGAATCTGTAGGAAGAGAGGGCTCCGCCGGCCGCCGTGTATTATGGAAAAGGGTTTCCCCCGCTTTGTATTACAAAGCAACCACCGATACATCCAACGATAGGTGTTCGGGCCGCAGCACAAACAAGCGCAAAGAAAAACAGAGAAAAAAGAAAGACAAACAAATGCCAACAACGGCAGATCAACGAAACGAAGATGACCGGCGACCGCCGCACCCTCCGGAGAAGTACCACCATGTCCCCAACACTCTGAAGTGTCGCGCACCAAGCAACACCTTTAAGAAGGAGGCGCCGCCGCCGCCGCCGCCCCTGGTATGGGGGGGGGGAGTGGGGGGAGGGGTGTACCCGACGTCCTTCAGGAAGGTCCGCCGGCGGCACCCACAGGCGTCGCCGCATCTGGGCCGGACGAGCCATCAGAGATTTCTCCGAACCCAAACCCCCACCACCACCCCAGACGAATCCTAGTGCACCGTCCATCCCGCCGCCCACCAACATGTGCCACCACGGTCACCGAATCAAGTCCGCCGTCTCCCTAAGGTCACGACACGAGACCTGGAGAACGGGAGAAGAGATAGTGGCCTCGGGGGCATCCGCAACATCGCCGACGTGAGGGGAGAACCACCACCGCCACCGCGGAGCAGACCGGACGCACGAACAAGGGTTCTGCCAGGCGCCGAGGCCCGGCCGGACCCAAAATGGTCCGGACAGCCCCTGCCGTCACGCTGCAGCTCGCCGGCCGACGAAGCCGCGACCCATTTGGCGTTGTATGATGCTGAAAATTTTTCCCGAGGAGGTGACCTTGAGCGCTTCAAATTTGGTAACCGCTTAGAGCTAGAACCAACAGCTTGATTGACATCTTTTTTCAGTAACATATCAAAAGTCAAAAGTCGGCTAGATTTTCTTGCATTGCACTTTAGCTTCATTCTTCTTCCACTTGCCAACCTATAGACTCTTGGACTTAACAAATTTGGCATGAGTGTTCTCTTGCACTTGTGGTTGCCCCCTGAGTGTAGGGTTCTTGATGGTGATTTTGATCACTTCCTTGCCATCGGGTTGCTTATCAAGCACAACCTGTCTCCCCAAGACCTTGTCGGCCACCTTGTCTTTCCTGGGCTCACCAACAATGACATTCGCTTTAAGCAGATTCGGCTACCTCCGGCCGAATGAGCAGCTTCTTCCCCTCCAAATTTATGCATGGTATTCATTGGAAAAAGTTGTTTGTCAACTTGCATTTCAGAAAAGTTCAATCGTCCGTCATTAATGGCCGATTATATCTGTCATCGAAAAACATTGCAATCATTAGAAGCATGAGAAAAGGAATTATGGTACTTGCAATAAGCGCACCATTTCAGCTCTTCAAACGGTGGTAAAGTATGAGATATTGTAATAATTTTAGCTTGCAGCAAAGCATCAAATATTTTATCACAATTCGCAATGTTAAAAATAAACTTCATCTCTTCATCACGATTCTTATGAATCGATTTCAGATCATTGCAAGTAAATGGTTTGGCCTTTGACGGCCAAACAAATTCAGTAGCATAAATATCACCTTCATCATCCAAGTGATCACTATCATATTCAACCATATTCATTTTAGGACGATCAGCTTTATATCCATGCACTTCTTTGAGATCTTTGCTTCGGCTTTCCTGAGCCAAACCCCTTTGTAAGACTTGGTTGATATTTAAGAACTCGTAACCTTCTAGCTTTTCTCTAATAGGAGTTCTCAAACCACTAAGCACTGGGTCTTCCAAGTCACTCTCGGTTATCACCAAACTATAACACCGATTTTTTGTTTCTCTTAGTCTCTTGACGTAATCGGAGACCGATTCATCATGCTTCTGTTTGACCGCTGTTAGATGTGATAACTTGAGTTCATTGTCACATCTATAAAAGTGATCATGAAATTTCTGCTCTAGCTGCGACCAAACCCGAATGGAACCATGTGGTAAAGAAGAAAACCATGAAAATGTGGTACCAGTTAATGATAAAGGAAACAAACGCACTTTCAATTCATTTAGTGAGCCTGCTTCACCCAGTTGTGCTAAATATTGACTAACATGTTCCCATGTGGTTTTCACGCCTTCTCCATTAAACTTAAAAAAATCTGGAATTTTGTATCCCGGAGGGCACTGGATGGCATCAAAGTACTCAGGATACGGTATTTGGAAAATCCGATTGCGTGGTAACTGAACTCCAAAATTCTCTTGAAGCATCTAGCCATCTCCTCTCTAAAATTAGCTAGGGCATCGTCTATAGTAGACGATGAAGCTCATTGCAGTGGCATAGGAGGAGTAGAATTACTAGTTGTAGGTAGGAACTATGGCATGTATGCCGAACCATAGTTCGGTAGTGGCCGAGTGTTTGCACCTGTAGGTTGGGTTTGGTTCGGCGTTGCCACCGAACCTGGCATGCTTATGATAGGATTAATGGTGGCAGCCACAATCTTATTTGCTTGAGTAGGGTATTAATTCATCGGCATGGGAGACCCCGATGAAGTAGGTAAAGCCAAATTAGGGTTTTGCACGCTAGCAGTTATACCACCATTACCACTAGATGATTGAGATATATTTTTCTGAGCATTAGTATTTTCTATGAAAGTTTGATAGACCAGATTGTTACCATCAGTAATATGACACTCAATCTCAGTGCACTGCTCAGGAGAAAAGGTAGTACTCGCTAAGGGTTTAACCTGCTCGGTTTGAAGAGGACGGAACTTGATTTTTCAATCAGAGTGATGTTGCCTTGGCGACCCTTCTTGAATTTAGCAAGGAGCTCCTGCAAATCCTTCTCTTCACACGCCTTCTTGTACTCCTCATAGTTTTGGCGATGATCGGCTGATATCTCATCAAGGCTGGGCTTAATGCTGTTATCGGTGTCTACCTCAGATGGTTTGGGAAGATCAGACATGGTGGATGATGATGACTGATCTTTAGTCCCCAGCGGGGTCGCCAAAAAGTGTGTTCACACACGAACACGTCACAGTGTACCCTCGGCGGCGCGCATGATACGCGAGACACGTCGCCGAAGGAGGCTCACTGGAAGCGCAATACGCAAGACAATCTGGCGAGCACTTTTGAAGAGCCGAAACCCCACACGGCCCGGAGAGACCCCGCCTGGACGCACGGCGGTGATGGGCCGCCCTAGGTCGGTTCGCCCGCCCCCAGGACTTCGTAGATCGAAGCTCTTCGATGCGAAGAACACCGACGAACGAGAAGTAGAAAACTAGGATAGGAGATAAAAGTTTGTAGATGGGTTTTGCGATTGTGTGTTGTGTTTTCAATAGGCCATCATATAAGAGACGGATGGACTTTCCATGCAAGGAACGGTTAGAATTCACATTGAAAATGCTAGTTTGGGTCCAACTCGGAATCCAAACTTTTCAAAACTGTTCGGTTTTATAGCCTGGCTGCACGTTGCGGGTCACTTTTGAGGTAGTAAATGACCTCGGATGAAAATGCCCCCAATAATATATTTACTAGTTTCGACGAGGCGAACAATTTTTGTGTTGAACATTTTTTCAATTCGAGGCCATATTCGTGGCCAAATCGCTCGCACAAAACAGCTAATTATTCACGCAGCTCATCAGACATACCACATGTGTGTCTAGTCCTAGGCGTCATATTTTGCTCACCGCAGGGTTGCCCTGTGCGGGCTCTAACTTTTGCATACGACCTCGGATTGGGACGGTCTTTATGTGAAAATCGATTGTTTAGACGAGACGTGGACAATTCGTGTAGATCGGTTTTCCATATGGGACCGTCTTGGGGGCGTAATCAGACAAACAGTGTTCTGAATACAAAATCTCAGTACTTCAAACACAACTTCGACCTTAGAGATGAGATCGAATGGAATGGCTATGACCCAACTATAAAAGTTTCTCCGTTAGATGATTCAAAGCTTTCTCACTTTGACCACTTTTCCATTTGAGGCCTTTTTAATTATGTTTTTGAACATACCAAAATCTGGTGTCAACGGATGCGCTTGCAACGCTTGGATTACTACTTGGATCCCTCCTCCGTGCTGTTGGAGGTGGACCTGCCATCTCGGTTACGGGCCACGAAACTATCTCCCCTAGGTAGCTAGCTATGTTGTCTAGTCTTCACTGTGCGCTGCGTGAAAATGCAACTATGGAAATGTGGCTAGACTATATTTAGTTCTATGGAAGTGTCGGTTTACTTATATATTAAGGTGTCTATTTCTAGCTAGTTATATGGTAACATGTCATAGGTGTAATGTATAAACTGAGTGATGGCATGCATACGTAGCCGTACATATACTGGCGTGCGGTTTCAACTGGAAGTAGAGCTGCAGAGATGATATGGCTATACAGAAAACTCAATGAATCTACATCCATGTTCCATGTATCTATTCATGCACCGATCAATACTGCATCTGCGCTACTGTGGTGCAACATTGAGGGAAATTCGTGAACACGTGATGGAACTAAACATTGTTTGGATGGGCTTCTAGCTCCCCCTATTGGTCTAGTTTTTTTTTTTTTTTGTTCATGCAGTAGGGAATCCCTCTCCGGTAGCAGCAAGTTAGTCTGCTATGTTCCATGCTGGTGGCAAACTAGAACTAGAAAAGCTGAATTGACAAGTTAACAAGGTGCAAACAAACAGTTACAGTACAATCGAGTAAGAGGTACGTAGGTTCAGATTCACATTGATCGTGTCCCAATGATGGCTGTAGGCGCATTGCTTGGGACCACTGCTAGACGACAGCTTATTTCCTTGATGGCACATGCCGACGAGCTGACCTCCGGGCCGTAGGGTGTAGCAGTAGCTGCTCTAGCATTGCATCCAGTTCCTCTTTTTCCTGGAGCTCTACATCGGCTTTATTGCTCTCCGCCAGTGCGCGGGCCTCTGTTTCATTGTGCTCTGCATCACCTTCACTACTCTCCGCTTCAGCTAGCTTCGCCAGCCGCGCGCGATCGCGTAGCTTCTCCCAATGGCTCTGCACCCGCGGCGTTACACACTTGTTTGGCAACGCTTGCTGCTCTTGCGTTGCAGCCAGTTCCTCCGTTTCACCGTGCTCCGAATCAGCTTCACTGCTCTCCTCTACAGCTCGCTTCGCCAGCGCGCGGGCAAGTCGCTTCGCCACCCTGCGTCGCACCCACTCTGGGTTACGCTTTTCAGCTCGCCTGGCCATCACATGGCGGCGGGCACACTCTGGCTTCTGTTCGAAGGACATTATGTCAACACATTTGGGTTGCTGCTCTTGCGTTGTAGCGGGTTCCTCTGTTTCACACTGCTCTGCTTTGGCTTGACTGCCCTCCGCTTCATCTAGCCACGCCAGCGCACGGGCACGGGACACGAATCGTTTCTCCCTTCGGCGCTGCGGCCGGGTCATTAAACTCTTCGGTTGCAACGCTTGCTGGGCAGCTTCCGCTTGCAAAGGCTCCACTTCAATTCCAATCTTGGGTTGCGACGTATCGTCGGCAGGGATCTCCATTGTAGATATTGCCTTCTCTTGCCCAATCACAATCCTCCTGCCAGCAAAAGATAGGCTTATTCACTACTTCCTCCGTCCCATAATATAAGAACGTTTTGACACTAGTGTACTGTCAAAGACGTTCTTATATTATGGGACAGAGGGACTAGTTTACTACACTATTGGTTTACTATCACATAAATTGGGAAATAAGCACGTTCAGAACTGTGGCATGGAATAGAACAGCTGGCAGTCTGGAAACAAATATATACAGATGAATGCATGTTTGAACAAAGAGAAAGCTTGATAAATTATCTGAGACAACACCATCTAATTGTTCTCTACCTACTGAGCATGCAGCGAATTAGGGCCAGTTATTTTGATGCCTTTTTTTTTTGGCTTTCAGAATAAGCTAGCCCCTACCCAGCATATTTTAGAAGCACAACCAAAAAATACAATTTTGGAAGTCTTAGTTAGTAGATTTCTAAAGAAATACACTTGGCTGGTCTTTTAGAATAAGCTAGGTAGGGGGCAGATTATTTAAGTTTATTCTAGAAGCCAGCAAAAGAACTGGCCCTTAGTCACTCTAAAAATGAAATAAAAATAACAAGGACATGAGGTACCTCTGTAAGCCCATCAAACATGCGAGACCGATAACACCTCCACCACCACCTAAGTTAATGGTTCTCATGAGCCTAGCAGATATGAAGCAATCAATTATTACAAAATTTCCAAGACAATAATCCATGGGCAACGAATTTAGTACCCAAATCATTGCCAACATTAGTTGATTCCTTTTGTGCAAACATGGGGTGGGGTTCTAGTTTGGAAGGCCGTGTCATACTATGGTGATTACCTGAAATCAGCGGAGCTCCACACGTGAATGATGCCATGTTCTGTCCCTGTAATAAAAACTGGAAGGTCATTTGGATTGGCTAGAACACAACGAACTGGAGACATAGCATGCAGCGTACGGATGATTTTCCCTTTCTTCAAGTTCCAGATCTGGTTTGAAAGAAATGTGGCATAATGGGATTTAGCAACTTATTATTATTTGCAAAAAGAGGCCATTCCAGCCTCTCCAACCAGCATTAACGTGATGCACCTACTCTATACCTTTGCAGTGCAATCCGTAGAGCCACTGACCAAATAGAGTTGATCTCCGCGCCTGATAAAATCAAGGCAGTTCACACTCTTCAAATGCCCAGGCAAAGAGTATTCAGGGTCCGCACAATAAAGATTCCAAACCTGAACATAATCAAGAATATACATATAGATATATATTATCCTAAAAAAAGAGTACACACACACACACACACACACACACACACACACACACACACACACACACACACACACAAGGAGGACTTGAGGTCTAGTAGTCACCAAAAAAGCGAAACAATCTTCGTGAAGTCAAAGTTTAGTTACGAAAAAAATAGAGACCTGCCCACACAAACCTTTATTTTGCCATCATCAAACCCACCCGCGAAAAGGTAGGGGTCCACTGGGTTTAATACGACCGTCGTTAGGTGGCCATGGGCATGGAATATTTGTGTCCACTTCCAGGCCTTGTCCCAGTCTAAAATTCCTAGCTCACCATGGGAAGTTGACAGCACATATGGTAGGGTTGGATGAATGGCTAGTACCGGAAGGCTGGGCATGTAACTAGGAGATTTAACATGCGTGATCTTTTCGATTTTTGTTACACACGCACAGTCATACAGATGGAGGTAACCGTCATGTGTCCGAGCTACAATCCGTTCCTTTCTCACGATAAACTTGATGATGCTTACTGCAATGAGAGTGGTCAATTTAGTTAGTACTCAATGACAGTGTGTATTTATATGATGATACAACAGCCTTTGGTGTTGTCAGTCCTAGATACGAGTCGGAAAACATACCTGCATGGTCCGAGACTTTAAACAAATTTATCGGGTACTGCATGCCATACAAAATAACTTTGTTAGTTTTACGGAAAAGGCCAAGGCATGCATTTCACCTGCCAACATCTATACAAATGTCTAGCGCTGCATAAATTTTAAAAATAACATGACTATATATTTCTGCAGGATGCATTAGCTTGCCTTCATCTCATGGTTCCATACGCGAGCATGACCACTTCTATGGCCTGTTAAAATCCTGTGCAACAACAAGGAATGTATCATAGAATATAATGACATCCAATGCGACATATTCATTTGAACAAAGGAATGGAAATATGTACATGTCCATACTTTGCTACCTAGCACAATAGGCACTAACCATGGCTCTGTTGGATGTGCATCTATGGAACACAAATCGTCAGGATTATACTTCACCGATACATTCTCATCCTACAAGAAAAACTCGTCAAATCAGAAACAAGGGTTGATTTTAAGTTGGATGTTCCCTACACGCAGGTTGACCAGAAGTGGCATTAGTAGTCAAATTGTTCGCAGAACAACAAATGTATTGAAAAGATGGAGAGAAAAAAGTGTTGATTGAGTTAGTGTGCAATAAAAAGAACTTCGCAAAATAGAGGACCATCATGTATTAAGGAACTTCTGCCTCTTGATTGTAACCTTGCTATAATGAAATAAAACTATTTCACTCGTAAAATAAAGAGGCCTGCATCGCTCCACCGGTGGTCTAAGGTCTACCCGGGCTGACGATCGATCATGGTCACTTGTTTATGACCAGACAATGACAATCAAAGTAAGGGCGCAGCCCATCAGTGATTTGGCCGAGCCCATTTTACATATCACCCACTCTGATGCTCATTTAGTGCCTCCATACTCCGATTGACGTGTAGCTATGGTCCCCCGCAAAAAAAAGACGTGTAGCTATAGTGTCTTACATGGAAACACGTACTACATCCGTCCTAGTTTATTTGTCCCCTTCGCATTTTGTGCCAAATTTTGACCATTATTTTAATTAATAAAATGATAATGCATGTCATCAAAAATAATATCATTGAATTCGTATTTGAACATAGTTTAATGGTATTATTTTTTATGACATGCATTAACATTTTGTTAGTTAAATCTAAGGTCAAAACTTGGTACAAAAGACAAAGGGGACCAATAAATCAGGATAGAGGTAGTATGTCTCAGAGTCATCAGAATATCCGCTAGACGCGAGTGGTACTGGATTTTTTTCTATGCTCTTTTGGAGCTATATATGACGTGGGCAGCGAAAGCGGGGGCAGGCCGCAATTATTTATTGCGCTTATTGGGTTTTGAAACCTGAACCTTTTGGTTCTAAGTTCATGCACCTAACCAGTTCACCCATCAGACCGATCTAATAAAAGAGACAAGATAGCACATTATACGTCAACACTCCCCCTCACGTGTGGCTCCCTCAGGCCTAAACATGGATCAAAAGTGGGCTGCAATTTAATTGCGCCAGCCGGGTCTTAAACTCAAAACCTTTTGACTCTGATACCATGTAGAAGTGCATGCTCTAGCCAATGCAATCAAAAGACCGATCTGAGGGAGAGGGTCGGACATTATACTCCAACATTGAATACCCATTTAAGTTATATGGATTTTTGGTTGTTGGAAAGATCGACGAGCTCCCATGTATTGTTGATGTACATTGACCCCAACTCTTGTTTCATAGCATGACGGCAACAACCTTCCACGTGCTCACCTGTGTGTGTTTTGTTGTGTGCTTGTGCATCAATTAGCTCAGAAGGGTGCTTGAATCGTGCATTTGTGTCTCGTCGTACTTGTACGCCTCGCAGCAAGCACGGCATGGAGTTGATTGGCCACTCGGGGCAGTACTTCTGCCAGTGCGCTCCGTCGGGCTCCACGTCCGGCCAAGGCCTTCCGCTGCAGCGTCAACGCCAGGTCGCGTCTGGCCTTCGCTCACACGCAGAACTTGGTCGCGGAGGTCGAGCAGCGCGTCAAGACGGTGCATGGCGTCAATAGGCGGAGCGAGGTACAAAGGTTATGGGACCATGACAAACCCGGCGACCCCGGCGTGCAGGCGATCGGTGTGGCTAGTAGCGAGCCAGCGACGTGCTCAGGAAGCTCAGGGAATGCGCGGGCTTCGATGAAGCTTACGGCCGCCTGAGCGATGAAGAAACCGACGATGCGCGGCAGCACGGGCGACGCGGTGCATGGTGGGCGAGACGCGTGACACCCCAGGCGATGCAGGAGCTGATGATACGGCCGGCAGCTCGCTTGCCGGTTTAGGAAGCCGTCTATGCCGCCATGGCTAGCACCGGGAACGAGCACGTCCTAGTACACCACCCGACGTTTCTGACACGACCATGACTAGTTGCGACTTACGCAGCTCCCGTAGCCACTCGCATGAGGATGCAGTCCACCGCGTGTAGGAGCTCCCTCTAGGCAGTAACAAAGACGATTGTCGGCTGGCCAACCAGCTCGATCGTCGGACAGTTCCCGCTTCCCCTAGCTTCCCAGCGAGGAGGCTGAAGTAGTCTCCAAGCAGTGCGGCGAGCGCGGTGACCTCTACGTGGATGCTGTTGGTTGATGGTGTTCGATTTCGTGGGACCCACCTGCAGGTGTTGGCTCACTCATCGATCCTGGTCTTTCCCTAGGAATCCTCTATTTAGATACGACCTCAAGGTTCAAAACGGCCAGGATCAGTGAGGTTAGGGTACCAATTTCAGGGACTTAGACGTCAGGGTTTACTTAAGGCTTCCCTCCAGAATGACGCGCTTGGGTCGCCTGCCGCATTTTCCTTCGTGTGACGCCCGTTTGACACAGCGGATGGAGCTGTACGTTTTTTGTGCTGTTTCGTGGCTTCTAGGTTGTCTCACTACCTGGTCTATGTGCCGCTCCGAGCACTTCTTCGACGTTGTGCGTGAACCTGCTTCAACGCGCCTCATGTCATGGATTTCTGGCTTAACATCTATGTCTGTTGTTGCAACTTGTCCGCATGATGAGAAAAAAACACCCCGACCCTCCTGAGCCACCCCGCGAGGCGACCGGGAGGCGCACCCAAATCCCATCGTCGGTTCCCCACATCTCCTCCTCCTTCCCTTGCCGCCGCCAGGTGTCGTGACTGCGCAAAGCCCGACCGGTGTCCGCGGCAGTGGGGCCACGTTTTCCCCTGTATGTGCTGGTTGGCGCGAGCCAACAAGTATCGTGTGGTGGGGCGGCGCTAGCACAGGGCGTGGCGGAAGTAGCTGGCGGCGGGGTCATGGGCTCCAGCAGCGGCATGAAGTGTTGTGTGCAGGGGGTGCGCATCATGCCACCGAAGGTGGCGAGTCTGGGATTTTCATAGATCTGGTGTCCCTTGGCTAGGGGTGGCTCGAGGTGGTGTGTGAGGGCTTCTCAGGTTGGTTGTAATGGTAGTATCATAGCTAGTATCATGCATGCCAACTAGGCAATTTTGATGAGGTGTCATAGAATCAAATGAAGAAAGAGAGGGATGAGTATCATATCATAATACCATATCATAATAAATATTATACTACTATGTGTCATGCATGGAAATAAATAAAGTACTACATGATACTAGTAGTATATAATACTATGCATTAGGGAGGTGGTATTATACACTAGCATCATATGCATGATACTAGTATATGATACTTCCCATTACAACCAGCCTCAGGATCGCTGCAGGCGCTAGATTACTCCGTTGTTGTCTGCAGCGACCTCCCTAGTGGTGTGTGCTTGCCGGCGACCGGCCAGATTCGTGCGGAGCTGCCGCTTGTTGTTGGCAGGCGGCGCGCGGGGCTGGCTTTGACCATTCGGGTTGGGGCGTTTTGCGTGGGCCATGGGCGTGGTGTTCGCGTGTAGGGTGGCCGTGCCATTGCTGTGGTTCGCCGTGGATTTCGATGGTCTCTCTAGCGGGCGTGGAGACAGGACAGGGGGCGGTGGGTGGTGGCCATGGTTTTGTCTGTCGTTGGTACGGCGGCTCAATGGCCGGAGTTGCCGGCTGCCATGACGGCTGACCTCGTGATGGGGCAGCGCCCACCTCGTTCAGATGCATGTGTCGGGAGCTGATCGGCGACCCAGATTGGCCGCTGGGCATGGAGTTTGACATGGTCCTTCTGCCTGTGTGGGACGCTCCTCGCACGAGGTCCGGTGCTTGGTCGCCTTGGAGTCGAGCTTCTTGGCCTTGGGTCACCGTCCATCAACCCAAGGTGGGTCCTTGCGACTCGGATGGGGAGATGTCTTCTCGTTCTAACGTCGGTGATGGTCCATTGATGTGGTGGTGACAATGTTGTGCCAGCTATAGAACCGATGCCTCAGACCACGGAGTTGGCATTGTCTGAGGTGTGCTCGACGATGACCATCGGCATTCACTAGCTTATGTCCCCCTGGCCATCGGGACTGGTGGGGATTGTAGGCGTTGGCTGATGGTGGCGCTGACACCGACTAGGTGACTGATACCAGCTTTACATGCGGTGGTCTGCACACTTTGAAGCAGGCGGTTGGTTCTGGGGGCATGGAGGCCTGGCGGCAGCCTTGGAAGGTGGTCCGCATGTTGGGTTCTCCGACGAGCTCCATAGCGGCAGTGGTGGCTACATCTCTTGGCTGTGTGGGCGGCAAAAGGTATAGCGGTGGGTGGCTCGAGCAGACTCTTGATGTGAAGGCGCCCTGATACGGATCTGGGGATCGTAGCTCGTCTCTCTTATCCTGGTACCCTAGTGATACCGAGGAGCTACCGAGCGAAAGCTCTGTGCTTTGTTGGCGACGACGGTGACACTTCCGAGCGCCACTTTCTTGTTGAAGACGACGTCGTGGTGCTCCTCTTCGTGTCCAGGCTCCGGGTGAAAACATTGTTCGTGGACTAGGCAGTGGCGACGCTTTGCGCCGTTCTCCCTCCCGAGGGCATTATCGTGGAGTTTAGGTGTACTAGGATGTCGCGCGGCGTTGTACTTCTTTCTTCCTTTCTTATCTTTCAGTTGCATCGTCGGTGCATTCTGCGTGATCCCATTATCTGGGATCGGCTTTGTAAGAGGGCTATCTCTCCACCTTGTATCGTTATGTCGTGTGCTTTGTTTGGTTGTTGACTTATATATAAAGCAAGGCTAAAGCCTATTTTGAGAACTTGTCTGCATGATACAGGTCACCACCTATCTCGCCCCGTGTCGTCGTCTTTTGGGGTGAACACATCGTGTCGCACTTCCAGTGCCACGTCTTCGTCTGTAGTGAAAACTTTCATGTCGCTTTTGCGGCCGCTTACGGGCCTCTCGTCCTCTAGTCGACCGCATAAAGACTGCTTCTTCATGGATGAGCACATGCAGCTTCCGCTGGATCCACTCCAGCAAAGATAACATTTGCATCCATAGTATTGACGTAAGTTTCGGAATCATACCCCCCCCCCCATCCTAGCATTGACACGAGTTTCCGAACCATGATCATGATGGAAAACGTTTTCTTCCGTCAGCTCGACAATTTCTTTAGTCAACACTTGAGAGTCTGGATCCTCCTTGTCCATAGATCATATATTCATCGTTGGCTTTCTCAGCCATGAGCTCCCTTTGCTTTGGTGCTTCCTCACAGTCAGCCTTGAAGTGACCGAGTTGGCCACATTTATCACACCTAGCTTTTTTATGTCAAACCTCCTCCTTAGTAGTGCAGCCTAATTGTCCAAGTCAGCGAAGTTCTTCCTCGCCGAGCACTGCTTCCCCTTTGTCTTGGCGCTGCTTGTTGATCCACCTTGCTTTTCTTTTGACATGGCGATCCATTGCGCCTTTGTGAGCATAACATGCTCATCGTTCCCCTCGTCTCCAATACTGTCCGCATACGCTCAGAGCCTTGTACCGTCCTACGAGAAAGTCGATGGAGAGAGTCATGAGGTCGACGCACTGCTTGATCCCCATGACAATTTTGCAGGTACTTGGGGGTGTTCATATGAACTGACGGACAACCGAGGCCTCCGTGAGGTTTTCTCCAAGCGCACGAATTCGATTGACGAGAGTTACTACCCGCGAAGTGAACGCGTCCACGGACTCGTCGTCGCCCATGACCAAAGTCTCATAGTTCCTTAGGGGAGTTTGGAGATTGGCTTGCTTGACGCGGGTTTGTCCCTTAAACATGAGCTTCAGGGTACCCCATGCCTCCTTCGCCATTGCTTTGGCGATTAAATGTTGGAGGACATCCAGCGGCATCACCGAAAAAACCGCCGATGCCGCTTGCCGATCCATCTGGTGCTCGGCTCCCTCCTTCTTGTATGTGGTGCCTCCTGGATCAACCGCGTCCTATAGCTTGTTGTCTCGAAGACCACACTCCATGAGGGCCTGTTAGACCCTGAAGTTCTTACGATCAAACCGTGGGTACGGAGAATCGGGCATGAAAAGCACTATAGCCGCCCCGAACACTTCTACGATCTCCTTGCCCGTCACGACCTTTAGTTACTAGAAGATCAACATGACCTTCAGTTACTTCGCCAATACGCAGCTATGTAGCTAACTTAATTATCGTGTACAAAGCTCGCGTACAGAACTCACTAGAAGGAGGTTGTGTGTATGTTCCCTGTTTGCTAATATCATCCAGCTATTCTTCTACTTAAGACTTTTCCTATTGCGATATCGGGCACATGGACGTATATGGGGTTGCGTCGAGTGGACGCACATAAACTTCTTTCCTCCTGTGTGGTCACATCCTTCAAATCTGAGTGGCCGCCGCCCACAGGATCGGTCACATCAAATCAGAACGAACACGCGCACACGAAAACTTTGACCGAGGGCACGTGTCGTGCCCCTTCTTTTCCCTCTTTTTATTCCTGTTTTTCTTCTTTTCTCCACGGTGTTCTTGACTCAATACTCTCAATACTTAAAGCTATGACTTGCTACGTACGTATATATATGCAACCAGCCGAAGCCATGGCTAGCTAGCAAGCCGACTTAAAGACCAACTCCTAAACCTATACGGCAAGCTGCCAAATAACACTTCCTGATCCTAAACCGACTAACACTAGTACTAGTATGACACGGACACACATTGCTACCACATGTGCGTACAGAATTAACTAATCCTAGCATGACTCTACCTTTCTAATCTAACACAAATGCTACTTGGACTTGACACTATTCAAGATTATGCTAACAAAGGTGATGCCAATGTCTCTATCCACCTGGCATACAAACTGTTGCAGGGTGCTAGGCAACATTTCGTTGCATGTATTTCATCTAGATAGAGTCACTAATTATAGATGAGATCTACTGTTGTAGCTACCACTCATGTTTGTTGTATGCAATCCGCCACTACAAGCACCACCCATTTTGTACTATATTCACACATGATCTATGCAATTATGGACTCTCCAAGTCTATTCAATGAAGATTAACTGAGAGAAATGTTTTGTCGTGGAACTAACTCACCTCAAATGTGATATCTTCATACTGCAGATAAACAGGTTTCAATATCACCTCGCGCACCATATTCCCGAACTGTTTTGCTTCCTTGAAAAATTGATCAGACTCAGATTGGTTTTGAAATACAATGATGCACTCATCTCCGAATAAGCTGCTCTGAATAACAAGATCGAAGTCTTTCTTTTCCTTTAGCTTCATCTCCTCTTTTGTTGTCACAACTAATGTGTAAGTGGATCTTTCAGGCACAATGCCGTACAACGGCAACTTTGTGAAGCACCATGGGGACTTGCCACCCCTGTCTACAAGTCTAAATGCCACCTTTTCATCGGTGTTATTTGTTAGGTCCAGTGAGCACGAGATGGGCTCATTAGGATGATAGGGGAACCGAAGTTCCACTGGGTGGACCTCAAGTATAGGTAGCTCGTTGATGGACCCCGCAATTTCCTGCTAAACAATTGAATCATTGTTTAGCCAACTAAGGGTGCGGACAACTGGTGTACGCTGAATTAATAAGTGTTTATTAAATATCCGTATGCATTCTAAAATTAACATGAGAGAACAATCTGCATTGTGCAAAGAACTTATTACAACTAAAACTACTACTCGACTCCCTGAAGATTCAAAGCAAAATGCAAAAGATAGCATTAATTACTTCACTGACTTCTCCGTTTACATAGAACTAATTAATTCACCTTAGACGTTGTGTCTCGAGCATGTTGTCTCGTATCTGCACTTAACTGCTGCTTACTGTCATCTGTTGACTGCTCCTGATAATTCACATTATCGAAATCCATAATTGCTACAGTATTTCCTTTCCCAATCACAATGCTGACATATAAGCGGTATATACCCACATAATATTATAATTCTGACATAATAAATAGGATGTATGGAAATATACGGTCTAACAACATGAATATGTACCTTTCCATAGCACATGCGAGATGGTAGGCAGCTCCAACACAACCAATATTGATGATTCTTGTAAGTGTCGGGGGGTTTGAATATATCCTGTGAATTTGTCAAATGGATGAGTAGTGCATCTGCTTCATAAGGGAAAACCGTTACTACACTAATTTCAATTTACCTGCAATTTTTGGTGCTCCACAAAAAAATAGCACCATCGTCTGAACCTATAATTAAAGTCTGAAGATTTGGCTGGTACAGGACAGCCGTAACTGGAGATACAGAAGCTTCAAGTGTGTGTGCACATATCTTCTTCTGCAAAGAAAATATCTGATTTGGAAGAAATAAAAAAATCCAAGCATGAGTTGTGAGAATTGCTATATCTACACGTA
This sequence comes from Aegilops speltoides, assembly GCA_021437245.1. Classification (NCBI taxonomy): domain Eukaryota; kingdom Viridiplantae; phylum Streptophyta; class Magnoliopsida; order Poales; family Poaceae; genus Aegilops; species Aegilops speltoides. The sequence goes on from CM038147.1 coordinate 594,947,297, forward strand.
CTGCATAAGCATGTTTTTCTCTGAGAATGGCAAACCTTGGCAGTATGATCATCTGAGCCTGTAACCAAAAACTCTTGACTGTGGCATGTGAAGAAATGCAAGCAGTTCACTTTGCCCACGTGCTTAGAAAGAGCATAGTTGGATTTGCGAGAATCAAGACTCCAAATCTGCACAAAAATCATATATGGGAGGTCATCATCAAAGAGAATAAAGGTATAGCACCAACACTTCATCATGCTAAAATCGAGGGAGAGAGAGAGAGAGAGACAGGGAGGGAGAGAGAGAGAGACAGAGAGAGAGAGAGAGAGAGAGAGAGAGAGAGAGAGAGAGAGAGAGATACCCTCACACCATCATAATAACCATTAGAATGGTTACTCGTTGAAGAAGTAGCAAAGGTGTTATTTGGGTTAAATGCGGCATGATAAATTTTCTCATCGGATTGAACCTTAAATGTCTGCGCACATTCCCAACCATTATCCATGTTCCAAAGTTTCATGTGTGTACCCGCAGAAAGCAAATACGGCAAGGTTGGATGAACGGCTAGTGAGTAGAGACACCCATGGCTACTGGTAACAACTCTTATACTTTTGATCTTTTTCATATCTGTCTCGTAGCTGTACACATGGAGGTAACCATCTTCCATGCCAGCAACAATCCATTGCTTTCGTTCAATAAATCTAACACACGTAACTGCAGTGAGACAGAAAAATAATTTATTAGGATGGAACTTTGCATGGTGGAGGTACAATTAACAGAAGTCAGAAATCATGCCATTTCTCGCCGGGAGTTTAAGCCAACCCACTTTTCTTTGCTGGTATATATAAATTACCGTATTAGTTAATGGATAACAAAGCATGGTAATCGAAAAAAGCATCACTGTTCCATGCCTGTGAATGGTCCCAAAAGCCAACATGCCCATTGTCTTGTCTTATCATTACCCTGCCACAAAATTGTTAGCAAAATAATTAGCCCCAAGCATATCACTAGTGCAAAAACCCTTATAGGGTCAGTTATTAATGGAATCTCACTAATAAACCACTACTAGTGGCGTGCCAATAGACGGGGCACACCTTTAGGCCTCGTTTGGTTTCAAGGGATCCCAGGGGGATCCCCGCAATTTCCCCGGGTCGGAGAACCACGGGCCGAATTGGCCCGGGTAGATCGACCGCGTCGTTTGGACCGCATCACACGAGGGGTAACCCTGCCCGATCCACGTCCTTTCCACGGGGAGGAAAGCCACGACCCTAGACATCGGGGAGGAAAACCACGGCTCGAGATAACGACGGCGCCGTCGACCAAGATCCAGTGCCCTGCCTGGCTGCCTCCTCCGCGTCCGAGTTCCTCCACCGGCGACATAAGCGACGCCCTCGACCCCCTCCGTCTGTTGCTCAGGATCCAAGCTCCGCCCCTCCAGCAACGGTGATGGACCGCGGCCGTCACCGTCCTCCGTCCCCGGATCTCTACTCCGCCTCTAAGCTCCGGCCACCTCCGGCGACCGCGACGACGACGGTTCTCTGTTCGTTTTCTACCTCCTCCGGTCAAGGTTAGCCACAACCTCCTCCCCCTCTTCAACCTCTATATATTTCTCCAACTCTTGCCTTCACCGTCCTTGATGAACTTGAACGTCCAGATCCAGGAAAGTGAGCACATCCTCCTCTCAGATCATTTTCACCATCGTCAATCTCAGGTGAGCACTAGATCTGTGCACAATGTTTGGTTGCTGATGTTTTAGTGGTTGTCCAGAAGAACTACACAATGCTAGATCCAAGAATGATTTATTTTCTTGTTCAAACTTCTTGCCTAGAGTCCACGTATCATACCTGTGGCTCAGTTTTCATTTTCATAGCTATGTCTCGTGCTCATCAGACTTTATGCATGTCGCTGCTCCTTTGTGAATGGGCATATTAAACACATTGACATGTTCTTATAGCAAGTATGAATAATGCTTGGTAGATCAGTAGATGGTACATGTTGTGTGTTATAAATTTATAATTCCTTTGATCAGTAACCAGAACATTGGACTCTCCAGAGATTATATTCTGTCTATGATAAGAGCAAGAATTTTTATACCCATGCATACTAGGACAAAGCGGTTGTGCTTTTCCTTCCACCAGGATCTCGACGGCGAGAGGAATCTATGTCATGTCCAACCATGGCGACGACCCGGTGTTCGTCTTGCTCCTCCCCTCTTCCACCTCATATAGCTTCTTGTCATCATGTCCCTGCAATGATAGTTGTTGCTCCAGATCCAAGACGTGATTGCACTCAGGAATTATTATGGTCTGGAGTACAAATCTTGGAGCGCGGTGAGCACAAATTCCATATCTTCCCAAGAACAACTATTTTTTGTACTATTTGATTTGTCCACCCGATGCATAGAGAGTCTCTCTTTAAGCCTGACTGCATGTAGTCTCTCTTGTCCTAATCAACATTAGTTGAAAGAGATGGAGCAAAGCGAGATTTCTTGGGTGACAAACATATATTGGTTTATGCATAGTTTTCTAATTTTGCAGCTCTTGTGCCGGATGTTTATTTTTAAAAATCAAGTAATAGCAGTGAATAACAGATTTTAGGCCACTTATTATGTAACCTCCTAGATATTGATCAGAATTTCTGAGTCCCCACCTAATTCTACCTGCATAACTCTGCCTAACCAACAATAAATTAGTTAATCTTTGAGTTCATTATCATTTTTTTCTGTAACAATCCCCTTGCATTTCTAATGTAACCACGATTAATTGCCTAGATTTATCAGTTGAGTTCTTATCATTTTGCAGCGGTCATAGTGAAGTCATGTACTCTTCAGAGGTACTCATGCCTTTGCTGCTTTTCGTCGATGCTTCCTCTGCTTTGGAAGTGCAAAACTATGATCTTAGTGTGAATTATTCTAGCCATTTTAGTATCTTGACCATGCCAACGGTATATGCTATGTTTTACAATCACTAGTTGGTCCATGTGTTTTCTTGGTTAGTTCTCTGAAATAATTTTTTGATTGCCAACTATCATGTTCAATGCACCCTAGTGACCAATATTTAATTTGACTGCAGAAGAAACATTTTGCTGTATGGTACATGCTCTTATCCATTTCATTATTTCAGTAGTATGGTGTATTGCATTTCAGACTTTTCTGTGTAGTGCATTTTTATACTTTATGGGTGAACTGATTAAGCCACTCTTGTCTATGTTTTAGACTAATTACATTGCAATTTAACTGTAGGTACATGCTTCAATGTCAACTTATCGAAGGCAGCAAGTGCCCCTAAAACATCGAGCTGCGGTACCTGATGTCAATGTGGAGTGGGGAACGAGCTGAGCAAAACTATTGACCGTCACCTTGCAGCTCATCTTCTTCAGTAGTGTGTCCGCCTCTTGGGAATTTGGAGTTTTTTGTATTGTACGTACAACTCATTAGCTCCTATGCTTCTGCTATAGCTAACCTTTTGCATTAGTTTTAATGGTGCAGTCCTAAAAATTGAGTACCAATCTTAACAATGATGGATCATATTAGGTGTAATGTATATGTATTGCACACGAAATGATTTAGGCTATCACTTGTTCGCGGTGAAATGCAGACCAATATCTTAACCTTGATGAAGTGATGAAATATCAGTTGTATTATTTTTGGAAATTTATTTATTGAGTTCTGATTTTTGTATATGCCTGTGGTTTTTGTAGTTTTTTTTTTCAGAATTATTTATGTAATTTTATGTGTGATCTGATGTGTATTATTGATACATCTGTGTGTTGCACGTTGGGGATTTCCTTCCCTCCCTTCGTTGCCATTTGGGCACCAGTGGCAGGGGAGACATCTACCCCTGGTGGGAGGGATCCGATGTGCACAGGAAAAATCCCCGCTCGGGGCTAGGTGCCCAGGTTTCTTTTTCACTGGCCACCAAACGAGGCCTTAGTGGGAACGCGTGGTTAGATCCGCCATAAGTTACTAGTGGCTGTTGACTCTATTAGAGCAAGTACAATAAGGTGACGTAGGCAGGCTGTAAGACATTAAATATTATATTATTGCTTACTTGGAAGAAAGATGAGAGGAGAGAGAAGAAAAGCGGGCTACTAGTTAACAGCCAGCTGCAGCACGTGCTCCTAGGTACTTTGTGAGAGAGTGAAGTGGGCCATGTATCAACAAAGTAGTACATATTTATATCTAGCTATTGTACTTGTTGGCTATAAGCTTGGCTATATGTGACATGGCAACGTCATATAGCCAGCAGCTGGCTATATTACAATTACTAACCTTACAACTGGTCTGGCCTTCAATGTGGGAAACACTAGTAATTTCATTCGGGCCCGCTTATAGGCCCCACTTACAAGTGGTGTGCCTTGTGGCCAGCACGCCACTAGTAACTTATGGCGGCTCAGTACTGGGTCCTACTTACTAGTGGCATGCCATGTGGCCTGCATCCACTAGTAAATTTGTTATTACTGGCATGTGGCAACTACGGCCTGCCAATAATTGACTTGTGTTCAGTGTACACATGTGAGGCACTCTCTCCTTCCTCCTTTCCTTCGCTCCTTCCTTCTCTCCTGTTGTTATTTTCTTCAGCTCCCTTTTACAGATGGCACAATTTAAAAACCAGCTAATTAGGCCTGGTAGATCTAGGCATCTAGCTAATTGATTAACTAATTAATTCTTATCTTTTCTCAGCCTCCTCACATGTTATTGTTTAGCTACCTCTCCTCCCAAATCTCCAACACCTAAATCCGTTTCCCCCAAACCCTCTCCCTCTCACCACCACCATCTATAAAGCATCACTCGCTCGATCGACGTCTGTGTTCTCATCGTGCCTAGGTAAGAACAAACTTTGAGAGCATGCATCATTGTCAATTTTATTGAAATGTACATTGTTGTGGACATATGTGAGATGAGGAAATTATGTGTTCGGTCATCGAGCCATATCGTTATGTCGACAAGAGATTTTGGTAACGCATGTATATTGCTTGTGAAACTGGTCATCGACTCGAGGAAACAACTAAATTTATTTTTTAGGGAGTGTATTTTAGTTGCCAAAGTTTTGAAAAAATGTTGATTCGGCAATGTTTTGTGTCCTTTTTAAGCACGTGCCAAAAAAATTTATGACCTTATAGGGATCGATTGAACGATATTCCAGATCGAAAATATAAGCGTGTTTTTGAACTTCACCGTGGAAAGTATGAATTGAAGGGGCAGTAAGGATATAGTGTGTGTGTGTGTGTGTGTGTGTGTGTGTGTGTGTGTGTGTGTGTGTGTGTGTGTGTGTGTGTGACAAATGCATAAGCCAACAAATGTTGACACCAGGTTCCGACTCCGTGAAGGTGCAATTGCTCCGATGTGGTTTCATGGATTGTCATACACGGTGGGCAAGTAAGGGTGAGGGCAATGACGATGCTTCCAATGTTGAAATGGTGGCTGATGAAGAAGAAGGAAGCAATGGCGAAGTGAAGGAAATATGCCCTAGAGGCAATAATAAATTTGTTATTTATATTTCCTTATATCATGACAAATGTTTATTATTCATGCTAGAATTGTATTAACCAGAAACTTAGTACATGTGTGAATACATAGACAAACAGAGTGTCCCTAGTATGCCTCTACTTGACTAGCTCGTTAATCAAAGATGGTTAAGTTTCCTAACCATAGACATGTGTTGTCATCTGATGAACAGGATCACATCATTAGAGAATTATGCGATGGACAAGACCCATCCATTAGCTTAGCACTATGATCATTTAGCTTATTGCTATTGCTTTCTTCATGACTTATACATGTTCCTATGACTATGAGATTATGCAACTCCCGAATACCGGAGGAACACTTTCTGTGCTATCAAACGTCACAACGCAACTTGGTGGTTATTAAGATGCTCTTCAGGTGTCTCCGACGGTGTTTGTTGAGTTGGCATAGATCGAGATTAGGATTTGTCACTCCATGTTTCGGAGAGGTATCTCTGGGCCCTCTCGGTAATGCACATCACTATAAGCCTTGCCAGCAATGTGACTAATGAGTTAGTTGCGGGATGATGCATTACGGAACGAGTAAAGAGACTTGCCGGTAACGAGATTGAACTAGGTATGGTGATACCAACGGTCGAATCTTGGGCAAGTAACATATCAATGACAAAGGGAACAACGTATGTTGTTATGCGGTTTGACCGATACAGATCTTCGTAGAATATGTAGGAGCCAATATGAGCATCCAGGTTCCGCTATTGGTTATTGACCAGAGATGTGTCTTGGTCATGTCTACATAGTTCTTGAACCCGTAGGGTCCGCACGCTTAACGTTTGATGACGATTTGTATTATGGGTTATGTGATTTGATGTAATGAAGTTTGTTCGGAGTCCCGGATTAGATCGCGGACATGACGAGGAGTCTCAAAATGGTCGAGACATAAAGATTGATATATTATAAGGTTATGTTTAGACACCGGAATGGTTTCGGATAGGTTCGGGCATTTTCTGGAGTACCGGGGGGTTACCGGAACCCCCCGGGGGTTAATGGGCCTTCATGGGCCCTAGTGGAGGCCCCCCCAAAGCCCAATCCGAATTGGACTAGGGTTTGGGGGGGGGCACTCCTTTCCTTCTTCTCCTCCTCCTTCCCCCCTCCTTCTCCTTGTGGGAATAGGAGGGGGGGGGGGCGAATCCTACTTGGAGTAGAACTCCCCCTCCCCCTAGGCGCGCCGCCCTTGGACGGCCTCCTCCACCCTCCCTCCTTTATATACACGGGGAGGGGGCTCCCTAGTACACACACGTTGATCTTTTAGCCGTGTGCAGTGCCCCCCTCCGCAGTTACACACCTCGATCATATCGTCGTAGTGCTTAGGCGAAGCCCTACACCGGTAACTTCATCATCACCGTCCCCACGCCGTCGTGCTGACGGAACTCTCCCTCCGCCTTAACTGGATCAAGAGTACGAGCACGAGGATCTAATATTGACTAGATCATTTATAGGACACAAGAAGATATCACACACGTGTAAGTGACTAGATCAAGCACGAGAAGATATCACACATGTGTAAGTGACTATATCATTTATAGGAACAAGCACGAGGATCTAACATTGTTTAGAGTGTGAGGCAACCCGATACAAGCGGGGAAATAAAACTACGCAAAGGTTGTCTTATATTTCCTGCTCATTTCCCGTTTGAAGTGTGTGTACACAAACACGAAGGACACAAAGATCATGTGTTGGCTCAAAGATAGCAAATGGCATGTCAAAATGTTGCCATGCTGAGGCACCCTTCAGATGGTTGCCAGTGGAAAGCACTCAAATGTGAATGCCCCGAATTCAACAAACAAGCAAGGAAGACCATGCTGGGTGTGAGTACGGATGAACATGTATCTCCAACTATTGAAGGAGGAGCTGTACAAATTATCGGTTGGGGTCAATACCTGAGACACAATGAAGGAAATCATTTCCCTATGAGAACTGTGTTGATTAATTATGACAAGGCAAGACTATCACCAGCCATGGTCAGCAAAGATGTGTTAAGCGTATGGATGATACAACTGATCTCCAGCCAAAGCAAGGCGGCATAAAACCGTGTTCATGGGGCGTCAAAGGTTTGTTCTCAAGGTTGAAAGAGTGATGAAGTCGTCCAACTCTGTTCACTAGTAGAACTGACGCATCAAGAATGGCACGTAGGAGGAGCAGAGAATAAATCTATTGACAGCTAAGCGATTGGAAAGAGTGCCCTAAGCCAGGAAAGAAGCAGAAGGCACCCAAGGTACAGTAAAAAATTATGGAAAAGGAATTATGTTTTTTGGGGTTTGGCTTATAGACCTGTTCTCTATACGCCTCATTGTATAGATGTCATGCATGAAACAAAGGATGTCTCTGAGAGTTTGCTTGGTCCCCTGTTCGACATGGCAGGAAAGACAAAAGATGATGCAAAGTCAAGATAAGACTTGAAAGACCTCAATGATAGTAATTGAAAGAATGTTGCCAAATTCGAGAATGTATTCCGTGTCGGCTTGGTCGCCGGAGTCCGGTTTGAAAATTGAACATTGTAAGTTGTCTGATTCTTTTGTCAGGAATAAAGTCCAGACTATGAGATTAGTGTTGAGCGATTGAAAATAGAATTTGCTCTATACCATATGCATGTACGCAAAATAAAATACAAATTTCATTCAAATGCTCATTGCCAGAGGTCTCAAGCCTAATGAAACTAAGGACTGGCCCATTCGTGAGCAAACTAGCATTGGGGACCGTAGTTTATTCGTATTTTAAAAATAATCCAAAATTTTCTTGGAAGATCTTGCTACAATATAGAGGTGCACACATGAATATTCAACAGTGTGCATATCGATTTTCTATGTACAAGAATGCACTCACCATTGCTTATCCTGGTTTGTGTCCAAGGAATACATGCCGACGCCTTTTACCTTGCATATTATCTGATTCAACAAGGCCGAGGTTAACATCTAACGAGGGACCACCTCTAGGCTTGACTGCACAGACATTGCAAATGAGAAAGAGAAGACATAGTTCATACCTTGATTCTAGGCGAGATGAGCTGCGGAATATACGCCCATGTGTGTAAGTGCAATCCAGAACCACCACCGCAAAATACAAGTGAAAATAGTTACACTAATGGGAAGTAACATTTATCTATCCATCTTTAACAGTATATATTACAATGTGGTGGGAAAAGGATTGCAGATATTAACAATGTTAATAAGAATGGGAGTGATTGATGCTCATATTTTATTGCTTTTCCACCTTCTCCCTTAATTGTTAGGTGATTTTATTAGTTGTAAATTTTCAGTTTATACAAATGGCGTTTTAATATGTCGATATTAACATAAGATTGCGCAAGAACATGCATAAATCAACTTACAGACTAATTGTGAGAATGTGCAGGTCACCTAGCTTGTCCATCATTACTATACCTCATACGTTGATGTTGTGACGTCCTGTGGGAGAGTATAAAGTGCCTTCAGTTCCACCTCCTGCACTGAACTCTTCATTTCTTGAAAAAACTTGTCTGGCTGACTTTGAAAAATCTTTATATGATTATCATCCTCCAATAATAATGTAGCACTTTCAAGGATCACATCAGTGATCCACTTTCGTGGTAGCTTTAGTTTCTCTTGTGTTGTCACGATGATAGTGTAAGGGGTTCTAGGTAGCACAACACCATACAATGGTAGCCTTAGGAAGGAGGACTCCCCACTCTTGTCCATTAGCCTAAATGCAACGTGTTTATCCGTATTATTTGTTAGCTGAAGCGGGCACGTGATAACCTTGTTAGGCTCGAAGAGGAAGCGCAGCACATACGACTGGAGGGAAAGAAACTTGCTTGTTCCACCTGCTGCGATTACTTGTGTGCTACTATCTGTTTTGAAAAGCCTATCAATTATATCCTTCACACTATTTGGTCTGCTAGCTGGGTTTTTGTCGGTGCACTCAATTCCAATCTTGGCGCATACCTTTATTTGTTCCCACCATGATATATCCGGCTTACAACTCCAATGTTTACGCACCTAGAATAATTTCAATCATGAGTACATTATGAAATTGATCTATCTAAATAAAAACACAACTTTAATGCGGAAGATCAATAATTTATAATTTGACTTGGAATCATGACATATATAAAGTGTTCTTACATCTTCAATTGTACTACACCCCTTCTTTCGGGTCAACATCTCCAGAATTATAACACCAAGACTATACATGTCAAACTTGTCTGTGATTTTATAGCCGGATTCTGTTCCCATTTCATAGTTGCTGAAATCCGGTGGCCAATATCCCCTACAAGAAAATATACGTCGATTGGCAAATTTTTAATCTGTGGATGTAGTGCAATATTGAATTATATTATAGCTGACAAAAGTTACAGATATAGCTTTCAACAGGCTTTAGTTGGCTTACTCAGTTCCACCAACTTTTGAAGCCATGATATGGGACTTTCCATCCTCAAAACACCGTGAGAGTCCGAAATCAGTAATTTTCGGTATCATATCTTTATCCAACAAAATATTTCCGGGTTTCAAATCTAAGTGGAGAATGTTTTCTCGGTGAAGATAATTTAAGCCCTGGCAAATCCCTTCTATTATTTGGTAGCACCTTGGCCATTCAAGTTCTCCAAACTTGCCTGCAAAGGGAGATAAAATATGGCATTAGTTAACTATACGTTGTAGAGTTGCATTCAAAGCTTCCTCAATGTAAGATGATACAAAAAGTGGTAACTAGTTTCAGTTATGAAATCAAACTGCCTAGGCATCATCCGTCAAACATCACTTACAAGCCAGCAAAACACCATTTCTTCATCCACTGACGGGCAGCAGGCAAGACATCAGTAGTGTCATGAACGGGGGATGTTGAGTTTCCGCTAAGAGTTCATATAACTGATACGCTAAAAATTGAGCCATCACCAGCGGCATTACTAACATTGCCAGACATATATACTATGTAACGACGAGTCAAATTTTGGTATGTCATTGGTGTCATTCATTCTCCCTAAAGAAACTGATAATATTATGCCCAGCAATTCGTGTCCCCTAAAAGCCGACCTAATGTAAAATTCATTTTCTAACACCTAAAACTGTCCCATGCGGCAGCGCACCTTTCCCCTCGGCATGCTCACTGGGGCGCAACAGTGGGAGCCAGGGGTGGAGCTACAGGGTGGCTAGGGTGGGCCGCGGCTCACCCTGGGATTTTGGAGCAGCCTATTATACCTATGGATGTTTAACTGGGCCAAAAAATATTCGCCCAATAATTTCCGATGCGTACGCATTCAGCCACAATCCACAACCACGGCCTCGTTGGCTCGTTCTAGATCACGCCAGCCAGTCCCGATGCCAATCCGACGACCGCCGCCCTCGCCTCACCACCGCGGCGCCGCCGTTCCTCACGGCCTCGCCGGCTTGCCAGTCGCCGGCCGGAGCCCAGGCTGCCTCCCCTTCCCGCCCAGCGCCCCTGGCCCTCGTCTCCCCCGCGTCCCCGCCCTGCCCTTCTGCCGTTCTGCACTGTTGACCCGAGCCGCGGCTGCCTGGCCCTGCCGCCCGCCCGTCCCCTGCCTTCGCCCCCTCCGCCCTCCCTGCAAAGCCGGCGACCGTTGGTGCCGCTCAGCAGCCAGTCTCCAGCCGTACGGTGGCAGCACCGCAGCAAACATGCAAATCAATTTAAGGTACTGAAACCCCCTAATTTGTGATTTAGGGTTTTATTTTTTGCACTATGCTATCATGAATTGATGAACACATACATAATTTTGGACATCATTTCTGACTCAATTAGTTTTATTGATAGAAACTAAATTTTATTGCAGGAATTTGAAGAATGAAGAGGGCCGGAGACATTGTTTCTCTTTTCCAGAGAGAAGCTATGAAGATAGGGAAGAAGAAGGCAATGAATTTGTCAAATGTGGCCGAAGAGCAAGCCAGAGAACTTGTGTGTATGCCGGTTGTGATTGAAGAGCAAACTCAAGAACCAACTATGCCTATGTCAAATGTGGCCGAAGAGCAAGCCGAAGAACTTGTGTGTAGGCCTTGGAAATTTTGTTGATCTCTAGGTTAAGCTTGTTTAAACAGGGAGACATATAGTTCATCATTTGGTGTACTTGCTTCTAAAATTGGTATTGATTCTATCTGTGGCAACAACGAATGTTGAGAGAGCATTTTCTGCCATGAGTATAGTCAAGAGCAAGTTGAGAAATAAGATGGGTGATAGTCTTTTGGATGATTGCCTAGTCACATAAATTGAGAGGGATGCTTTTGCCGAAGTGAATGAAGATGATATAATTGATACTGTCATGGCAATGCAAAAGCGTAGGCCAGAAACATAGTCTTTTCAAGCTTTTGAAGGTATGTACTATGGTCTATATAGTATGCACTATGTATGCTTCTTTATGCAAAACTTAGACTTAATTGAGAATTGTAGTGTGTTTGTAAGACCATATTGTGATATTGATCTATTTCTATATGATATTGGTAAGTAGTTAGAACGCCCACGTGTCATATTTCTTGTAATTTTTTTTTTGAGGGTCGGACCACCCTGATGTCAAATGCTAGCTCCACCACTTGTGGGAGCTCATGCAGCTGGACTGCGCACACTTGCAGTGTCCGCAACATCTGCAAGTTTGGATCATTCCGAGGCGGTATGATTTCTGAAAATCTTGAATCAAACAAAGTATATGGTCTAAGGAATAAGATTGATCAAGATGGAATCCTTGACCCTACCTTTGATATAATCATACAGAGTTCCATTAGGAAGATATTCAAAACAGAGCAATCTTTGTCGATCCTCTGCCAAAATCCTCTTGTCCTCATCCCTTTGCGCATTCAATCGTGTCTCAGCACAATGTCCTAGAAACCGTACGATATTTTTGTGCTTTACCTTCATGAGACAATCGAGCTCACGGTGGAATTCATCCTCGTCGATAGACGTGTTGCGCAATTTTTTTACAGCGACAACACTGTTCTCAAGCTGTGCCTGCAGAAGTAAGAACATGCGTGAATGAACTGGAGTATTCCATTACAGGATAAACTTCGATCAGCCGTAGTGAGAACCAGACTATTTTACCGTACCTTATAAACATCCGCAAAGCCACCTGAGCCAATTTTTAACTCCTCAGAAAAGTCTTTTGTGATTTCTGCCAAAAGTGAGTACGGCAGGGTCTTGTGCTCTGCACCCTCATAATGTAGCATGGACTCAAGCTCAATTTGTGCATTACTGGCTTGGCTATCCATTGGGTGAGCCCTGCCAGCTATATACCACCTCAGTTACCCTAGCGTGAAACAAGAGTCGATGCATACTTTTTGTGAGGCTACAAGTGAGATCACATTAACTGACTAATTATTATACTACCCAAAGTAAGAGAGGTTCATCTTTTATTGTCTTCGATAAGGCATAGAGGATAGCAAACTGAGCAAGGATATCTCTTGCATCGACAAGATGTAGGCCAAGGCGTAATTAGCATGAGCAGTGAAGCAGAGCAAGCTAGTATCCTAACTAGTTAAAACATGGTTAAGCAAAGAGGTGTCAAAGGGAAGATCGATGACAGTTACCTGCAGTCTGGAGAGTGGAGATCCAAGCCCTGCTACTGCGAAGTGAGAACTCACGTACTCCTTTCAGATGTTGCCTAGCTAGTCTTCTGAAGGAGTATAGGGGTGGGGAGCAGATACCATAGCAGAGAGCTGATCTGAGATCTAGATCTGTATCCAAATATGATTAGTTCTCCATAAACGCAAGTGGACATAGTTTAAACGACCCAAGTGCACACTGACCGTCAAGTTATTTAGCATATCACACGTCAGAGAGGTGATGTGAGATCTAGATCTGCATCCAGAAACCATTAGTTTTCCATAAACCAAAGTGCACATCGTTTAAATGACCCAAGTGCAAGTTGAACAAGCTGCAAATGGCCGCCTGATTCTTTAGCATATTTCTATGTGTATGTACACATCCTCTCACGTACGTCTATCCTATAGGTAGCTAAATTATATGGATATATATGAAGCAGGCGATGCCCCTTGGGTACGACTAACAGGCACATCAGATAGGTATTAGATCGAGATGCGCGTTGTGTATTAACTACAGCAACCACCCTGCCAATTGTATCAAAGAGTGCATTTGGCATTATCCTCCAAGAAGGAAAGGAAGACTTCGCATGCATATGCCCATCAAGTCGTCATGTATATATAGTTGTAGTTGCTAACTATTTAACTCGGACATGAAAAAGAATAGTTACTGGTGAACGGTAAAGCTTCCGGTTGTCTTCTCTGCGTGATTTAAGAATTCCCACTAGCCCCCTATTCCCGGACAGAAAATCTTAGGGAGCTTTATTGGTTGGTTTAGAGAAGAGGATATCGATTGTTTGGAGATAATAATGGTGCTCCGATTTGAGATAAGGTCTACACAAAAAGGATGCACTTCCATGTTGTCGTTTAACTTAGAGCATCTCCGTGTTAGACTGTATTTATACATAGTCTGTATATTAACATTGTAACATTGTATTGTACCTCTTGGTACCTCTATATAATGAAAGAGCCACACTCCGTTTAGGGTGTCGAGCAAAGTTCCCAACACATCGTGTTTTACATGGTATCGGACTAGGGTTTCGATGTCTTCCGCTGCTCCTACCGCCGCCGCCGCCGGTGCACCGAACTCCGCCGCCGCCGCCGCCGCGCCGGTTCTCGCCCCTATGTCGCCTTTCCTCGCGTCTCGTCCTCTTGTGTCGGCCTATGGGGCCACGCCGCCGACCGAAGCCCCGATCGGATCCAATCCATCGGGTGACTTCTCTGCGGAAGCCGCTGCGCCACCGCCTCCTGGCATCGCGGTGCCGCCGCCCTACGGCACCGTCACGCTGCTGCCCGGTGGTGGCAACCCGGCGTATGGTGCGCCCCCGGCGGCCCAGGGCTCTCTTCCGACGCCGCAAGCCCCCTGGCCCGTCGCGTCCTACGAGGCGCCGCATCTTCACCAACAATATGCGGCGCATCCGTCGCATCACCACCAGTCGCCGCCGGCGCCGATCTACTCCGCGTCTCCCCCGCAGCAGACCTTCATGGCGCAGCCGCCGCCGTCCTACGCGCCGTCGCCGCACCAACCCTACTCCGCGCCGTCCGGTTTCATGGCTGCGCCAACGCAGACTCCCTACGGGGCCGCGGTGCACTACGGAGCCGCCCCAGCTCCCGGCGCCCCTGGCGTCTACCCGGCGGATGTGTCTCATCTCGACACCGCCCCGCCGACGGGTCCATATGGTGCGCCCCCGATGCATGCTCATGCTGCCCAGGTCATGGCGCCAGCACAGTTTTACTTCTCGCATCTGCTACCGGTGAAGCTCACGCCGGACAACTACTTGTCTTGGCGTGCCCAGGTGTTGCCTCTTCTGCGCAGTCGCTATCTGGAGGGCTATGTTGACGGATCCATCCCGTGTCCACCCGCGCATCACCCGGCGTATCATACATGGGTGGCCCAGGATCAGGCCATCCTCTCTGCCATCCAGTCTTCGCTTGCTCCGAGCATCTCGTCGCTGGTCATCTTCGCGGCTACATCTCGGGAGGCGTGGGCGGCGCTTCACAGCAGCTTCACCTCGCAGTCTCAGGCGCGTGCTCACTCTATACGCACTGAGCTTGGTGACACTAAGCTTGGTGACCTCAGCATCACAGACTACTTCAACAAGATGCGGGGTCTTGCCGACACGTTGGCCTCGGTTGGTCAGCCTCTGCAGGATGAGGAGTTCACCACCTTTGTTCTTAACGGGCTTGACGATGATTATGATAATCTCGTTGAGAACGTTCATGGTCGCGATGACCCGCTTCCACCTCGTGAGCTGTATGCCCGTCTTCTTGGTCGTGAACAGCGCATCAAGGCCCGCCGTGTCTCCCCGGGCTTCGTCTCCGCCAACGCCGCCACCCGCGGCAAACCTCAGCGGACTTCATCTTCAGGGGGCAAGCAGGCCTCCTCTTCGCAGCCGGCCCCGCATGGCAATGCGCCATCTATCACGGGGGGCAACCGGCCGGTTGCTTGCTGCTCCTCCTGCGGTGCCCCGCAGGCCTGTCAGCTGTGTGGTCTGGAGCGCCACATTGCATCTCGCTGTCACCGTCGCTACAAGCAAGATTTTCTGGGTCTTGGCAACAATGGCAAAGGAAACGACAAGCAGGCCGCCGCCGCCGTGACTACTCATGATCATGGTCGCACTCCGTCCTACTCCATTGATCCATCGTGGTATATGGACACCGGAGCTACCAACCACCTTACCGGCGAGATGGGCAAGCTCTCCACTCAGGAGCCATACCGTGGTCATGATCAGGTGCACACCACCAGCGGTGCAGGTATGCGCATCTCCCATGTTGGTCAGGCTTCTCTCCTTGCACACAATTTTCGCACACTACATCTTTCTAATGTCGTTCGTGTTCCCTCTGCTACTCGTAGTTTGTTGTCTATTCTTCAACTTACACGTGATAATAATGTCCTTGCTGAGTTTCACCCTTTTCGTTTCTTTATCAAGGATCGGGACACGAGGGCCGTTCTGCTTAGCGGTCGTCTTCGTCATGGCTTGTACGCGCTTGATGCACCACACACACCATTCATGCAGTCTTCTCCCCAGGCGTTCAGTGGTGTTCGTGTGTCGCCTACACATTGGCATGCGCGCCTTGGTCATCCGGCGACCCCCATAGTTCGTCATGTGTTGCATCGACATGAGCTACCAGTTTTGTCTAATAATTCTGCTGCCACCATCTGTGATGCTTGTAAGCAGGGCAAGAGTCACCGACTTCCATTTTCAGAGTCTAGTCGTGTTGTGAAACATCCTCTTGAGCTTGTGTTTTCTGACGTATGGGGTCATGCCCAGACGTCCGTTAGTGGTCACAACTATTATGTCAGTTTTATTGATGCTTATAGTCGGTTTACTTGGCTGTATCTTATTAAGCGCAAGTCTGATGTGTTCGATGTTTTTATCCAGTTTCAAGCACACGTTGAGCGTCTCCTTAAGCAGAAAATCATCCATGTTCAGTCTGATTAGGGGGGGTGAATACCACAACCTCAACTCCTTTTTTAACAAACTTGGGATTTCGCATCGTGTGTCTTGTCCTCATACTCATCAGCAGAACGGAACTGCCGAACGTAAGCATCGCCATCTTGTTGAAACTGGTCTAACCTTGCTAGCTCATGCCTCCGTTCCGTTTCGGTTTTGGAGTGATGCTTTCTCCACAGCCTGTTTTCTCATAAATAGGCTTCCCTCACGACTTCTGAAAATGCAAACTCCACTTGAACTCTTGCTCACCGAGACTCCAGACTACACCTTTTTTAAGGTGTTCGGTTGTGCTTGTTGGCCTCATCTTCGCCCATATAACAAGCGGAAGTTAGAGTTTCGTTCTAAGAAGTGCATCTTCTTGGGGTATAGTTCTCTTCACAAAGGGTACAAATGTCTCCATGTTCCTACAAATCGCGTTTACATCTCTCGCGATGTGGTGTTTGATGAAAACGTGTTTCCTTTTCGCGCCCTTCCGACAAACTCTACCATCTCTTCACAACTGGTGCACATGTCTGCACCTTCGCCTGATCAGTTTATGGATGTTGCGTATGCTCCTGCATTGTTGCCTAATCATGCTGCAGGTATTGGCCGTGGAGCTCGCCTTGAGCTTCTTGACGAACAGGACGCCGACATGGCAGCTTCAGCTCGGGACGTGCATGTCCCATGCATACCGGGTCCAACCCGTGTACCCGACCCTGCATCGCCACTGGAGGCTGTCGCGCGGGCACGCGAACCAGCCCCTGCATCACCACTGGAGGTGGTCGCGCGGCGCCGGCCCGCAGCTGGCCTCGCCTGGCCCTTTGCCTCCCGGGCGGCCGGCCGGGCCCGCCATCGCCTCGCCTAGCCCTTTGCCTCCCGGGCGGTTTCGCCCGGCCCCTCGGCTGGCGCCTCGCCCGGCCTGCGGATCGCCTCACCTGACCTGGAGGCGTCTTCGCCTAGGTCGGTGGGTGCCTCGACCGGCCAGGAGCAGGATCTGGCCAGTCCCGCTTCAGCTCATGGATTGGCCTCGCCAGGCCTGTCGTCTTCAGGGAGCCCTAGTACGAGCTCTCCCGATGATGCAGCATCGCCTCCTTCACCGGTTGAGTCGGTCTCGCCGGCACGCCCTGTGGTTCCTCTTCGCCCTCATACACGGAGTCAATCGGGCATTTTTTGTCCGAAGGAACGCAAGGACAGAACTGTGGCATGGCTAGCTGCGTGCATGGCTCTTGCTGCTGATCCCACTGCTGAGCCTCGACACTTCCAGGCTGCACTGAATATCCCTCACTGGCACACTGCTATGCAACAAGAGATTCAGGCTCTCCAGAAAAATGACACTTGGCAGCTTGTTCCTCCAGTTTCTGGTGTTAATATTATTGACTCCAAGTGGGTTTTCAAAGTCAAGAGACATGCTGATGGGTCGATCGAACGCTACAAGGCTCGCCTTGTTGCCAAGGGCTTCAAACAAAGGTATGGTCTTGATTATGAAGACACATTCAGTCCTGTCATCAAGCCTACTACAATTCGATTGCTACTGTCACTTGCTGTCACTCGTGGATGGTCTCTTCGTCAGCTTGATGTGCAGAACGCCTTTCTCCATGGAATTCTGGAGGAGGAGGTTTACATGCGGCAACCACCTGGATTTGTAGATCCTGCACGCCCTCGTCATCTCTGTCGTCTGACTAAGGCACTCTATGGACTGAAACAGGCTCCTCGTGCGTGGCATGCTCGGCTTGGCTCAGTTCTTCGGGCACTTGGGTTTACTCCTTCCACGGCAGACACATCACTGTTCGTTCTGCAGCGTCCTGAGGTTACGATGTATCTTCTGGTTTATGTGGATGATATCATCCTCATCAGTTCATCCCATGCTGCTGCTGATCGTCTTGTGGTTGCACTGAGTGGTGCCTTTGCTGTCAAGGATTTGGGTGCCTTGCATTTTTTTCTTGGTCTGGAGGTTTCTCGTTCTTCCACTGGTCTGACTATTACGCAGAAGAAGTACTCTCTTGACCTGTTGCGTCGTGCAGGTATGCTGAAATGCAAACATGCTATTACTCCTATGTCTGCCACTGATCGGTTGTCTGCCCTTGATGGAGATGCTCTTTCACCTGAGGATGCTACTGAGTATTGCAGTCTCGTTGGTGGTCTGCAATACCTTACTATTACCAGGCCTGATATCTCCTATGCAGTCAACCGTGTCTGTCAGTTTCTTCATGCACCTAGGACATCTCATTGGTCAGCTGTGAAGAGTATTCTGCGTTACATCTGCCTTACTGTCTCCTATGGTTTGCTTCTTCAGCCTGCACCGTCGTGTGAGCTCTCCGCTTTCTCAGATGCAGATTGGGCTGGCAGTCCTGATGACAAAGCGATCCACGGGATATGCGGTATTTACGGGTTCTAACTGATCGCTGGAATGCTATAAGCGATCCTGATGTCTCGTAGTAATCTTGAAGCGATTCTTGATGCCCTTCTGAGATCATATGGGTACAGATCTCTATTGAGAGAATTGAGAGTTGTCTCAGCACATCCTCCGGTTCTGTGGTGTGATAACATTGGAGCTACATATCTTTCATCTAATCCAGTGTTTCACACTAGGACGAAGCACATTGAGGTTGACTATCATTTTGTTCGGGAACGTGTTGCACAGAAGCTACTTTGTATCAAGTTCATTCCATCAAAGGATCAACTTGCTGACATCTTCACGAAGCCTCTTCCACAACCACAGTTTGTAGGCTGTAGGCGCAATCTTAACTTGCTTTGTACCTCAGGCCATAGTTAAGATTGAGGGAGGGTGTTAGACTGTATTTATACATAGTCTATATATTAACATTGTAACATTGTATTGTAGCTCTTGGTACCTCTATATAATGAAAGAGCCACACCCCGTTTAGGGTGTCGAGCAAAGTTCCCAACACATCGTGTTTTACACTCCGGCCGCGCCCCCAACAGCCCCCAGACGACTTTTTCCACGGTGACGCCAAAAAAACGCCCCAGTCGCGCCCCTAGGACGCCGAAATCCGCCGGTTCGGGCCGTTTTTGGGCCCGGCACTCGCAAAAAACCGGCGCACTAGGGGGGGGGGCCTCGGGGGCTCCAGCGCAAGGGAAAAGCATGTCTGGCCCACACCGTCAGCCGAAAAGTCAAGCCTGACTTCCAGATTCGCCTCCCCCCACGCGCTCGGCCGCCGACTGGCTGATCCCAGCGTTGCTCACCGCCCACCACCGCCCGATTGCCCATTCCCCACCGGGAAAAAGAGCAGAGGTTTTGCCAAGGAAGCCTCTCCACTACCGGCTCGGCAATTTTCCGAAGTTCCGGCCGTAGAGGGGCAGTGTACCGACCACTGCCAGGGTCCTCTAGCCGAAGTTGATCACCAGCTACCGGCAACCTGGACTGCCTACCTCAATATGCGTCAGGAGATCCGAGACCCACAGGTGCATCATCAACTGTAGCAGGATCTGGTGGAGCACCTATGGAGGATCAAGGGCGACGCCTGGCTCGACGTGTGATGAAATATGAGTTTTTATTTGTTGAACTATATTGAACTATTTGATTTTCTGTGATGAACTATGTGATAAAAAATATTTATGTTGAGAATTCAACGCCGAACCATGCCGAACCACGCCGAAATGTGCCGATTCTCGCCCATTTTGGGCCATTTTCTGCCGAAAGTGGGCCGAAAATAGGCCCATATCGGCGCCTCGGGGCGACGACTGGATGCCCAACCGCCCCCAGAGCCGATTCTACCGCCGGCTCGCCCCCAGGCGGCGATTTTTATGCCTCCAGGGGGGCCAACGGCTGGAGATGCTCTTATACGATTGGTTCATAATTCCGTCAACCGTAAATGCTTAATTTCGTGTTCATATTTGGAGCCATTTTGGGCAAATTACGTCAAATTCGTCGCGCACAGTCGACCGTTTGAAATCCCCTTTAACAGTAGCATCATCTAAATGTTTCACATGGCTTTTGTGTTGTAAGTTTTCTGTTTCATTGGTCCTAGACGAGTATATGTGTATCTTCCTATTATAGACTAAGGTGGCATGTGATGGTTTATGGTTTAGACAAAATTCGGAGTGGTGTCTTTCTATTCTCACTAATCATCGTCAACCTTGCTCAGCCAATGAACACTACTGTAACTCTGTTTGTCATACATAGTTGTTAACTCTTCATCGTGTTGCATGTATACAACCAAACACCAGACACATGCATCAGCCCAGCCAATGCACGTAACCAAACGCCAGACAAAAATTGCTCCCCTAATGCAGGCAACCTACATGCAGTCAGCCAATCGATGTGCAGATACTAATTTCTTTTGCCTATTTTTCCTCAGCTAGGCCCAACCAGGACAAGTATGCAAAATGCCCAAAAACAATGCAGACAACCAAAAGCGCCCATGGTGTTGAATGAATATGCATGCACATGAAAGGTGGGAATGAAACATGGAATGGATGACCGGTTAGTCATATCACACCAACATTGAATGGTTCCATGTCAGGGAGGCAACGGTCTGCTTGGAAGGTTTCCAAGTATTTTTCTTCGATTTTATTTCTATTTTCCCAATTTTTTGTTTCTCCTCTCATTTTGTCTTCTTATAATTGTTTTTTCTTCCTTTTTATTTTTTCACTAGTGCAGATTTTTCTAAATTCGTGAACATTTATTGAATTAATGATTTTTAAAAACTCATGAATATATTCTGGAATTCGGCAATATGTTTTGAATTGTCAAGCATTTTTTTGAACTGACGAACATTTATCGATTTGGCAAACATGTTTTGCAAATCATGCACATTTTTTGATTTCATCAACAGGTATTCAAGTCCGCAACATTTTTTGATTTCATGAAGACATTTTGAAATCCATATTTTTTTGTCATGACTAGTTTTGAAGTTCACAAATTTAAAAAATAATCGGTAATTTTAAAATGTTTATTGGTTTAAGAAATGTACACAATTTCAAAAAAGTTCAATAATTTCAAATTGTATCAGTATTCAAAAAAATATTCCTACATTTTAAAAAAATGTCATAAATTTCTATTTTTTTTTGAGTTTCTAAAATTTCAGAAAAAATGATGAAAAAACTAAAATAATTTAATAAATATTCATGAGTTTGAATTTTTTTTGAATATTTGAGAAATATGAAATTTGTATCTTTATTTTCAAAACTATACATATTTAAATACAAGAGATGAGTTTGAAAATAGTTCATGATTTTAAAAAATGTTCATGAGTTTGAGAATTGCTCATTATTTTCAAAATAGTTCCAATGTTTCTTAACAAATCAAAGATTGGAAAGCGAAAAACTAAAAATTAAAACACAAAACAAAAATAAAAACACGAAAAATATATAATAAACGAAAAATAAAAATATAGGAGAAACAGCTGAAGCAAACTAACGGGCCAGGTCAGTACCCCGTGGGCGGTTTTGTGCGTTTGGTCGCTATGCGCCAACCCACGCAGGGCACTTTAGTTAAGCTGAGATCACTAGAATATTTTTTCTTTCCTTCTTTTCTTTTAAATGCATATAATTCAAAGAGTTAAATTTATTAAGATACTTTAGACCAGGTAATCTGGAAAAAAATGTTAATCTAGTATAAACAACTTGGTAGTGCTGTTTTTTAAATAAAATGCTGATAACTTTCAAAAGAAATGTTCCTGTGTTTTCAAAAAAAGCTTGCTATTTTCTAGAAATCTGCATAAAAGGTTGCTTAAGTAAAAAATATATTTTGTACCATTAAGAAAATGCATACGACATTTTATGAAAATAACATAAAATGTATTTGAAGACAATTCATGACATTTTCGAAAGTGAGATATACGATCTAAAAAATGCATGTGAAATTTTTACAAAAATCATTAGGCGTTTCAAAAAAATCCATAATTTTATTTGACAATATTTATAAAATAAAATGAAGTTTACATAGTGTAGAAAAAAAATATTCCATTAAAAAATGTAAAACTTGTACTTGGTTTTTTTACCATATATTCAAAAAAGTGTTTAGAACATGTAATTGAAAAAAAAACACGTGACATATTTAAATACTGGCCAACGTATATTATGAAAATGTTTCACATGCTCTCTAAAAATGTTCGTTGTGTATATAGAAAAAAATATACACGTGTTGACAAAATGCCAAAAACCGACAAACAAACAAAAAAGAAAAATCAAAAATCCGAAGAAAACCACGAGTAAAACAAAATAAAACCAATGTATGACAAAGAAAGAAACATAAAAAATGGGAAAGCAAAGGAAAGCCAAAGCTGCACATATGAAAGATTAAAGTTCCGCTTCGAATTAAAATATTTATGTGATTCGTTCATAAAGGAGTCATTCTAACCAAAGATAACTTGGTGAAAAGGAATTGGGTTGGTAATTCCAGGTGTTGTTTTGGTGATCGAAATGAATAGATTAAACACCTCTTTCTCGAGTGTCCACTTGCAAAATTATTATGGCGATCAATACATATAGCTTTTAAAGTTCATCCCCCAACAAGCATAAACACGTTATTTGGGACGTAATGGTGATCAACACATATAGCTTTTAAAGTTCAATATATATGGCTTAATGGAGTGGACGTACACATAGCTAAACATATCCGGATAGGGATATGTGCATTATTTTGGGCTATATGGAATACTAGGAATGGTTTGATTTTTAATGGGACAAACTTCACTAATTTTTTGTAGGTTATATACAAACCTACAGCTTGGATCTGTATATCGTCGTTACTCACTCATGCGGACTTCAGAGAGCTTTTGGTTATTGGGTGCACCGGTGCAATCGCTGGGAGATGGTAGCACGAGATGTCTTCAGGCGATTTGGATGGCGAGCTAATAATAGACTAGATGTGTAGGCATCATAGTCTATTCTTTATCATCGGATGTGGCACCTTTCCTCTTTATTTGTCGACTGGCGTTCAGATTATGAGCTTCTCTGGACCTTAACACTTCGTTACGATTTTATTTAATAATGTGTCTGCATGCATCGATTGATGCAGAGACAGGGGTTATTCTTTTTTTTTTCAAAAAAAGGAAAGCCAAAGAAAAATAATGGAAAAAGGAAAAATAGAGGTGAAAAACAAATAAAACCAAAGAAATACAAAAAAAAATGAACGTGTATGAACTTACAACGTGCAGAAAACCATTCGCGCTATTGGGCCAGCCCGTTACACGTTGTCCTGGGGGAGCCTCCCGGGAATAGGATCACATTGAAATAAGGGCGCCAACCAGTGAGCTATACGATACTTGGCCTTGGCACGTCGATTGACGCCATAGGCTGTCTGATCGTTACGTCTACACCTGGCCACCGGCAGGCCAGCCATAGTATCATAGTATGGCAAACAGGAGGTCATGGATTCTCGCTGTCCCCGCGGTATCATGGAAGATCGGGTGAAAATTCATAAGATTCTCGCTGCCCCCACGGTACCATGGCAGATCAGGTGAAATTTATCAGATTCTCGCGGCCCCCACGTTATAATGGTAGATCGGGTGAAATTTATCGATTACTGAATAATATTCGTTCGGTCAACTACGTCGACATAGCTCGGATGCTTAGATGATCAATTTGCGATCTATTCATTCTTGTTTTTGGTATTATAACGCATTAATGTACAGAGTGGTAACTACGTTGCAACAACCATGCTTATTTAACGGATTAGCTAGCGATCAAGCGCTGGAGCAGTTGTGCCTGGCATCAATTAGGTAGCTACCCTGGAAACAGCTACTCATCAATTAGAAAACGCTAAGCATGTACCTCTGCAGTGGCCAGATCCATGAGACGTGGGAGCAAAGTCTTGGCCGGGCGATTAAAGTTATACGATCAAATCATCAGCACGAGGAACAGCTATTACATGGTTTGAATATAATTACTACATATAATTTCGGCGACTAATCTTACAAGTAGCAATTTCTCTCAGCTGTCAGCGTAGCATCTAGCCTAGTGGAACAATACAATAATCACTCTTTTCTTTTGACATCTCATTCATATCCCCATTAGCCACTTTACCGGCCTTGTCACAATGTTATCGCAAGTTACCAAAGTTTGCTTTGACTGAAGATGTGCGACAAAAAAATGAAGCCGAGCAAACAACGTGCCAGTAGATTGACCAGTAAGCAGCACTTCGCTGGGCAGACAAAACCAACCAAACAATCTAGTAGGTGAGAATGATGACTAACAAGATGTGAGGAACTACTACAGCTCTATTTTTTTGGGGGCACTACGAGACCTTTAATCAATCTAGTAGGTGAGAGTGATGACAAACTTAACAGGCCAGCCAAACTGAAAATTCCTCCTTTTTTTGCGGGAGAATAATTTGTATTACTCAAACCAGACCATCTCGGTCTCTGTTTCAAACTTCCAACAGGAAATCCGCACGTGAGCCTAACTATACTGCACTTCTGCGCTCACCCCTACCATATACGATGCCATTGAATCACTAGCACAATTTTGAATACGCTTGGTGTGAGGAATACAAATTACATGAGCATCGTGCATAAGGGCAAGGGTTTCTCCAAGAATAAACACATATCTTGATCTATTCATCGCTATCCCCAAGGCTCAAAATACTGGTGGATTGTGTTAATTATACATGTTATGTATTTGTGGTCACGTAGATCGACAGACGAAGCAACCCTGTAGAAATATGCTTATATTCATGTGCGATTAATAATATTCGTTCAACTAGCTCTACCGACAAACCTCACATGCTTAGATTAGTCCCACACCTATCGTTGGGTTTTTTTTCGAGAAAACTTTCAATCTATTCACCAATTATCAAGGTAGTACAAAGAACACCAGAACAAAAATTTACATCTAGATAGCGACTAAAAGCACTGCAGCACCCCGAAGGCGCACCACCGTCATTGCCCCTCCCTCATCGGAGCTAGGTAAACATTGTTGTAGTAGACAGTCGGGAAGTCGTCGTGCTAAGGCCTCATATGACCAGCACACTAGAACAGCAACCGCCGCCGATGAGGAGAATCCTAGATCGAAAGAATCCAACCTGCAGACACATGGGTACAGGGCAGTTAAGCAACATTGTACGTGCAACCAATGAGAAAAAATATTGTGCTATGATAAAATAGCATGGCTCTTCAAATAAACTATTAGCATGCTATATCATGTGTAGCGTGTTATTAACGAAACATTGTATATTGATTTATTTAGCGAGACATTGCTCAAAGCGCTGGGCTATTTTTTCACTGCATGCAACCCACAAGCCTCAGAGCTGGTGGGATGAGAAGCCTATTCTATAGTTAGTGAATCTACCATATATTTGAATGTGCAACATTTATTTCAGGTTCTGACTTCCATTCCCTGACGGATCGCCATATAATATGTCCCCGACGCCTTACTGCCAGCAGGAAAGTTTCTGTCAGGGTCCATCGTGAAAAATATTTACCTGATGGTATACTGCCAAACAAACAATGTTTTCATACTATTCATGACGGGCATGGATTGGACGACATGGGTTTGCAAGAACCTACATATGAGTTGTGAGCAACAACCTTTTCAGAGTTCGGCCAGGGACTAAACGCGTCCAACAATCCTAATTAATTGATGAATGGAGGTGGACGGAATATAGATGAACACAAAGAGCTACCCAGGTTTAGGCCACCTTGTTTGTGTAATACCCTATTCCTGCTTTGTTTTGTATTCCAATGATGAAGAGCTACAATATGTGTGTTGCAAGGTGACACACTTGATGCCTCTCCTTTCTGTGAGCCAAAAGGTCGACCGTTTGTGAGTCTAGGAAGGCGTTGCTGGCGGCTCTGAGTGGTTAAATGTATATTGAATAGGCTTGTGTAGCATGTACCAGGGAAGCATGGTCGCCCATGGCGTGCTTGTACAAGTGATGATGCCGTCCTTCCGGGGCCGTGTATTACCCCCTGGATACTTTTTTTTTTCCTAAAAGGAGGTCTCCCCGACCTCTGCATCAGAACGATGCATACGGCCACATAAATATATAAATAAAAATTGTTCAACAAGGTTGTAACGTTTGAAAGCAAAATAACGGCGAGCTCACAAAGAGCCACAAGCGCCAGAAACACAAGGCCCAAAAGCCACAACTGGCTGGCAAAACAAAGATAGGTAAACTAATTGCCTATCCTATTACATGACCTCCATCCAAACCGGTTGAAGATATCCCGCGCTACCATCTCCCACCGGACAGATCCAGTAACCAAACGCTCCCTGGCCTCCATAGGAGTGAGTAAGGACCACATACGGATCAGCGCAGTAGCTCGGAATAAAACCTGCAAAAAATGAATATTCGTTTTTCTGTTAAAGTTCAAATCATTTCTGCAATTTCAAATTGCCCACAACAAAGCACATGCTCCTACACGAATGTGTCTTGCTGTTTCGGACTCTATCCCAAGAAGCCACGTTCCAAATAACATACTGACCGAATTCGGAGGAGTAATGTTAAAGGCAATATGCACCGTGTACCACAAAACCTTTGCCAAAGGGCAGTCAAAGAAGAGGTGCTTGATGGTTTCGTCCCGATCACAAAAACTACACCTAGTAGATCCTGTCCAGTTGCGCTTAATCAAATTATCCTTTGTTAGAATGACTTGTTTATGCACGAACCATATAAACACTTTAATTTTTAAAGGAACTTTGACTTTCCAAACCTCTTTGGAACTAGGTATAACACTTGAGTTAATGACATCGATATACATCGACTTGACAGAGAACTCACCAGACCTAGTAAGCTTCCAACACAACTTATCGGGTTGGTGAGATAGCTAAACCTCCATCAGTCTACTCACCAAGTGAAGCCATGCTTCCCACCGGTTGCCCACAAGCTCCCTATTGAACTGAATATTAAGGGGAATGGACTGCAAAATCGTGGCAACCAGAGCATCACGTCATTGAGTAATACGATATAGGGACGGATACTTGTTGGGGAACGTAGCAGAAATCCAAAATTTTCTATGCATCACCAAGATCAATCTACGGAGATACTAGCAACGAGAGAGAGGGGAGTGCATCTTCATACCCGTGAAGATCGCGATGCGGAAGCGTTTCAAGAACGCGGATGAAGGAGTCATACTCGTAGCGATTCAGATCGCGGTTGATTCCGATCTAAGCGCCGAACAACGGCGCCTCCGTGTTCAACACACGTGCAGCCCGATGACGTCTCCTGTGCCTTGATCCAGCAAGGGGAGAGGGAGAGGTTGGGGAAGACTCCTTCCAGCAGCAGCACAACGGCGTGGTGGTGGTGGAGGAGCGTGGCACTCCAGCAGGGCTTCGCCAAGCACCACAAGAGACGAGGAGGGAGAGAGGTAGGGCTGCGCCTTGGAGAGAATAACTCATGTGTTGGGCAGCCCCTAGACCTCAACTATATATAGGGGAAGGGGAGGGGGCTACGCTCCCTCTAGGGTTCCCACCCCTAGGGGTGCGGCAGCCCCAGATCCCATCTAGGGTGGCGGCCAAAGGGGGAGAGAGGGGAGGCGCACCTGTGGTGGGCCTTAGGGCCCATCTGCCCTAGGGTTTGCCCCCCTCTTCTCTTGAGGCGCCTTGGGCCTTGGTGGGGGGGGGCGCCCCAGCCCACCTAGGGGCTGGTCCCTTCCCACTATTGGCCCACGCAAGCCTCTGGGGCTGGTGGCCCCTCCCAGTGGACCCCCGGACCCTTCCGGTGGTGCCGGTACATTACCGGTGATGCCCGGAACACTTCTGGTGGCCAAATCCTCACCTCTTATATATCAATCTTTACCTCCGGACCATTCCGGTACTCCTCATGACGTCCGGGATCTCATCCAGGACTCCGAACAACATTCGGTAACCATGTATATCTATTCCCTATAACCCTAGCGTCATCGAACCTTAAGTGTGTAGACCCTACGGGTTCGGGAACCATGCAGAGCCAACAACGGGATATGGACACCTATGTTGGCTCCTACATGTTCCACGATGATCTCATCGGATGAACCACGATGTCAAGGATTCAATCAATCCCGTATACAATTCCCTTTGTCTACCGGTATAGTACTTGCCCGAGATTCGATCGTTGGTATACCAATACCTTGTTCAATCTCGTTATGGCAAGTCTCTTTACTCGTTCCGTAACACATCATCCCGTGATCAACTCCTTTGATCACATTGTGCACATTATGATGATGTCCTACCGAGTGGGCCTAGAGATACCTCTCCGTCATACGGAGTGACAAATCCCAGTCTCGATTCGTGCCAACCCAACAGACACTTTCGGAGATACCTGTAGTGCACCTTTATAGCCACCCAGTTACGTTGTGACGTTTGGTACACCCAAAGCACTCCTACGGTATCCGGGAGTTGCACAATCTCATGGTCTAAGGAAATGATACTTGACATTAGAAAAGCTTTAGCAAACGAATTACACGATCTTGTGTTATGCTTAGGATTGGGTCTTGTCCATCACATCATTCTCCTAATGATGTGATCCCGTTATCAATGACATCCTATGTACATGGTCAGGAAACCATAACCATCTATTGATCAACGAGCTAGTCAACTAGAGGCTCACTAGGGACATGTTGTGGTCTATGTATTCACACATGTATTACGGTTTCCAGTTAATACAATTATAGCATGAACAATAGAAAATTATCATGAACAAGGAAATATAATAATAACCATTTTATTATTGCCTCTAGGGCATATTTCCAACAATACTGAAGCGCCAACGGCGTTTCACCAAGCCAAGTACCCTCCCAGAAGCGAGTGGTGTTGCCATTACCGACTATAAACTTAGTTCTATTAAAGAAGGCAGCTTTAACTCTCATAAGCACCTCCCAAAACGGCGAGTCTGTGGGTCTCACTGTCACCTGGGACAACGTCTTGGACGGCAGATACTTACTTCGAAGAATCTGCGCCCATGTGGCCTCGGTTTGAACTAAAAGTTTATACAACCACTTGCTGAGAAGACATATGTTCTTGACTTCAAGATTCTCAATACCAAGGCCCCCCTGGTCCTTTGGTCGACAGATGATATCCCATTTTCCTAGTCGATATTTTCTCTTTGTTTCATCACTTTGCCAGAAGAACCGACATCGATAGAAGTCCAGTCTTTTCCTAACACCAAATGGGACTTCGAAAAAAGATAAGAAAAACATAGGCATACTCGTGAGAACCGAATTAATAAGTATTAGTCGGCCTCCATAAGACATGAGATTGCCCTTCCAGCAACTTAGTTTCTTCTCAAACCAGTCTTCGATGCTTTTCCATTCTCTGCTTGTCAGCTTACGATGGTGAATGGGTATAGCTAAGTAAGTGAAAGGTAACACCCCCAATTCGCATCCAAACAATTGCCTATAGGCCTCTTGTTCCTTATTGGCTCTACCAAAGTAGAACAACTCGCTTTTATGAAAATTGGTCTTCAGTCTGGTCAATTGTTCAAATAAGCATAACACCAGCTTCATATTTCTCGCTTTCGCCAAGTCGTGCTCCATAAAGATGATTGTATCATCAGCGTACTACTGGATGGACACACCTCCATCAACCAGATGAGGCACCAATCCACCCACCCGACCAGCATCCTTGGCCCTTCCTATCAAAATTGCCAACATGTCAACCACAATGTTGAACAGAATAGGAGACATTGGATCACCTTGTCTCAGGCCCTTGTGTGTCTGGAAATAATGACCAATGTCATCATTCACTTTAATTCCAACACTCCCTTTTTGCGTGAAGGATTCAACGTGGCGTCGCCAAGCTTCATCAAAACCCTTCATGCGTAAGGCCTGCTGAAGGAAAGGCCATTTGACTTTGTCATACGCTTTCTCGAAATCCACCTTGAAAACAACTCCGTCTAGCTTTTTCGTGTGGATCTCATGGAGCGTTTTGTGAAGGACCACAACCCCTTCGAGGATGTTCCTGTCCGGCATGAAAGCAGTTTGGGTAGGCTGCACCACAGCATGCGTGATCTGTGTGAGCCTATTAGTCCCGACCTTGGTGAAAATTTTGAAACTAACATTGAGAAGACAGATTGGCCTGAATTGCTCAATTCTCGCAGCCTCTGTTTTCTTAGGAAGAAGGGTTATCGTTCCAAAATTCAGTTGGAAAAGCTGAAGCTGCCCAGAGAAGAGATCATTGAACAGGGGCAACAAATCCCCTTTAATGATGTGCCAGCACTTCTTATAGAACTCAGCCGGAAAACCATCCGGGCCGGGAGGCTTCTTATTTTTCATTTGCGATATAGCCTCGAAGACTTCTTTCTCAGTGAATGGGGCCGCCAAAATATCGTTCTCCACTGCTATTAGTTGAGGAACATCCTCAATCCTGGACTCATCCAGAGACACACAATTATCCGCTGGGGGTCCAAACAACTGCTTGTAATACTCGGTAATGTATAGTTTTAGGTTTTCCTGTCCTAAAGATCATGTGAAAGACCATTAGCGATCATGTGAAAGAATTGAGTGTTCGCGTCCCCCTGTACTACTCGCTGGACCTTGGCCCGCAACGCCCACTTCAATTCCTCCTCTTGAAGAAGCTCTTTCAGCCTCATCTCCACGTCAAGCTTGGCATGAAGCTTCGAGGGTGGCAGAACAGTGGTTTCTGCTTTTACATCTAAGGACTGAATAAGGTTAAGGAGCCTTTGCTTTTCGACCTTATAGATCCCACTAAGATGCTTAGACCATCCACGCAGAAAACTTCTCAAATTCCTGATCTTATTCTGCCAGCGCTCAAGCGCAGTCTTACCTCCGGAATCCTTAGCCCACTCTCTGGTTACGAGATCAAAGAAGCCGTCTCGCTCAAACCAAGCAAGCTCGAAAGAGAATGTATTTTTATTTCCCACGTGGGTGGCCTCACCAGAGTCAACAAATAACGGTGTGTGGTCACAAATTCCACGGGAAAGAGCCTGAACAACTACAAAGGGATCGGAAACTTGTGTTCCCATTCAACGCTAGCCAACACATGATCCAACTTTTCAAAGCTTGATTCAACTTTTCAAAGTGAATTTTTGTCTTGAAGGCTCAATCTCTCTCAGATTCAAGCTTTCAATGATAGTATTAAACATGAATGACCATTTGCCGTCAAAGTTGTCATTGTTCTTCTCCTCACGCCTTCTAATGATGTTAAAATCACCCCCACCAGGATAGGTAGTTGCTGAGAGCCACAAATCCTAACCAGATCAGCCAAGAACTCAGGCTTATGTTTAGGCTGTGCGGCCCCATATACCGCCACCAAAGCCCAGTTGAACCCATCGGCCTTTAACCGCACCCGAAACTTGACTGCAAAATCTCCCATAACCACACTTCAAACCTCGAGCGAATCGCATAGAACTCCGAGTAAGATCCCACCCGATCTCCCTCTCGGTGGCAAACAGTGCCAGTCAAAATCAATTCCTCCTGACAAGGTATTTAGAAGTTGTGGTGCAAAATTATCTCTACCAGTTTCCGATAAAGCAATAAAATCTAATCTATCACTACTAGGAAAAGGCCTACTAGTGGCGCACCAGTTTTCCTACTAATGGCGCACTACTGGTGTGCCACAAGTACCATGCCACTAGTATTAAATACTAATGGCGCACCACTGGTGCGCCATTAGTATCTGGTATACTAATGGCGCACCAGGCAGTGCGCCATTAGTATAGCCCACGGTGCGCCATTAGTATACCAGATACTAATGGCGCACCACATAGAAGTGCGCCATTAGTAACAATTTTTTTTCAATTTTTTTTTCATAATTTTTGTTTTCAATTTTTTTTCATATTTTTTTTTGTTTTTTTCTTAATCTCGGGTCACTATGGCATAATCTCGGGTCAATATGCTTAATCTCAAGTCAAATCGCACAAAGTGGTCAAACTACCTGGAAGGTTACGCTTAACTTCGCAGTTCTATCGAACCCTAGCACCCCCTCACTTAACAGGCACTTGTTGATATATCTATCATATCAATCCTATTATACCTTGTTGATGTCTAGGACTTTGTTCATGTTCATGACTATGATGAAATTTTGAAAAATATTTCAAACTTCCCGGTAATATTACGTATCATTTTTTGGAAAAAAATTCAAAAAAAATTTCAAAACCATTTTTTTCTGTTACTAGTGGCGCACCTAGCAAACGGTGCGCCACTAGTAAGTTTGAATTTTTTTGAATTTTTTTGCCTCTAGATCTTGAAAGCCCCGTAACTTTTTTTCTGTTAGGTTTTTGGGGATTTTGAAAATATTTAACGGGGTTCCTCTGGTTAAATTCGGATGTAACTTTTCAAGTAGATGATTTTTCATATAATTTTTTTCTAATCCAAGTTCGTTTGCAAAAGTTATGCCCATTTTACAAATTTCCAAAGGGATTTTGCAAATAAAGTCGAAATTCATATTTGTAATTTTTTTCAACAACTAGACCACATATCACATGGGAAACTTATTTTCTTTTATTTTTTTGACATTTCCGTCATTTTATTTTATTTTTTAAAACTGAAAAGGCAGTCCACGAGGGGGGGGTGCATTCGGGGGATTTTTGGTCAAAGCTAGTAATGGCGCACCGTGGGAGTGGTGCGCCTTTACTAGTTCAACTAGTAATGGCGCACCACACACATGGTGCGCCATTACTAGTTTTAAAAAAAAATAAAAAAAATGAAAATTTTTTACTACTGGCGCACTGTGGATGTGGTGCGCCATTACTAGTTTTAACTAGTAATGGCGCACTATCTCCTGATGCGCCATTACTAGTTTTGAAAAAAAATATTATTTTTTTTAAAAAAATTTGAAGAAAAATTACTAGTGGCGCACCGGGGATCTGGTGCGCCATTACTAGTTTTGAAAAAAACCAATTTTTTTTTACTAATGGCGCACCGTGTGTTGGGGAACGTAGTAATTTCAAAAAAATTCCTACGCACACGCAAGATCATGGTGATGGCATAGCAACGAGAGGGGAGAGTGTTCGTCCACGTACCCTCGTAGACCATAAGTGGAAGCGTTTAGCACAACGCGGTTGATGTAGTCGTACGTCTTGACGATCGGACCGATCCAAGCACCAAACGTACGGGGCCACCGAGTTCAGCCCACGTTCAGCTCGATGACGATCTCCGGCCTCCGATCCTGCGAAGCTCCGGAGATGAGTTCCGTCAGCACGACGGCGTGGGGACGATGATGATGTTCTACCGGCGCAGGCCTTCGCCTAAACTCCGCGACGATATGACCGAGGTGGAATATGGTGGAGGGGGGCACCACACACGGCTAAGGAACGATCCGTAGATCAACTTGTGTGTCTATGTGGTGCCCCCCGCCCCCGTATATAAAGGAGCAAGTGGGAGGGAGGCCGGCCCCTTGGGCGCGCCAAGGGAGGAGGAATCCTCCTCCTAGTAGGAGTAGGACTCCTCCGTTCCTACTCCTATTAGGAGGGGGGAGGAAGGGGGAGAGGGGGAAGGAAAGGGGCGGCGCCGCCCCTCCTAGTCAATTCGGACCCGAGGGGGAGGCGCTTGCCCATGCTGGACGCCCCTCTCTCCTTTCCTCTAAGGCCCATAAGGCCCAATACTCTCCCGGGGGGTTCCGGTAACCCCCCCGGCACTCCGGTTTTCTCCGAAATCATCCGAAACAATTCCGGTGTCCGAATATAGTCGTCCAATATATCAATCTTTATATCTCGACCATTTCGAGACTCCTCGCCATGTCCGTGATCACATCCGGGACTCCGAACAAACTTCGGTACATCAAAACTTATAAACTCATAATAAAACTATCATCGTAACGTTAAACATGCGGACCCTACGGGTTCGAGAACTATGTAGACATGACCTAGAACCATTCTCGGTCAATAACCAATAGCGGGACCTGGATGCCTATATTGGTTCCTACATATTCTACGAAGATCTTTATCGGTCAAACCGCATAACAACATATGTTGTTCCCTTTGTCATCGGTATGTTACTTGCCCGAGATTTGATCGTCGGTATCCAATACCTTGTTCAATCTCGTTACCGGCAAGTCTCTTTACTCGTTCTGTAATACATCATCTCATAACTAACTCATTAGTTACAATGCTTGCAAGGCTTAGGTGATGAGGATTACCGAGAGGGCCCAGAGATACCTCTCCGACAATCAGAGTGACAAAACCTAATCTCGAATTATGCCAACCCAACATGTACCTTCGGAGACACCTGTAGAGCACCTTTATAATCACCCAGTTACGTTGTGACGTTTGGTAGCACACAAAGTGTTCCTCCGTGGCAGGAGTTGCATAATCTCATAGTTGCGAGGAACTTTGTATAAGTCATGAAGAAAGCAATAGCAGTATACTAAACGATCAAGTGCTAGGCTAACGGAATGGGTCATGTCAATCACATCATTCTCCTAATGATGTGATCCCATTAATCAAATGACAACACATGTCTATGGTTAGGAATCATAACCATCTTTGATTAATGAGCTAGTCAAGTAGAGGCATACTAGTGACTATATGTTTGTCTATGTATTCACACATGTATCATGTTTCCGGTTAATACAATTCTAGCATGAATAATAAACATTTATCATGATATGAGGAAATAAATGATAACTTTATTATTGCCTCTAGGGCATATTTCCTTCAGTCTCCCACTTGCACTAGAGTCAATAATCTAGATTACATAGTAATGATTCTAACACCCATGGAGTCTTGGTGCTGATCATGTTTTGCTCGTGAGAGAGGCTTAGTCAGCGGTCTCGCAACATTCAGATCCGTATGTATCTTGCAAATCTCTATGTCTCCCACTTGGACTTGGTCCCGAATGGAATTGAAGCACCTCTTGATGTGCTTGGTCCTCTTATAATCTGGATTCCTTTGCCAAGGCAATTGCACCGATATTATCACGGAGATCTTCATTGGTCGATGCACTAGGTATGACACCTAGATTGAAATGAACTCCTTCATCAGACTCCTTCATTTGCTGCTTCGAAGCAGCTATGTACTCTGCTTCACATGTAGATCCTGCCACGGCGCTTTGTTTAGAACTGCACCAACTTACAGCTCCACCGTTTAATAAAAATCATTATCCGGTTTGCGATTTAGAATCGTCCGGATCGTGTCAAAACTTGCATCGGCGTAACCATTTACGACTAGCTCTTTGTCACCTCCATATCGAGAAACATATCCTTAGTCCTTTTCGGTATTCGGGATGTTCTTGACCGCTGTCGATGATCCACTCTGGATTACTTTGGTACCTTCTGCCAAGCTTATTGCTAAGCATCGTCGGTCTGGTACACATCATTGCATACATGATAGAGCCTATGGCTGAAGCATAGGGAACATTTTTCATTTTCTCTCTATCTTCTGCTGTGGTCGGGC
This sequence comes from Aegilops speltoides, assembly GCA_021437245.1. Classification (NCBI taxonomy): domain Eukaryota; kingdom Viridiplantae; phylum Streptophyta; class Magnoliopsida; order Poales; family Poaceae; genus Aegilops; species Aegilops speltoides. The sequence goes on from CM038147.1 coordinate 594,982,972, forward strand.
ATTGAGTTTGACTCAACTTCACACGTTGTAGCACAGGCAAGAATCCTTTCTTTGCCTGATCCATTTTGAACTTTTTCAAAATTTTGTCAAGGTATGTGCTTTGTGAAAGTCCTATTAAGCGTCTTGATCTATCTCTATAGATCTTGATGCCCAATATGTAAGCAGCTTCACCGAGGTCTTTCATTGAAAAACTTTTATTCAAGTATCCCTTTATGATATCCAGAAATTCTATATCATTTCCAATTAATAATATGTCATCTACATACAAAATTATAAATGCTACAGAGCTCCCACTCACTTTCTTGTAAATACAGGCTTCTCCAAATGTCTGTATAAAACCATATGCCTTGATCACACTATCAAAGCGTTTATTCCAACTCTGAGATGCTTGCACCAGTCCATAAATGGAACGCTGGAGCTTGCACACTTTGTTAGCACCTTTTGGATCAACAAAACCTTCCGGCTGCATCATATACAACTCTTCTTCTAGAAATACATTCAAGAATGCAGTCTTGACATCCATTTGCCAAATTTCATAATCATGAAATGCAGCAATTGCTAACATGATTCGGACAGACTTAAGCATCGCTACGGGTGAGAAAGTCTCATCGTAGTCAACCCCTTGAACTTGTCGAAAAACTTTTGCAACAAGTCGCGTTAGTCTTCTTCTTAAAGATCCATTTATTCTCAATGTTTGCCGATCATCGGGCAAGTCAACCAAAGTCCACACTTTGTTTTCATACATGGATCCCATCTCAGATTTCATGGCCTCTAGCCATTTTGCGGAATCTGGGCTCATCATCGCTTCCTCATAGTTCGTAGGTTCATCATGGTCACGTAACATGACTTCCAGAATAGGATTACCGTACCACTCTGGTGCGGATCTTACTCTGGTAGACCTACGAGGTTCAGCAGAAACTTGATCTGAAGTTTCATGATCATTATCATTAGCTTCCTCACTAATTGGTGTAGTTGTCACATGAACCGGTTCTCGTGATGAACTACTTTCCAATAAGGGAGTAGATCTGATTATCTCATCAAGTTCTACTTTCCTCCCACTCACTTCTTTCGAGAGAAACTCCTTCTCTAGAAAGGATCCATTCTTAACAACGAATGTCTTGCCTTGGATCTGTGATAGAAGGTGTACCTATGATCTCTTTTGGGTATCCTATGAAGACACATTTCTCGATTTGGGTTCGAGCTTATCTGGTTGAAGTTTCTTCACATAAGCATCGCAGCCCCAAACTTTAAGCGACAACTTTGGTTTCTTGCCAAACCACAGTTCATAAGGCGTCGTCTCAGCGGTTTTGATGGTGCCCTATTTAGCGTGAATGCGGCCGTCTCTAAAGCATAACCCCAAAACGATAGCGGTAAATCAGTAAGAGACATCATAGATCGCACCATATCAAGTAAAGTACGATTACGACGTTCGGACACACCATTTCGTTGTGGTGTTCCAGGTGGCGTGAGTTGCGAAACTATTCCACATTGTTTCAAGTGTAACCAAACTCGTAACTCAAATATTCTCCTCCACGATTAGATCGTAGAAACTTTATTTTCTTGTTACGATGATTTTCCACTTCACTCTGAAATTCTTTGAACTTTTCAAATGTTTCAGACTTGTGTTTCATCAAGTAGATATACCCATATCTGCTCAAATCATCTGTGAAGGTGAGAAAATAACGATACCCGCCGCGAGCCTCAATATTCATTGGACCACAAACATCAGTATGTATGATTTCCAACAAATCAGTTGCTCGCTCCATAGTTCGGAGAAGCGGCGTTTTAGTCATCTTGCCCATAAGGCACAGTTCATAAGTACCAAGTGATTCATAATCAAGTGATTCCAAAAGTCCATCGGTATGGAGTTTCTTCATGCGCTTTACACCGATATGACCCAAGCGGCGAGTGCCACAAATAAGTTGCACTATCGTTATCAACTCTGCATCTTTTGGTTTCAACACTATGAATATGTGTATCACTACTATCGAGATTCAGTAAAAATAGACCACTCTTCAAGGGTGCATGACCATAAAAGATATTACTCATATAAATAGAACAACCATTATTCTCTGATTTAAATGAATAACCGTCTCGCATAAAAAAAGATCCAGATATAATGTTCATGCTCAACGCTGGCACCAAATAACAATTATTCAGGTCTAAAACTAATCCTGAAGGTAGATGTAGAGGTAGCGTGCCGACCGCGATCACATCGACTTTGGAACCGTTTCCCACGCGCATCGTCACCTCGTCCTTGGCCAGTACTCGCTTATTCCGTAGTCCCTGTTTTGAGTTGCAAATATTAGCAACAGAACCAGTATCAAATACCCAGGTGCTACTACGAGCTCTAGTTAGGTACACATCAATAACATGTATATCACATATACCTTTGTTTACTTTGCCATCCTTCTTATCCACCAAATACTTGGGGCAGTTCCGCTTCCAGTGACCAGTCTGCTTGTAGTAGAAGCACTCAGTTTCAGGTTTAGGTGCAGACTTGGGTTTCTTCTCTTGAGCAGCAACTTGCTTGCTGTTCTTCTTGAAGTTCCCCTTCTTTTTCTCTTTGCCCTTTTTCTTGAAACTAGTGGTCTTGTTGACCATCAACACTTGATGCTCCTTCTTGATTTCTACCTCCGTAGCTTTTAGCATTGTGAAGAGCTCGGGAATAGTCTTGTTCATCCCTTGCATATTATAGTTCATCACAAAGCTCTTGTAGCTTGGTGGCGATGATTGGAGAATTTCATCAATGGCGCTATCATCCGGAAGATTAACTCCCGGTTGAATCAAGTGATTATTATACCCGGACATTTTGAGTATATGCTCCTTGTGAACTATTCTCTTCCATCTTGCAGCTGTAGAACTTATTGGAGACTTCATATCTCTCAATCCGGGCATTTTCTTGAAATATTAACTTCAACTCCTGGAACATCTCATATGCTCCATGGCGTTCAAAATGTCGTTGAAGGCCGGTTCTAAGCCGTAAAGCATGGCACATTGAACTATAGAGTAGTCATCACTTTGCTCGCGGACGTTCTTAACGTCGTCGGTTACATCGGCAGCAGCCTGGCACCCAGCGGTGCTTCCAGGATGTAACTTTTCTATGCAGCAATGAGGATAATCCTCAGGTTACGGACTCAGTCCGTGTAATTGCTACCATCTTCTTTCAACTTTGCTTTCTCAAGGAACGCATTAAAATTCAACGGAACAACAGCACGAGCCATCTACCTACAACCAAACATAGACAAGCAAAATACTATCAGGTACTAAGTTCATGATAAATTTAAGTTCAATTAATCATATTACTTAAGAACTCCCACTTAGACAGACATCTCTCTAGTCATCTAAGTGATTACGTGATCCAAATCAACTAAACCATAACCGATCATCACCTGAGATGGAGTAGTTTTCAACGGTGAAAATCACTATGTTGATCATATCTACTATATGATTCACGCTCGACCTTTCGGTCTCTGTGTTCCGAGGCCATATCTGCATATGCTAGGCTTGTGAAGTATAACCTGAGTATTCTGCGTGTGCAAAACTGGCTTGCACCCGTTGTAGATGGACGTAGAGCTTATCACACCCGATCATCACGTGGTGTCTAGGCACGACGAACTTTGGCAACGGTGCATACTCATGGAGAACACTTCTTGATAATTTTAGTGAGAGATCATCTTAAAATGCTACCGTCAATCAAAGCAAGATAAGATGCATAAAGGATAAACATCACATGCAATCAATATAAGTGATATGATATGGCCATCATCATCTTGTGCTTGTGATCTCCATCTCCAATGCACCGTCGTGATCACCATCGTCATCGGTGCGACACCTTGATCTCCATCGTAGCATCGTTGTCGTTTACGCCATCTATTGCTTCTACGACTATCGCTACCGCTTAGTGATAAAGTAAAGCAATTACAGAGCGTTGCATTTCATACAATAAAGCGACAACCATATGGCTCCTGCCGATTGCCGATAACCGGTTACAAAACATGATCATCTCATACAATAAAATATAGCATCACGTCTTGGCCATATCACATCACAACATGCCCTGCAAAAACAAGTTAGGCGTCCTCTACTTTGTTGTTGCAAATTTTACGATGCTGCTACGGGCTGAGCAAGAACCGTTCTTACCTCGCATCAAAACCACAGCGATAGTTCATCAAGTTGGTGCTGTTTTAACCTTCGCAAGGACCGGGAGTAGCCACACTCGATTCAGCTAAAGTGAGAGAGCAGACACCTGCCAGCCACCTTTAAGCACGAGTGCTCGTAGCAGTGAAACCAGTCTCGCGTAAGCGTCTGGCGTAATGTCGGTCGGGCGCTTCATATCACAATACCGCCCGAACCAAAGTATGACATGCTGGTAAGCGGTATGACTTGTATCGCCCACAACTCACTTGTGTTCTACTCGTGCATATAACATCAGCGCATAAAACCTAGGCTCGGATGCCTTTGTTGGGGAGCGTAGTAATTTCAAAAAATTCCTACGCACACGCAAGATCATGGTGATGGCATAGCAACGAGAGGGAGAGTGTTAGTCCACGTACCCTCGTGACCGTAAGCGAGCGTTTAGCACAACGCGGTTTTGTGTAGTCGTCGTCTTCACGACCGACCGATCCAAGCACCAAGCGTCACGGGGCCTCCGAGTTCAGCACACATTCAGCTCGATGACGATCTCCGGCCTCCGATCCAGCGAAGCTCCGGAGATGAGTTCCGTCAGCACGACGGCGTGGTGACGATGATGATGTTCTACCGGCGCAGGGCTTCGCCTCACTCCGCGACGATATGACCGAGGTGGAATATGGTGGAGGGGGGCACCGCACACGGCTAAGGAATGATCCGTAGATCAACTTGTGTGTCTATGGGGTGCCCCGCCCCGTATATAAAGGAGCAAGGGGAGGCCGGCCGGCCTTAGGCGCGCCAAGGAGGAGAATCCTCCTCCTAGTAGAGTAGGACTCCTCCTTTCCTACTCCTACTAGGAGGGGAAGGAAGGGGGAGGGGAAGGAAAGGGCGCCCCCTCCTAGTCAGTCGGATCGAGGAGGGGGAGGGCGCGGCCCATCTGGCCGCCCTCTCTCCTTTCCCATAAGGCCCATAAGGCCCAATACTCTCCCGGGGTTCGGTAACCCCCCCGGCACTCCGGTTTTCTCCGAAATCACTCGGAACAATTCCGGTGTCCGAATATAGTCGTCCAATATATCAATATTTATGTCTTGACCATTTCGAGACTCCTCGTCATGTCCGTGATCACATCCGGGACTCCGAACAAACTTCGGTACATCAAAACTTATAAACTCATAATAAAACTGTCATCGTAACGTTAAGCATGCGGACCCTACGGGTTCGAGAACTATGTAGACATGACCTAGAACCATGCTCGGTCAATAACCAATAGCGGGACCTGGATGCCCATATTGGTTCCAACATATTCTACGAAGATCTTTATCGGTCAAACCGCATAACAACATACGTTGTTCCCTTTACTTGCTCGAGATTTGATCGTCGGTATCCAATACCTAGTTCAATCTCGTTACCGGCAAGTCTCTTTACTCGTTCTGTAATACATCATCTCATAACTAACTCATTAATTACAATGCTTGCAAGGCTTAGGTGATGAGTATTACCAAGAGGGCCCAGAGATACCTCTCCGACAATCAGAGTGACAAAACCTAATCTCGAATTATGCCAACCCAACATGTACCTTCGGAGACACCTGTAGAGCACCTTTATAATCACCCAGTTACGTTGTGACGTTTGGTAGCACACAAAGTGTTCCTCCGGTAAATGGGAGTTGCATAATCTCATAGTTGCAGGAACTTTGTATAAGTCATCAAGAAAGCAATAGCAGTATACTAAACGATCAAGTGCTAGGCTAACGGAATGGGTCATGTCAATCACATCATTCTCCTAATGATGTGATCCCATTAATCAAATGACAACACATGTCTATGGTTAGGAAACATAACCATCTTTGATTAATGAGCTAGTCAAGTAGAGGCATACTAGTGACTATATGTTTGTCTATGTATTCACACATGTATCATGTTTTCGGTTAATACAATTCTAGCATGAATAATAAACATTTATCATGATATGAGGAAATAAATAATAACTTTATTATTGCCTCTAGGGCATATTTCCTTCACCGTGGATGTGGTGCGCCATTAGTATTTGGACACTAATGGCACACCAACACATGGTACGCCATTAGTATATAGTAGTGGCGCACCACATGTCCGGTGCGCCATTAGTGTCCATATCATCTATAGCCCTTTTCCTAGTAGTGTATGCTCAAGAGACGCCTCCGCCAGAAACCTTGTTTTAGCCAAGTCTTTCAGATCTCTACTATTCCAAAAGATTCCCTTCATAATTCATCATGGAATTTTTTTGCCGTACGGATCCTAGCACTCCTACGCACAGCAGACACCGGATAAACCTTCCGCTTCCACTTGCGTTTGGTGATATCCTGACTCTGCAACCGGTCCTCACAACCAGTCTCAGCAGGTCTCGCGACATCAATCACCTATGTCTCATCCTCCTCCTCCGACTCAGGCATGGGAGGAATAGGATTCGCACAAAAATTATCGAGCACTCTGACCCCCAATGCATCAAACTCTGAATCACTCATGGGCTTAACCGCTGCTAAGTTACGAATCATCTCTAAACCCCGCTCAGCCTCTAAATCCAGGAGGTCATTAACATAATTTGAAATTTCAGTAGCATTACTACCTAGTGAAACTCCTAACTGATTTGTATTATCGACAATCTCATCGTGAGAAAAATGCAAAATGGAATGAGAGGTATTGACTGACATACCAGTAGTGACCTCAACGTCACGAAGCTTGGCCGCCCTCATTGCGCACCGCTGCTGAATGTCGTCCACCTCCGGATGATTCTGGAGACGGCAACTCAACCGTCGTCCCTCAGAAATCGGATCCGGAATCCCTCCAAACGCAATGACCTCCTCACGAGAAATCTTGCTCGGGGTGTGGCCTCCTGCCACACCCCGAACATGGAGCTGGTCTGCCTCCGCGGACACCCTGGAGTCAATGCCAGGACCCGGTGAGGCCCTCGCCAGCGCCGGAGAAGTGGGACACGCCCCACAGGGCGGAGACGGCAGCGCACCGGGGGAAGGAAGTGCATGGGCGACCTGCCTGAACTCCCCCCAGCATCGGAGGGGCGGCCACCATAGGCGCCCCAAGAGAGTAAGGCCCCGAGGCCTGCTGCCCCGAGCCCCCTCTCGAAGGCGATACTGCAACCTCCAGAGCAGACCAAGCGGCGGGAGAAGGGGGATCCGAGCCAACCTGCATCGGGTCCCCTCCCAAAGGTAAGACCGCCACCGCTGAGGCCTCGTCCAACACTGACGGAAGGGAGGACACGGGGGCCACCTGCCCCAAGTCCCCAACAGAAGGCTGAACCGCCCCTTCCAACACCTGCACCTCGACAGAAGAGGAGAGAACCAAGGAAGTGGCCACGTGCCCACGCACCTCCTCCTCTCCCCTGACCGAGATCGTCGAAGCCCGAGGAACGGGACTCACAACATCCTCAAAAAACCAAAGCAGGTAGCACAAGCTCTATAGCCTCATCCGAATCCACCCGATCATTCCACAACCTCGGTGGTGCAGACGCAGGCTCGAAAGCCCCAAATCTCAGAGTCGTCGTAGGCACCGATGATGGTGGAACCGCCCCATCCTCGGTAGTCGTAGACCCGGACCCGGTCCCTTGGACAAATGTCGTCCCGTATCATCAACCGAAGTCTCCTTTGCTCCCGCGCTGTCATCACCCTCGTGCATATTGACATCAGTCCCGTTAGCCCCCTCGGCCAACAGGGTCTCGTCCTCAAAGTCAATCAGCAGGTCAAAAACCTTTCCACGGTAAGTCCACTTGACGACCTCAGGCACATACTCAATATCCAAAATACTAACCAGTATACGAGCAATCCCGTGAGCTCTGGTGAAAGCCATATCCACACGCTCAAGCTTCCCCACCATGATTCCAAGCTAGCCACAACCCTAGCATCCTGCATCGGCTTGGAAGGGGCCCCGAAAAAACGCAACCACGCCTGAGTACGTGGCTTGCCCTGAGGCTCCACCTGCTTCTACTCATGAAACTCAAGGATGCAATCGGTGCCCGGCACTTTGCACATCCCAAAACTCAGGAGCCTCTGCAGATCCTCCACCGAAGGAAACTCAACCCGAAACAACTTATCCTCGAGACTGACAAGCTCCCACTGAAAGTCCCCAGGGGCCAACTCCCGGAGCCTCTGCACAATCTGAGTCTCGGAGACCACTCCTCTGATCACCTTAACAATCCCAGTAGTCATGCTCTGGGCCTCATTAGGAACCTCCCTCTCATTAGAAGATTCAAAGAACGTGAGTTCCGCACAATTCACTCCGTACATCATGAGAGATGGTGCCTGATCTCGCAGAAGTGGGCAATCCCCCGAATCATTAACTGGCTTACCACAAGTGTCACATAACACAGCTATACACTCAGCAATAGAATGAGCCTTGTCAGCACATCGATAGCACAACATTTTCTCTTTCTTGCGCGCCCACTTGGACGCCCTATCAGCATCAGCCCTGTCCGGCATCTCCACGGACACATCACCAATAGTCTCATCCTCTGGAACCTTAACACTAGCGAGAGCCATCAGAACTTCCATAGCCTGACCAGTCAACACCGACTCCTCGGTACTCCCGCCAGCGGTCGTCTGCTCGACAACCACGGTGGGCGGAGGCTGTCGTGGGTGGTACCGACCACCCCGACCACGATGACCGCCACGATGACCGCGGAAACCACCCCGCTGCCGATGACCCAGGCCAGAAGCCCCCTCGACAAAACCACCGGTAGGACCCAAGAATAGCCTCTCCGCTGATCCGTCTCTCTGCCAAGCATATCCACGACCTCCATCCGTGGACGAGGAACCCCGGTGCTGCCCAGCTCCATAGGCACTATAACCGTCATCCCCCCATTGACCCTTAGGCGTAGCTGAAGCACCACCATCGGCATTGCTCTGCGGCGGTGGCGCCTGCGACAACACCGGCTGAGGGAGTCCTGGACTAGGGGGTGTCCGGATGGCCGAACTATCATCTTTGGCCGGACTCCTGGACTATGAAGATAGAAGATTGAAGACTTCACCCCGTGTCCGGATAGGACTTTCCTTGGCGTGGAAGGCAAGCTTGGCGATACGGATATGTAGATTTCCTACCATTGTAACCGACTCTGTGTAACCCTAACCCTATTCGGTGTCTATATAAACCGAAGGGTTTTAGTCCGTAGGACAAACAACAATCATACCATAGGCTAGCTTCTAGGGTTTAGCCTCCTTGATCTCGTGGTAGATCTACTCTTGTACTACCCATATCATCAATATTAATCAAGCAGGAGTAGGGTATTACCTCCATCGAGAGGGCCCGAACCTGGCTAAAAACATCGTTTCCCTTGTCTCCTGTTACCATCCGCCTACCCGAGATCCGCCTGTTTTGACACCGACATTGGTGCTTTCATTGAGAGTTCCTCTGTGTCGTCACCTATAGGCCCGATGGCTCCTTCGATCGTCAGCATCGACGCAGTCCAGGGGGAGCCCTGGCCGAACTATGGTCGGGAAGGTTGGGATTCGGACGACGAAGAAATTCAACGCCCACCCACCACCCACTTTGTAGCCACTGTTGATGATTTAACCGATATGCTCGACTTCGACTCCGAAGACATCGACGGTATGGACGACGGTGCCAGAGATGATCAAGAGCCAGCGCCCACGGGGCACTAGAAGGCCACCTCGTCATACGACATATATATGGTGGACATCCCAAAGAATGGAAACGGCGATGGAACAGTGGAGGATGACCCCTCCAAGAAACAACCAAAGCGCCGACGTCAACGGCGCCGCTCTAAATCCCGCCACAGTAAAAAAGGTGATTCCGGCACGGGAGACAATAATACCCCGGACAGTGCCAAAGATGACCCCCTCCAGCAGGACTCCGCACAAGAGGATGGAGAAGCAAGTCCGCACCATAGTGCGGCAGAGGACGATAACTATGTACCCCCCTCCGAAGACGAGGCAAGCCTCGACGACGATGAATTTGTCGTGCCAGAGGATCCCGTCGAACAAGAGCGTTTTAAACGCAGGCTCATGGCCACGGCAAGCAGCCTCAAGAAAAAGCAGCAACAGCTTAGAGCTGACCAAGACCTGCTAGGCAGCGGATGGGCGGAAGTCCTTGCAGCGAAAAGTATGAACTCGAACGCCCCTCCAAAAGCTACCCCAAACACAGGCCGTTGCCTCGATCAGAGGAGGAAGCACCCGAGTCACCAGCGCAAGACATGGCAGACCGGCCACCCCGTGGCCGCGACAGAGAAGCCTTTCGGCCCTCCTCTCAAGCCACGCCCCGACGCCGCTCAAAAGATACCATGGCACGGGAAAACGCGCCGGACTTGCGAGATATATTGGAGGATAAGGCAAAGCATACAAGATCGATCTACAGATCGCATGGGCGCCCAACGACTCGGAATGATTACAGATCCGCGGATCTGATAACCCGGCGGGCGAACACGATGAACAAAGCTCATATGAGCTACGTCGTGATATAGCCCAATACAGAGGCACCGCACACCCACTATGCTTCACAGATGAAGTAATGGATCATCAAATCCTGAGAGCTTCAAACCCGTAAACATCAAATCATACGATGGCACCACAGATCCTGCGGTTTGGATCGAGGACTATCTCCTTCATATCCACATGGCTCGCGGTGATGATCTACATGCCATCAAATACGTCCCACTCAAGCTTAAAGGACCAGCTCGGCATTGGCTCAATAGCTTGCCAGCAGAGTCAATCGGTTGTTGGGAGGACCTGGAAGCCGCATTCCTTGATAACTTCCAGGGCACATATGTGCGACCACCAGACGCCGATGACCTTAGCCATATAATTCAGCAGCCAGAAGAATCGGCCAGGCAATTCTGGACACGGTTCCTCACAAAGAAAAATCAAATTGTTGACTGTCCGGATGCAGAGGCGTTAGCAGCCTTCAAACACAACATCCGCGACGAGTGGCTAGCCCGGCACCTAGGACAGGAAAAGCTGAAATCCATGGCAGCCCTCACCACACTCATGACCCGCTTTTGCGTGGGAGAGGACAACTGGCTAGCTCGAAGCAACAACTTGTCCAAACACCCTGGTAGTTCGGATACCAAGGACAGCAATGGCAGGTCGCGTCGCAACAAGCATAAACGCCACATTAACGGTGATAATGCTGAAGATACGACAGTAAATGCCGGATTCAGAGGCTCTAAACCCGGCCAGCGGAAGAAGCCATTCAAAAGAAATACCCAGTGAAGGAAATATGCCCTAGAGGCAATAATAAAGTTATTATTTATTTCCTTATTTCATGATAAATGTTTATTATTCATGCTAGAATTGTATTAACCGGAAACATAATACATGTGTGAATACATAGACAAACACAGTGTCACTAGTATGCCTCTACTTGACTAGCTCGTTAATCAAAGATGATTAAGTTTCCTAACCATAGACATGAGTTGTTATTTGATTAACGGGATCACGTCATTAGGAGAATGATGTGATTGACATGACCCATTCCGTTAGCCTAGCACTTGATCGTTTAGTATGTTGCTATTGCTTTCTTCATGACTTATACATGTTCACTGTAACTATGAGAATTATGCAACTCCGTTTAGCGGAGGAACACTTTAGGTACTACCAAGCGTCCTGGCGTAGCTGGGTGATTATAAAGGAGTACTACATGTGTCTCGAAGGTACATATTGAGTTGGCGTATTTGAGATTAGGTTTTGTCACTCCGATTGTCGAGAGGTATCTCTAAACCCTCTCGGTAATGCACATCACTATAAGCCTTGCAAGCAATGTATCTAATGAGTTAGTTACGGGATGATGCATTACGTAATGAGTAAAGAGACTTGCGATAGCGAGATTGAACTAGGTATTCGATACCGGCGATCAAATCTCGGGCAAGTAACATACCGATGACAAAGGAACAAAGTATGTTGTTATGCGGTTTGAGCGATAAAGATCTTCGTAGAATATGTAGGAGCCAATATGGGCATCAGGTTCCGCTATTGGTTATTGACTAAGAATAGTTCTAGGTCATGTCTACATAGTTCTCGAACCCGTAGAGATCCCTTGCAACAAGGTTTGAAGGCAGTTATATTATGAGTTTATGAGTTTTGATGTACCGAAGGAGTTGAGTCCCGGATGAGATCGGGGACATGGCGAGAGTCTCGAAATGGTCGAGGCGTAAAGATCGATATATTGGACAACTATATTCGGAGTTCGGAAGGTTCCGACTGATTCGGGTATTTTAAGAGTGCCGAGGAGTTACGGGAATCGAGGAAGAAGCAATGGGCCTCATGGGCCAAGTGGTGGAAGAGAGGAGGCAGGTAGCGGCCCCCTAGCCCAAACCGAGTTGGACTAGGGGCGGCCCCCTTCCTCTTTTCCTCCCTCTCCTTCCTTCTCCTTCTCCTTCCTTCCTTCTCCTCTCCTACTTGGACTAGGAAGGGGAATCCTACTTGGGTAGGATTCTCCCCCTTAGTAGCAGCCTCCTCCCTTGGCGGCCTCCTCCCCTTGCTCCTTTATATCTGAGGGGGGGGTTACCCCATGACACACAAGTTGATCTACGGATCGTTCCTTAGCCGTGTCGGTGCCCCCTCCACCATATTCCACCTCGGTCATGTCGTCGCGGAGTTTAGGCGAAGCCTGCGCCGATAGAACATCATCATCGTCCTGCGCCCGTCGTCTTGTGGAACTCATCGAAGCTTTGCTGGATCGGGCCGGGGATCGTCATCGAGCTGAGCGTGTGCTGAACTTCGGAGGTGCCGTCGTTCGGTGCTTGGATCGGTCGGATCGTGAAGGCGTCGACTACATCAACAGCGTTGTCATAGCGCTTCCGCTTACGGTCTATGAGGGTACGTGGACAACACTCTCCCCTCTCGTTGCTATGCCATCACCATGATCTTGCGTGTTCGTAGGAATTTTTTTGAAATTACTACGTTCCCCAACACCCAGGGCCCGTCCAACTTGGACCGAATACTCGATTGCTTGTGCCAGATACATGGCACCGCCGAAAAACCAGCCAATCACACCAACAGGGATTGTTGGGTGTTCAAACAAGCAGGCAAGTTAAGCACCGAAAACAACGATAAGGGGCTGCATAGCAATGACGAGGAGGAGCCCCGGCCGCCGAACAATAGAGGACAGAAGGGATTTCCCACACAAGTGCAGACAGTGAACATGATATACGCAACCCACATACCTAAAAGGGAGCGGAAGCGTGCATTACGGGATGTATACGCGATGGAGCCAGTTGTCCTGAAGTTCAACCCATGGTCTTCCTGTCTGATCACCTTTTTTCGAAGGGACCACCCCACTAGCATTCGTCACGGCGGTTTCGCCGCATTGGTTCTTGACCCAATCATAGACGGATTTCACCTCACCAGAGTCCTGATGGACGGCGGCAATAGCCTGAACCTGATTTATCAGGATATAGTGCGCAAAATGGGCATAGACCCATCAAGGATCAAACCCACAAAAGGCGGTATCGATTGTCAAAACCGGCGGATCTCGGGTAGGGGTCCCGAACTATCGTCTAGGCACATGGTAACGAGGAGACAAGGGACACGATGTTTTACCCAGGTCCGGGCCCTCTCGATGGAGGTAAAACCCTACTCCTGCTTGATTGATATTGATGATATGGGTAGTACAAGAGTGGATCTACCACGAGATCAAGGAGGCTGAACCCTAGAAGCTAGCCTATGGTATGTTTTTTGTTGTGATTGTTGTCCTACGGACTAAAACCCTCCGGTTTATATAGACACCGGAGAGGGCTAGGGTTACACAGAGTCGGTTACAATGGTAGGAGATCTACATATCTGTATTGCCAAGCTTGCCTTCCATGCCAAGGAAAGTCCCATCCGGACACGGGATGAAGTCTTCAATCTTGTATCTTCATAGTCTTGGAGTCCGGCCGATGATGATAGTTCGCCTATCCGGACACCCCCTAGTCCAGGACTCCCTGAGTAGCCCCTGAACCAGGCTTCAATGACAGCGAGTCCGGTAGCATATTGTCTTGACATTGCAAAGCGGGTTCCTCCTCGAATAATTCATAGAAGATTGTGAACACCAGGATAGTGTCCGACTCTGCAAAATAAATTCCACATACCACCGTAGAGAGAATAATATTTACACAAGTCCAATCTGCTGACATATTTTGTGGCGTGACGTCACACCACTACCAAGCCTATACTTGAATCGTTTTTATTATAGCACCTCAGCGCGTTTAGCGAAGCGGTTTCCTTGGCACGTCTTGTCGAAGTAGAGATCGTGTTCCCCTTATTCCAGGATTCCCATCAATACGGACGTTGGTAACCCAGCCGCGCCCGTTGCCACGCCCCCTCCATCGAAGGTGGGTTCCAAACGGTCACGGAGACAGCTCTTGGTACTCTCCTTCTTTATAATGAGACCCAGGCTCGTTCTTTTCCTTCAATCCTCAATCGAATCCGCCCCTCGTTCCAAGCTCCAACACTCAGGGCTCCAGATTCGAGCGCTTCGGAACTTCGACAATGTCCGGCTCCGAATTGCAGGGCCGATGGATGCCCTCCTCCGTCACGGAGGAGGACGTGCTAAAGCTGAGAGAAGCTAGGTACTTAACCTATGAGATTTTGCATAGGCTTCCTGCCCAAGGGCAAGTCATTCCCACTCCCAAGCCAGGAGAGAGCGTCGTGTTCGTGTCTCACCTCCGTCGGGGTTTAGGCTTCCCGATAGATCCCTTCGTGAGGGGGCTCATGTTTTACTATGGGTTGGAATTCCACGACTTGGCTCCGGAGTCCATCCTCCACATCTCATCATTCATTGTCGTCTGCGAAGCCTTCCTCCGCACTACCCCTCACTTCGGTTTGTGGCTCAAAACCTTCAACGTGGCGCCGAAGTTGATCGAGGGGCATCAAGCAAAGTGCGGCGGGGCAGTTGTAAGCAAGAAGGCCGATGCTCCATGGCCCGAGGGCTCTTTGCTGGAGGAGCTTGGTTTGTCATAGCAGAGTGGTTCTAATTACGCTCCCGAGGCATGACGAAGCCGCCACCGTCTTCGCTCGGGCCCTCCACAGCGGCTGATGTGATGGGTCGACAAAGGGCTTAGCGGGGGCCGTCAAAGGGCGTACCCCTATTGCAGGGCAGTTCGAGACCTCCAAGAGGAGATCAATCTGGTCGTAGTGATGCAGTTATGCTGATTCGGTGTCTTACGCCTGCAAGCGTCGCCCCCTCCGCTGTGGGAATTCAATCGAGAGGGCCAAGAGCTCTCCAACAATTCATGGATGCGACACCGTGGAGATGTACAAATTGTTCTTGGATCACAAGAGGTGTGTCCGGAATTGACCGAGGGCCTTGGCTTAAGCTGCAATCGCCGGATACTCAAGTAAGTAGCCACGTGTCCGGACATACCGTTTGTTTGCATATCTTGGATTTGCCTTTTAGCCAATCATCCTTTGAACATGAGTGGATAAGCATAAGCAAAACGTCTGATGTCGCCCCCTCCGGAGACCGCAGCGGACTCGGTGTTGGTCAAGCTCTTTGGAGGTTGCGCCTCGAGAGGAGGATGAAGGGAAAGCAGAGAAACTACCGCCTCTACTAAGGAGGCTTTGAGAAAGGGGATTGAGAATCCCTCCTTCGAGAGGAAAGGACGCTTCGAAGATCCGGAGCCTAAGGCCTCAAAGCGGGGAAGAAATCTTCACGGAGGGTCCTCGCCGAGAAACCCGGCCGCACTATCTCCCCTAAGGAATCAGCCCTCCAGGGAGCCGTAAGTAGAAAAAGGGGAGTTTTGTAATAAGAGACATCCCTATTTTTGCTTCTGAGGATAACCGAAGTTGTTATCTTGTAGTTCGGATCTCCGTCCTTCTCAGTTGAGCTCGTCTTCGGGGGACCTTCGTCCGGAGATGATGGAGAGCGAGATGCCTCCGTCTCCCGCGCCATCAGGCGGGGCGGACAACCCTGAAGTGTCGTCGCGGAGGGTCTCCCCAAGTCCGGCGGGGCTGGAGAGTTCGGCACCTACTGGTGTACGGCCGGGGGAGCTAAAGGATCTGCTCGAGAGGGCGTCTATCTCAGAAGATCACCGTATATTGATAAGTACGGTGATTGAAAGAATTTCGTCCGCTGAGGGCGGGTTGCATGATGACGTCAGAAGTTTACTGGCGGGTTTTGATGTACGTAAAACTGACATACCTTTTGACAGTTTTGCACATAGAGTGCGCCCTGTATAGATAGTAGCCCCTGAGACTCGGTATGTTGTCGAAAGCGACAACGTGCCGAGGATCATAATCTTAGTTAATAATTCTCGCTTTTCCTATGCAGGTGGAGGATCGTCCGGTGGCCAGCCGGACTGATAGAGTTGCCGAGCTAAAGCGGCAATTCGACGTTGCGGATGCGGACATCGCGCTGGTCAATAAACGACTTGATGAGTCACAAGGTAGGTTGTTTCTCCGCGGTCACCTAGTAAGGGAGCTGACGCCCACTCCTTACAACATGTATGCTTGATGCAGATGGTGCCACTGCTGTGGAGGACCTTCGGGCAGAGCTTGCTCAAGCCAAGGAGCAGGCCAGAAGGAGTGATGCGGCTGCCTCGAGGGCAGCCGAAGAGCTAAAAGTTGAAAAGGCTGCTCACTGCCGAAGCAGGGAGGAGATGGCCGGAATGGCCGTGAAGCTGAAGGATGTTACCGACCGCTATGAGGTTCTTGAAAAAAACGCCCGGCGAACAAGAGGACTGAAGAAGGCCACCGCGAAGCCAAGGATGCCGTTACGCGAGGGCTATAAAGGAGGAGCTGCGTCAGGCCGGAGACATTGCGGCTGGAAAGCTCTTTCTGCTGCGCAGGAAGTTCACAGATCCGAAGTATGCTCAACTGGGCCAGCTGTGGGGTGCGGAGGATCCTTATCTGGATTTGGCGGCGAGTGCGACGGATGCCGTTGTGCACTTCCGAAGCCAAAAGGATCACGGGATGTAAGAGCTGTTTTGGTCTCAATTCCATAGTCCGGAGCGTTCACTTCCGTTGACCGATCGGTTGGCTGAGTGGGCTGAGCTAAATAGATTGTCCGGATTTGCCATGACGGATATAGTGGCTCATCTGTGGCCGGATATGCCCAAGCCGAAGAGTTATTTTGGCTTATTACAGCAATTCCTTGGGGCGGTGCCGCATATCAAGGCGATGAAGCGGTCGGTATGCATAGAGGTTGCACAGATGGCCCTCGCCCGTGTTAAGACACACCGGGCAGAGATGGATGCCACCGATGTTGCATCCCGGGGTTCGGACGAGAGCCAGTTACCCGCCGAGCACTATTTTGGGGAAGTCCTGCAGGGCGCTCGTTTAATAGAATCGCAGTGCTCGAAAAATGTTATGTTCAAATGACAAGTATGACTTGTAAAACCATATTCATAATATGAGTGCTTTTTATACTTGTGCATTCAAGTATTGAAACATCTCCTGTGCGGCCGTTACTGTATATGTTTATATAACCTGAAAGATGGCAGTCTTGACTATTACGCACATGGTGCGGGGTGTTTAAAAATAGCGCATTTTCACATAATCCAACGTCTTGGTCCTCTGAAGGAGGTGGTAGCGTAACAAACTAGGCAACGGACTATAATGCTTTATCACTTTCACTTAGTCATAGGAGTTGAAGGTGGGGCTACGATATAGCCCACAGGGCACCAGCGCTCTCCAAATTCGGGGGCGTATGTGCTGACGGAAAAGGTCCTTCGTGAAAGCGGAGAATTCTAGACATTTCGGTAGTCGATCAGTGGTTGACCAGTCTCTCGCTATATCATAGCGATCAGTTTTGTCTTTCTCTCTTGAGGTGCTCGCCCGGCGAACCGGGGCACAATCATGATAGTTCTCCACAGTGCCGCGTTAGCCGATGATCTGAGCGTAAGGCAGCAAAGCACGGGCAGGAAAAACCAACATTTGACCAAAGACATGATTCGGAGCTGATGCATATAAGGCCTAACTTCGAGATGCGAACACTCCCTAAGGTATTCGGTCTTTATGATAGCAGGCGAGCGATGCCTAAGCCCCTCGTGTCCACGTCTGGCGAAAATTTCTGCGCGCCGATGCCAAAGCGCCAGACCTCCTCGCCGATTCTGGTAGAAATCGGGGATGTGTATCAACAAGAGACAGATAAGAAAGGTTCTGCGGGGTCTTAATCTGAAAAGAATCCTTACAGCGGGTCCCTGCTGCGTCTGCGCCTATGTCTCCGTTGTCTTTGTATCTGGGCCGGGTGTATACGCTGTTCATCTGTAAAAAGAAGAACTTAGTTTGGAAAGATATCGTGCGAGCAATGTATTTAAAAGCGAGCATGAAAAGTAAATGAATGAAGTTGAGCGTTTATTGGCTCTCATTGTTCATGCTCACAACCCCTTGTGAAGGGTATCGGCTAGAAGCCCCTAGTTTATTTATGCCGGACTCGCCTAGCCGTGTCCGGGGTCTTACGCGATCTTTCAAAGAGATAATGCCGCGTGGACCGGGCATTTTAAGTCTAAGAGACGCGTAATGCGGTATTGCGTTAAAACGGGCGAAAGCTTCACGCCCCAATAGTGCTTGATGGCTACTTTTAAATGGGGCGATATGGAAGATTAGCTTTTTGCGACGGAAGTTGTCGGATGAACCGAACACAACTTCTAGTAGTAAGGAGCCCGTGCAATTGGCGTAAGGGCCTGGCGTCACTCCTTTGAAGGAAGTGCTGCTATGGCGAATTTTGGTAGGGTCTATCCCCATCCTGCAGATTGTGTCCGAATATAGCAGGTTTAAGTCGCTACCGCCATCCATTAGGACATGTAAATTGTAGTCCATCGATTATAGGATCCAATATCAAAGCAGTCCATCCTGCGTTTGAATATGGAGTAATCCGGATGGTGAAAGTAATTGGTTTTGACATCAATCTCGGGATTCCGCTGGGGTGGACCGTGCGGCGCGTACTTTAGTAGGTGCCGCACTATTGTTCCGTATTATCACGTGAAGTGAGTTTACTGTTTTGACTTCTTGTGGGAAAGTCTTTTGTTTTCCGGCGCTCTGCTTGTGAGGCTCGTCATCGTCTTTGCTTGGTGTGTCGAGCCCCTTGTGTTCGGCGTTAAGTCGGCAGGACTGTTTGAAGACCCAACAATCTCGGTGGGTGTCGTTTGCAGGCCTCCCGGGGGTACTGTGGATTTGACATATCCTGTCCACAATTTTGTTTAGGTTGGATAGCTCGTCCTTTGTTGTCTTTAAGGCGGTGTTTTGTTGTTCGGCGAGAGCTTTTGAATCTGGCGTTGACCGCCCGTGTTCTTTGAGCCATTTCTTTATTCAGCTGATCTTTTACGTGTCGTGATTTCCCATTTCCATCTCGACCTCGGATGTACTTGGGTCGTTGGTGCTGCATCTTGCCAGCCAGCTATCTTCTCCAGCATAAGCGGGTCATGAGGTCGTTAAGCGCGACAATTGTTCTTAGTTTTTCTGGCGAGGTGTCTGGCGAGCCATTCGTCTCGGACGTTATGTTTAAAAGCTGCTAAGGCTTGGCGTCCGTCTGATCGACTATTTGGTTCTTTTGGTGAGAACCTCTTCCGAATTTGCGTCTTGACTCTCGGGCTGTTGAGTTATGTGACTTAAATAAATGCGCATCCGGGCGGACATAAGTCCCCGAAAATTTGCTCTAGACGCATCCTCGAGCTCTTCCCAACTTCCAATGGTATTTTCTGGGAGGCTTTTGAGCCAATGCCGTGCTGGCCCTTTGAGCTTGAGGGCTAGGTATTTTATGGCATGGAGATCATCTCCTCTTGCCATGTGTATGTGTAGGATGTAATCCTCAATCCAGACTCCGGGGTCTGTTGTTCCGTCATATGCCTCTATGTTTACGGGTTTGAATCCCGCTGGAAATTCATGATCCAGTACCTCATCGGTGAAACATAGTGGGTGTGCGGCGCCCCTGTATTTAGGTGTGCCGTTATCTTCGAACACTCGGCGTGTTGTGTTGCTCCCTGGAGCCCTCTTTTTTGGCCTATAAATGGACCTGACCGGGCCATCCTTTTTGCGAGGGTCTTTATGTGTATCATGTGCCGGCTTGTGTGCGGCGCCGCTTGCCGTTCTCAGCCTGTCATCTGGTCGTCTATCCGGCCAGGCGGCTTCTTTGCTTTTTGATTGTGGTGGCTCTACGGCCTCCTCGTCGAATTCGGGCAACAGTTTGCGTTTCGGGTAGGTCTTTGCTTGTTGACTATTGCTGTATTTGTCTGCGGTCTGAGTACTTTGCTCCATCTCATTCTGAGTACGTCTTGCGATGTTTTAAGCTTCCGCTTCTGCTTCTTCAAACTTCTTGCAGTGGCGACGAGCCTTTTGTGAAGGTTCTTATGCTCTGGTGATGTGTCCGGCGTGAGACCATCTGGACTATTGTTTTCGCCGGGGATGGGTTGCTTGTCCAATTCATCCTGCTCGGATGGTTGCTTGGTTGCATGTTCGTCGCCCACTGGTTCGCCCTGCTCTATGGCTGGGTCATTATGGGTGTTGTTGTTATCGAGGCGGGACTTTGGGCGGTGCTTGCGTCGCCATTTTGGTTGTTTTTCGGGGGAATTATCCTTCGCCGCATCCCGTTGTTCCTCGTTATTGCTTCCTTTTGGTGTATCCACCATGTATATGTCATGAGTTGAGGTGGTCTTCCAGTGCCCCATAGGCGCTGGTTCTTGATCGTCTCCGGCATCGTCGTCCATACCGTCGATGTCTTCGGAGTCGTAGTCTAGCATGTCGGTTAGATCGTCGACAGTGGCTACAAAGTGGGTGGTGGGTGGGCTTTGAATTTCTTCGTCGTCCGCATCCCAACCATCCTTACTGCAATTCGGCCAGGGCTCTCCTGATAGCGAGAGATACTTTAGCGAATTCAGGATGTCGCCAAAAGGTGAGTGTTGAAAGATGTCCGCGGCAGTGAACTCCATGATCGGCGCCCAATCGGATTCGATTGGAGGGGGCGCAGGAGGTTCGAAGTCCGGCGAGGAGTCCGGCACCTCGGAGTCACGAGCGTCGCAAGGGACAAGGTCAGTATTCGACTCCATCACCGTAAAGGTTGCAGCCCCTGAGGCCGTGCCTAGCCACCCATCCTCGATCTGCGTGGTCGGCTCCGAATTAAGGATCGGAGCGGACTAATGTGCGGCCTCCAGGGCACTGTCCGGCAGCAGAGCTAAATCATGCCCATCGAGACAGTGCGGCGCGCTCGGCTGTGGCTCGAATCCATCGAAGATCAAGTCTCCGCGGATGTCAGCCGTGAAGCTTAGGCTTCCAAATCTGACCTGATTGCCAGGGGCGTAGCTTTCGATCTGCTCCAGATGGCCAAGCGAATTGGCCCGCAGTGCAAAGCCGCTGAATACGAAGATCTGTCCGGGGAGAAAAGTCTCACCTAGACCGCGTCGTCGTTGATGATCAAAGGAGCCATCAAGCCTATCGGTGACGACACAGAGGATCTCTCAATGAAAGCACCAATGTCGGTGTCAAAACCGGCGGATCTCGGGTAGGGGGTCCCGAACTGTGCGTCTAGGCGGATGGTAACAGGAGACATGGGACACGATGTTTTTACCCAGGTTCGGACCCTCTCGATGGAGGTAAAACCCTACTCTTGCTTGATTGATATTGATGATATGGGTAGTACAAGAGTGGATCTACCATGAGATCAAGGAGGCTAAACCCTAGAAGCTAGCATATGGTATGATTGTTGTTGTGATTGTTGTCCTACGGACTAATACCCTCCGGTTTATATAGACACTAGAGAGGGCTAGGGTTACAAACAGTCGGTTACAATGGTAGGAGATCTACATATCCGTATTGCCAAGCTTGCCTTCCACGCCAAGGAAAGTCCCATCCGGACACGGAACGAAGTCTTCAATCTTGTATCTTCATAGTCTTGGAGTCCGGCCGATGATGATAGTTAGGCTATTCGGACACCCCCTAGTCCAGGACTCCCTTAACGACCTTTAAAGGCGTCATTCCAGGTGTCGAGGCCAACTGTGCAGGCTCTGTTACACTTGAAGTGGTCTTCGGATCCCCGGATAACTTCCGGAGCGAGGAGTTAATCTTCGATATAGTCCCGTTCATGGCGGCTATCACGCCTTTCTTTCGGACGAACCGCATTTGCAAAATTCAATACGATGCCGCACTACACGTACCTCAAGCTCAAGATGCCAGGCCGTCGAGGCGTAATCACGGTCAATGGAAACACCGAGCGCTCCCTCCAAACGGAGGAGCATACGGCCGCCCTCGCGGCAGAAGTACAGAGCAGCCTCTTAAGGCAATCCTCCAATCCAGCCAATAAACAAGCGGACACTGCCAAACGCGCCCAGAGTAACCTACAGCAAGACCGCCTGGCACGTTTCGAACAGGCGTAGTAATGCGGCCCGAACCCCAGCCCTTGCGAACTCGTGAAGCCAATATTACGCGTACTTAATTGTGCTCTGGAAGTACCATGGGCTTAGGGGACGGGCCACGACCACAGCATGCCTAGAGCGCGGCTAGACCACACTAGGGGCTCCCGTTTGAGTCATTTTTTTCCTTTTCTCTTCCTTTTTCTTCTTCTTTCAGGACTCTGTTCTTCAGAAGCCCTGTCCGGCATTTGCGCCGAACACACGATGCAACAGCCAGGGAAGCAAAAAACCGCGTCGAGTGTCCAGGTGGTCTCTATTACGAGCAATATACATGTTTTACATACCACACCGCAAACTTACCCCTGGAAGGGGGGCATGTCAAAAGTCCCATACCTTGCGTACCGCACTATTTGTATCGTTCTGCTTTTATTGCAGTTTCTTTTGAATAAAACAATATATAGCTTTTGCCTATTATTGCATTACCCTTTTTGTATATGTTCAGTTATGACATTTGTGCAACCGTACAGTTTGGTACGGCTAATACACCAGGGCCTTATGTACCCCAAAATATGGTGTGATAAGTCCGAACACTTTCACAAGTGCGGCACCCCGAACATATAGCATTATCTGAATTGGCTCCGAATCATGTCTTGGGTCAATAGTTGGGTTTGCCCGGCTCCCATGTTTTGGTACCTTACGTTCTGTTATATCGGCTAAGGTAGCGCTGGGAGAACCACTGCGATTGTGCCCCAGTTGAGTTGGGTTGAGCACCTCAGTGGAGAAAGCTAAAACTGACCGTCATGATAAGGCGAGAGCCGGTCGCTGTTCGAGAGGTTTCTAAGAGTCCCTAAAGACTTATGCCGCTTAGAGCGATGAACCGACATTGTCCGGCCAAGGCGTGGATAGCGCCCCGAACTCGGTCTTCCGAATACTAGGGGCTTTGCCGAAATTTAAAATTATAAAATTCTGTGGCTAAGTGAGAGTGTTCAAGCATTATAGTCCGGTTGCCTGGTTCGTTGCGTTGAGCGGCTCCCTCGAAGGACCCAAGAATGGGAACAAGAGCGCTCAAATTTATCCCGAACACCCCAGCACTCGTGGCATGGGGGCTGAAGCCAACAACTCGCCATCTCTCAAATTTGATAAATGGCCGCACAGAAGGTAATATTTCAAATTAAAAAGCGTTGGTTAGCGCATATGAACAAGTTTTCAGCGTACAGGATAACAATTGCGAGTCTACTCAAAAATTACATCTTTGGAGCATTCACCCGCTATAAGGCGGGCACCCTTCAGGACGCCCTCATAATACAACTCGGGCTTGCGGTGATCTTTGCCCGGCGGTGGCCCGTCCTTCACAAGCTTCTCAGCGTCCAGCTTGCCCCAATGCACCTTAGCACGGGCAAGGGCCCTACGGGCACCTTCAATACAGACGGAGCGCTTGATGACTTCGATCCATGGACAGGCATCCACCAGCCGCCGCACTAGCCCGAAGTAGCTCCCAGGCATGGCCTCCTTCCGCCACAGCCAAGCTATAAGGCCCTTCATGGCCTATTCGGCGACCTTGTGGAGCTCGACCAATTGCTTCAGTTGGTCGCTCAAGGGCACCAGTTGTTCGGCCTCAGCATACTGAGACCAAAACACCTTCTCCGTCGAGCTCCCCTCTTTGGCTCGGTAGAAAGCAGCGGCGTCAGATACACTGTGGGGCAGATCTGGGAAGGCTCCTGGAGAGCTCCGGATTCGGGTAAGTAATAAGTAATTGACCTTTACATTCTTTCTTTGCTTAAAGAATGCCTTACCCGCCGCTATCTTCCTCATCGGCTCAATCTCCTGGAGGGCTTTCTGGGCCTCGGCCTTAGCAGCTTTGGCACTCTCAAGAGCCAAGGTAATCTCGGACTCTCGGGTCTTCGAGTCACGCTCCAAACTCTCGTGTTTTTCCATGAGAGCCTGGAGCTCTTGCCGGACCTCCGCCAGCTGCACCTCCCCCTTCTCTCGCTCGGTGCACTCCGCGGCCGCTTTGTTTTCGGCCGCGGACACCGCCTCCTTCAGGATCGCCACCTCATTCGTGGTCTCTCCGATACCCACGTTATCCCTGTTATTTTCCGCAACCGCATTTCTTATATGCATAAACCCGTAAGGTATCACTTACCTTCCTTGTCCTCGAGCTGCATCTTAGCATGGCCGAGCTCGTTCTCGGACCGCTCTAGGTTCTCCTTTAAAGCATTGACCTCCGCAGTCAGTGCGACAAAGGTCAGCAGGGCAGCCTGCATTCCCATATCGACATAATTATGTTAGACTCCTGCGTATATCTTTTTAGATCCTCAGTCCGACTTTTCTTTCCGAACACCAAACTGGGCATCAGGGGCTACTGTCTATGTGGTATTCTTCTTTCATATATTAAAAGCTTACCTCAAGGCCTGTTAGAAGGCTGCTGCAGGCTTCAGTCAGCCCGCTCTTGATGGACTGAACCTTCTGGAGCACCACACTCATGATAGTGCGGTGCTCCTCTTTGATGGAGGCGCTGTTAAGCGCCTCCAGTAAGCTATCCGGTGCCTCCGGTTGGACGGAGGACACCGGCGTCTTACCCTTCTTATGAAGGAGCCGCTTGCCGGACTTCGGAACCACTGAAGGTTCCGGTACGGAGTCCGGACAAGGGTCGGGCTTAGAGCCCCCAGGGGTCTTTCTCCCCTCGTGCCTGGAGTCCGGGAGGCTGCCTTGTGGCGCCTCCTGCGTCACCTCCTCCTGACCGGGCTCCCCATGGGGTCCCACCTCGGCGTCGTTGGCGGTGCGTGGAGAAGAGATGGCCGGAAGCGAGGTGCTCTCCACTTCCGATGAATCCAGGGACCCGCTTGATGAAGCGGCGAGCTCGTCCTTGGGCGGGCTGCATAGTTGTTCGGCATTAGAAGACACTATGCGATAAATGAAAAAGCCATAGACTATGCGGAATCCGGACACTTATGATCTCGCCAGGGGCTTGGCCCTCGAGCGCCACTCCTCCTCGTCGTCGTCGACGTTGGTGGAGACATCCGGAGGAAGGGTCCTTACTTTCTTGGACCCTCCAACCTCCCCAATTGGGGCGGCCTTCCTTTTCTTCTCTCCCCCCACCAGGGGAGAGGCTTCTTTTTCCTGCTCCTCGTTTTCACGGGAGGAGTCCGCCTCCGAGTCGTCGGATGATGAGTCCAACAACACCTGGCGCCGGGCACTCCGTCGAGTCCCCGTGGCCTCCTTCTTGGCCTTCTTCTCCGGCACCACGTAAGGCGCCGGAGCCAGCAGCCCCGCTAAGCGGGCGTCTACTGGGTCTTCTGGCAAAGGAGCCGGACAGTTAACCTGCTCGGACCTGTTCCGCCAGTCCTGTCAAAGGCAAGGGAGTTTAGACCCCGCATAGAGTCAAACTATGAAAAGCATGATTCCCATGAAGGGCAAAATAGTTTACCTCGGTAGCTTGACGCTGCGAGCCCCGCGATCTTCTGTAGCGGATGAGGGAGCCTCGGCGCCCTTGAACAGCACCTTCCATGCATTTTCGTACGTAGTGTCGAAGAGCCTCTTCAGGGTTGGATGCCAAGCTGGATCGAAGTCCAACAATTTGAAGGCCCGTTGTTGGCATGGGAGGATCCGGCAGATGAGCATGACCTGGATCACATTGACGAGCCTGAGATTCTTGTTCACCAAGGTCCGCAAGCAGGTTTGGAGTCCGGTTAGCTCTTCCGAATTACCCCACGCCGGGCCGGTCTCCTTCCAGGAAGTGAGCCGCGTGGGAATACCAGACCGAAATTCGGGGACCGCCGCCCATTCAGGGTCGCGCGGCTCGGTGATGTAGAACCACCCCGATTGCCACCCCTTCACGGTCTCCATGAAGGAGCCATCAAGCCATAAGACGTTGGTGATTTTTCCGACCATGGCGCCCCAGCACTCCGCCTGATAGCCCTTCACAACCTTCGGCTTGACGTTGAAAGTCTTTAGCCATAAGCCGAAGTGGGGCTGGATGCAGAGGAAAGCCTCGCACACGATGATGAACGCCGAGATGTTGAGGATGAAATTGGGGGCCAGATCATGGAAATCTAGGCCGTAGTAGAACATGAGCCCCCGGACGAATGGGTGAAGTGGAAAACCCAGTCCGCGGAGGAAGTGGGCAAGCAATACGACCTGCTCATGGGGCTCAGGGGTGGGGATGAGCTGCCCTTCGTCGGGCAGCCGATGTGCGACGTCGCCGGACAAGTATCCGGCCTTCCGCAGTTTCTTTATGTTGCCCTCTATGACGGAGGAGATCATCCACCTGCCTCCCGCTCCGGACATGGCTGGAGATGGTCGAGGAAGGGTGAGCGGACCTGGGCGCTGGAGCTCAGAGTGCGCGAAAATGGATGAGCAAGGGAGGAGGAAGGCGTAGGTGAAAAAGGTGGATCCTTATCCCCTTATATGGACGGACGAAGCTATGGGTCCCCCACCAGCCTGATAAAACTCGCTTATCTCCCAAGCGCCGCAATCAATGGTGCGGTTGGCTTACCCAAGTCCGTATTGATGAGAATCCCGGAATAAGGGGGCACGATCTATGCTTTGATAAGACGTGCCAAGGAAACCGCCTCGCTAAATGCGCTGAGGTGGGACAGTAAAAAATGATTCGACTAAAAGCCTGGCCGTGGTGTGATGTCATGCCGCGGAATACGTCAGCGGATCTGTGCAAAAATTAGTCCCTCTACGGTGTTATGTGGAACTTGTTTTGCAGAGCCGGACACTGACCATGTGTGTTCAAAACCTTCTAAGTATTCGGAGGAGGAACCCGCCTTGCAATGCCGAAGACAATATGTGTGCCGGACTCGTCGTCATTGAAGCCTGGTTCAGGGGCTACTGAGGGAGTCCTAGACTGGGGGGTGTCCGGATGGCCGAACTATCATCTTTGGCCGGACTCCTGGACTATGAAGATAGAAGATTGAAGACTTCACCCCGTGTCCGGATAGGACTTTCCTTGGCGTGGAAGGCAAGCTTGGCGATACGGATATGTAGATTTCCTACCATTGTAATGGACTCTGTTTAACCCTAACCCTATTCGGTGTCTATATAAACCGAAGGGTTTTAGTCCGTAGGAGGAAAAACAATCATACCATAGGTTAGCTTCTAGGGTTTAGCCTCCTTAATCTCGTGGTAGATCTACTCTTGTACTACCCATATCATCAATGTTAATCAAGCAGGAGTAGGGTATTATCTCCATCGAGAGGGCCCGAACCTGGATAAAAACATCGTGTCCCTTGTCTTCTGTTACCATCCGCCTAGACGCACAGTTCGGGACCCCCTGCCCGAGATCCGCCGGTTTTGACACCGACACCGGCGCAGCCCGATTCTGAGGCGGCCGAGCAACTAAGTGCGGCGGCGGAGCCGGCCGCGGTTGCAAGCTCATCGTCGGCGCGGTAGGCCTAGGCAGCGCTGCACCACGGCCCACAACAGCCCCACCGGCCACGCCGGGCGAGGACCGAGGACCGGCCCTCCATGTCCGGCCGAGGGAACGACCACCGGAGATGCCGCTGTGTCATCGCAGCGGGCAGACCGCCAGCGCCGCGACCCGCCGCAGCATTAGGCGCTCCACCAGCAGCGCCTCGGCCCGCCGTAGTCACTGCTCCACGACCAGCGCCGGCTGCCGGCGGTGGCGTAAGGCCACTGCCGCTGCCCGGGCCTGGCGGCGGCGCCCCTCCAACACGGCCAGCCCCTGGATACTTGCTGGTCTTCTTTTGTATTCTCCGGGCGATGGCGTGGTACCACCACTGTAGCGGAGCAAGCAGTAGGTGAATCTTACTGTAGACTTCGTGGATAACTTGGGCAGCACTAGCCTTGCTGGAGTCCGTGCAAAGGGACTAGTCATTTGATCTTAGTCTCTTGCGTGGCATATGCAGCAGTGTTCCATGACATGGTTCATCATACAATCTTAAGAGTCACAGCCCATTCCTGCCGAATAGGCCAGTGATGTGTCAACGCGTTTTTGCTGGAGGGTCCTGTATTGGGCTTCCCGGAGAAGGTCTGCTTTTACCTCTTGACTCTCTCTTGATGGCCCGGGCCATAATCTAGTGGGCACACCAGGGTCACTAGTGGAAAAACAGGCTTTCCGTCCAGCCCCATAAGTCGCGAAGCTGTAGGAACCGCGACCAATGGGACCTTTAGTCGCGGTTCTGGAGGTGAACCGCGACCAAAGGCCCAAGTTGTAGGAACGCGACCAAAGGCCTGGGCCTGAGCTCGGTGGCCACGTGAGGGGCTTTAGTCATGGTTGGCGGAGACAACCGCGACTAAAGGCCTTCGGCACCTTTAGTCACGGTTTGCCGTGCCAACCGCGACTAAAGCCTCTCCCTATATATACCCATCCAGCAGCCAACACTTAGCCATTTGGAGCCATTCTCTTCACAAGTGGGTGTAGGTTTGCTTTTGGTTCCTCTTATGCACATAAGGTGTTTGATGAAATGCATGCCCCAAGAGCATGAAACAAACATGACATGAAGTGTTGGAGCCACACTCTTGATCGCGGTTAGCAACTTGATGAACCTTTGATGTGTCAATATGCATGTGTGTAGTTCATAACAAATGCATGATGGTTAATTATATATTTTATATAATAATAATGCAGATGAATCGGCAATGGATGTACGGTAACCGACTCTCCGCGAGTTCACTACGGGTTTGAAAGATTTCCTCGTAGTGGCTAATGCGAACAAGCGGGGGGTTTTGTTATCTGTCCATGTGTTATCTGTAAGAATGAGAAGGGTTACTCTTCCTCAAGAGTTGTTCACATGCATCTGCTTGAAGGGTTTCATGCCAAGCTATAATTGTTGGACCAAGCATGGAGAAAGAGGGGTTATAATGGAAGAAGATGAAGAAGGGATGATTTCATCGATGAAAGCTATCTTGCTCATTTGGTGATACTTTCATGGAGGATCTTTGAAGGTGAAGGGAAGGTGAAGAAGAGGCGCGTGATGATCCCGTTGATGATCTTGGTCGGACCATTCTTGATGCGGAGACGCTGCGAAACTGAAAAGGAGAGGAGAATTTGGATCGCATGTTAGAGGATCCGAAGGCGCTGTACCCGGATGCGATGATGGTCGAAAAAGCTGGGCTGCACTGGATTTGCTGAAATGGAAGGCAGAGGCAGGTGTAGCTGACTCGGCATTTGAAAACTTGCTGAAAATGTTGAAGAATATGTTTCCAAAGGATAACGAGTTGCCCGCCTTGATCGTCTGAAGCAAAGAAGGTTGTCTCGCCCTCTAGGTTTAGAGGTTACGAAGATACATGCATGCATCAACGATTGCATCCTCTACATGTGAATCGAGAATTTGAATGAATGCCGGTATGCTTTGCATTGCGTTATAAGATCGAGGCGATGACCCGGTGGCGATGTTGAGGGCGAAACCGGAAGAGGTTCCGCCAAGGTGATGTGGTATGCTCCTATAATACCACGATTGAAACGTCTGTTCATGAACAAAGAGCATGCCAAGTTGTTGCGATGGCACAAAGAGGAACGTAAGTCGGACGGGAGTTGAGACACACCGCAGATGGAGCATAATGGAGAAAGATCGACGGATGGTTCAGAGATTTTGCAGGTGGCGCAAGGAACATAAGATTTGCTCTAAATACGGATGGCATGAATCCTTTTGGCGGCGAGCTCCAGCCATAGCACTGGCCCGTGACTCTATGCATCTACAACCTTCCTCCTTGGTTGTGCATGAAGCGGAAGTTCATTATGATGCAGTGCTCATCCAAGGTCGAAGCAACCCGCAACGACATCGATGTGTACCTAAGGCCATTAGTTGATGAACTTTTACAGCTGTGGGGTGGTGTCCGTGTGTGGGATGAGCACAAACAAGAGGAATTTGACCTCTGGCGTTGCTTTTCGTAACCATCAACGATTGGCCTGCTCTTAGTAACCTTCGGGACTGTCAAATAAGGGATACAATGCATGCACACATTGCTTACATGAGGCGAAAGTGTACATTTGCCAAATTGTAAGAAGAACGTGTACCTTGGGCATCGTCGATTTCTTCGAAAATTCATCGATGAAAGAAAGGCAAGCATTACAGCGGCAAGGCAGATCACCGGCGAAGCTGCGGAACGACTGGTGCTGAGGTATTTGATATGGTCAAGGATTTGAAAGTCATCTTTGGAAAGGGTCTGGCGGACAATCAGTTCGAAGGGAGCCGACGGGCACGCAGCCATGTGGAAGAAGAAATCTATATTCGGGAGCTAGAATATTGGAAAGTCCTAGAAGTCCGCTCTGCAATCGGCGTGATGCACGTTACGAAGAATATTTGCGTGAACCTCCTAAGCTTCTTGGGCGTGTATGGGAAGACAAATGATACAAAGGAAGCACGGCGGGACCAGCAACGTTTGAAAGACCACGATGACCGGCATCCGGAATGGTTTCAAGGTCGTGCCAGCTACGCTCGACCAAAGAAGAGAAGGTCATCTTTTTGAATGCCCGAGCAGTATGAAGGTCCCGTCTGGATTCTCGCCCAATATAAAGGGAATAATAAACATGGCGGAGAAAAGTTCCAAAACCTGAAGTCTCACGACTGCCACGTGATTATGGCGCAATTGCTTCCGATTGCTTTGAGGGGCTCTGCGGAAAATGTTCGAGTAGCCATTGTGAAGCTATGTGCATTCCTCAATGCAATCTCTCGAAGGTAATCAATCCGGAAGTTCTACCACGGTTCTGAGCGATGTGATCCAATGTCTTGTCGATTTCGAGTTGGTGTTCCGCCATCCTTCTTCAATATTATGGCGCACCTCCTGGTTCACCTAGTCGAAGAGATTTCCGTTCTCGGTCTGTATTTCTACACAATATGTTCCCCTTGAGAGGTTCATGGGAGTATTAAAGAAATATGTTAAGTAACCGTGCTAGGGCAGAAGGAAGCATCGCCAAGGGCTATGGAAATGAGGAGGTAATTGAGTTTTGTGTTGACTTTGTTCGACCTTAAGCGATTGGTCTTCCTCGATCGCGCACGAGGGGAGACTAAGTGGAAAAACACGATCGGAAGGAAATCAACGATATGTATGGACGGCCATTCTCTCGATGAAGCACACCACCTTGTCTTGACCAATTCCAACAGTGGCTCCGTGCTTTGAGAAACACAAGAATATTTTACGCTTTCGGACAACCCGGGAAGCCTGAATCCTGGATTAGGAAGGCCCACATGGAGACTTTCGGCAGTTGGTTGAAAACATTTAATGAATGACAATGATGTTGTAGATCAGCTGTACATGTTGGCCAAGACACCATCTTCGACTATAACGACTTTCCAAAGTGCGAGATAAATGGGAATACATTTTACACGATCGCCCAAGATAAAAAGAGCACCAACCAAAACAGTGGTGTCGCTTTGATGCAGCAACCGAGAATGGGCAAAAGGTCACATATTATGGTTACATAGAGGAGATATGGGAACTTGACTATGGACCCTCCTTTAAGGTCCCTTTGTTCGGTGCAAATGGTTCAAGCTAACGGGAGGTGGGGTAAAGGTGGACCAGCAATACGGAATGACAATGGTGGATTTCAACAATCTTGGTTACCTTGACGAACCATTCGTCCTAGCGAAAGATGTCGCTCAGGTTTTCTATGTGAAGGACATGAGTAGCAAACCGAGGAAAGCGGAAAGATAAGAAAGCGATCGATTACATCATGCGATGATCAAAGCGCCACATTGTTCTTTCGGGAAAAGAAACATCGTGGGAGTGGAGGACAAGACAGACATGTCGGAAGATTATAATATGTTTGCTGAAATTCCGCCCTTCAAAGTGAACACCGACCCAAGCATTAAGTTAAATGATGAGGATGCTCCATGGATACGGCACAATCGTAAGCAAGCGAGGACACAAGGAAGAATTGATGTGTAATAATTTATTGTACCAAACTTTGTATTTGGTCGATGAACTGAATGATGTATCAAACCTTTTGTCAAACCTTCAAGGGATTAGTTTTATTTTCTGATTTTTTGATATATAATTGTATTTTTAAGATTTTAAAATGAATTAGTTTTATTTTTCTGATTTTAAAAGGAAAAAGGAAGAAGAAGAAAGAAGGAAAAGGAAAAAAAATAGAAGAAAAAGGAAAAACAGAAGAAAAAACAAAAGAAGAAAAAAGGAAAAGCAGAAGAAAAAAACAAAGCAGAAGAAAAACATAAGAAAAAAAACAAGCAGAAGAAAAGCAGAAGAAAAAAGGAAAAAGGAAGAAAGGAAGAAAAAAAGAAGAAAAACAAGAAAAGGAAGAAACAAGCAGAAGAAAAAAAAAGAAGAAAAAGGAAGAAAAAACAGAAGAAAAACAAGAATTTAAAATGAATTAGTTTTATTTTCTGATTTTTTGATATATAATTGTATTTTTAAGATTTTAATAACATAAATAAATAAGTAATTAGAAACTTTAATAGCAAAAATAATTATCATAAAGTAAAATAAATAAGTAACTAGAAACAAAATAAAATAAAATAAATAAGTTTTTTGTTGTAAGTAGAAACAAAACAAAATAAATAAAGCAAAAATGAAAACAAAAAACAGGCAAAAATAAAAATATGCCACCTCTCGGGCCACCACGGCCCTGAATCGACTAGAAACCCATTAATGGGCGAGATTCAGAGCCCTTGAGAAGGCCCAATAGGCCTGAGCTCATAGTGTGAGAATAGGCCCGTAAGCTTTGCATTTGAGAGGAGCTTGAAGTGGTGGCGCAGCCGCGCTTATAAACCCTTGTCGAAGCCTCTCGGCTAGCGAGTGGGACTAAACATCCCACCGCCGCGCGCCAGTTCAGCCACGGACCTTTAGTCCCGGTGGGGAGGCGGGCAGCGACTAAAGTTACCCTTTAGTCGCGGTTGTTATCCCCAACCGCGACTAAAGGGTCTTCTGCTGAAGCAGGCGGCGGCAAAACCCTTTAGTCGCGGTTGGGGAGGCGGACCGCGACTAAAGGTACCCTTTAGTCGCGGTCCGCCACCCCAACCGCGACTAAAGGTTCGTCTATAATCTGCACTTAGCAGTTTGCCTCCCATTCGCCTCTCTCGGCCTTGGCGCTGCCCGACGCCGATCGGCGCCGACGCCGCCTTGCGCCAGCAGCGACGCGACGGCGGCGACGCCGACGCGGAAGCAAAGCCGCCGCCGCGCCGCCCGTCCCGATGGCGCCGCCGCCCGTCCCGATGGCGCCGCGCTGCCCTTGCCCGCCGCCGCCGGTGCCTGCGCCCTTGCCGCCGCCCGCCGCCCGCCGCCCGCCGCCCGACACACCGCCGCCCGTGCCTGCGCCCTTGCCCGCCGCCCGCCTTGCCGCCCGCCCGCCGCCCTGCCCTGCCGTCCGCAAGAAGAAGAAGAAGAAGAAAAAGGAAGAAGAAGAAGAAAGAAAAAGGAAAAAGAAGAAGAAGAAAGAAGAAGAAAGAAGAAGAAAGGAAAAGGAGGAAGAAGAAAGAAAAGAAAAGGAAAAGGAAGAAGAAGAAAAGGAAAAGGAAAAGGAATTTTTTCTTTTTTTTTTTTTTTGTTCTTTTAATTTTAACTAGTTAATTAGTTTAACAAAAGCGGTAAATAACTTAAAACCTAAACCCCAAAAACAAAAACAACGAGAAAACCGCCAAAGAAAAACAAAAAGGAAAAGCGAAGAAGAAGAAAGAAGAAGAAAGAAGAAGAAAGGAAAAGGAAGAAGAAGAAAGAAAAAGAAAAGGAAAAGGAAGAAGAAGAAAAAGGAAAAGGAAAAGGAATTTTTTTTTTTTTTTTTTGTTCTTTAATTTTAACTAGTTAATTAGTTTAACAAAAAATAAAATGGAGGGGCGGCGAGGGGGCGATCTTGTGTGTTTTTGGGATCGAGAGGCGGCGAGGTTATACATGTGTGTTGTCCTCGCCTCCCTCTCCGTGACGCCGTCGTCTGCCGCCCCGTCTCGCGCTCTACCGCGACACCCTCTCCCACCCCTTCCTCGCCCCCTCCTTTTGCCACCGCCCTTTCGCCACCGCCACCGCCACCGCCCCTTCTTCACTTAATTAATTTGTTTTACTACATGTTTCAGGGTGACATAATGGCGGACGATAGAGCTGACCCGATTATGGACAACTATGATCCGGACGGTGAAGCACATATGTTCGGCATCATAAGCGGCGATATTCAATATGGGCCGACCGGAGAAGAAGAAGATGATATCTCTTCTTATCTCGAACCTTGACGGTGAAGATGAAGGCGTCGTCGACAAGATGATGCGAAGAAAGCGTCGATAAGCAGCGATCTTCAAATGGAAGTAGCAACCACCTCCCGCCGAGGTATATATATACATTGAGCCTCTGGTGATACAAACTAACTGATTTGAATAAATATGTGTGTACTAGCAGCGCGACTCTCTTTCTTATTTTAGCCCTCGGCGGATCGTCGAAACAATCGAGTGCGTCGTCCAAAGCGTGGCGCAACCAAGGCGATGAAACCAGGAGAAACATGCACCATCCAGGTTGTCGACTTTGCAACGGCGAGCGGCTGGAGCCCCGCAAGAACGCCACCAAGTTTGTCGACCAATGTGGAGCCATTGTTAGAGACAACGTCTCGATCACCGTCGAGAGTGGAATGAGCCAAAGAAGGCACGAATTGATGGTTTCACTTTTGTCGATAAGAGAACAAAAAAAGATTGCTTCAAGAAGCTTATGGAACATTTCGTTCTACCTCCGGAATACAACAAATTCGATGAGGAGGGTAACAAGATTGAGGAAAACAAGGAGAGGAGGAGGCTAGTCAAACAGTTCGCTCTTCATAAGATGGCGGCGCATTCCGGAAATTCAAGCAAAATCTAGCCCGTGACTTTGTCAAGCAGAACAAGACTCGGATTTTGTAGGACAATATGAAAGCTGAAAGATGATTGGCCAGAATTTGTGAAGCAAAAGAAATCGGAGCAGTTCATTCAAATATCGAAACAAAATAAGGAAAATGCGGCTAAGAAGGAGTACAATCATGTTATGGGGCCAGGAGGGTATCGCATTTGGGTGCCTAGGTTCGAGAAGAAGGAGAACGAGCTGAGTAGCGAGAATCCGTCCAGTGCGGAGGATGGGACCCAAGGGCCAAAAGCTGGTGAATACGGGCATGGGGAACGCTCAACCGAGAGGCGAGTGTGTTTACCAGGCAAATTAATTAAACCCACCCAAGCCCTTATTGGCGCAATGAAGGATGCTCAACAGGGAAGATCAAGTTCAACAGAGAGAACGACGCGACAAAAGCCCTCGGGAATCCTGAACACGGAGGGCGTGTACGAGGCATGGGGCACATTCCGTGGAAAATAGGGTTCCCCGAGCGATGACCCGTCTGATTCTGAAGCCGTAGAGAAAGATGGATCGGGAAGCAGATGTTGTGACGCGGTTGGCATCGAAATGGAAGTGATGAAGAAAACCATGAGTGTACTAGTAGCGAAGAGATTCAGCTCGGGTGCAGCATGAAGATCATCCAGCGGATCTCGGAAGCCAGCAGCGGAGAAGCAGCGTGGCTTCCACGGAGGCCCACCGGCTGGTGCAGATGCACCGATGATCGAAATTACTGCACGGAGCCTCGGTGGTCGAAATTACTGCACCGGAGCCTCCTCGCTACCCGTGGGCGATATAAAGGAGATGAAAGAATGTCATCTGTATTATCCTATCGGGAACATGTCCATGAAGGTAGCCATCGGCAGTGCTTTACCATGTTTACCTGGAGCACTCCACCACAACAACCCCATTAAAGATGGCTATGCTCGTGTCACGGTGGAGGACATAGTCCAAGGGTTTGAGGACACAGGAGATTGAAATTGCTACACGAAGGGGAGAAAAGACTTGGAGATGTCAAGCGCCATTACATTCTATGGCAAAAGAAGTTTATCAAGTTTCGAGCGAGGCGCCAAGGACAACAAGTCCACCCCTCACGGTGGTGGTGGTGGGGGTGGCGGTGGTGGTGGTGGTGGTGGTGGTGGCGGTTCACCTACACCTCCGTCACATCAGCCGACGCCCCCGATCCTAACGTCCGGCGGGTGATCATCCGCCGCCCCAGTCCTCGTCCGGCGGGTGATCGACGCCGCCCCAATCCACCTATGGCAAAAAGCGAAGCAGTCTGGATTATTAACCGGACCCTTATGTACCTAAGACCACAAAGGTGCGGAGCCATCATCAAGCCTCTCCCACAAGGCCTTGGGAGCGTAGTGCCGAGGAAGTCGGCGCGGGCGCGGCTGCTGATTTGGAGAAATGGAAGGCGGACTGCAAGAAGAAAAGAGAGCCCGAGCCCAAGCCAGTATTTTTTGATGAGCAAAAGAAGTGGGCTAAGTCATTTTTGAGCACACCGTCCCAAGCCGCGAAGAATCTGCCTACCGACTATGCACGTGAACTTGCAGCAGGCATTCATGTTCAAGGAGAACCAAGAGCGGAGAAGGCCGAAAGTATAAAAGCGGAAACAAGTTGCCCAGCTCGGGAACAAAGTAAACAATCGATTGCCCGCTTATAGTGGAAGCCTTCATCGGATGCCCCGAGATCATACAAGCTGCGGCAGACCTGAGGATTAGTAACGAGTGCCGAGAACAAGCGCCAACTTAGGTATTACTCTTCGTGAACTATTAGACCTTGATGAGTTGCCGTGAAGGAGGTAGTAATTACATATGTCAAGAATGGGCCTCTCGTCGAGCTGCGCAGAAAAGGATCTACGACCAAATGAAACGTCTGCTGAATTGGTACAAGGGTTACATAAAAATAAAACGCCAAAGATTATATTTATGCGGAAGTTAGACATGAGCATCACTTCAAACATTACTATGTACAAGTTGAACTGAGTGAATTGTTCCAGCTTTTCAATCTGCGCGAGCTCGACAAATCTATCATCGGTTGCTACGTTACGTAAGTGATTTATTAATTTCTACCCCATCTCGTTCATATTGCCTGCACTATATATATGTCCTAACTATATTGTTGTGTCCTCTATTATACATGCAGAATGAAGATTAAGGAATGCGAGTAAGGAACATCCATGATGTTGGGTTCATTGACCCACACATCGTTAATGATATTGTGTTGAAGCATTACCCCGCCGACGTGGAGGCGGACACTGTGGCAGTTTCTTACAAAGCAGGAACTCAAAAGTGTTCTATTTCCTTACCATTTTGGGTGAGTGTTTACATCTTGAGCACATTCTCTTTTGTTTACTCCATGCATGGTATGTGGCGGCTAATCGATGAGTTATGCATGACGTACTGTGCATGTATCGTGTCCGCAGGTTCCACTGGATTCTGCTAGTAATTAAAGTTAACACCTCAGAATGTCTCGTCCACGACTCTCTCGATAAGGATCCAAAGCTTTGGGCCGACATCAGAAAAATGCTGCAGAAGTAATTATTTTCATTCATTTGCGCTCTATATCGATCGGCCTATTTCGTTCATTTCCTAATATCAAGTAACTAATAACTCTCTTGTTCATTTAATTTTCTTTGCCTCGTAGGGTTTGGAGACGGTTCGTAGATACAAAGGTCGGTGAATTCAAAAAAGAGCTAGAATTCAAAAGGGTAAAGACTAAGATGGGGATATTCAGCCACCGTTGACCAATCTATGTGCATACTTTATGCGTGAGATGATCCGGAGATACACCTCTGGCGGGTTGATCCGAGTGATACCAATGCTAAGAGGAATAACCTCCGGTGGATGCTTAGTCCAAGCTCGCTTCCGACCACTTCAAGAGGAACTAGCTGGATGGTTCAACAGGAAGTCCTCCATCCTAAAGGAGAACACTATCACGAGGGCGTAAAACTTTATATGGATTAAATCATGTATGGAAACTTGTTCAAAATTGTATATGGTCATCCGATGATATTGAATATATATTGTATATTCCTCTTGAATTCTTTTGGTTCTAATTTCAATTTTTTTGAAATTGTACATTCATATGCATGTATGTAGTACCGTAGAATATATGAAACTCCTTCAAAATTAAAATAAAGCACAAAAGAATTAAAACAATACAAATTAAGCAGAAAACAGGTTTAGGGGGGCTAAACCCTAAACCTGCGGCGGCCTTTTAATCGCGGTTGGCCAGCAGAACGCGACTAAAGGTCCTCCTTGACGACGGCCACTGGCGCCCACGTGGACGGGCCTTTAGTCGCGGTTCTTAAGCAGCCGCGACTAAAGGTGGGGGGCTTTAGTCGCGCTTTGCTGGTCGCGGTTGCGCAGCCGCGACTAATGGCAGTTGCGAACCGCGACCAAAGGCCTTTTTTCCACCAGTGGGTCCTCAATTGTATTCCCTAGGGCGAGGAAATATCTTTACCTTCATCATCAAGGCTTATCTAACCAGGTTAGTAATACCCTGGTTTTACTGACGCGTGAGAGTAGCCCCAGGCCCGTTACTCGTCTGAGCGATTGCCAGGCTCAAGACGGGGAATGGGGCCATGTCGTTCCAGAGCCTTGACATGTGGTGATTGACCAACTATGACGGGACCGATCATTGAAGACCTGTACTGCGGCACATTGAAGGGTGGCTTGACGAGCGGTGTTGTCAAACCACGGGAGCGCCACGATTCCAACCCACGCTCATCGCGCGTTATAGGGAAGTGGAGAACATGGGCAGTTATCGTTGAGAGGCGAGCGGTTACGCTTCCATCCACCCCTTGGTTTATAGAAGAGAGAGGGGAACGAGCACCGTCAGCCTGTTATCGTCGTCTTCGCCCCCTTTCCCTTCTCTCTATCGTAGCCACAACTCTCCCACTTCCTTGCACCTCCTGCCCCTCTGGGATATCTTATCCATGGAGTCTCGGAGCTCCAAGACCGTCGTGGACAAGGGGGAAAAGAGCAAGGGGGATAGGCAGCCGCCGGAGCCAGCTGGGGAGTGATATTTTTACATGCATTTTATCTTTGTTTAAACCGAGATATTTGATTTAAAGAGAGATATTCGCTCTGATATTAGTACTTAATGACTAATGAATGCAAAGGATTCCACATATTCTATCTTTAATGTGTTTCCATAGGAAATGGGCTAAAAAGGGAAGAAATCACATGTGGAAATGGAAACGAAGGAGAATGGAGGAAGAAAGAATCAACATGAGGTGTATCTACAAAGGAAGATCAAAAGATGGCGTTCCATATAGGTGCAAGGACCCATATGAGCGCCCGTATGGAGTGGATTCCTAGGCAGATCATCCACCTGAACAACTTTTGTTAAAGGGACTGTCGGTTCTACATCCGGCATATCCCGTAGTAGGGGTCCTAAGGTAGGTGTTCTGGAGCGATGGTAACATGGACACAGGATTTACCCAGATTCGGGCCCTCTTAATGGAGGTAAAACCCTACGTCATGCTTTTGATTGTATTGATATGGGTGTAGTACGGGGTACATGTATCTAGCATGTTGGGGATATAACTGGTGGGTATAACCAAGGAGGGGCCGGTTTATCCACAGAGACATTGCCAATATTGAAGCCCATGAAGTTATAGAAGATGGCGACTTATGAAGGAAACTTAAGAAGGAAGCCCAAAGCCCAGAGGCGGGTTAGGGCCCATAGACATAAACCGCCGTAGGCGTGTAACTTGTAATGTAAGGTAGAAAAGAATAGATACCAAGTCGGACACATTTATGAACTGGCCTCGGGATTCTGTAGACCGACGGGCGTCAACCTGTGTATACAAAGGTACGACCCGGTGGCGGTTTAGGTACAAGAAACAACAACTCGAGAGCCAGGTTACGCGTATTCGCTCTCTGGTTATCGAAACCCTAGCAATTCTACCTCAACTGGATCGTAGGCCTTTACCTTCACCGCAAGGGGCCGAACCAGTACAAACTCCCCGTGTCCTTTGTCCAGTTTAACCCTGTTGACGCTCAAAAGTGGCACGTTTATAAAGAGTGGCTTGAAGCTATGTCAAGATTAATTCAAACTTACTATTGAAAGTCACCATGAGATGGCTCTGGAGAAGATGAAGATGAATATGAAGATGGTCTAAAACGGAGCTCGGATGTAAAAGTTATGACAAGTTCAGAGATACTCATGTCGACACCAGATTAAAGAATGGATAGAAACCCAATTAAGATTGTTTCAAATGGAGAAAGCTTCAACATCAAAGTTGTGCGCCTCGTCGAATCGATCGATTTTTATATAAAGATCGTCCCAAGGTCGTATGCAAAAGTTAGAGCCTGCACAGCGCGGTTCTCCAGTGAGCAAAATATGACGCCCGGAACCAGACACATATGTGGGTATGTCTGATGAGATGCGTGAATAATTAGCTGTTTTACGCGAGCAATTTGACCCTAGAGATGACCTCTGATAAAAAAAACGTTCAACAAGAAAGTTGTTCGTCTCGTCGAAACGGTCAAGATTGCTTTTTGACTCGTTTCCATCCGAGGTCGTTTACCACCACAAAAAAGACCCGCAAGGTGCAGCCAGTTTTAGACCGAACAATTTTGGAAAGTTCGGATAAAACCAATCCAAATTTGACTAGGGTTTTGGACGTGAATCCAAACCTTTTCCTTGCACGGGAAGTCCAGCCGCCTCTTATATACCTATAAGGGGTGACGGCCGATTGAACAACAGCAATCGAACCAATCAATCTATTACACTTTTGTGTTCATCTATCTTTATTCCCTACACTTGTATCTTTCTTTCTCGTTCTTCGTTCGTTCTTCGCGTTGGAGGGCAGCGATCCACGAGACTCTAGGGGTGAGCGAATCAACCTAGGGCAGCCCATAGCCGCCGCACTCCTTGACGGGTTCCCTCCCGGGCGTGTGGGGTTTCGGGTCTGCAAAAGGACCCGCCGACTGTCTTGCGTATCGCGCTGTCGGTCAGGTCTCCTTCGACGTGAGCTGCGGTGCATCAACCCCGGTGTCGAGGGTACACGTGACGTGTTTGTGTGTCAACACACTTTTTGGCGACTCCGCTGAGGATCAAGATTTGAATAGTATCCAGCCTGTTCTTGCTACGAGGAGAGCGTCATCAAGCGGCTGCAATCTACAACGATAACATGTATCATCAATATCCTTACGTAGATGCAAATAGCCATTATGTTGATGTTGCTAGATCTTTCAATGGACATGTCATGTCGGCTAGCCCTAACGAGCAAAGGCCGACTAGTTATTTCGTTGGAGAAATTTGGAATTTACAGAATCGCGACATGCAACTTATGAATCTGAACTTTCGTGCATCGGCAACATCTTTCAATATGCCTGTGAACAACACGATTTGTTCGAGTGATAAATATATGGCACCTCATGTATAGGAGGGCGTCTCACTGTTTCCATCAGCAGCGGACTCGCAATATGCGGGTTCATCTTCAAACATGCTGATGGATGGAGGAATCGGCCATGCTTCCATTAGCTATTTGGCCGGTTATCCTCAAACATCATATACTACACCTCATGATATTAATTGTTCAGTGGCATATGAAACTAAAAATATTCATGACTCAGATCACCTTAGCCAAGTGAATGGAGATTCTGCAGGAGCATATATGCCTAATATTGCAGGAGATGAGGTGGCTCTGGCTGCTTTAAAAAGTTTAGCCCAAAATAAGAAGATTAGTGCTATTTGCCTTGAGCAGCACGAAAAGGGATTGGTTCCTGATTATGAGGCAATAAGAGCTAGGGTTTTGAAAGAAGATGAAGTGTTGTCGATTGATCAAATTGGCATGAGAAAATATTCAACAACAGTGCACATGTCTTCACCTATCATTGCAGCATGTTATATACCCCCTATACAATCGCAAAATTTCGGCAACATCAATTCATTGACGAAAGATCGTAAAAGTATTGGGGGGCAAGCCGATCCAAGCAGGGCTGAGTTTAAAGAGAAATATGTGGCCCAAGTGGACAAGAACAAGCCATAGCTCACAGGGCTCACAGGGAATAGCGTTAATGAATTTACTACACCTACCCTTGAGGAATTACCAGCAGAATATCGACAGGCTTATGAAGCACTCAAGAAGAAGCGTGGAGAGGAAGATTTGCAAGAGTACATCAAGTGCCTTTCTCCATGTAGCAACCAGGTTGGCCCTTCTACACTCTTAAGGCAAGATAAAAAAGAAGCTTTGCAAGCAAATCAGCCAAAAAGGATTCACGGTTGAATCCAGATTGACCACTGAGATAGCTAATGATGAGTGCATCAAGCCATTTATTACCATGTGTACCAAAATATAAGATGCAAGCTTCGCTGAGCAAAGGAACGACAAACGCAACAAATTGGCTGTCCTCGATTTTCTAGATGTAAGGGATCTTACATGCTACCCTATGAGTTTCATGCCAAAAATATTGATGAGCATCAAAAACAAAGTAATATGACTGAACACAGTTCCGTTAATGATGAACATCAAGAACAAGAAAATGCAGCCGAGCAAAGTTCAACTGACAAAGAGCATCCGAATGAAATCCACCCGGGCAATCTGACTGAAATATATTCGGGTAATCCAAGTGAAATCTACTCAGACAATCCGAGTGATGAAGCACGAGATCCAGAAAAAGAGGACGAGGCGTTGGAGAGTTATTCAGAAGTGGAGCAAGGTATTGTTCTAGTGGTGCAACCATCTCTTACTTCCAACGTCTTCACAAAGGTACACCTAGCAAATAGTTTATTCAATTTTTGATTCGGTCAAAATCATATTGTTGATGCACCTGTTAGTAAGATTCTAATTAATTTTGAAAGACTAGTCGAAATGAGTAATCTGTTTGTTAGGAATGATCTTGTCACTAATCATGATAGTCAACACATGGTATCATTCATAGAGACTGGTAGTGATAACTCATCGCAACGAAAGCCTTTCCCATTATGCCGGCTTAAAATTATGTTCATATGGGTAGCTTTGCTTGTTTCATGCCTGGCTAACATTTGGTCTCAAATGAGAAGTATATTCTGTAATTGTTTTGGTTGCGGAAACGTAAATCCAGGTCCAAAGTCCTTCGAGATAGCCGATTCAAGAGCGTCGGGAAAACATTATGAAAATCAATGCATAGCCGAGTTGGATGACACTAAGCCAGCACTACTCGGTTATTTTGTTTTAGAACCAGTATCACAGTATCAGTTAATGGATGGACAATGTACCTTCAGTCCGGGCATGGATAATCACATCGTTGGTGCATCGTCGACAAATCCTATTATAATTGATCACGATGTCGAGCCATCAGGACAAGAACAAATGCAATGTTTGTTTGAAGAGAATATGAAAGACAACAACGTGATTCATCAAATCGCACAATCGGACAACATAGGACGATTGGAGTTTGTTGAGGCACGAGCATATGGCCAGTCGTATCAGATTGGTCTTGATGGTGATCAAATGTTGACTCGGCTATCTCAAGCCGATTCATCTAGAGGTCAACAGGTACACACCGATGATGACGGGGTCAAGTCTTTAAGCAAGGTTAAAAAGTGCATCAACAACAATCTTGAAGACGGTAATTCCATCAAAGCTACAATAGCGACATCTAGCACTGGGGGGCAACGAGAAAATTCAAAGACCGATGAACGCACAACTAAACAAAGCAAAGGCAATGGTAAGCACAAAGGTAAAAAGCAGAAAGTCACTTTCACGCAATTATTAGAAAAATATCAGAATATAAGTGAGGCAAAGAGTGCTTATCGGCCAACTGAAACAAAAGCATCGAAGTCACCCCCAAGGCATAAATTCGAAGACCGAGAGTTGAGCAATCAGACTCCATATCCTCCTTTTGGGCCACCAATGCCGATGTCATGGATACCCCCCTATGCTGACTATTATTCAGATCAATCATGGAACAAGTATAAATCAAGGGCACACTGTCCATCATATTCTAAACCACCTCACCTAAATTATGTAGCTCCAAGAGGATCATCATTTGTTCAACAACCACATGTTAAAGACCGTTTCAATCATAAGGAATCGGTCCAAAACTCAAGGAAGAAGAAAGAGGTGGTCAAACAAGTTTACCATGTTAAAAGAGATAGTCGTAAGAGTGCAACTTCATATATGA
The DNA here is from genome assembly GCA_021437245.1 of Aegilops speltoides. Lineage (NCBI taxonomy): Eukaryota > Viridiplantae > Streptophyta > Magnoliopsida > Poales > Poaceae > Aegilops > Aegilops speltoides. The sequence goes on from CM038147.1 coordinate 595,027,245, forward strand.
TGTCAAATGAAAAAGAACCAATTAAAGTGTTGACATTGGCTACTAAAGGCAATGAGACGAAGCAACCAATTATTGCGAATCAAAGTGCCAAATCTGAATAAAAGAAGTTGAAAGTGCACAAGGCCAAAAAGGAATTGCCATTGGTCAAAACAGAATCACAGCCGAGATGCCCACTCGGCTTATCGTATTGGCAAAAGAGGGAATTACACAAACTTAGTGCACAAGAACTTGAAGAAAGGAACATGGCATGGGTTCCCAAAGAAAGTGCTCAAAATTAGAATTATGTGCAAGCCTCCATTACAAGAAGTGCGGCAAAGGTGAAGAAGGAAAAGAGTGAAAACTATGAAGGACCAAGATTAATGTTTCAGCACCTTCGGCCTACACATTGTCCACATTCTTCAACTATGCCATTAACGCCTATGCCATGGAATTCGTCATCAGGAATGATTGGTAACCCTCAATGGTCTTATTTTAATCCATGGATGCAATATAATTTCTTACATCATGAAAGGGTATTACCAAGTCACTATACATTTGAATAGCTACAAGTTTGTTGCTGATCCAAAGGGTCGAAATACTTGATTTGTCATTTCATTTGTTTATTTTGGCCATATGTGCTTTGAATGAAGTTTACATGGTAATGGCCGATATTTATCTATTATCCTAAGAGTATGTCAATGCATGGCCGGTGCAATATTATAACATCGTCCTTAGTTTGATTGGAGAGCAAGACAAGGTATGTGCTCATGAAATTTATATTTATATTTAAATGGAGTTGAGACATGATGACCGATGTCATTGAATACATGATGCATAGACCAATTCATAGTTACAGAATTGGCTAGGGGGCTTATACTTTGTTTGGATATGTTTTGGCTTATGCGTCTTTGAGATCTATAAGAGGCCAAATCATAGCTGATTTTATTACTGAACATCAGATTAATGACATGCATAATATTGATACTAGCCTTATCTCTTTAGTACTATGGAGATTATGTTTTGATGGTTCAATTCATCGCAATGGCCAAATTGTTGGTGTTGTTTATATATCTCCTAATGGTACTCCCTCCATTCCCTTATACAAGGCCCCTATCAAAAAAACATTTTGCATCAATACAAGGCCACCAACAATATTCGAGACAAAAATTGATGATGTTTCCTCGCACTAGCAACTTTTTAATACTTACATGCATGTAGCCATAATGACACTCAGCCACTTCCTTCCCATTCATTCGTTGCATGCTTGTGGTGTATTAATGATCCCGGTTAACGAAAAGAAAAGTTGACTTGCAAAGGAGTCATAAAATTTTATCTTGGTACCTGTAATATGAGTTTATGGCCTTGTATAAGGGAATGGAGGGAGTACTATTTTTTAAGCCTCATGCCGCTTAGAATATTTTTATGCACGATTAATAAAAGCCAAATATGTTGTTATTCGGATTGACTCTTTTACTTGCTCTAGGTGCTATACATATTGAAGCTTTCGGTGATTCGTTATGAGTAGTGCAACAAATATCCAAGTGAAGGAAACATGCCCTAGAGGCAATAATAAAGTTATTATTTATTTCCTCATATCATGATAAATGTTTATTATTCATGCTAGAATTGTATTACCCGGAAACATAATACATGTGTGAATATATAGACAAACATAGTGTCACTAGTATGCCTCTACTTGACTAGCTCGTGAATCAAAGATATTTAAGTTTACTGACCATAGACATGAGTTGTCATATGATTAACGAGATCAAATCAATAAGAGAATGATGTGATTGACTTGACCCATTCCGTTAGCTTAGCACTTGATCGTTTAGTATGTTGCTATTGCTTTCTTCATGACTTATACATGTTCCTATGACTATGAGATTATTTAACTCCCGCTTACCGGCGGAACACTTTGTGTGCTAACAAACGTCACAACATAACTGGGTGATTATAAAGGTGCTCAACAGGTGTCTCCATAGGTACTTGTTGAGTTGATGTATTTCAAGATTAGTATTTGTCATTCCGATTGTCGGAGAGGTATCTCTAGGACCTCTCGGTAATGCACATCACTATAAGCCTTGCAAGCAATGTAGCTAATGAGTTAGTTACGGGATGATGCATTACATAACGAGTAAAGAGACTTGCCGGTAACGAGATTGAACTAGGTATTGAGACACCGACGATCGAATCTCGGGCAAGTAACAAACCGATGACAAAGGGAACAACATATGTTGTTATGCGGTTAGACCGATAAAGATCTTCGTAGAATATGCAGGAGACAATATGAGCATCCAGGTTCCGCTATTGGTTATTGACCGGAGACGAGTCTCGGTCATGTCTACATAGTTCTCGAACATGTAGGGTCAGCACGCTTAAAGTTAGATGACAGTTATATTATGAGTTTATGTGTTTTGATGTACCGAAGGTTTTTCGGAGTCACGAATGTGATCACAGACATGACGAGGTGTCTCCAAATGGTCGAGACATAAAGATCGATATATTGGACGACTATATTTGGACACGGGAATGGTTCCGGGTGAGATTGGGACAATACCGGAGCTCCGGAAGGTCATCGGAACCCCTCGGGAGGTATATGGGCCTTAATGGGCTTTAGTGGAAAGGAGGGGAAAGGAGCAAGGGAGGGGGCGCCCCCCCAAGCCCAATCCGAATTGGGAAGGGGGCCGGCCCCCCTTTCCTTCCTCCCTCGTTCCTCTTCCTTCCTTCTCCTTCTCCAAATAGGAAAAGGAGGAGTCCTACTCCCGGTGGGAGTAGGAATCCCCCTCTGGGCGCGCCTCCTCCCCTTGGTCGGCCCCCTCCTCTATTCCTTTATATACGGGGGAGGGGGCACCCCAGAGACACAACAATTGATCACTGATCTCTTAGCCGTGTGCGGTGCCCCCCTCCACCATAGTCCTCCTCGATAATATCGTAGCAGTGCTTAGGCGAAGCCCCGCGTCGGTAGAACATCATCATCCTCACCACGTCGTCGTGGTGACGGAACTCTCCCTCAAAGCTCGGCTGGATCGGAGTTTGAGGGACGTCATCAAGCTGAACGTGTGCAAGAACTCGGAGGTGTCGTGCATTCGGTACTTGATCGGTCGGATCGTGAAGACATACGACTACATCAACTGCGTTGTGCTAACGCTTCTGCTTTTGGTCTACGAGGGTACGTGGACACACTCTCCCCTCTTATTGCTATGCACCTGCATGATCTTGCATGTGCGTAGGAATTGTTTTGAAATTACTACGTTCCCCAACACCGAGGGTTATCAATATTTTGACAAATCACTTATAGTTTATCTTGGGGTATGTCTAGATGCAAAATTTACCTTGGGTTTCATTAAAATTGTTCATATATTTAGACATGACAATTGGAGAGAGTTAGCATAGCAAGCATCCAGCTACCATGTCCGTCATGTTGTCTTGCATTTCTCTCAGTAGTCTATGCTTAGTCTCGTCAACATTGGTAAGGCCGAACTGAAGTCCGCAACTTCGGGCACTGATGAAACTTTTATGCAGGCGAAAGTAAGGATTGGAGAAAGTTTATTGTTGATTATCTATAAAATCCTAGCAAAAGGGTGAACAATATGTTTCGGAGGATGACCTTGAGATACATATCTATGGAACTTTATCACCGGATTGTTAATGAAACTGAGAAGGTTTCACCCAAGTTTGCATCAGAAAGTTCACACAAGACATGTCCGATATATACTTATCCTCCTAAGAACATATAAATGGCCGATGGAGTGTTGACATCGTCCTTAGAACAAACTTGGTACAAGTTATTTTTCGGCACGCTAGGTTTGCCGAAAAACAGGGGGGCATGTGTTGACGCTCAAAAGTGGCATGTGTATAAAGAGTGGCTTTAAGCTATGTCAAGATTAATTCAAACTTACTATTGAAAGTCACCATGATATGGCTCTCATGGAGAAGATGAAGATGAATATGAAGATGGTCTAAAACGGAGCCCAGATGTAACAGTTATGACAAGTTCAGAGATACTCATGTCGACACCAGATTAAAGAATGGCTAGAAACCCAATTAAGATTGCTTCAAATGGAGAAAGTTTCATCATAAAAGTTGTGCACCTCGTCGAAATGATCGATTTTGATATAAAGTCATCCCAATCCGAGGTCATATACAAACGTTAGAGCCCACACAGCGCGACCCTCCAGTAGGCAAAATTTGACGCCCGGAACCACACATATGTGTGGGTATGTCTGATGAGATGCATGAATAATTAGATGTTTTATGCGAGCGATTTGACCCTCGAGATGACCTCTGAGGAAAAAAAGTTCAACATTAAAGTTGTTCATCTCGTCGAAACGGTCAATATTGCTTTTGGACTTGTTTCCAGCCGAGGTCGTTTACCACCACAAAAAAGAGCAGCAAGGTGCAGCCAGTTTTATACCGAACAGTTTTGGAAAGTTCGGACAAAACCAATCCGAATTTGACTAGGGTTTTGGACGTGAATCCAAACCTTTTCCTTGCACGGGGAGTCCAGCCGCCTCTTATATACCTATAAGGGGTGACGGCCGATTGAACAACACCAATAGAACCAATCAATCTATTACACTTTTGTGTTCATCTATCTTTATTCCCTACCCTTGTATCTTTCTTTCTCGTTCTTCGTTCGTTCTTCGCGTTGGAGGGCAGCGATCCACGAGGCTCTAGGGGTGAGCGAATCGACCTAGGGAAGCAATAGCCGCCGCACTTCCTGACGGGGTCCCTCCCGGGCGTGTGGGGTTTCAGGTCTGCAAAAGCACCCGCTGACTGTCTTGCGTATCGCGCTGTCGGTCGGGTCTAGTTCGACATGAGCTGCGGTGCATCACCCCAGCGTCGAGGGTACACGTGACGTGTTCGTGTGTCAACAAACCCCTTTAAGCTAATCTCGTTGCGATGGCTCCATGACTAAGTCCTCACACTAGGACATCTGACGTGAGAATTCCACGACAGTTGGCGCCTACCGTGGGGCTATCGCACGATGGTTTCAAGTTCTTAGAGGGCAATTTCGAAGGACTCACGGGATACATAGTGGGCCGGATGACCAATAGTCATCGCCGCAAGCTCTGCATCAATGACGCAGGCTGGGGCCCCGACGCCGGCTCAATCGAGTACGGGTACCGGGTCCCCTTCGGAGGAATTCATGTCTTCATCGGCAAGATCGGTGAACCGGGCCCGTGCGGGCGCCCCTCGGCTAGCGATATGGGACTAAACTTGCCCGCACCGCACCTGTGCTAGTGCACACCTTTAGTACCGGGTGGTGGCTCCAACCGGTACTAAAGGGGGGGTCTTTAGTACCGGTTGGAGCCACCACCCGGTACTAAAGGGGGTGCGCTTCCCGCCGCTTCGCCTGGCCAAAACAAACCTTTAGTATCAGTTGGTGGATCAAACCGGTACTAAAGGGGTGGTATATAAGAAACACTTCAAAAAATTTGTAAGTTTCGTTCTCCCTCTGCTTCTTCTCCTCTGCCCCGTCGCGGCCGCTACCCGTCGCCTACCCCGTCCCACTCGCCGCCCGCCGCCGTCCCCGTCGCCGTCCCCATCGCTGTCCGTCGCCGGCCCACCGTCCGTCGCCATCCCCGTCGCCGCCCGTCAACGTCACCTCTGCCTCGCCGTCCCCTCGCCTCGCCGTCGCCGTCGCCTAGACCTCGCCCGCGTTGTGAGCCCCTCTCCCCGGCCCCTCTCCTCCCTCCAATCGAAGCTACCGCGCTACCGGCGCCATAGTTGCACACGTGCACTCGCGCACACACACACGCCCCCCCCCCCTCACACACACACACATGTTTTTAGTTTTTAGTTTTCCGTTTTTTTAATTAATTAGATTCGATTAATGTCAAATAATATATTGAAATGTTAGAAATGTTAGTTATATAGATATGTTAGAAATTTTAGAAATGTTAGTTTTAGCTAGATGAATTAGATTAATTTCAAATTGTTAGATGATGATCGATGTTTTTTTAGTTTCTTATAATTTTAGTAATAAAAATTTAGAATTTGCAAAAAAGAAATCACAATCCAATCATTTAAAAAATGTTATTTTTTCGGCATATAGTATTTGTTCTCGACGATGCCCGACCCGCATCCTCGCCGTCGACTCGTTCGCGACGACGTCCTGCTTCAGAGGACCCATTGAGGGAGTCCTGGATTAGGGGGTATCCGGACAGCCGGACTGTGTACATCGTCCGGACTATTGAAGAGTGAAGATACAAGACTCAAGACTTCGGCCTATGTCCGGATGGGACTCTCCTTGGCGTGGAAGGCAAGCTTGGCGATCCGGATATTATGTTTCCTTCCTTGTAACCGACTCCATGTAAACCCTAGCCCTCTCCGATGTCTATATAAACTGGAGAGGTTGGTCCTTAGAAGGCCGATCACAATTACAATCATACCATCATAGGCTAGCTCTTAGGGTTTAGCCTCTATGATCTCGTGGTAGATCTACTCTTGTACTACCAATATCATCAATATTAATCAAGCAGGAAGTAGGGTTTTACCTCCATTGAGAGGGCCCGAACCTGGGTAAACATCTGTGTCCCTTGCTTCCTGTTACCATCATCCTTGACGCACAGATCGGGACCCCCTACCCGAGATCCGCCGGTTTTGACACCGACATTGGTGCTTTCATTGAGAGTTCCTCTGTGTCGTCGCTGTCAGGCTCGATGGCTCCTTCAATCATCATCAACGAAGCTGTCCATGCCGAGACTTTCCTCCCCAGACAGATCTTCATGTTCGGCGGCTTCGCACTGCGGGCCAATTCGCTTGGCCATCTGGAGCAGATCGACAGCTACACTCGTGGCTATCAGGTCAGGTTCGGAAACTTGAACTACACAGCGGATATTCATGGAGACTTGATCTTCGACGGATTCGGGCCATCACCAGGATCGCCGAACAGTCACGATGAGCACGGCTTAGACCTGCTGTCAGACGATGCTCGGGATATCACCCCGGCAGAAGCCCCGGATCTAATTCCGGGGCAGGTTGCGTTGCCTAAAGACGGAGGGCTGGATCCCGCCCCGTAGGCCGTACCCTCATCGGTAATGGAGCCGAACACGGGCCTCACTTCCGAGGGAGCCTGTGACTCCGGACCCCCGGATTCATATCCGGTTGTAGGTTCCAGTCCGCGCGTCCCTGAGCCCTCTGAACCTGGTTGGGCTCCGGTGATGGAGTTCACCGCGGCGGACGTCTTTCAGCACTCGCCCTTTGGCGACATGCTGAACTTATTGAAGTCTCTCTCTTTGTCAGCAGACTCTGGGCCGAACTATGTCCGGCTTGAGTGGGAAGCGGACGATGACGGAATTCGTTGCCCACCCAGCACCCACTTCATTACCATGATCGATGATTTAACCGACGTGCTTGACTTTGATTCCGAAGACATCGAGGGTATGGACGACGATGCAGGAGAATTACAGGAGCCACCGCTCACAGGGCGGTGGGCGGCGACCTCCTCATACGATATATATATATATGGTGGACACTCCAAAGGAAACCAATGGCGGCAAGGCAACGGAGGATAACCGCTCAGGGAGAAAAGCAAAACGTGTGCTTCATCGGCGCCACTCCAAGCCCCGCCACATCAACACCGGCCCCGGAGACGAAAGCAGTCCGGATGGTGCTGAAGAGCAATACAGCCCTAGTCATCCTACACTCAAGCAGGCCGGACCGGTCACGATGGTATACTAGGAGAGGGACAATTATACACCCCCCTCCGACGACAAGGTAAGCCTCGGCAATGACCAATTCGGCGTACCTGAAGACCCAGTGGAGCAAGTTCGCTTCAAGCGACGGCTCATGGCCACGGCAAGGAGCCTGCAAAGGAAGCAAGAGGAGCTTAAAGCTGACCAAGATGTGCTAGTGGATAGGTGGACCAAGGTACTGGCCATCGAGAAGTAGGAACTCGACAGCCCCGGCAAAGGGCATACACGGTACAACTGGCTACTTCAACTCGAGCAGGAAAACCACAGGCACACACCCAAACGTCCACACATCACTACGGTCCAAGACAGCAAGAAGCATACACGAGGAGGCACCCTCAAGCCTCGGCGCAACGGCAACAAACGTCAAGTCAAAGAAACTGGTGCCAGGTCCAGTAAATACCAGTCTGGTCAACAGACAAAGAGCAGCTCAAGCCTATTCTGCCCAAGCCATACGCTCGATCAGCCATGAGAAATTCATGGTACTCCTAGAAGGACGGCAAAGCACACCAATAGAGAATGCAGGATCCTCAAAACAATGCGGCTGGTCGCGCGCTGGAAGCAATAAGGGGAGGCGCCTCGCCAAACCCCCCCCCCCCCCCAGGGCATAAAAGTACGACCGATCGCCCATGATCACATCAAACATAGCAAGTCAATTGCAGTACCCCTAGACCTAGTAGTCCAGGGGCTCTATAACACATAAAAGCCCACACGGGCATGAAGCCACGAATAACATCTCCTAAAAGATGTACGGCGCAAAGGCCAAGTTTTATTGGCCCACCACCCTAACGGTTGTCTTCGGATCACTCACAATTGCTAAGCCAAGGAATAAATCTTTGGCACCTTCCCACCATGCAGTAGTTTACCACATTACAATGGGATAAACCACGTTGACTAGATCCCACACGGTAAATCACTCAGGCCAACTATCCGGACACCCATTGAGGAGTCCGCGCTACCTCACGGTATAACGGCTGGGTTCACCAAGGTCCAATAAGGAACCCTTAGACTAACCACAAGAGGACGCTCAGCTGCCTCATAACATTTGCCTTCACAAACTAACTTTGACGCAAACAGGATTGGCGGCGTGGAACCAGCCCGGACTCGCAATGGCGGGAACATGCAAACAGAAGGCGGTTCAGATTCAATATTGATCCACTCCAGTCCGGTCACCACAGGTTCCGCAAGATAACACCACTTTTCATACATCCTACTCATATGCATAGACATATCATCCTCCTACAATGCGTAGACTTAAATAACACTTACTGGCGGTCGTTTATCGCCGATGCCTCTTTGCCGAAAATGACAGCCACGCTTCGCGCCCGCCCGGTTACACCAGGGGCTTCACAGTACGGCAATAAAGTCCGACCACCTTTCCAGTCGCTCGGCACCCTGAACTTATAGCACTATATGCATCAGCTCCGAATCATGTCTTGGGTCATTGGTTGGGTTTGCCCGGCTCCCATGTTTTGGTACCTTATGTTCCGTTCCGTAGCGCTGGGAGAACTACTGCGATTGTGTCCCGGTTCAGCCGGACGAGCACCTCAGTAGAGAAAGCCGAAAACCGACCGTCATGATGATGCGAGAGCTGGTCAGTTGTTCGACAGGTTGTAAAATCCTTAAAGATTTATTCCGCACAACACCCTTATAAATGCCGAGTGCGACGGATCGGTCTTCCGATCAGGCGCCAATAGAGCCCCTAGTTCGTCCTTCCGAACACTAGGGGCTGCGCCGACCATACTCGAATTCCTGTGGCAAAGTGAGAGTAATAAAGCCTTATAGTTCGATTGCCTGGTTCGCAGAAAGAGACACCTCCTCAAAAGGACCCAACTAGGGGATAAAGAGCGTTCAGATATATCCCGAACACCCCCGTATTCTTTTTACGAGGGGGCAGAAGCCGATGACTGGCCAACTCTCAGGATTTGCATACAACAAACAGCCGCACAGGAAGAACATATGTTCAAACAAAACAGGCAATATATAGTAAGCATGCCATTATTCCATATTACAAAAAGCGGCACAAATGCCCTCAGGGAAATATAATGCCTTTAGCACACTTGTCCGCCGCAAGGCGGGCCCCTTTCAGCACACTTTAATAGTAAAGCTCGGGCTTGCGGTGCTCCTTACCCTCCGGCGGCCCCTCAGTCATCAGCTTCTCCGTGTCAAGCCTCCCCCAATGCACTTTTGCACGGGCAAACGCCATGTGCGCACCTTCTATACAGACTGATCGCTTGATAGCATCAAGTCGAGGACAGCCGCCCACAATCCGCTTGACGAGTACAAAATAACTACCTGGAATCGGCTCCGCAGGCCATAGCCGGACAACTAAGTCCTTCATGGCTAGTTCGGCCGCCTGGTGCAGTTCGACCAGCTGTTTCAGCTGATCGATAAATGGCACCGGATAGTTCGGCGCAAGATACTGTGACCAGAAATCCCTCCCCGCAGACTTCTTTTCCTCGGTGGGGTAGAATTGGACGGCATCTGATATGCTGTGAGGAAGATCCGCAAAAACCCCTGGAAAAATAAGAATTCAGCTTGCCGCTTAGGATTCTTCCCATTATCACATATAAAGAGCCAAGAATACAGAAAGCCTTACCAGCTGCAACTTTCCTGGCCTCCTGAATGTCCCGCGCAGCAACCCGAGCTTCTTTGTGAGCACCTTCCGCAGCCTCGAGAGCTTGGGCGAGTTTTGATTCTTTCCCTTTTAGACTCTGCTCCAAGCCCTCACTTTTCTTCACAGCTTCCTGGAGCTCTCGCTGAGCTGCGATAACCCTGGCCTCGTGTTTTTCATGAAGCGCCTGTTCGGCCTCAGCCTTCTGATTGGCATCAGCCAAAGCTTTCTTTAGTGCCTCGTATTCAGCAGCCGCTCCTAGAGCATACAATACAAATTTTTTTCATTATGCACAACTATTCGTTCGTGCCAACTTCAAGGCAAATGTTTTCAACATACCTTGCTTGCTTTCCAGTTGCTTCTTTACAAGGCTGAGTTCTTCCTCGGCCCGTGCAAGGCTCCGCTCTAGTTCGGACACTTCCGCAATATAAGCGGCCGTCCTCTCCGCAGACGTCTGTTTTCACATAAAGTGTATACATCACTCACATAGGCACCTGCAAATGCAGAGGATTTGATCCCCTGCCCGGCTTTGTCTCCTCCGTCGGACAGTGCATCAGGGGCTACTACTCATACTATGACAATCCCTCAAAGGTTTCCTAGGAAACATACCTCAAAATCCTTTATAAGGCCAAGGCAGGACTCGTTCAGCCCGCTCTCGGCGCAATGAATCTTCTCGACCACCATGCCCATGAGGGCCCAATGCTCATCGACAATAGATGTGTTCTTCAATGTTGTCGACAGACCGCCAGGCAGCTATGCTCGAACAGAGGACACCGGCGGGGTAGGCAGGCCATCCACCATCGAGGGTGGCTGCTCGATCGATCCCGGAACCCTAGAGGTCCCGGGAGCCGTATCCATCCCCGCGTGTCCGGCTCCAGGGATATGTCCTCCCTGATCCGGGTCTTGTCGAGATGACACCTCGGTGTCACGCCCGGACTTTGGGGAAGGGGCCCGCGGAGGCGTCTCGCTCGCCAAGCTGTCTGAGCCCAGCGAATCCTCCGACAAGGACCGGCCGGCGCAAGACCTTGCCGGACTGTGCAAAATATGGTAACAGTTAAAACCACTATACCCAAAAAACAATCCCGGACATATATGTGTGTTCGGATACTTACCACTTCCCCAGGGGGTAGGCCCTGGGATCCCACTCCGGGCTACTATCGGCAGCCGTGGTGGATGCCTCTGGGAGGTGACCTTTCCCCCTCTTGGGCGATCCGGCCTCCAGAGATGTGGAGGCCGTCCTTTTCCTCCCGCCGTCAGAGTGAGTCTCATCCTCCTCTACTTCCTCCTCTTCGTCTTCACACGAAGGATCGTCACTGGAGTCTTCGGATTTGGCGTCCGAAGCCTCGCGACGGCGAAGGCCACTCCGGGTCTTCTTGACCTTCTTGGAGGCCTCTTTCTTTGGCGCCTCGTAAGGCGCATGGACCAGCATCTTCGTTAGAAGAGGTTCGGCAGGGGGGCTGGACAATGTATCCGGTCCACCTTCTTTATCAACCCCTGAGGTCACAATAAAACACGATTAAGGTGTCTCCCTCATGACATGCCAGCTGAAGCATGAATAGACAGAGCGTGGCTGTGAATTACCGAGCTTGGAGAATGAGATGATTGATACCCGCGGTCCTCAGCGGGGCCCGGCCACGATTTGCCGGACTTAAAAAGCACCTTCCAGATATCCTTGTGGGAGGAATCATAAAGCTCCCGAAGGGTTTGGTGCTCGGCTGGATCGAACTCCCACAGAGTACAAGCTTGGCGCTGACAAGGGAGAACCAGGCGAACTAGCATCACCTGGACAACATTGACGAGTTTGACGTCCCGATCGACCACACCTTGAATGTGCGTCTGGAGCAGTAACAGCTCATTGGACGAGCACCAGTTCGGGCCCTTCTTGGGCCAGGACGTGAGCCGCAGTGGAGCTCCGTATCTGAACTCTGGAGCTGCCGCCCACTTTTTGCTGCGTGGTTCGGTGATATAGAACCACTACTGCTGCCAAACAACCTTGGGCATCTTGCTTACCATGGCGCCGCCGCACTCGGCGTGTTCACCGCTCACCACCTTGGGCTTCACATTGAAGATCTTCATCCATAGGCCGAAGTGAGGTGGAATCCGGAGAAAAGCCTCGCCCACGACGATGAACGTCGAGATATTGAGGAAGGAGTTGGGGGAAAGATCATGAAAATCGATCCGTAGTAATACATGACTCCCCGAACGAACGGGTGAAGGGGAAACCCGAGCCCACGGATGAAATGGGGAAGGAACACGACTCTCTCGTGAGATTTCGGAGTGGGAACGACTTGTCCCGCTGGTGGAAGACAGTGGCAGATCTTCTGGGCCAGATACCCGGCTCTCCGGAGCTTCTTGATGTCCTTCTCCTGGACAGTCGAGGCCATCCATCTGCCTCCTGCTCCGGATCCGGATATCTTTGGAAAGCCTCTCTTCAATGGAGAAGAAGAGTGCTTGGGCGTTAGGGCTCGAACAAAGGGGACTGAGCTAATGGAAGGAGAAGGCGTGGATAATGAGGAGGAGACCTAGCCTTTTATAGGGGTGGTAAATGCTTTTTGCGCCTCCCCACTTGCCTGGTGGAACCCGTCTGCCTCCCACTCGCCGCGGTTAGTGGCACGGTTAGATTACCCATGCCCGTGTCAAGGAAATCGCCTCGCAATACGCGCTGTAGCTAGTTGTGGGAAAACGGTTTGAGTAATGATCCGACCGTAATAACATGTCACATCATCAGAAAAGATGTCAGCAGATTGCATTTGTGAAAATATCATTTTTCTGCAGCGATGTGTAAAGATCATCTTGCAGATCCGGACACGGTCTACATGTTCGATAACCACTTTGGAGTATTCGGAGAAGGAACTCGCCTAGCAATGCCGAAGACAATACTGCGCGCCGGACTCATCGTCATCGAAGCCTGGTTCAGGGGCTACTAAGGGAGCCCTGGATTAGTGGGTATCCGGACAGCCGGACTGTGTACATCGTCTGGACTATTGAAGCGTGAAGATACAAGACTCAAGACTTCGGCCCGTGTCCGGATGGGACTCTCCTTGGCGTGGAAGGCAAGCTTGGCGATCTGGATATTATGTTTCCTTCCTTGTAACCGACCCCATGTAAACCCTAGCCCTCTCCGGTGTCTTTATACACCGGAGAGGTTGGTCCTTAGAAGTCCGATCACAATTACAATCATACCATCATAGGCTAGCTCTTAGGGTTTAGCCTCTACGATCTCGTGGTAGATCTACTCTTGTACTACCCATATCATCAATATTAATCAAGCAGGAAGTAGGGTTTTACCTCCATCGAGAGGGCCTGAACCTGGGTAAACATATGTATCCCTTGCTTCATGTTACCATCAGCCTTGGCGCACAGATCGGGACCCCCTACCCGAGATCCGCCGGTTTTGACACCGACACCCATGTATGGGACTGGGCTCCGCCGGGCTGGCACTGAGAGCTCCTACCTTCAGCGGCTCACCGCTTGGTGAGGAACCTGGGTCCCATCGTCGACCCTGAGCTCCTTTGGTGGTGTTCCCGTGGGCCACTTTCGGTGCGGAGCCAGCCGGCCCCGCCGTAGGTGGTGCATCGCCGTGTCAGGCAGGAGGACGAGCACGTCCGTCGCTACATGGCTGCTATGGACGTCCGGTTCTCCAATACCTGGCTGGTTCTTTGGGGAGATAACCGGAGCTATGATCTTGTGATGGTTCCTTCTCTTTGGGTGTCCACCGCCCGCGCCTCAGGAACCGTGAGTGGCCTAGATTATTCTGTCGTATTCAATCTTTATTAGCTAGCTAGTTAGTGATGTATTTGATATATAATATTCGAGACAATGTATTCAAGATTATATATTATTCGAGACGATGCATATTATGTACTATGATTTGGGATTTCTTTATTGATTGCATGCATGCATTGTAATTTGAATAATAAATTGTTTTATATTTCTTCTGGATTAGTTAAATAAAAGCTATGGCGGACAATACAGGCAGAGAGGGAGAAGAGGCCCTGTTCGAGATCATATGCTCCCCTCGCGGGCCAGATGATCGAAATGAAGAAGATGACGGCTCCCAATATCTGAACAACACCGGGGAGGGTGATGATATGATATTCGATCGCGATGACCGAATTGGTGAAGTCATGGATGACTATGATTATGATGGCGAAGAAAATGTTGATCTTGAAATAACAGAGACCGGCGAGGTATATTTATATAAGATGGCATTTGGTGATCATCACATGTTGTAAATGATTTGAAGATATATTAACGAATCGATCTTTCTTCTTTCAGCCCTCCGGATCGAGCAAATCTTCTACAGGAAGAGTGCAAGGCCCAGGCAAAAAGTTGTAGGAGGGCGTAAAGTACAACATCGATGCCATCAAAACTAATGGTGAACCACTAGCGCCTAAGAACATTGCGAACAAGTTCGTTCGTTAGTGCGGAGTTCTAGTGAAGGATCAACTCCCGATCTCCCTTCAATAATGGAAAGAGCCAGCAAAGAAACATCCAGATCTTACTTTTGTGGATGACAGAGCAAAAACTATGCTTTGGGAAAAACTCATGGAACATTTCACCCTACCAGATCATTTGACAGCTGCACATGTGGAGAAAGTCAAGGACACTGCTCTTAGGAAGATGGCAATTGCATTCAACAACCACAAGAAAACTGTATGGGCCAACTATATCAAAGGAGGAAAGAAGACTCCAGAATTCAAGGGAACACTGGAGTAGCAAAGAGAACACTGGCCCGCTTTCGTGAAATTCAAGTATTCTAGTCCGGGAGCTCGTGAAGAAGAAAAATTGCTTCTTGAGCAAGCAGTTCGGCAACCACAACGCCAAGGTGCAGTTCAGCAAGGAGCCCAACAACCTCTACAATGTCCACTCCTACAAGTTCTCTGGTACACAACTCTTTGCACTGTTTTTAACCCTTTTGTTTGCAAATGTCTCTGCAATGATCTAACTTGCTGTGGGGCTGATGTGGTTTCAGGCTTGGCGAACAGCAAGACCGTGGGGGTCCAGCCATCAGCGGGAGAGGACAAGGCTATTGTCATGTCCACAACCAAGACCAAGAAGCAGAACACCCCTGCCAAGCTCCAACACAAGACTCTGATGCGCAAGGAGTTCCGCAAGATGGCCAAGTCTGTCAAGAACTAGGTATTAACCCTAGAGTTTTGTACTTGAATTGCCCTTATGCTTGGCTTCTAAGCTACAACTGTAAGTCACGACTTGTCTCTACTTCCTCCTTGAGTTCAGAGTTGTGGCATGGCATGCTTGATTTGTGGTGGACTTGTATCACTAATGATGCACCGTTGTTGCACTGCATTGTCTTGACTGAATGCATCTTGTCAGGTCATCCTAAGTTCAAGGATGTATTCTCTGGTTAGGAAATGATAGATGCATATGCAGTTATTATGCTTCCTAGTTTGTTGATGAGCTATTTGTTTCAACGGTGGAAATATATTAAAGTGTAATCAATATCTTGTCATGCCATCTTCTGAAGTGACCATGCACTGATTTGTTTTACATAGTTTGTTCCGCAATAGTAGCATCCTTCATGCTTACTTATTCCTAACTTGCTTGTGCTCTCCCCAGACCCGAAGGAGCCCATATGCTTACCTTTGCTGGACCGAATAAACCCTGGCCATGTTGTTGCATTCCCGTGCTACAACCGCAACAACGCTTCCTTCTATCGATTAGATAAGTCTTTTTGTCTATCCGATTCTCTTCCTATCTTACTTGGTTGATGGGCCATAGTGCTAGAATACACTATTGTGTTGAGTCCCTATGATGTGAAAGCTATGGTCTGAATAGCCTTTATATTAGGATCTGGTTGAGTCTCTATGATGTTCTCTCTTAGTGTCATATCATGTCATGAGTTGTGAGTCATGAATATATAACTGAGCTGTATAATCCTTCCAGGTGAGGACTTTGACTACAGAAGTACAACCAGGACAACCGTGTTGTTGGTGGTAGCTCCCAAGGTCCAAGGACTATACACTTTGACAGCAAAGATCCTAGCAAGGGTGTGAACCATAGTTTCGGTTGATATTTGCCACCATGTTTTGGATTGCACGTACACTTCTTGGATATAAACTGTAATTAGACTTGTTCAAGCTATGTTACTGCGGACGTGCAATCTTGTATGTTTTTGTGAATATTGATCACATGAGTTCTGGATTTGATCATTTAATAAGAGAATTATTTATTGTTTGATTTTCAAATGTGTATAAATTGGAATTTGTGAATTAAGAAGACCAAATATTCTACTGGACCAAACAATATTTGTGGTCTAAGAAGGCTACGGCCCAAACAAATAACATCGTGCATTTCTAAGAAGGCAGAACAAAGAGGATAAATGAAATCAACATAAAAATGTTGGGCTAGGCAAATGTCGCCGACAAAAGTTAACAGAAATAGATATACTAAATGGGCTGAATTGTTGGGCTCGGCCCATATAGGCACCGAAATGGACCGGGCTGATTCTAATAAACGAGCTTTTCACTTGGTCACAATTTTGCCACGTCAGCTAGCCACATCAAATCCGACGTGGCCTGGGAAAATAGCTAGCGACCAAAACAGAAGGTCATAGGATCAACTACATTTTCCATTTCAGAAGAAAGGTCGTTAGTTTCAGTTTAAGGCGGTCACCTTTTGACCATATGCTTTTGGTCACAAAAAGGTCACAAATAGAAAACAGTGACCATGTTAGTGACCAATAGTAATGGTCAAAAGTTGACATATTTTTTGTAGTGTATGGAGGCCACCACCCCGCCTAGGCAATTACCAGCTCCTGTAGTGCTAGGTGAGAGTGGCGGATGACGTGATGAAGGAGGTGCAATAGTGGTTGATGTAATCGGCCCCGTAGAAGAAAGAATGGATGATGAGATGGAGGAGACAGAGGAACCAATGGGTTTCCTCATTACAGGCACCTATGATGGTGACTTAGATATGATGATGAGTCGGCCATATGACTAATCGGGCTATCAGCATACTGATGAGGATGTGGATGATCTGCCCTGGCAGGAACATCATAGTTGGAATTGCAAGAAGTCTCTCTTCGTGAAATCCTCACAGGACACGCCTGAAGATGCTGCCTCAAGACAGGCTCAACTAGCTAGGGATCGTACAGTGCTTAGCCCGGCAACTCTGTGGCAGGGGTTAAGGAAGGGTCTGGAAGGTGTGCCCAAGAAAAAGGAGAGGAAGAGACCGGGGAAGATAGGCTAAGCTTCATACAAACAAGCCAAAGCACATAGCAGCCAGATGATGGGTTTTGAAGAGCGTGTACCCGTCAAAGGTGCGGCCATGTTCCATGTCAGGGGCGAGCCGATGCTACAGCCAAAACTGCTTAAGGCACTATCAGGGGATCTCAGGAGACTGCATGACCATGTGCTATACTGAGAAAAGCCTACTAGCCTCGAAGGATCCAGGATATCCGACATACACGCTCGTGTGCCTGAGGGGAAGTGCTACGTCGACAAACTGCCCACGAAGGTGTTCTTCCTGCGGTTTGACCATATCTTCGAGATGTTTCTAACAAGGTGGCTTGATTTTACAATCGTCCGCCTTTTTGCACTAAATATGAGCTCCGTCATGAAGAGAGAAAAAGTCTCGCAAATCTGTGTGGCAGGTCCGTACTACATGCACGAGTCCTTCTTGAATGTCGGCGACTTTGAGCGTGAAACTGCTAGGGAGTACCTCCAAAACTTCATAGTGCAGAACAAGAACCAGGAAATTGTCCTCCTCCCTTATCATCGAAAGTAAGTCAGTTTCGGACAACCCTTTCGTACATTTCAATCATTCCTTCTCGCACATATGGAGAATAATTTGAGGTGTCTTTTTCCCTGCAGCAACGAGCGCGCCGTCCTTATCGTTCTTTACCCGCGAGTCTCCCACCCGTGTATTTCGACCCTACCAGAAACTACGAGAAGAAGGACTACACCCACATAATGAATATTCTAGATGATGCTCTCCTAGGCTTCAGCATTAGGGGTGGCAACCTGCAGATCAGGAAACAAAGGAACAAGAAGCTGGGTTTCTCGCATAAAACTAACTTATGCTACATCCATGTCCCAAAATCAAGCAAGAAATATGGATTCTACCTCCTCTATCTCATGATTGAGTTCAGCACGGATCACCAAAAGCTTCACATGACAAGCAGAAACGATGATCATATCCGCAAGTGGGTAGAATCTCATGGAGAAGCGGATTATAAACTTAGAGATGACTTCTATCGCATCCAGAGGGACATTGCGACGATCATCATGAAAGAAGTCGTCGATGAGAAGGGGATGTTCCACCACGGCCCTATATCGCGAGCTGACGTCCGAACCTGCATAGGCATGCAATGTCATGACCTCACTCCATTCAAGAAGCTAGGGTCCATCCTTGATGATATGGAAGGATGGAACTTCTAGTGATTTATGATGCAGATGATGGTGATACGTGTCGGTTGAACTTGTATACTTTCTGTAGCGATGAAACTTTGTGATGTCCATGGTCCCTGCCAAACTTGTGTAACGCTACTTTCTTAGTTTGGGTACGATGAACTGCGCACCTCTAGTTATTCAGTTGGCGTACTATATGTTGCATCTAGTTGCTAACCCTTTCTTTTTCATGTTGCTCTAGTATATTTTGTTGCATATGATCATACATTCTCTTGATGAAGATGCATCTCTAACAGGTACCTAGATTCTTGATGGCGAACAAGCAGTGCTATGTCATGTATAAAGGGAAGGTTCCGGGAGTGTACGACGAGTGGCCTGAGTGTCTGGCGCAAGTGGATGGGTTCTCGGGCGCCAGCCATAAAGGTTTCAAAAGTAGACAAGAAGCAGAAGCTAGTTACTTGAGGTCCACGCTAGCGCGAGAGAGGACTCGTACCGCTGCCTCATGTACTGCATAGTCCCGCTCTCACTCATAGTGATATCTATTCTCGCGTATATCATTGTTTAGATGGATGACGATGTACTTGCAAGTATTCGACACTTGTATCGCTATTTTCGAGATGATGACGAGAGACCACTTTGTGTTGGATGATGATGACATGATTTGATGAGACTATTTGTATGTATATGCTATGATTACATTTGTATGTGTATGATATGCTAGAGATTATTGTATAAAGCACTAAACAAAATTCAGTAGCACAAAATATGGAGCAGAAACAAAATTCCAGAAACTAATAATAGTAGCACGGGGTATGGCTTTAGCAACAGCGAGTACTTAGCAGTAGCGCGGTCAGTCCAAGGGTGCTACAGCTATTAGCAGCAGCTCGTGTTGTAGACCGACGCTGCTGCTATCCCTCGATAGCAGTAGCGTAGGTCAAACCGCACTACTGATAAGTGTCAACTGTAGCGTCGTATCAGTAGCGCCGCCACCCGCGCTACTGCTAGGCATCTCCCTAGTAGTGCAAGAACGCTTTGCTTAATATAAGAAACAGTTTTAGCCTGTCCTTTGCCACGAAAGGATTGGGCTACCTTGCTGCATACTATTTACCGTCATCGTTACTTACTCGTTACAAATTATCTTGCTATCAAAGTACTCATTACCTACAATTTCAGTGCTTGCAGAAAATACCTTGCTGAAAACCACTTGTCATTTCCTTCTGCTCCTCGTTGGTTTCGACACTCTTACTTGTGGGTCATCACCCAACGACACCACCTTCCGGCGCCTGAACTGCTGAGCACGTGGTGGTCGCCACCGGTACACCTCGGCACCATGCTGCCAAGTACCAGCAGCCATTTAGGCTTGGAGTCTCTGAAAGATCTTTTGAGCGTAGCACCTGCCGAACAGGCATGACACACTGTAGCACCTGTCGGCTAGGCATTACATGACATCTCCACCGAAGGTCCATGCAAGATGATGCCGCTCCACTTACTGCCTCTGTCTTCCTGCGTTGCTCCACAAACGATGCTCCCAAGAGAGAAACGGCATGGCAGTGCCGCCATCGGCCGATCTGAAAGACCAGATCGTAAGGTTTCCCCTAGAGCAGCATGAGTGGGTCGACTGTAGTTACACAAAGATGCCTTCATCAAGGCAACGATGCAAAATGAAGCCATCGCCTGTCATCGGCTCGGTTTTCATAGGCAACTATGTCTCCCCGACTTGCAGCTTGGACTAGATGAAGGATCCTGAGATCTGAAAACCCAACATCGGCTGACCGCCTCCAATGGAAGAGATGACCCCCACCGCCTGCTGCACCGGCCAAAACAGATCTGACCGGAGGTGCACCGACAAGTCCACCAGGCCCTCCACGCCACCGCCGCCGATCAGAAGGAGGATGGGCGCCGCCGCATCGCCATCCGCCACTGCCGCAGGTACTGGGACGGCTGCCGCGCTAGCAGCCCATGCCGTCGACCGTGACCGGGTCGCCCACCGCACCTGCAGTGGCCGTCATCCGAGGCAGGGCCGGCCACCACGCCGCCACCATCTCCGACGCACCGTATAAATCGGATCGGCCGCGTCGCCACATGTTTAGGGACCCCGCACCACCCCTGAGACGCGAGAGAGAGGAAGTGCTCCGCCAGAGCCGTCGGCCCCCGGGTTTAGCCCGGCGGTGTCCCCCAATGCCGGCAGAGGGGTTGGAGGAGGGAGTGCGCACCCACGGCGGCTAGGTTTTGGGCACCACCCGAGCCACCCTACTAGGGACGACCAGGGGGCTGTTTCACTTAGGCAATGCTCTCTTGTACTGAACCACTAGTGATTTCGTTAGTGAAATCAAGGAAAAATCCCTTTTCGTGAACAAGCCGACCTTCTCATATATCAAATCATGATGTCAGCGCATATGTCATGACATGAGCGTGGTTTCAGTATACAAGCAAGGGGAGCATTAGAATAGGCTGGCCAGGTCTAAGAGAAAATGAATTATTCCAGCGACCCAATGACCAAGAGCATAAATTATTCTCAATACTGTAGGATGGATGTGCACCGGCCAGCTCTCGGTGGTTGCAGTAATATCTTACGGCACAAGAGGCCGTGCATCATGCAGGCCATGTGCAGCATTAGTAGCAGGTTCTGACGAACCACGCAAAGATGACAAAGCATATTAAATGCCAATTGGCAATTGGCATATTTTGTTGTTATATGTACAGATCGATAGACTCAAGGGAACAGCATCAACCGATTTGCCTAACCAGGTCAACTTATCCTCATCTCCTCTCAGTGGGTGGCCATGCGTAAGCTGGGAAACCTTTAATCATCCCAAGAGCCTCAACTCCGTTTCCTTTCCCTTCTTCTAGCTGGCCTCACAAGAATTCCTCGAGTGTTCGCTTCAGTCAAGGTTAGTTCTCAATTAACATGCTGCAATCAGTTTCTTCTCTCTTCCCAGTTCAGGCCCTTGATTCAAGTCTAAATGTCTGCCAACCCTTTTGTTTCCACAATTAAGATGTTTGTTAGTGTGTGGCGTTCTTTGAATAATAGTGTTCATATGTGTTTATGACTACTTTTCTACTGTACAGTCTTTGCTTTTCGTAAAATGGCAACCTCACACTAACAATTTGCAAAGTTGTAGCTAAATAACATCTTCAGTTTTGTTAGAAAATGGCAACTGACGCCACTGGATCGGGTATTCTTCAAGAGAGCCTTCTAGGCAAATTATCAAAGGAGTTACCGCTGGAGTTCTTGAAGTCAATTACGATGGATTTCTCCAAAGAGCGAGAACTTGGCACAGGTGCACTTGGCACGGTTTATAGGGTATGATCCTATACATGACCGAATATTTCCTGTCTTCTCAAGTGTTTGAGTTTAAAGAAAAATATGTTGATAGATCAATGTCTATCGTGCCTGCAATGAATTACATAGGGAATTCTGGAAGACGGTGGCGAGATTGCCGTGAAGAAACATGTGCCGAACGCACCTGGCACATATGACAAAACAAAATATGAAGATACGGTTCGAAGTCTTATGGAGCATGAACATGAAAATGTAGTGAAGTTGCTTGCATTCTGCCGTAAAGAAGGAAAGATAAATGTGCCGGTTAAAAATAGTAGAAAATATGTCCGCCAAGACGTTGTTGAAAGCTTGCTCTGCTACGAATATTTGCCTAAGGGAAGCCTGCACAAGAATCTTTTTGGTATGTTACACTGTCCCACATATATTATGCATTTCTGAGTAAAGTGCACACGAAATCCCTCACCTTGTACTGTGCAACCCCTTTATTCCTTTTACTACAAAAATTCTCAAATAACTGTATAACTCATGGTCCAAACTAATCTTGATTAGCTAGCCTATTTGATCGGACATATTGCGATAAACGTGTGAGGTTTATGGTGAATATGCTTTTGTAAGTTTCAAAACCATAGCATATATTCAACAGAACTAAGCACATGTATATCCTTCACATCGCCCCGCACCCTTGGCGGCAAGTCTATCCTCTTGATTTCTCACACGACAGCCTAATCGATGGCCCCGTGCACCCCGAATATTTCTCTTGGCCTCCTGTGCATGTTCTAGCTTCTAGGCAGCAAAAAATTCCTGCTTTATCATACTATCTTTTGGACGCCAGCGATGGCTAGCATGCTTTATCTACCTCGCTTGCGAACACACCACTAGCTCATAGCGCTCCTTGGCTGTATGCATGCATGAACCATTGCAGAGGACAAAGAAATTCCCTTTTTAAAAACAAACTTGTTACTCTACTCCATATCATCCAATGGTTGGTGCCTGGTTCAGCTCCAACACTGGGCTCTCGAGCTATACTAACATATCTTGTTACTCAAATCTGCACATATATCTATTTTTGTTAATAACTTCAAAGTATTTCAATTTTAAACATATTTTGTGTTGCTAGCATCCAAATTATTAAATAAAGCATACTTTCTAGAAAATGTTGTAGAAATTTTGTAATTTAGTGATTTACATTTCCAGGCGAATCGGCTATTAGCATCGACTGGAACAAACGTTTTGGAATTATCAAAGGGATTTGTCAGGGTCTACAGTCTCTACACACATTGCCTAGGCCCGCTGGTCCCATTATTCATCTGAATCTCAAGTCTCAAAATATATTGTTGGATAACAATATGCTCCCGAAAATTACAGATTTCGCATATTCGAGACTCTTTGGTCAAGAAGAAACACGAGTCAAGACACAAACTTCCATCGGATCTTCGTGAGTGAATTACTAACTATAATGGTTCACTTTATTACAATGTAAATGTAAGCGCTCCACATCTTTTTTACTGCTCACTTCATTATTGACATTCATGCCATTCAGTGGATACAAGGCTCCCGAGTTTGTACATCGTCAAGAAATCTCTGCCCGGACAGACATATATAGTTTGGGCCTCATCATACTGGAGATCACCACCAAAGAGAAGAATTCCCCTGCCATCAACGAGGAGACAGCAACGAAATTTATTAAGAAAGTAATACCAAATATCACTTGATAATTTTGAGATATAATTAGAAAGTTAATTTTCATTTGATTTGTATACTACTCCATCACCAAAGATCACTCTTATTCCAAATTCTATGTAGGTCAAAGGCAGCTGGAAAGATAAGGTCGTCATAATGTCAGCGTATCCAGATTTAGATGCAGCTAGTCTCGGTCAACTAAACAAATGCATCACAATTGGTATAAAATGTGTGGATCTTTATGAGAACAACAGACCTACCATAGTCGAAATTGTCGACCAACTGAATTCACTATGGTAGACGTTGAGGTAAAAAAATATACATACAACTCATTTCCTTTATATTTTTTCCATTTACGATGAATTTACCATTGAATAGATTCTAAATCTAGTCTAGGATAGGCGCCAATATTTTGACTATAAAATATACCATGTTAAGATATTTATTAAAGCAGGGAATAGCTAGAGATCAGTCAGCTGACTTTTTTCATCTGTGGTCAGTCGATTTCTCAGGCATTGGATGCGAAATCAAAGACCACAGTGCTTCTTCAACCTCCACCCCCTTGAGCCGCCAGCTACCATAGGTCGAACCGCCGGCACCTGCCGCCCGCGGCCCGCGGTGCTCCTGCGTCGCCTCGCCATGCCGCCCTCCCCGGAACCACTCCCCACTGCCGGTCCTTCGCCGCCCAGGCCATCCCTCTAGGTCCCTCCGCGCCGAGCTTTTTCTCCGGCGAATCCCCACGCCACCGCCCCACCACCGTGCCCCACCACCACCGGCGACCACCGCCCCCACCATGATCCCTAAGATAGATACTGGGGTCGCCTCTCCGGCGAGCCTCCCCTCCCCGTTGCGGCTGGTTCTTCCTTCCCTCCGGCGAGCCCCCGCCCCCACCCCCCACTCCCTTGAAACTCGACTGACCCAAAGTCGGATCAGCCAACTGAAGTGTAGCTATATCGACCAAAGCATGATACAAATGAAAATACATAGAATTTCTAGGAAATACCTCAAAATTAGGAACACCTCACTATTGATTATGTGGACCCTTCATACTTGAGTAATTTCTGGAGGATTAGATTGAAGCTAACCTAATAAACCACAATTCACATAAGGCCCAACCTAGCAGAATCTGATCCAAATCATGTCACCACCAAGGACATCAATTTTTACCCTATTTTATCAGTCCTAATAGAACGCACCTACAATGTTTCTATTGCACTTCCACAGACACTTGGTGGGACATGATATATGATGGCATATTTATAATATTTTAATACTTCTAGAGCAAAGCAACTCAAATATGAACACACCAAATTACTACATATACGTGATTATCGTATGTTTTTACTACTTCGTTAAAGCATGGAAACACACGGTATTACATATATGTGATAAACCTTATTGGGGTATTTATAAATGTTGTGTACATTCGGCCCATAATTTTACGTAGTTATTGCCACATGCAAGCAACCTGCTAGAATATCCATCATACATCTTCAGTCTGATATTTAATTCCAGCATTGGACTCCTATTACGTATGCATGAACAATATATCTAACAAGTGAGCTGAATAACAAATGTTTCTGCAATTACTTAAATAGGAAATGTATAAAACATTCCTTTAGCAGTTGTGCGGGATTTACTATATATGCTCACTAATACTCTATAATACATGACAGTTTAACCAGGAAAACAAACAGACAAGATATTTTGTGTAAATGTATACTTTTTAAACTATATCGAAATAGGCTATAACATAAATCATCATATTAGTGCAACTATATCACTAGAATTGTTAAATCTTCACAACATTGTATACCCAACACAACACTAGATTGCAATGATCATGCACATTGAAGTTACAACCTATCATCACATAGCTCCACACAGAAGAGCATTCATGTGACATGTGAGTTGTTTCCATGTCGTAGGGCTCTTGCTTGCGTCGCAACGTCATCTCCCAATTTTTATCCTCGTTGTCCTTTTTCGTGTGATGAAACGCGGGATTATAAAATTCCCCAAAACTAGTTAACCATGCCTAGCAAAAAGAAGGTAGTGCCAATGGTTTTTCACAGAGGCATACATAGTGAGCAATTTCCTAATTCGTCATTATTACCGATCATCTTATTGCTACAACCACCCCGGATTTGAACATAGAGTTTGGTATTTTGATCACATACTTTTATTCGAGGGACAATATACGTTCACTTCAATAGATTGTATGACATTGTCCGCATTGTAATGTCGATGTTCAGCATGTTCTATGTTATTGAAATTATTGGATTCTTATATGATTTATGGCTATTATTTATTGAGGCATTAGTAGAAGTATAATTGACTAATTAATCATGTTTTGCATGGCCTGTGTTAAGATGTTAGCGCATTACCGGATGTGCAAAGCAACTCCGAAAATTGATATATAGATTTTCCGTTCTACCTAGGGTAGGCTGTCATGACATATATCATTGGCATACTACGTACAGCAACCTGTTTGAGTATAATACGCATTACATATGCTGAAAAATATAATACTTCTACCGTTCCAAAATAAGTGTCAGTCTAGAAATTTGAAGACATATTGCTCTAACTTCCATCCCATTTGAAATATCACACAAACAACTTATGGACGTTCTTCCACTAGAACATTCATTAATTGGGCAAAAATAACAGATACATCTAACACCAATGAAAGACAATATGAATGATCTAACAATGCAAAAAAAAGTACAAGGTAGCTCATAAAATAGATGTATTGATTTAATAATACACACATACAACACCAGTAATATGGGACTTCTTACATGACATCTTATTATCTATGGGATACCACTGCTGTTAGCACCTTTGTTAGCACTCCTTGAGTGATCACTCAGCCGTAGATTAAAGATGATACATGCACATGTATTTTATTGACCATAATATTTATGGTGGACATTAAACCTTATTACTTGGTATCAACTAATATGAATGTGCATATACTCAGCTCATTAAAGGAGATGTCGTCGCATTTGTGAGTGCCCCCGGCTAGTTTAGCAAAAAGAAGTGTCAACCATTTTTGTGTACATTGATCTTCTTTGTTAAGCATATCCATATGAAAATTACGAGCCAAATTCTATTTACGGTGGTTAAATGTAGCATCCAACAACCTTGTTATTATATTTACTTGTACTGATCAGCTTGACAACCCTTCTACCCTATACTACTTGCCATCTCACAATTTGACATTTTTACCCAATACAGATGCCACTTGAGTACTGTAAATTATGAAATTCCACTTCGTGGTCTTTCATTAAGTATGTTCGATGTAAACTTTGGTTGATGTTCTGCTTAGAGCTAATGACATGGATCTATCGGTTTACAATCAGTTATCAATCAATTAACGTAGGTTGCATACGCTTGCAAACAAAGAACTTATATCATTACATAGAAAGAACTTTCACTCATGTGAATTATAGTAATCACTACTATAACTGTTATAAAACACACTAGTAACATATGTTCAATAATACTTGGATTTACGTAGTTTTGTACAACCAATTACATT
This sequence comes from Aegilops speltoides, assembly GCA_021437245.1. Classification (NCBI taxonomy): domain Eukaryota; kingdom Viridiplantae; phylum Streptophyta; class Magnoliopsida; order Poales; family Poaceae; genus Aegilops; species Aegilops speltoides. The sequence goes on from CM038147.1 coordinate 595,054,414, forward strand.
TTGTTCAAATGAGTGGCCTTAGCTGACTATAAGATTACTAATGACGGCAGTGGAAATTTTGGAACACAAAATGTACTGGAAGTAGAGATGTGAGGAAACGAGTTCCCACCATGACTCTAGGCTTCCCCTTATCCTTAGTCTTAAGAATCCTAGTAAAGTGATCTTGTTGAAAGTTAACTACGGATTCCCATCGTCTCTAATTGTTACAAGTGGAGAACCACAAGCAACTTTAAATTATATGTGATAATCCAATTATATGAAAAATTCGGGGTTTAGATTCTTCCTTTATTATTATTATTATTATTATTATTATTATTATTATTATTATTATTGTTGTTGTTGTTGTTGTTGTTGTTGTTGTTGTTGTTGTTGTTGTTGTTGTTGTTGTCACTATTCACTATGTTTCCTACCATACATTTCTTGAGACAATTCCTACCATATAGTAATCCAATGTATTCTTAAAGAAGTGTTTATCCTACATTTTCAGTGTTGGCACAACCCGCTATATGAATTCTGGGTCTCCAATCTCATGTGAGCTGGAGCTTTGCTGTTTCGATGTATAATACGGAAAGGGCAAGCTTAATTATTGCTACATGATCTGGATTTTATTTTTTAAATAAGATATTGTAATGTCATGTCATTCTAGAATCATTTAAGGTTTATTTCCTTCAGAACACTTGTTATTCTACGTGCAACCAATATTTCAAGTACCATTGGCTTATGTTCTTGTTTGTTGGTAATTAGAAACTGTATCATTCCCATAGCTTGTTAGATCCATGCTTGAGCCATGTTGTAGTACGCTGACGGATGGGGATGCCTTCTTCTTGATCAACATAGATCCCTGTTGCACCTGTGATGATGTATGAATAGTAAACCCTTTCGACTATGGGTTCATTGAAGTAACTATGTAGCATGTTTTCTCCCGTGCTTCAATACAATGATCATGTGACATGCTAAACATGATTGTTATATATTCGGTAAGATTATACATGCTGCTTTCACTAGTGCAGAACCGGGCATTAGCACCGGTTCGTAAGGCCCTATAGTGCCGGTTACGTAACCGGCACTAATTTGTGGTCACTAAAGGCCCCGCCCCCCTTTAGTACCGGTTCAGCACGAACCGGTGCTAAAGGGCAACCACGTGGCACAAGCCAGCTCCGGGGGCCTGGAGCCCTTTAGTACCGGTTGGTAACACCAACCGGTACTATAAGGTTTGGGGGGTTAGTTTTATGATTTCTTTTTCATTTAATTTTGTGTTTCCATTTTAATTCTTTTTCGTGTGCTGGTATTTTATGATAGTACACATTGTACACGTTATGCATCATACATCATGCATGCTTTGTTTATCAACGCTGCTGCTATGTTCATTGCACCCGCAGATATAACATGCTCATGCATGCATTGCATCATTACATCATCATATATATATAATAACAAGTCCTACTAATCATGCATCATCATACAACTTCTACTCGTTATTAATAATAAGTCATACGATCATCATCCTCACATATAGTCATCGAACCCAACCCTACATAATTGTTCTTAGCACATGATCATCAGTATCAAGTAGGACCTAAACACCCTTAAGGTAAAATAGCATAAAACAATATAGGCCCTGACTCTCCATTATGAAGAATGGCGATCATCCTGTCTCCAATTCTTGCCTTTCGCTCCTTATTGCTTCCAAGAAGCTCCTTACGACTGTCCATACATTTTTTCCATTCTTTGATTGTTATGTCTCCACTTCTTTTAGAAACCCGGTATGGACAGTTGAGATTCGTAGGACGACCTGGTCGTATGTTCAAAACATGAAGGCTACCACGCGTATACATCAGATGAGGCACACAATCATTCGGGATTATCTGTTGAAAAACATAATAATAACTTTGTAGTTAGCAATGATGTACTAGTTTTAGACGTGTGCAAAAGATGCACGGATGTTGTAATAGTAAAAATAATCTTACCAGGTATCTCCATGGTAGTTATCAGAGTTCAACACGTGCACTAGTGGCACGTATTGACCATAATGTTGAGGAGTTTGATTGTAGATATTGTAATTCTCAAGATCAGTACAAAATCCGACCAGATGAGTTTTCTCCTGATAAGTTAATTCGGAGCCTTCAGTGTAGTACATTCTGTCTACCATCTTCCGCACATTCTTTGAAGAATGAAAATAAGCTGTCAATGGAGATAAGTTGTCAACATTATATTTTGAAATAAACAATATAAATTACTTAATAACTATGTTTAGCTCACATGAGGGAAGAACTGGAGGTGTATCCACAAAGACCCAAATCGAAGGTGTCTCTTGCTCGATTGTAGGATCACCAAGATCCATGGTGACAAGCATACCCTCATCAAGACCATACATCTGGCAAAATGCATCCCAATTTTTGCAACCAAAATGGGTTACACTCTGAGCATTGTACAACTTTACTTGAAAATCCACACCATGTTCGGTACTTAGGATAATTTTTTTGGTTTCGAAATTTTCATGGTCTTCAAAACCCATCCTCTCCAAGACATAGCGTCTTGCAAAGCATGGGATAAGCTAGTAGAATTGGAAAAAATGAAAAATACACGTTAAAATAGTTGAAGTCGTGCTTATTTACGAAAAAAAACTATTATCGTCGTTGCGTACCGTATGAACATCACAGGTCTCCTCGAACTTAATGCTGAAGCGCCGATCTTCGTCCAGCTCAATGAACCTGTCGCAGATACCTCCGTCGTCGTGGCACCAGTCGCACTCCCCCGGGCGTTTATCGTCGTCCGATGAGTACGACATTTTCGGCCTACGTTCATAATTTAGTTTTATTAATTAAGTCATCTATCAAGTTCAACTACTAAGCACTTACTATAAATAAATAAGTAGTACTTACTAAAAACAAACTACTTCTATATATAGTAAAATAAATTAGTTTATTAAATCAAGTAGCTAGTTCAACTATATATAAACTACTTCTTCTTTTTTTCCTTTTTCTAAATACTATGAACAAAAAATCATTAAAATTCTATGAACAAAATTAATTACACAATCTAAATATCACCCAAAAAATCTATTAACAATAATATCACCAAACATGCATATTCAATAATAATATCACCAAAAAATCTATTAACAGAAAAAATCTATTAACAGAAAAAATCTATTAACAGAAAAATCTATTAATTCAACTAGTTCAACTAAGCATTTACTAAAAATAAACTAGTTATATTAATTCAACTAGTTCAACTAATTAAGCATTTACTAAAAATAAACTAGTTCTATATATTAATTCAACAAGTTCAACTAATTAAGTATCTTCTAAAAATAAACTAGTTCTACATATTAATTCAACAAGTTCAACTAATTAAGCATCTTCAAAAAATAAACTAGTTGATCTATATATTAATTCAACTAGTTCAACTAAAAGCATTATATTTACTAAAAATAAACTAGATAGTTCTAATTCATCTAAACATTATATATAGAAAACAGAAAATAAGTAAAAAAATAAGTGTGTGTGTGTGTGTATATACGTGTGTGTGTATGTGTGTGTATGTGTGTGTGTTTGTGTGTACGTGTCTGTGTGTATGCGTGTGTGTGTGTGTGTGTGTGTGTGCATGTGTGTGTGTGTGTGTGTGTGTGTGTATACGTACGTGTGTGTGTGTGGTGGTGGGCAGCGACAACGACGGTGTGGGGCGGCGACGATGAGCGGCGAAGGCGGCGACGACGATGATGGTGGGCGGCGGGGGCGACGACGTGCGGGGCAGCGACGACGACGACGACAAGGCGACGACGACGCAAATGGCGCGGCGATTTACGACGGCGGCGGCGCAAGCGGCGAGCGGCAACGCGGCGGCGGCGCGGCGTCGGCGAGATCGAGGGAGAGACTCTCTCGCGCGAGAAACGTGGAACGAAGTGGCGACGATAACTGATTTTTCGTAAGTGACATATATAGGGGGAGCCTTTAGTACCGGTTGGAGCCACGAATCGGTACTAAAGGCCAATTTTGGCCAGCCCAAGCGGCGGGAAACGAGACCCTTTAGTACCGGTTGGTGGCTCCAACCAGTACTAAAGGGCACACATTAGTACCGGTTGGAGCCACCAACCGGTACTAAAGGCCGTGTGCTGCCACCCGCGGTGCGCTATGTTTAGTCACACCTCGCCGAGCGAAGGGCAGCCGCACTGGTTTATAAACCCAGCCGCGGCTGCCCTTTCGAACTCCTCTATATAGCAGGCTTCTGGGCCTAACTAAGGCGCGCTGCCCGGTGAGCCTCCTGGCCCTTCTGGGCCTGCATTTGCACACGCTAGGACTGGTAGGCTCACCGGGCAGCGCCCCAACATTTTTTTTTAATTTTTTTCTTTTCCGCATTATTTATTCTCTTCTATTTATTTTTGAGTAATTTTTTTATATAGTTATTTCTTTTCTGCTTTATTTTTTTCTTCTATTTGTTTCTGAGTAGTTTTTTTGCCGTATTTAGTTGCTTTGTGAATATTTTTGCTTTATATTAGTTTTTTTCTTTTCCGCATTACTTATTTTCTTCTATTTATTTTTGAGTAATTTTTTTATATAGTTATTTCTTTTCTGGTTTATTTTTTTTTCTATTTATTTCTGAGTAGTTTTTTTGCCGTATTTAGTTTCTTTGTGAATATTTTTGCTTTATATTAGTTTTTTCTTTTCTGCATTATTTATTTTCTTCTATTTATTTTTGAGTAAGTTTTTTATATAGTTATTTCTTTTATGCTTTATTTTTTTCTTCTTCTTCTTCTTCTTCTTCTTCCTCTTCTTGTTCTTCTTCTCCTTCTCCTTCTCCTTCTCCTCCTTCTTCTTCTTCCTCTTCCTCTTCTTATTCTTCTTCTCCTTCTCCTTCTCCTTCTCCTCCTTCTTCTTCTTCCTCTTCCTCTTCTTATTCTTCTTCTCCTTCTCCTTCTCCTTCTCCTTCTTCTTCTTCTCCTTCTTCTTCCTCTTCTTATTCTTCTTCTTCTCCTCCTTCTTCTTCCTCCTCCTTCTTCTTCCTCTTCTTCTTCTTCTTCTCCTTCTTCTTCCTCTTCTCCTTCTTCTCCTTCTTCCTCCTCCTCTTCTTCTTCTTCTTATTCTTCCTCTTCTTCTTCTTCTTCTCCTCCTCCTCCTTCTTCTTCTTCTCCTCCTTCCTTTTGCCATAACAGAAGAAGTCCGGAGTTGTAATAAGTTATTAAAAATAAAAAAGAGGTGCAATGCTCGTTAATTTGCTTCAAGCCTTTGGAATAGTATAAACTGCACTGCGCGTAGCTCCGTGCAATCTACCATATTCCTAAAGGCTTGAAGCTAAGCAACGTGAGCATTGAGCCTCTTCTTCATCGTCTCTGCACCCAGGGCTTATAAACCGCTCCTACTCCCTCTCTCTTGGCGAGGTGGGACTAAAAAATAGCTTACCCTTTAGTACCGGTTGGAGCCACCAACCGGTACTAAAGGTGGTGCGTTGCCTGCACAAAATTTAATTTGTGTCATTTAGCTCAAAACAAATCATTAAATGCATGAAAAATATCAAATGAAGGCAGAAATGGTTGAAAGTTCATGGCGTCGCTTAGAATGATGCATACTGAATGCACAAAAAGTCTGGAGTTGTAATAAGTTTAAAAAAATGAAATGCCTTTGTAACAGATGAGTTTAATTTCGTCAGAAACCTGAATACTTCGAAAGAGATTGTCCAGTTTGTAAATGAAGTGCATCCAGTTTTTGCCGTAACCCTCTCTACTTTTTTGAACAATCTATGTGGGTGAAATGATGATACCATGCCAAGTTTCAACTTTTCAGAGTTCATTTGTAGTGCTTTTCAATTTCCAGGTCATTTAGCTAGTTCTCAAAACAAATCATTGAATGCATGAAAAATAGCAAATGAAGGCAGAAATGGTTGAAATTTGATGGCGTCGCTTTGAATGGTGCATACTGAATGCACAAAAAGTCTGGAGTTGTAATAAGTTTAAAAAAATGAAATGCCTTTGTAACAGATGAGTTTAATTTCGTCAGAAACCTGAATACTTCGAAAGAGATTGTCCAGTTTGTAAACGAAGTGCATCCAGTTTTTGCCGTAACCCTATCTACTTTTTTGAACAATCTATGTGGGTGAAATGATGATACCATGCCAAGTTTCAACTTTTTCAGAGTTCATTTGTAGTGCTTTTCAATTTTCAGGTCATTTAGTTCTCAAAACAAATCATTGAATGCATGAAAAATAGCAAATGAAGGCAGAAATGGTTGAAAGTTGATGGCGTCGCTTTGAATGGTGCATACTGAATGCAAAAAATATAATAGCATTTACATCACGATCTTATATTTCTTTAGAGTGTAAACTGTCAATATGATCTTATAACATCAAAAATACTTTGATCATCAATGATCTTTGTGTGTACAATCTGAATTGTCAATATGAGTCATCAACGATTTATAAACCGATGAAGACTCATATTGCGGCCACAAATTCTACACATAGAGTTCAATGAAGACCAAGTGCTTGTGATAGTTTGAGAAATAACATATTTAAGGTGGTAAAAGGCTTGTTAGGGGAGCGAGGTGGGACTAAAAACAGCTTGCCATAACCTCATTAGTACCGGTTCGTGGTACGAACCGGCACTAAATGGTGATGGTGGGGCCATAGCCTGACCGCAGGCTGACACATCCCCTTTAGTACCGGTTCGTGGCATGAACCGGTACTAAAGGTTCGCCACGAACCGGTGCTATTGATCGCCGCCACGAACCGGTGCTATTGTACACATTAGTGCCGGCTGAAATTCAAACCGGCACTATTGGGCTTCACGTTTGATCCTTTTTCTACTAGTGTTTGCATCGACCAGTAATGTAAATTGTTCTCAGATTTACTAGTCTAGTCCTTGACCAATTTAGATGAATGATCTCTACTGGGAGTGGTGTGAATTAGATGGGATAAATAGTTTTACGTGAGTATTTCAGTGATACTAAGAGATTTAGCTTGTACTTATATTTGTGCCTCAGGATTAAAATATAGCAGACTCATTATCTTGGCAAAGGGGGGGAGGGGGGGTGTGACTATTATCAACAATATGTCATCTTACTTTAACCTAGTGGTCTGGGGATGCATGTCTTCATGACAGTTTGTAGGTGGAGTATTAACTGTAGATGTACACGTATGCGTGTAGGTCTACAGATTTGAACATAATGCACATATAATATTATCACAACATATGATATGATTTGTTATGACTGTTTGATTATTCATTACACATACTTATGCACTATTGGAAATATGCCACTAGCGAACGTAAGAACCTATGTCTGATATTCCTCATAAATTAGACCCCAATCTTACTTTCGTATGTACTTTTCTAGACTATGATTTTTTATTTTGAAAATTTAAAAATGCTTCTAACCAGTAGTGGAATTAGACATTGAGGGATGCGAACGGGACAATGATCGCCCAAGATATATATCTCTCACTTAGGACACACATCTAAAAGCATGTAGTTGTACAAAATGACCCAAAACAGATCATCACATGTCTTTAGCAGGACATCGAGCAAACATTAGCTACAAGAAAAATCTGAAGCTCCTACGTTGGAAAGTCAAGACTAGCAATATGATGAGGCAACCAACAATGAAGAAGCATGGAGGCATAAAATTAATTAATAGGACAGAGGTGTCATGAACCATCTTCTGAGCTCCTGAAGGCACTTTCAGACTTAAACATAAGATAATATATTTGTGTGACATACAACTAAATCCACGGAAGGTTGGAAACACACATATAGGACCAAGCCTCAACTACTTGACCATACTTCTTCTCGACATGCTTGATCTGTGCACGACTAGGACTCGGCTTGGGACTCCACTGCGATTGATGTAGCTGACACATACAAATTCCATGAAGATTAGAATAAAGTCGTGGGCGAATCATAAGTGAACTTTCTCCCGTCTCACTCCCATGGCAGCCTGATACCAAACCCAAGCAACCGCTGCCAGTGTCCACCACCACATCCCTTCCCATGGCGCCGCTGGAAGGCGTTGACGGGGCCATCTCAATCGGTATATAGCCTTGGAGTCAGGCAGCGCAAATGCTCTTCTCAAGCGGAGACGATGGCTCACACGCTATCCTAGGGGAGGAGAGCAGAAGGCACGGGCTTGCAGAGCGTGGCTAGCGCACGCGGATCTCGCGTCCCTATTGAGGTGGCCGCACCTTTGTCCGCCGCGCCCGGATCTGAGTGCACCGCAAGACACATACACGAGGAGGAAGGAAGCTCACAGGATATACTAGTTATTGTGAAGCTCAAATGCTTGGATGGTCTAAGTTACAACCTACGAGACTCGGGTCCTTTTATAGGTGATTCAAACCGACTATAGGGGTAAGATATCTTATATCTTATATTTACTAATTGGAGGCACCATTCAAGTCCTCTCACTAATCCACATCATCAAATTTAATTACACCGTTGGATTTTAGAATTTACGCTTAGGATAAAAAGAAAAATTGCGTAACATAGATGGTCCATGTCCCACAAAGAAGGCATCTGACACGTCAACTTTAGAGTTATACAAACGTAAAAAATAAAGAATGGCTCCATCCGTAAAAACTCCAATGAAAAAAAGGCTTCCATCCATAAAAAAACGAAAAGAAAGGAAATAAATCTACGACCAGAAAAAGGAGTCCTAAAATACTGCATCACCAGTAACAAAAAGGAGTCCTTAACACGTCCTGTTTCCACACAAAAAAACACCCATGTGCAGGACACAAAACCACGTGCCTCCTCTCTTGAAAAAGGAGATAACTTTAAAGAAGAGCACTTACTTAGTTGGGATTTACACCGGACGTATTTAAAAGAGAATCCACGTCCAGGATTTAAAACAACACGTGTTTTCTTCCATGAAGAAAAAAAAGGATCTAACCCACACGTAAAAAAAGGGTCCTTTCAGACCCACGTCCAATTCCCAAACAAAAAATGCCCACGCCCTCCCCTAAAAAAATACCCACGTCCAAGACAAAAATTCATGTGGCTTCTTTCTTAAAAACAAAAAAGATTTCAAAGAACACGTACAAGATGGGATAGAGTCCACACCTATTAAAACGAGAGTCCTTACCACCCACGTCCTTATATTAGAAATATACATCCACGCCCAAGATTAAAAAATAGGTCCCTTCTTCGATGGAAAACGAAAAAAAATACATACAGATAAGTGATCGTCCATCCTTTTAGTCTCACTTTTCCAACTACAACAATCCATGTTGTAAATTTCAAAAAATATATACATGTTGTAAATTAACTGTGTTCTACCTCATGCTTTGAATCTCACTTTTCAAGTTCAGGAATCCATCATGTATATGTAAGTACAAGATCTTACCACACGATGGTGATTTAGCACATAGGATCCTACCGAGCAATCTTGAATGTGTACTCATGTACATGATGTTATCCCATGATATGTTGATTTAGCAGGTACGATCCGCTCAAATAGAAGGACCTAGATGACCTTTGAAGTTGTTCTCTTTTCCTTTTTTAACAATTCACTCTATTATACATATGCTTTATTTTTCTATATGCTAGCTTCAAAATAAACCTCTCATAATATATATATTATTTGCTACAGTGTCAAAAATGTTGGTATAAAACAATGGACACTGTTGTCTATACAAATATATTTAAATAATCAAACAAAACTAGGTGCAATCCAATGTCCTTGAGGGACAACTTCTTTTTAAATGTTGTACACATGTAAAATCTAATGCTTGAAGCCAATGGTTTTGAGATCAAATTCTACCATAATTATGTGGCAAGAAATGAAGATGTGTATTTTTTAAATAGAGAAAAAATATATATGTCATAATTGGGGCTCTTGATCAAATACCTTTTAAAACTTTATTATCACGGATACATGATACATGCAACAACATTTATATTTCTAACCATGTTGTCTACCAACATAATCATAACAATCAAATAATAACATGTTCATATTATTGTCCAACATTTCTTATTGGTACCCACTATGTCATATTTAAAATTATATAAGTGGTAGCCCGTGCAGATGGACGGATTAATGAATAGTTTCTACTAGCTGGCGACCTCATCTCATACGTGTACCACACTAGAAACTGCTACTACCAGTTACGTACAGGTTTCTACAGCTAGCTATCTTACCTTAACTAGTAACCAACGCAAGTGCTGCCGACCTGCCGATTTACTCTGTACGTAAGTAATTCTCTGCGGAGCACTGCTAGGAGACTACTGGACTTTAGTTGGCTGATGCGGAAGAGTTATCCTCGTCCCTGAACGAAGGAGGACTCTCCCTAGCCTACGCCGCTGGTCACTCTGGCCGCGGCGGCCACCCTCTCTTGCCTGCGCCGCTGGTCACTGCCGCCGCGGTCGCCACCACCTCCAGCCTGCTTCGTTGGTCTCTACAACCGCGGCGGCCACCACCTCTAGGCTCTAGCCGGCGGCGCTCTCCTGCCCTACGATGCTCGAACGCCGGACAGCCCATGCAGAGCTTCGGGCGCCCAACTGCCTAGCTTGAAGTTCTGGCTTGCGCGTCAGCTGCACGCGTCGAGTCACGCAGGTAAGGTCCCAATGACGACAGATTGGTTTCTTCTTTAGAGTTAGCACTGTGCTACAACCCGCTCCTTGTTGCACATCTCGCTCCTTGATGCATTCCTCCCTCACCTTTCTACGCTCAATATACCACGTCGTTCCTCGCTCTAGCTTCCCTCCTTGCTTCGGTTCCTGGGTTGATCTATGGATGGCTCTGGTTTTGAGGACGCCATGCTCGCCAAGTATGGCTGTGGCACGGTTGAAACGATCGCGGGTCGTTGCCGGCTTGCCGGCGTGCTCGCCACTGTCCTCACCGATGGCGTGCTGTTCTTGCCTAGGGCTTTCGCTTCTCTCTTGGTCAGCTGGTTCGAGGGATGGGCCAATGGCTACCATGTTCAGGCGCGCCAGCGTGGCATTTTTCTTTTTCAAGTCGCTCACGAGTGCATCGCTAAGGAGATCGTGCGCGAACCCTGGAGATCTGGCATCATTTCTCTTAGCATGTTGCTTTCTACCCTGGATCCATCTGCATGTCGCGGTGCCACGTCCAACTGTCTTGACGCGCGTAGTCGGGACTGGATGGCTAACTCTCGCTTGCCATCTGTCCTAGGACCGCGCCCCCGTGCACGTCTTCTCTGCACAAGGTTTGCAGTCGCTCGATGGCACCCGTCCCGCATGACCAGATTTCAGGGGATCCCACTGTCGTTTTGCATGGGACATGGCCTCGAGCATGCCGCTGCACGCCTGCATGCATGATTTGATATCTTTGCAAGTATATTCGAATTATCGGTTTAGTTTGGCCTACTAGATTAATCTTTCTTCCAATGGGAGGAGTGCTTAGCTTTGGGTTCAATCTTGCGGTGTCCTTTCCCAGTGAAAGCATGGGCAGCAAGACACGCATTGTATTGTTGCCATCGAGGATAAAAAGAAGGGGTTTATATCATATTGCTTGAGTTTATCCCTCTACATCATGTCATCTTGCTTAATGCGTTATTCTGTTCTTATGAACTTAATACTCTAGATGCATGCTGGATAGCGGTCGATGTGTGGAGTAACAGTAGTAGATGTAGAATCGTTTCGGTCTATTTGACAAGGACGTGATGCCTATGTTCATGATCATTGCCTAGATATTCTCATAACTATGTGCTTTTCTATCAATTGCTCGACAGTAATTTTTTCACCCACCTTAATATTTGCTATCTTGAGAGAAGCCATTAGTGAAACCTATGGCCCCCGGGTCTCTTTCCTATTTTATTGCATATCTTTTATTTACATCGCATCTTGTTTACCATTTTGCAATATTTACTTTTCAATCTGTACAACGAAAATACCAAAAATACTTACTTTATTATCTTTATCAGATCTCACTTTTGCGAGTGACCGTGAAGGGATTGACAACCCCTTTATCGGGTTGGTTCCAAGGTTCTTGATTATTTGTGCAGGTACTAGGCGATTTGCGTGTAGTCTCCTACTAGATTGATACCTTGGTTCTTAAAAACTAAGGGAAATACTTACGCTACTTTGCTACATCAACCTTTCCTCTTTAAGGGGAAAACAACGCATGCTCATGAGGTAGCACGGGTCCATAGCTAGTAGCTAGATAGCTTCTTCTCTCTCTTTGATCTTCAATACAATGTTCTCCTCGATGTTATTGGAGATCCATTCGATGTAATATTATTTGACATTGTGTTTGTTGAGATCCGATGAATTGTGGCTTAATGATCAGATTATCTATGAATATTATTTGAGTCTTCTCTGAATTCTTATATGCATGATTTGATAACTGTATATTTCTCTCGGATTTATCGATTTGGTTTGGCCAACTAGATTGGTTTTTCTTGCAATGGGAGAGGTGTTTTGTGATGGGTTCAATCTTGTGGTGTCCTCACCCAGTGACAGAATGGGTAGCGAAGCACGTATTGTATTGTTGCCATTAAGGATAAAAAGATGGGGTTTATATCGCTACGTGTGAGTTTATCCCTCGACATCATGTCATCTTGTATAAGGCGTTACTCTGTTCTTATGAACTTAATACTCTAGATGCATGCAAGATAGCGGTCGTTGTGTGGAGTAATAGTAATAGATGCAGGCAGGAGTCGGTCTACTTGTCACGGACGTGATGCCTATATTCATGATCATTGCCCTAGATGTCGTCATAATTATTCGCTTTTCTATCAATTGCTCAAGGATAATTTGTTTACACATCGTATGCTTTATTCAAGAGGGAAGCCTCTAGTGAAAACTATGACCCTCGGGTCTACTTTTCTCATATTATTTTCAGATCTATCAAACTAAAAACACACAAATACCTTGTTGCAATTTATTTACTTTTTATTTATTTTACATCTATCTCTATCAGATCTCACTCTTGCAAATAAATCGTGAAGGGATTGATAACTCCTTTGTGCGTTCTGTGCAAGTGTTTGTTAGTTTGTGCAAGTGCATATTGGTGATTTGCTTGTGCCTCCTACTGGATAGATACCTTGGTTCCCAACTGAGGGAAATACTTACCTCTACTGTGATGCATCACCCTTGCCTCTTCAAGGGAAAAACAGCGCTAGATCAAGAAGTAGCAGGAACAATTTCTGGCGCCGTTGTCGAGGAGATTTCATAGCAATTCAGGACCTACCAAGTATCCACAAAACTCTCATCTCTTGCATTTACATTATTTGCCACCAGCACATATGCCCGTGCGTTACAACGGGAGAAAAAATTGGTGTGTCTTAATTTAGTGAGAATTATATATGCAAGCAAAATCTTGTGTGCATGCTGAGAAAGAACATTTAGGTTTTGGGTTTTGAATCATGTGAAGTAATCAATGCGCTATTTATTGAAAACATAATTATTATGAATGTGAGAACATTCTTGGAAACATGAACAAATTTTTCAATCCCGATCGTTAAAAAAATGTGTACTTGTTCTCAAAAACTCATTGCATTTTCTAACAAAACAAGAACATAATTTGAAATGGAACACTTTTGCATATTCACAAATATTTATTGAAAACACGAACCTTTTTTTATCAAAACAAGATCATTTTTTGAATTTGTGACCCATTTAAAATGGGAACATGTTTTGAACATTCAGAACAATTTTCGAAAATGTGTCTTTTTTAAACCCAAATATTATTTCAAATTTGTGAATATTTCACTAAAGGAAGACTATTTGTAAAATTTGAAGCATATTTTACAGTGCAATTTCTTTTCGAAAATATCCATTTTCTGACAACACAAATATTTTTTAATAGGAACATTTTTAGCATGTTAAAAGATTCATGGTCCTTGTGTTGCCAGCTAATGTACCAACCCATCCATCCTTCATCCTGGTTAATCCATCAATACGTCATCCAGCTTATTACTACATGTTGTTTCGCACACGTCGATAACTTAGTTGACCTGTAAATAAAGAAACAATGTGTGACAGTTTAAAATAATTCTGCATTGAATTTCAGAACATTTCAATAATACAAGAATATTTTTAGGATTTAGGAAAATTATTTAAAATATTATTTTTGAAACACAATCTCGGACAATTTTGAAAAAACTACACATTTTTCAACTGGGAACATATTCGGAATTTTGAAAAAATTAGAACGAGAATTCAATATTAAAGTCGAACATTTTTCAAAATGGGAACAATTTTTTTGGAATTCTGGCCATTTTTTAAAATTAAAACAAAAACTGCAATCCTAAACATTTTTATGATTTGGAATTTATGAGAATAAGTAAAACAAATAAAGTAAACTAGAAAGGAAAAAAAACAAGAAAGAAAAAGAGAAAGAAAGAGAAAAAGATCAATAGAAACGGAACAAAGAGAAAAAAGGAAACGGGCCGGCCCAGTCTAGGGCACCCTGTGCGAAGTTCGGACTATTTGTCGCCACTTGCGGGAAATAGGGTTCTTTCTGCTGCATGGGTAGGAAAACAAGTGGGCTGGCTTAGGGCGTGCGGCCCAAGTACAAAAATTTAGTCCCACCTTGAATAGAAAAAAAATCGACGGTGAATGGATAAAAAAAAATCAAAGAAGCGCATCTTGCTTTATTAGTAGGTATAGATATAGATTTGACTCTTGTTTTTCTGCCCCCACTTCAAACCATTTGTCGTTTTATTTGCCTTCTCGTTTGCCTTTTTCTCTCGTCCTTTTTTCATTTGTCTTTTTGTTTGCTTGTGTGCTAGATCGCTTGTTTTGTCACTATGACTTAAGAGACTACTAAGTTATGTGACTTTTCCAACACTAATAGTAATGATTTTATTAGTACTCCGATTGCTACCGCCGCTACTGCTGAGTCTTGTGAAATTAATGTCGCTTTGTTGAATCTTGTTATGAATGAACAATTATCCGGTAGTCCTAATCAAGATGCCGCATCCTATCTAAATACTTTCGTTGTGTTGTGTAATATGCAAAGGGAACAGATGTCGGTAATGACATTGTCAAAGTAAAGCAATTTCCGTTCTCACTTCGAGATCGTGCTAAAACTTGGTTTTCATATTTGCCTAAAAATAGTATTGATTCATGAGATAAGTGTAAAGATGTTTTTATTTCCAAGTGTTCTCCTCCCGCTAAGATAATCTCCCTTAGGAACTATATAATGAATTTTAAGCAACTAGAAGATGAGCATGTTGCACAATCTTGGGAGAGAATGAAATTGATGATAAGAATTCCGTACTCATGGTTTAAGTTTATGGATGATCATACAAACTTTTTATGCTGGACAAGGGATTCGGTTGCAATTTAACTTCTTCACAAGATGGTCGGTTGCAATTTCCGGTTCACATACCTCCTAAATAAAATTATCTATGTCAACTTGATGGCCATATTTGTCATCAATACGAAATGTAACCAATAGTTATAAAAGAGAATATACCACATCTGAATAATAAACCGGACGAGGGCAGACGAGGACGGATATTGAAACCACGACACTATGTATAACAAACAATCATACAAGTAAGAAAATTATACAAATAACTACGTAAATCATACAAATAAGATTTATTTTTTCATAAAAATGGTAAGAACAACAGGCTCACCAAGGTGGTGCCGGCGACGGGATGGTGCGGGCGATCGACGGTGGTTAGGACGGGGACGGGAAGGCACTAAGTAAACCACACCTATATTTATGCAAACTAAGAAATTAATTTGAGTTCAAATTGCATATAAATCAAGTAAACTCCCACATAATTACTTCCAAGCCCGACGCCGGCCTGCCACCACCCTTTTAGTCCCGGTTGTTATCACCAACCGGAACTAGAGGCAGGGCCGGCCCTAAGGGGGGGCAGGGGGGCGGCCGCCCCGGGCCCCCAATATCCAGGGCCCCTCCCCAGGTATTAAGCAGGCTATGGCAATATATACATGGGCTGGCCGGCTGGGTCTCATGCAACACGCTTCACGCAGGATGACGCTCGTACGCACGCAGTCAACAAGGCAACGGAGGCAGCGATTGATTCTTCCTTCGTTCATTCACATAAAAAAAGGAGTGATTGATGCCCTTCCTAATCCATCATGCATTCACACGAGTCCCAGGGACCGCCGACGCTAAGTTTATTCGCGAGTGCGCCCTCGGTGCACATTTTCCCTTGATCTCCCTTATCCTAAATCCTAATTTCCTTCCTAATTCGCATCGTCAGCTCGCCGCCGATTTCAATTCCCTGGTGCCCCAACGCCCGGCACGCCGGAACTGTTCAACAGTTGATTCAATTTTTCTATTTATTTTCAGCATTGTACCTTATCATGTCGACCGGAAGAAACTATGCATCTGATAGCGGTAAAAGGAAAGATAAGAAAATTGTGTGACTTGGTACAATCACAACGAGAAGATATTCACACATTTTTCAAGGGGTCTGTCTATGTCACATCTAGATGTGAGATAATACCTCACATCTAACATGACATCATATTAGTTGATTTTTTAGCACTTGTTTGTTGTTGTCCAGCCCAACATCATTTTTGTTTTTTGAGAATCACCAAGCACGACTAAAAAAAGGGCCACCCAGAGCATGTTCGCATGGCCAGGCTTGCCGCTGTTGCTGCTCCCTTGCTTAATTGTGCTAATACTACTACAAACAGGCTTACCGATGTCGCTGCTCCTTTGCTAATGCTACTAGTCGTCGTACTGCTACAAACGACAGCTCGCTTCCCTTCGTTTTGTTGCTGCTAGTTGTACTACTATACTACACTACACGACAGCTCGCGTTCTTCTCTTCTTACTATGGAGATAATCTCGCTAGAATATTAGTTTTCTTTCCGATGAACACATTTTGATATATTTTTTAAATTTGATAAACACGAACAATTTTAGAACAATGAACAAATTTATGAAATTTGGAACATTTATTGAATCTTGTGAATTTATGAAAATAGAAAAAATAATCAGAAAAAAAGAAGAAAAATGAGATCAAATTTTGAAAATAGAAAAAAATAAAAGGAGAGAAAAACCAATAAAGAAAAATGATAAAATAAAAAATAGAAAACATGAACAAAACAAACTCAAAATCATATCCTAGCTACTTGAGTCGGCTCATCTGCGGTTTGTTTGCTGTCGAGGGTGGACTTGCAATTGGGACAAAAAAAGTCAAACCCACAGTGGCAAGTCTAGGATGGATTCACAATTGGGACTAAAAAAGGTCAGGCCCTTGTTTCGAGTTGTGTTTAGACTTGCTACCGGCACAAAAAATGGTGGGCCCCAGTTGCGAGTCGAGGGTAGACTTGCAACTGGGACAAGAAAAAGGTTGAGCCCCAGTTGCGAGTCGACGGTGGACTTGCAACTGAGACATGAAAAGGTCAGGCCCCAGTTGCGAATCGACGGTGGACTTGCAACTGGTGGTAAAAAATTGGGCCACAGCTGCGAGTCGAAGGTGGAGTTGCAACTCGGACAGAAAAAGTTGGACCCTAGTTGCGAGTTGAGGGTGTACTTGCAACTCGAACAAAAAAAAGTTTGCCCCCAGTTGCAAGTCAAGGGTGGACTTGCAACTTGGACAAAACAGGTTGGGCCCGAGTTGCGAGTCAAGGATCGACTTGCAACTTGGACAAAAAAAAGTCTTGCTCTATTTGTGAGTCGAGAGTGGACCTGGAACTAGGAAAAAAGGTTGGGCCCCGAATCGAGGGTGGACTTCCAACTAGGACAAAAAAAGGACGAACCTTTGTTGCGAGTTGAGGGTGGACTTGTAATTAGGAGGAAAAAATGTCGGGCCCCAGTTGCGAGTCAACAGTGAAATTGCAACCAGAAAAAAATGTCGGGCCCAATTGCGACTCGAGGGTGGACTTGCAACTTGGACAAAAAAATTCGGACCACTAGTTGGGAGTTGAGGGTGGACTTGCAACTCGGACAAAAAAAGTCAGGTCCTAGTTACGAGTCGAGGGTGTTGCAACTGGGACGAAAAAAGGTCGGCCCCTACTTGCGAGTCGATGATGGGCTTGCAACTAGGAAAATAGGTTGAGCCCCAATGGCGAGTCGGCGGTGGACTCACAACTGGGACAAAAAAAATGGTAGGTCCTAGTTGCGAGTCGACAATAGGCTTGCAACTAGGAAAAAAGGTCGAGCCATATTTGCGAGTCGACAGTGGGCTTGCAAGTGGGACAAAAAATGTCAGGTTCCAGTTGCGAGTCAAGGATGTACTTGCAACTGCGAAAAAAATGATCGGACCCTAGTTGCGAGTCGAGGGTGAACTTGCAACTCGGACAAAAAGATCGGGTTCCAGTTGCGAATCGAGGGTGGACTTGCAACTTGCACAGAAAATGATCAAGCCCCAATTAGCGAGTCAAGGGGACAAAAGTGAAGCCAAACATGCCAAGGCCAACAACCCTATACGCAAAAAACAAATAGCAAAAAGCAAGGAAGAAGATACATCGCTTGCAATTGGGAAAACTATGAGTCTAGTTGCGAGTTGAGGGTGGACTTGTACCTAGAACAACTACGAAACTACGAAACAAACTACAGGCCAGTTGCATGTCAAGGGTGGACCTATAACTGGGATGGAAAATAAATCACAGGCAAAATTATAGGGATCAAAGGTCGGTCGGTTAGAAGATGAGGATAAGCTGCATCGTCGAACCCCCAAATGATGACATATATGGGACCACGTGGAAAGAAACGCGAGAACATGATGACACAAAATAAACAAGGCGAGATGGCGCGCGACAAAAATGACGAGCTCACATGGACGCACATGTTTTGGTTTGTACGAACATTAAGGCAAACAAATTGGACAGTTATAGACATATATGAGCTAAAAATTCATCTAGATTGGATTTAGCAAATCTGAAACAAAAAAAATGTAGCTACATGGTCAAACCAAAAAAACAAAAGAGGGAATAAAAAGCCACATGGCACTAGAAAAAACTAAGCCCACATAGAAAAACCAATACCAAAACATAATAACGGCGCACTAAAAAGAATATTATATCAGGCCTCACTGCTTCACGAGGGACAAACAGAAAACACGACACAACGATAACGAGCACGACTCAAAAACAAGTGTATCTAACAATATATGAGTTAGGTGAAACATTGTTAACTCTCATTTAGATGATAATTAGCAAACCAATCCAAAACAAGACCCCAGGCCGCACAGCGAAAACGGCCCAACAAAAGAAGCATGCACAAACATGTCGACAAGTAGACACCAATCACACGATGCGACACATAGCGCATGTGACAAAAATAACCCGTGATCAAGATTTGCACAACATTCGAAGAGAACATATGACAAAGCGAAAACAAGTTCATGAATTTTAAAGAAATAAAGAAAGAAAGAAAGGAAAAAAAGTAAAAGGGAGAAAAGGATAAAATAAAAATAAAAACAAAAAAACGACGAATTTAAAACTAGTTCATAATTGAAAGCAAATAATGAAATATAAAAAATAAAACAAAAAATAAAATAAAACGGAAACAAACAAAACAAATACTAGGAGTCAAATGAAAGTATACAAAAATGAGAAGAACTATAATTGACTCGTTGCACATACTTTTTACAAGAAAATAGAAAAACGCAGCCGATGGCGAAAAAAAAACTAAGGCACACTAGATGTGAGGCGCTGGAGAGAAATGCAACTGGACTATAGACAAAACGGCCTGCCAGCCCAATATCACAAAAACAAATACGACAACGGGCCCACCTCGTACAAGCAACAACTTGGACATGAGCTACGCGCAAGACAAGGCTGAACGAGCGAGCGTACCGGCCAGACCATCACGTTTTGCACAAATATTAAAGACAAAAGACAGATGATCCAATGACTCTGGACTTAGATGTGAGATAGCTATTTCACATCTGGATGTGAAATAGCAAATCTGTTTTTCAAGAGTAATACTAGTGCTTCCTCTACTTCGATAAATCCAGATGATGAGTTGGAGTTTCTCGCCATAGAGGAAGAGCAACCAACTAATGGATATTCGGAAGCTAATGAATAAGAAGAAAATGTTGACACCAACATCGCCGATAACACTGTAAGTGGCTCTAAGAATGCAAGTAATTCATTGGATGTACATGCACAGTCCAGTCCGCTGTTATTGTTGAACAACCAGTTTATACTACTGATATTTATGATCCAAGAATTTGGATAATCTTGATAATAAAGCAAGAGATATCTTAGTTGAGAATGGAAGAGGTCAAAAAAAATGTAATGCCATGTAGTCAATGCAGGAAGACATTTATCATATCTCACTAATAGGAAATTAAGCAATGGAGGGAAACATGCTACACAATAGCTAGTTTATTCACATGATGCCGACAAACTTTTTGCCTTTTCCGTAAGATCTTCAACTCTAGCATTAGTAGGAGTCAGGATTCCTTAGCACATAATAGATTAGGACATTGGAGGCATGATATAATATATATATCATACATACAAATGTTCTTGTTGTGATGCCTATATTAAGGCCCCAAGTTTTAGTCTCGCCCCGGGCCCTCAAAATCTCAGGACCGGCCCTGACTAGAGGTCACGAATGGAGTCTAATGGTGGCCTGCTCAGACCGGGACTAATGTGATCATTACACTAGTAGAAAAGCACCCATTAGTCCCGGTTCGTAAGGGCCTTTAGTCCCGGTTCATGAACCGGGACTAATGGGTCGTTACTAATGCCACCACCCATTAGTCCCGGTTCAAACACGAACCGGGACCAATGTGGCTCCACGTGGACCTGTGCACCCAGCCCAGTCAGAGGGCCTTTGGTCCCGGTTGGTGGCTCCAACCGGGACCAAAAGTCAATTTCTTTTTACAAAAGTGGTTGCTTTAGGGGTTTTGGGGGTTATTTTTAGGTTGTTATTATAGCTAGCTAATAGAGAGAAGTGTCCTCTCTTATCTTCATCCTTGGTTTATCAACACTGCTGCTATGTTCATTGCACCCGCAGATATAACATGCTCATGCATGCTTTGCATCATACATCATCATATATGTATATAATAACAAGTCCTACTAATCATGCATCATCATACAACTTCTACTCGTTATTAATAATAAGTCATACGATCATCATCCTCATAGTCATTGAACCCAACCCTACATAATTGTTCTTAGCACATGATCATCAGTATCAGGTAGGACCTACACCCTTAAGGTAAAATAGCATAAAGCAATATAGACCCTGACTCTCCATTATGAAGAATGGCGATCATCCTGTCTCCAATTCTTGCCCTTCGCTGCTTATTGCTTCCAAGAAGCTCCTTACGACTGTCCATGCATTTTTTTTCCATTCTTTGATTGTTATGTCTCCATTTCTTTTAGAAACCCGGTATGGACAGTTGAGATTCGTAGGACGACCTGGTCGTATGTTCAAAACATGAAGGCTACCATGCGTATACATCAGATGAGGCACACAATCATTCGGGATTATCTGTTGAAAAACATATTAATAACTTCGTAGTTAGCAATGATGTACTAGTTTTAGAAGTGTGCAAAAAGATGCACGGATGTTGTAATAGTAAAAAATAATCTTACCAGGGTATCTCCATGGTAGTTATCAGAGTTCAACACGTGCACTAGTGGCACGATTGACCATAATGTTGAGGAGTTTGATTGTAGATATTGTAACTCTCAAGATCAGTACAAAATCCGACCAGATGATTTTTCTCCTGATAAGTTAATTCGGAGCCTTCGGTGTAGTACGTTCTGTCTACCATCTTCCGCACATTCTTTGAAGAATGAAAATAAGCTGTCAATGGAGATAAATTGTCAACTATATATTTTTAAATAAAAAATATAAATTAATTAATAACTATGTTTAGCTCACATGAGGGAAGAACTGGAGGTGTATCCACAAAGACCCAAATCGAAGGTGTCTCTTGCTCGATTGTAGGATCACCAAGATCCATGGTGACAAGCATACCCTCATCAAGACCATACATCTTGCAAAATGCATCCCAATTTTTGCAACCAAAATGGGTTACACTCTGAGCATTGTACAACTTTACTTGAAAATCCACACCATGATGGGTACTTAGGATAATTTTTTTGGTTTCGAAATTTTCAAGGTCTTAATTACGAAAGCATGGGATAAGCTAGTCGAATTGGAAAAGATGAAAAATACACGTTAAAATAGTTGAAGTCGTGCTTAATTACGAAAAAAACTAGTGTCGTCGTTGCGTACCGTATGAACATCGCAAGTCTCCTCGAGCTTAATGCTGAAGCACCGATCTTCGTCCAGCTCAATGAACCTATCGCACATTCCTCGGTCGTCGTGGCACCAGTCGCACTCCCCCGGGCGGTTTTCGTCGTCTGATGAGTATGACATTTCCGGCCTACGTTCATAATTTAAATATTAAACTAGATCATTATTATTAATCACGGGTTGACTATCGATGATCGATGTACGTACGTAGCTCCTCTTTCATTCCTGAATGCATTATTATACCAAATTGTCTAGCACACGGGAATGAAGGAGAACTTATCCAATATGAGCATTCAATAAGCAAAACCAAATCATAAAATAAGCAAAACCAAATCATAAAATAAAGTATAGTATTCAAATTCGCATGCATTCAATAATTATAAGCAGAAGTACATCATCTCTTGGTGTCCGTACATCATCGAATATTATCACTAATACAACTAGAACCGTAGCGCCCTACGGGTATCGACGCGGGCGGTGGACACCCAAAGATAAGGAACCATCATAGGATCATAGCTCGAGTGAGATCCCTGAAGAACCTGCCAGGTATTGTCGAACCTCCCCTCCAATGCAACCATGTAGCGACGGACGTGCTCGTCATCCTCACTGACACGGTGACGTACCACCTCCACGGTGTCCGGATGCCTCACCACCGTCACTGGCCCACGCGACCGCCACCAAACAAGGATTGGGTCAACAACGGGCTGCCTCCTCACCAACCTACGTCCCCCGGAAGGTAGCACCTCCCAATACCAACCCGGCGGAGCCCAGTCCCGAACATGACCCTGATTAAGCAGGCCTCCACCGCCGAGTCGACGACGACGAGGATGCGGGATAGGCATCGCCGACATCGACGCGGGAACTACTTCTATATATAGTTAAATCTAACATAATATGAAGAAATTAATTACTACACATATCTAATCTAACAAAAAAATCTAATTAATCTAACAAAAATATCTAACATAATATGAACAAATTAATTACTACACATGTAATCTAACAAAAAAATCTAATCTAACAAAAAAAATCTAATTAAATCAACTATCTAGTTCAACTACTAAGCACTTACTATAAATAAATAAGTAGTACTTACTAAAAACAAACTACTTCAATATATAGTAAAATAAATTAGTTTATTAAATCAACTAGCTAGTTCAACTATATATAAACTACTTCTTATTTTTTCCTTTTTCTAAATACTATGAACAAAAAATTATTAAAATTTTATGAACAAAATTAATTACACAATCTAAATATCACCAAAAAATCTATTAATAATAATATCACCAAACATGCATATTCAATAATAATATCACCAAAAAATCTATTAACAGAAAAAATCTAACATAATATGAACAAATTAATTACTACACATGTAATCTAACAAAAATCTATGAACTATATATCTAAATTACTACACATCTAACCTAACAAAGAAATCTATGAATTATAAAAAGAATCTAAAAAAAATCTAACAAAGATAAAAAAACGCTCACGTCGGCGTCGAGGCGGCGCGGTGCAGGGCTCGGGGGCGACGACGGGGACGGCGCGCGACGAGGACAGCGGGCTCGGGGCGGCGACGGGACGGCGGACTCGGGCAGGGGCGACGGCGCCGGCAACGACATCGGGCGCAGTGCAAGGGACGCGGGCGACGATGGGGAGGCGACGACGGCGGGCTCGGGCGGCGACGGGACGGCGGGTTTCGGGCGGGCTCGGCGGCGACGGCGACGAGGAGCAGAGGAGGCTCGGGCAGGGAGAAACAGATAGGATTTGGGGAAAACTGCTAAGTCCAGTATATATAGCAATAGATTGGTCCCGGTTGGTGGCACCAACCGACTATCGTTCCTTTTAGTCCCGGTTGGAGCCACAAACCGGATCAAAGGCCTTTTCAGCAGCCCAAAGGGCGGAACGAAGATTTGGTCCCGGTTGGTGGCTCCAACCCGACTAAAGTGGGTATTGGTCCCGGTTGAGGCGACCAACCAGGACCAAAGAGCGGCATTGGTACCGGTTGGTGCCTTGAACCGGTACCAATGGACCCATGTAACTACTTTTTTATTTTCTGTAGCTATTTTTTGTTGATTCTTCCTGCAGCTGGTTTTAGTCCCACCTCGCCAAGCGAGAGGCACTCACACTGTTTATAAGCCCCGAGTGCAGAGACGATGATTTAAGAGGCTCAATGCTCCTGCAGGTTGGTTAGCTTCAAGCCTTGAGGAATACGGTAGACTGCACAGAGCTATGTGCAGTGCAGTTGACACTATTCCGAAAGGCTTGAAGCAAATTAACGAGCATTGTGCCTCTTTTTTATTTTTAATGGCTTATTACAACTCAGAAATAAAAAGAAAAAATAAATATAGCAGAAAAAGAAAATATAAAAAACCACTCGGAAGAAAAAATAATTTTGATTAACTTTACTAAAAAAATAGCATAGATGCTTATTTTTAATGACTTATTACAACTCAGAAATAAAAACAAAAGAATAAATATAACAGAAAAGAAAAAAATTATAGAAAACTACTCAGAAATGAATAGAAGCAAAAAATAGTTGTGATTAATTGTACTAAAAAAGGAGCATATATGCTTATTTTTAATGGCTTATTACAACTCAGAAATAAAAAGGAAAAAATAAATATAGCAGAAAAAGAAAATATAAAAAACCACTCAGAAATAAATAGAAGAAAAAATAATTTTGATTAACTTTACTAAAAAAATAGCATAGATGCTTATTTTTAATGACTTATTACAACTCAGAAATGAAAACAAAAGAATAAATATAACAGAAAATAAAAAAATTATAGAAAACTACTCAGAAATGAATAGAAGCAAAAAATAGTTGTGATTAACTGTACTAAAAAGGAGCATATATGCTTATTTTTAATGGCTTATTACAACTCAGAAATAAAAAGAAAAAATAAATATAGCAGAAAAAGAAAATATAAAAAACCACTCAGAAATAAATAGAATAAAAAATAATTTTGATTAACTTTATTAAAAAATAGCATAGATGCTTATTTTAATGACTTATTACAACTTAGAAATAAAAACAAAAGAATAAATATAACAGAAATGAAAAAAATTATAGAAAACTACTCAGAAATGAATAGAAGCAAAAAATAGTTGTGATTAACTGTACTAAAAGAGAAGCATATATGCTTATTTTTAATGGCTTATTACAACTCAGAAATAAAAAGAAAAAATAAATATAGCAGAAAAAAAAAAACTACTCGAAATGAGTAGAGATGCGCTTATAGAGGAATTAACTTAAATTCATAACTAATTTCAAGAGAAACCGTATGAATTTATACTAAATTACCTATATAAGCACATCTATTTTCATTTTCAGAGGAGCTCAATAAGGTAGAGAGGGAGGGGCTTATAAACCGGTCCGGTTCCCCTTTGGTTGGCGAGGTGGGACTAAACTCTGGTCACAACGGGTACCAACCATTTAGTCCCGGTTGAAGGCTCGAACCGGGACTAATGGGCAGCCCATTGGTCCCGGTTCAAGCCACCAACCGGGACCAATGATGTTGGGCCAGGAGCGAGGCCCATTGGTCCCGGTTCGTCCCACCAACCGGGACCAATTGGTTCAGACGAACCGGGACCAATGGGCCACGTGGCCCGGCCGGCCTCGGCTCATTTAACCGGGTCCGATGCCCCCATTGGTCCCGGTTCTGGATTGAATCGGGACTAATGGGCTGGAGCGGCCTGGACCATTGCCCCTTTTCTACTAGTGTTACTCTCGCGCCCAAACCAAGCCGGGCCGATTGCTCTGGACGAAAGGTCTGTTTTCTACTAGTGATGGGAAGTTTTCGATCTCTTTGGGTCCTTCTGACCTCAGGAAGAACACCCACAAGTAGGACCCCGCCGCTGCCGTCAGCCGCACTAGCTTTGCCGACCGCGTTCTCCGGCGACGGTGGGAGGGAAAGGCAGAAGGAGAGGTAGGTTAGGCGGGGGACGTCGGCGCCGCCCGTGTCGCCTAGGACGAGTGACGGGGGCAGAGTGTTTTTTTGGATCCAATTGTCGCCTAACTAAACAAGATACATTGAGTATACGATTTAGATGAATAAGCTTATTAACAAGAAAAATGCCTCCGGTTCCTTTACATACAAGAGGAGACGTTCAATAAATTTAACATGCAAGATATACTCATAAATCAGAGATAAATACTTGAATATGTAGAAAATGTTTATGCAAACCAATCAGGAACTGAAAGCAGTGGGTGTTTTGGGGGTAGTACGAAAAATAAGGGAAATGAACAGGAGAGATCATTGCTCTTTAGGACGAACGCGGTGATGCCTCCAGCTTTACAACTGCAGGTTTATTATTTTCATTTGGGTGCTCCTTCAGCTGCTCGCCAAGTTGTTGCTTCAGCTTTTCAGCATTAGAACAGTTAACTAGCAAGACTTCCTTGAGTTCTACAAGATTCTCCAGGCCAGAAAATTGATATGGTGGCGACCCACCGCAACAGTCAATCTTGAGCAGCTCAAGTTTTCTCATTGTCTCTGATCCAAAAGTAACATGTAAACTGCTGGAGATGCAGCCACAAGAAATCTCGAGGACCTTGACCTTCTCATAAGAGTCGTCCTCTTCTCTGTAGACAACGAAACGAAATTGGAGTTCACCACTGTCAAGCTGTTTGACACGAAGAATGCATAGTTGTGGTAGCTTGCTCGGGAAATCCATGTCATCTTTGACAAAAGTGGTCATCTCTAAGTCCAGTTTCGTGAGATTGCTAAGCTGGTTGCTCCATTTTGGCAACTTCTCATTTAGCCCATACAGTTTAAGGCTCTGCAGTTTCACCAAAGGCATGGCAATGTCATCCAAGCAACCTTGATTACTACCGTTCTTTAAACAGCAACCTTGGGTATCCTTGTCGAGTTGCACGGACAAGGACTCCAGATGTAAATGACCCTTTATTGCAGAGAAAAACTCCTTGCTGTTCTTCATGTTAATGCCAGAGACGCCAAGCTTGCGCAATTGGGTGAGCTTCTTGATCCCTTTCAGCGTGGCCTTTGCCCCTGAAGCAGCGATATTGACAACGCCAAGCGTGTGCAACATGGTCAGTTTGCCAATCCCACCAGGGACCTCCACACCGACTAGGTGATGACGACTTCTGCAGAACCAGCTTGATGAAACCTGCGGTGGTGGAGTCGTTGCTGGGATGTCTGTGGTGCCGGCACGTATATACTGCAACTTCTGTAACTTGGTGATATTCTCTGGAAGGGCCACTATAGAGGTGTGTCTGACATCTAAGCTCTGTAGCTGCCTCAGATTATCCAGTGAACTTGGTAGATGCTGGATCTCACGGCGTCCTCGCAGTGAGAGGAACTTGAGGCGACGCAGCCATTTCACCATTTTTTCAAGATCTTCATGCAGAACAGTACCCGTTGTATCCTCCAGATCAAGTACCCGAAGCAGCTTCATACTTTGAGAAAGGAAGAATGATTCCCAATTTCCAAACACCGTTAGTGACCGTAGCCGCGAGAAGTCCATGCTCTCGAATACAATTTTATCTCTGTCCCAGTCTTGCAATATGACAAGGTGTCGACCAGTGCGTTGTGTGGTTAGGGTGCAACCACGCCCTAGTTCAAACACAAGGTCCTCTTCCATTTGGCGCGAGACAATGTACTCACGGATGAAACCATTCACTTGGCAAAACACCATCGTGACGCCGCTTACTGTCTTGGGTGGCTGCTGAATAATGCTCAGATTGAGGAGATCACAGAACTGATTCTCCCCGTTTTGCTCTGCAGATTCTTCATGGTTATCTCTTAAATAGCCTTCTGCAATCCACCGCCTTACTAGTCGCCTTCGACGGGTGATGTGGTCTCGAGGGAAAATTGACAGGTAGAATATACATGGCTTGAGGGAATCCGGACAGGCACGGAAGTAGTTACGCATCCAGCCAAATAGACCCTGTAGTCCGTCATACTCTCGGTTGCTCTCCAGATCATGCATAAATTTGTCACTGAGAGAGCGTGAACTATCCATCCGTCCGGCTGACTTGCTTCCCAATGAGCTAGCTATCTCAACTATTACTTTGGGAAGTCCACCGCACTTGGAAATCAGTTGTTTTAGTTCTGCAACATCACCATCTGACAGTGAAGGGGGCAATGGATACTTCTTAGATACCTGTTGTCTCAAAAAATTCAATATTAACCTCAGTTAGCATATGCTACACACAAACAACCTACACTCGCTAGTTCCACACACTGCAGTAGCTAGCGTTTGTGAACTGGAATTTTATGGGAGCAAGCGAGCGCGTACGAGAGAGGAGGGGGAGAGTGAGGGAGAATACTTAGTGGTCAAATCCCCAACCAAACAGCGTGAGGGACCAAAAATGCACGACATTAGCAACTAAGCATGAAAATTACACCAAATAAAGATGAAGAAACCTACACAGCCTGGCATGCTGAGGTAAGAAATGTCCACTCATCTCAATGGAAGAACAGTGCACATTGCTTTGTCTATATGAATTATGAATGCTAAGGATCCACCCCAATCCCTTCGCGCTCTACAAGTATCTTTTTTTTTCCACGTACTAATAACACCCTTCATCATGAACTTTCTAATGGGAAAATAAAATCAGGTACACCTTATCACATCTTCATGAAGCGAGAGCTGAGGCTTCCGCATACCCCCTCACGAGTCGCTCCCGTGGCGGCTCCGTGGGGCTAACCCTAGTGCCTCCAGCTTTGTTTCCAACTAGATCCCTTCTCCTCTCGCTGGCGACATGCGCAGGTGGAGGCGTTGAGCGGTACGGGGGCGGCGTGCTGGCGTCGGGCGCGTCGATCCAGAGGCGGGCGTCGGCAGCGGAGTCATCGGCGCTGAGCTTCGTGGCGTGGCCTCCCGTGGCATCGGCGGCGCTGGTTCAGTCGGATCTGGATCAGCAGCATCTAGTCGTCCGTGGCTACAGGTGGTGGCTTCCTCGGATCGTCGGCGTGGTCATGGCAGACAAGGCTGAGGTGGATGGTTGCTCGGCGGTTCGGTGACGGCCGGACTTGGCTGGTGGCGCCGACGATGTCCGGCCTGAGATCATGGGGCG
Organism: Aegilops speltoides; assembly: GCA_021437245.1. Taxonomy (NCBI): domain Eukaryota; kingdom Viridiplantae; phylum Streptophyta; class Magnoliopsida; order Poales; family Poaceae; genus Aegilops; species Aegilops speltoides. The sequence goes on from CM038147.1 coordinate 595,083,574, forward strand.
GCGTCCCTAGAAGGTTGCGGCGGGTGAACCTCAAGCGACCCGTGGCAGCATGGCGTGATAATGTCCCTGGCCAAGGCGGAGCTTCGCCGGCGATCTGTGGCTTTGGCTCCGAGTTAGATCGGTGCACTGACGATGACGAGCACGCGCGTGATCCTTCCCGATGGCTCTCGCGGTTTAGTTAGGTGGGGTGGCAGCCCTCCCCCTAACTTTAGTGGTGGCACACGCGGGTTGTGGCCCGTGTGCCAGGGCTCAAACAGTGGCAGTGCTCCAACATGCTTTGAAGGTGGTCTGGCCGACGCACAAGATGTCGGATGGATGCTCGAGCGACAAGATCCGGGTGAAAATCTTGTCTTCGGCCGGTGGCCAGAGCCGTTTATGGTGACACCCTTTGCGGTTTCCTTCTTACAGGCATCATCGAGGTGAAGTTCCCGCTTCCTTCCGCTACCTCCAGGGGAAACCCTTGATCAGTCGATCAGATGATGGCGGCACCCAAGTATCGCCCCCCCCCCTCGCGCCCCCGTGGGGGCGTTATTCTTGGAGGTGTGCATTGGCTTGAGGAACAAAGTGGACAGTTTTAGCGGTGGAGTGACGTTTCATGTCACGCATCAACGATGTGCAGTCTCGGCAGCGTGGCGCAGCAGGGTCTCGGCAACGGATTTGTGATTATGGACGCGCATAGGTAGGTGGCGTTGACTGGAACCATGGTGGCGTCGACAACAGGGCAAGCAAGGACGATGTGTTAGTACCTGCTCTGAGTGGAAGACGGCGGCGGCAGCCTCTGAGAGTGTGCCGGACCGGTGTGTGCCCCAAACCCGGCAATGGGGCTTGGATATGGCCTCCGGCATTAGATGTTAGGCCTTGGTGCAAGGTTTGTTTGGTATTCGGCTCGGACAATCGGCCCCACTTCATTAACTAGATAGGAGTAGCAACGGATGTTGCTAAGATGGTGGCTTCAGACTTACTGATGTATAACTTTGTAAGGTCTTTGTGAATAATTAATAAAATAACTGCACGCATCGCCCAGATGCAGAGGCCGGGGTTTATCCTCCTTTTGAAAACAAAATAAAATAATTGTCTACTCTAATTTTAAGCACAACATATTTGTTAAGTTATCAATGCATCATAGATGCCCATATTAGTCATTTAGATACTAATATACCGTGAGAATAATTTAATAAGGATATGCTAGCAATTGGTCCTTTATCTCTTGGGCAACCGAAAATTGAATATATGAGTTTGTGAGAGTGCATTAAATTAGATAGGAGAAGCTAAAACAGAATAAACTAGTTTCATGTGAGAAAAGTAAACACACCTCCCTTTTGAAGAGCTGAAAGGCTGCGTCTGCTTCTAAACCTCTTACATTAAAGATTAGTCCCCCCTTCTCTCTGCGGCAATGTGTGGCAATGCTTGCTTCATTTGTAATGACGATGATGAAGTCGTCAGAATATCCAGATGCCAACTCAGTTTGTATCAAGTCCCACTCCTTGGTGGACTGTATACCATCAATGACAATGAGGCACCTATACTGTTGCAGAATATTCTGACACTCTATAATAGGGTTTTTATTTCCCATTGTATCGTGGTGTGCAGTACTCTCCTTGCTGGCTTGGAGAAATTCAGAATCCAAATTCAAAAGTAAGCTGCGAGAGAAGTCCCTCATATTGAAAGGATGAGATATATCCACCCATGCATACTTGTTAAACAAGCTGCCCTTCTTATCAAGAATTATATCACTGATAAAGTACTTGAGAAGGGCTGATTTCCCAATTCCAGCTATCCCCCACACGGACATAACTTGGATTGAATTGAAACATGCATCAGTTATATATTGATGAAGGTCTTTAATTTCTGACTCGCGTCCAACAAGGGGGTGCTCCTTCATCCAATGTTCGGCGGCTTTCCTTTTATCACCAGTCTTCTCACCTTCGTCTCTATCGCATTGTGATCCCTGGAAAGGAGAAACAATCAAACGTCAAACAAATTGAATATATATACTAGAGGTTACATAACAAATTTATGCTTCTTTTATTAGTACAACACATTTTTCCTCCTATGCCGGCTTGTTATGATTTTGCCCGTGCCTCTTCTTTGAGATGCAGGACTTCTCATTTGCTCTTCGTGATGTAATAAAACTATAAAACAAAACAGAGTTCGAACTTCCGGCCTCTGCATCAAGCATAGACACGGCCAAGGTTACAAGATATTCACATGGGGACAAATCTCCTGACCCTATGAGTTGGATGTGGCCGCAATAATGCCGGCCTTGGCCATATGTTTGGGTTGTTTATTGGCTAGTTGTCAGCTGCAGCTCCTTGGCCATCCTGAAGACTAAAACAACTCTAATAAAAGATACCCATCAAGAACCACATTGTTTTCAGCATTTTGTAGAGCATCTTCCATAGAACTTACTATCACTTATATTGAAAATATTAAACAGTTTTTAGGAAAGGGTTACCCCCCGCTCTCCATTAATTGAAACAAACGTGCAACTGTGGTGCTTCTATGAAATTTGCCAAGTCATGCAAATACGTAGCAACAGCATCTTCTATATCTAAATCGGAGCCCCCACTATCCTTTTTTCCTGGCTTCTCGTGATGCCACGTCATCGTTTCTCCTCGCCTTGGTCGCTCGCACGGTGGAACCGATATGCCTTCCTGGGCTGAACGAAGCCGACAACGCGGGCACACCTGTGCTATACCAAAAGCCTATAATTCAGAGCCATTATTTGGTACTAGACATGTACTGTGTTATTCAACGTTCCAAAGCCCATGGGTCTGTTAGCATGACAATTGAATCACAAGAAAAATGAAGCCCAAACTATTGCTGCTCTAGCTCGCTCACAGTTTTACGCTAAAAATAAAGCTCGCTCACGGTTCGTCTTCCACACTGCAATTCTTATCTCCCCGCTCTCTCTTCCGCCGCCGGGACCGATGCTCTCTCGGTCCTGGCAACAAAGGCAACCATAAAGGTACAACAAACGGCAACCCTCACGCCCATCATTAAATCGTTCTCCATTACCTGCAACGCCCCCTCATTACCTCCCACTCAATGTCTCTGTGTTTGAAAGGATCTATGGCAGTGTCTCCCATCGTCGGTCGCCGCCCCTACGGCACTGCGCCACCACGGCAGCAAATCATGAGTGCAGATGACCTCAACTCGGCAGCAAATCATGTGTGAAGGTCACCCCAACAGCAAGCGCGATCGTAGGGGACATGGCAATATGTTTTAATACTCCCACTGTTTCCATTGTAGGGGACATGCATGCGTCCGTTTAGACACAATTGATTTCTTTTATTGAGGTAACAAGAACTGATCAGTTAATTATTATCCATATAGCCGATTTCAAAGGTTTCTCTAATCGACCGTGATGGCTTACCAAAATGATATTTTTTTACATTGGAATAATTAATGATGATTAACAAATTAATGCTTCATATATCTATATTAATTAGATGTAACTTTTTTAACTCTTTTTTATAGATAGTTTTATAAGCCCAATGTTTGCATTGGTTTTTGCCATGGTTCCCGCAGCAACGCACGGGGTATATATCCTCTAGTTTGAATAAATCCTATCTACGTCATACAAATAAAAGCGGTATATATGTTCCAGGGTTTGTTATCATAATTTTGAATAAGTATATACTAAGTAGAAGAGGTAACAATATATTAAAGGCATAAATCAAAGGAGATTGTGCAAATTATTGTCTAAATTGATGAGCACAATGAATTAATTTGATGGAGCAACTAGTATATTTAATGTAGTAATGAAGGCTTGGCTAGTTACCTCTTTGTAGAACGCATAAACAGAGTGGTCAACCGAGAAGTGGTTGAGATCCAATACGTTGTATGGGTATCCAACAGCTAACGTTGCTACTTCCGATTGCTGCGTGGAAACGATGATGCAGCTACCATTTTTCCTCTCGGGGAAAAAATTGCTGATAGCATCCCAATCTGTGATGCTGCACAGGCCCTCCAACACAATCAGGTACCTCTCGGCGTTGACCCGACTCGCAAACTCCTCAAGGTGATGGTGGTCGATGAGGACTTGGCTGGCCATCTCCGGCGATGGCGTGCTCCTCTTTAGGACATCCAGTCCTATGATTGTTTCTCCCGCTTTTTCTTTGCAAGTGTTCGCATAGAACTGATCCGTCAGGCAACGGACAAACTCATGAGGATTGAAAGGATGCATGAGCTTCACCCATGCACGGCAGGTGAAATCTTGGCGAATTTCTTGGTCATTGTAGGACTTCCAGAGGATGGATGTGACACCAAGATCGCCCTCGGTACCCCACACCGAGATCACTCGGAGTTGCAGGCCACCTTTGACTTTCTTGGCGAGCAGCTGGGAGAGATCCCCTTGCTTCTGCCTTGTCCCGGTGCTACCGATCAGCATGCTGAGTGCTGTGGTCGCGGACGCCGGTTGCTGCTGCATGACGACGGGCTTGGAGCCTGTGTCGCTGATGAGGCTGTAGCGCGTGTTTCTGGTGCTCACGTCCGCTACCCTTGCCTTGAGCTGCTCGATCTCATCCACCGCCTCGTCCAGCGGCAGCGCCGGCGCGACGCAGGACGGAACCATGCGCCACCACCAGCTGCTCTTCTTGTCGAGGTGGACGACGAACTCGATGCAGTCTTCCACGTCGTAGGCCAGCTCGCGGATCTGCCTCACCCATGTCATTACCACCGGGTTTTCCACGCGCTCCGCGTTGGCCACCTTCAGAAACGACTGCATGATCTGGAACTCGCCGGTGATGAAGACAAGGTCACGCTGGGCGCTATCGCGCAGCTTAGCCTCCTCCGCAATCGCCGCCTGGGCCTTGCTCAGCGTCCCCTCCACCACCGACTTGGCCAAACCAACAGCCAGGTCCGCCATGGCCGGCTACCTGGCAAGCTCTCTCTGGATCAATGGGTCTCTGTAATTAGTTTTGTGATGTTTCTGGCGTAACGTTAACGAGTGCTAGCTGGGGCTGTGGATCTGACTGAGCGCCTAGGTAGACATGGCTTTGTTAAGGGGAGCTCCATTGTCAGGAGTATGAATAAAGGTTAAGCATCTCGAAACTAAAATTACATAAACAAGAGATGACTTGGTCTGTCCACATTAAAAAAACATTTCTTCCATAGACCTCAAAGACATCTTCCCACAATCGATCTTCATTGTGCACATGGGTGTGTGAATACGACTGCCCAACAACCAATGCCTAACCCTTATCAGAGTTGACATTCCTTATACGAGATACATAAACACTTTTCTTCGATTCAAAAATAACAGTTCGGCATCATTAACAAGATATCTAGTTATGCAGAGTCGATTCCACGCAACTTCTCATTGTCTCACTCTTCTTCCGTGTGTATGAGTGGTTGCGCATGAAGACCTTAATTTGCCAAAATGAAATGATTTTCTTCCACATTCCACAGCTGGCTGACAGTGAACAACTTATAAACATTTCATCGTCGCCAAATATTCTGGATTAAATTGTGTTTGTCATAAGATGCTTGGGCTGGCCGGCCAGTGCACATATCCATCATAAAGGATGTTACAAGTGGTTCCAAGGGGAATTTGTTTATGGTCTTGATCAATGGCACCACGATTAAGTCTACGATTAAGGTCTGTAAACTCACACAACTCAACATCTTGTTGAAAGCTGGTTCAAATTAGCTATAGTTAGCGTTTTGTGCGCCCATATGGGCCGAACCAAAGGGAGAAGGAAGGGGGGGAGAATGGAAAGGGGGAGGGGGATTCGGCCTCCCCCTTCCCTTTCTCCCCTCTCCTCTTTCCTTCCCCCTCCGGTAAATTAGGAAAGGCGGACGAATTGGGAAGGGACCCCAAGTAGGATTTTGCCTACTTGGGGCACCCCATGGCTGCCTCTCCGCCCCAACCTATATATATGTGGGGAAGGGTGCGCCTAGACCATCTCCATTCACCAATAGCTCAAATCAGTTCGAAGGGCGTGTTTTCACCACACCGTGGATTATCTTATTGGACCCAACAGATATTTGCAGAAGTAACTTCCTATTCACCTAAAGGCATGAATTATCCAAATCTTGATTCATCCTCATTAAAGCTTTTCATCTGAATGGATTCTGCTACCTATCTATCCTCTACAAGACCCTCCACCTATGTTTCTAATTAGATACCTTTCTTTCAACTCTTAACCAGTTCCATTTCTCCATTTCTCCACCCTCCATTTCTAGTTAGATACCCGTCGGACGCTACGATTCTAGCTGTACTAGCGATGCTATAAGTATGATAGTATTCGAGGTGTATTAGTGATAATATTCGACGATGTACGGACGCAAGAGATGATGTAGTTTTGAATTATGAACGTAGGAAATGTCATCATCGGACGACGAAAGTCTCCCGGGGGAGTGCGGCTGGTGCCACGACGATCGAGGTCTGTGCGACAGGCCTCACCTGGACGATGATCGTCGCTTCAGCATTAAGCTCAAGGAGACCTTCGAAGTTGAAACGGTACGCAACGACGACAAGTGTTTTTTTTCATAATTAAGCATGACTTCAACTATTTCAACGTGTAATTTTCATCTTTTACAATTCGAGTATAGCTTATCCCATGCCATGCAAGACGCTATGTCTTGGAGAGGATGGATTTTGAAGACCATGAAAATTATGAAACAAAGAAAATTCACCTAAGGACTCATCATGATGTGGATTTTGAAGTAAATCTGTATAATTTTGGGAGCGTAACCCATTTTCGTTGCAAAAATTGGGAAGCATTTTGCAAGATGTATGGTTTTGATGAGGGTATGCTTGTCACCATGGATCTTGGTGATCCTGACATCGACCAAGACAATATGGACATTTGGGTCCTTGTTGATACGCCTCCAGTTCTACCGCTATGTGAGTTTCTCAAACATTGTTAATTATTAACTAATTTATATTGTTCATTTCAAAATAGTTGACAGCTTATTTCCATTGACAGCTTATTTTAATTGTTCAAACAATGTGCGGAACATGGTAGACAAAACCCACTACACCGATGGCTCCGAGTTAACTTATCAGGAGAAAACTCATCTTGTCGGATTTTGTACTGATCTTGAAAATTAAATATCTACAATCAAACTCCTCAACATTATGGTCAATACGTGCCACTAGTGCACGTGTTGAAACATGGTAACTACCATGGAAATACCCTGGTAAGATTTTTTACTATTACAACATCCGTGCATCTTTTGCATACTTCTAAAACTAGTACATCAGTAATAACTATAAAGTTATTACTATGTTTTTCAACAGAGAATCCCAGAGGATTGTGTGCCTCATTTGATGTATCAGAATGGCAGCCTTCGTGTTTTGAATATATATCCAGGTCATCCTACGAATCTCAAGTGTCCATACCAGATTTCTAGAAGATGTGGAGACATGCTAATCAGAGAATGGAAAAAATGCATGGACAGTCGTAAGGAGGTTCTTGGAAGCAAAAGGAAGCGTCGCGCAAGAATTGGAGACAGGATGATCTCCATTCTCCATAATGGAGAGTCATGGTCTATATTGTTTTATGCTATTTTACCTTAAATAGGGTATTTAGGTCCTGCCTAATACTGATGATCATGTGCTAAGAACAATTAAGTAGGGTTGGTTCGATGACTATCAGGATGATGATCGTATGACTTGTTATTAATTACGAGTAGAAGTTGTATGATGATGATTAGTAGGACTTGTTATTATGATGATGCATGATGCGAGCTTGAAGAGTTATTATATATCTGTGGGTGAAATGAACATGGATTGGATTGAAGTGAAGGCAACATGCATGTGGTGCATGTCGAAAGTAGTACAATCCAAACTTGATCAAGTTAGGATTAGTATTACTTTCGACATGCACCACATGTTGCCTCAGTAAGTAGCCCTGTACCTGGACACGCTATCCGTATATTTGTCATAAACTTGCCCTTGAAAGAGCTGTTCCTTGAACAGGAGAGGGTAGCGAAAGCAAAACTGATAAGGTGCCCGGCCCCCCTCCCTGAGACCATGCCGGATCCCGTGTTAACCAAGATGCTGGAGGCTGCGCCTTTGGAAGAAGGCGAAGGGGGGAACATTGAAGGTACTGCCTCCGCGAAGGAGGCTATCAAGAAAGGAGGGGAGAATCCCTCCATCCAGGGGGAGAAGAGGACCGCCTCTGAAGATCCGGAGACCAAGGCCTCAAAGCGGGGGAAGAAATCCTCGCCAGAGGGTCCTGCGCCGGGAGATGCCCCAGCCGCACTGGATCAGCCCTCCAGCGAGCCGTAAGTAGAGACGGGAGTTTTGTAATAAGGGGACACCCCTGTTTTATTTCTGAAGATAACCGAGATTTTACCTTGTAGTTCGGATCTCAGCCCTTCTCAGCAGAGCTCACCTTCGGGGGATCTTCGTCCGGAGATGATGGAGAGCGAAACGCCTCCGCCTGCCGTACCATCATGCGAGGCCGATGACCCTGAGGTGTCGTCGCAGAGGGTTTCTCCGAATCCGGCGGGGCCGGAAGGCAGTCGTATGTCCCCTCAAAGCCCTCTGCATCCGGCCTTCGAAAAAGACCATCGGACGAGTCCGGCACCAACTGGTGTACGGTCGGAGGAGCTGAGGGATCTGCTCGGGCGAGCGTCTATCTCAGAAGATCACCATGCGTTAATGGGTACGGTGATCGAAAGGATTTCATCTGCTGAGAGCGGATTGCATGAAGCCGTCAGAAGTTTACTGACGGGTTTTGAGGTACGCAAAATGATGTACCTTCTGACAGTTCTGCATATAGAATGCGCCCTATGTAGATAGTAGCCCCTGAGACTCGGTGCATTGTCAAAAATGACAACGCGCCGAGGATCATAATCCCAGGTATAATATGCGCTCTTCCTATGTAGGTGGCGAAGCGTCCGGTGGCAAGCCGGACTGATGAATTTCCCGAACTAAAGCGGCAACTTGACGTGGCAGATGCTGACATCGCGCTTGTCAATAAGCGGCTTGACGAGTCACAAGGTATGTAGTTTCTCCGCGGACACCTGGTAAGGGGGCTTGATGTCCGTGCCTTACAACATGTATGCCTGATGCAGATGGTGCCGCTGCCATGGAGAACCTTCGGGCGGAACTCGCCCGAGCCAAGGAGCGAGCCAGAAAAAGTGACGCGGCTGCCTTAAAGGCGGCCGAAGAGCTAAAAGCCGAACAGGCTGCTCACTGCCCAAGCAAGGAAGAAATGGCCGAAATGGCCGTGAAGTTGAAGAATGCTACCGACCGCTGCGAGCTTCTTGAAAAAGAAGGTCGAGCGGAGCAAGAGGACCTGAAAAAGGCCGCCACCGAGGCCAAGGATGCTCGCTCTGTGATGAGAGCTATGAAGGAGGAGCTACTTCAGGCCGGAGATATCACGGCTGGAAAGCCCTTTCTGCTGCGGAGGAAATTCATGGATCCTAGGTATGCTCCGTTGGAGCGGTTGTGGGGTGCGGAGGATGCTTATCTGGACATGGCAGCGAGTGCCGCAGACGCGGCCGAACACTTCCGATGTCAAAAGGATCATGGAATGAAAGAGCTTTTTTGGTCGCAATTCCATAGTCCGGAGCGTCCACTTCCATTAACCAATTGTTTGTCCGAATGGGCTGAGCTGAATAGGTTGTCTGGACTTGCCATGAAGGATGTCGTGACTCATTTGTGGCTGAAAAGGCCCGAGCCGAAGAGTTTTTTTGGCTTAGTGCAACAGTTCCTTGGTGCGGTGCCGCATATCGATGCAATGAAGCGGTCAACATGCATAGAGGGTGCGCGGATGGCTCTTGCCCGTGTCAAGACATACTGGACGGAGATGAAGGCCACCGACATTGCATCCCAAGATTCGGACAGAAGCCGAGTACCCGTCGAGCACTATTTTGAGGAAGTCCTGCAGGGCGCTCGTTTAATAGAGACGCAGTGCTCGAAGAGCTTTTTATACTTGTGCATTCAAGTATTAAAATACCTCCTGTGCAGCCGTTAATGTATATGTGTATATAACCTGAAAGATGGCAGTCTTCGGCTTCAGCCCCCACGCACATAATGCGGGGGTGTTTGCAAAAAGGCACATTTTCACACTTAAGCCAACGTCTTGCTCCTGTAAAGGAGGTGATAGCGTAGCAAACTAGGCAACCGGACTATAATGCTTTATCACTTTCACTTAGCCATAGGAGTTCGATGGTGGGGCTACTATATAGCCCCTAGGGGCACCGCGCTCTCCCGAATTCGGGGGCGTATGTGCCTGACCGGGAAACGGTCCTTCGTTAATGCGGAGGAATTCTAAGCATTCTGGTGGGTCGTCGAGTGGTTGACCAGCCTCACGCTATATCATGACAGTCAGTTTTTGGCTTTCTCTACTGAGGTGCTCACCTGACCGAACCGGGGCACAATCGCAGTATTCTCCTGGTGCCACGTTAGCCGATAGAATGGAACATAAGGCGGCAAAACACAGGAGCCGGGCAAACCCAACATTTGACCAAAGACATGATTCGGAGCTGATGCATATAAGGCCTAACTCGAGACGCCGAACACTCTCTAAGGTATTCGGTCTTTATGAAAACGGGCCGAAAAATGCCCTTGCTAACAAGCCCCTGGTGTCCAGGTACGCGCAAAATTCTGACGCGGCCGATGCCAAAACGCCAGCCTCCTCCTTGGTTTTAGCAAGAAACCGGGGGATGCATGTGTATCAACAAGAGACAGTAAAAAAGGTTTACGCAGGGTCTTAATCTGAAAAGAATCCTTGCAACGGGTCCCTACTGCACGTCTGCGCCTATGTCTCCTTTGTGCCGTATCCTGGACGGGTGTAGCATGGTGTTCATCTGTAAAAGAGAGGAACTTAGTTGAAAAAAGATCGTGCGAAAAATGTAGTTTATATTAAATAGACAGAGTATGATTCAAAAAATGAATAAAATTGAGCTTTATTGTCTCTTGTTGTACATGCGCGGAGCCCCTTGTAAGGGGGTATGCGGCTAGTGAGCCCTTGTATATTTACGCCGGACTCGCCTAACCGTGCCCGGGGTCTGAACAACCTGTTCAGGTGCTTTGATTAGCGAAGCTGCATTAGTGTGTGGCTGTCAAGGCAGTCTCACATTCTTCCGCGCTCGAGGAACGCTCGAAATTTCCTTTTAATGAGATGATGCCGCGTGGACCGGGCATTTTAAGTGTAAGGGATGCATAATGCGGTATTGCGTTGAAGCGGGCAAAAGCTTCGCGTCCCAATAGTGCTTGATAGCTACTTTTAAATGGGGCGATGTGGAAGACTAACTTTTCGAGGTGGAAATTGTCGAATGAGCCAGACACAACTTCTAGCAGTAGAGAGCCCGTACAATGGGCATATGGGCCTGGCATTACCCCTTGAAAGGAGGTGTTGCTATGGCGAATTTTGGTTGGGTCTATTCCCATCCTGCGGATTGTGTCTTGATATAGCAGGTTTAGATCACTGCCGCCGTCCATTAGGACTTGTGTAAATTGGAGTCCGTCGATTATCGGATCTAATATCAAGGCAGTCCATCTTGCATTCCGGATACTTCGAGAGTAATCTTGATGGTCGAAGGTGATTGGTTTTAACAACCATTGGGGGGACTCCTCTGGGATAGGCCGTATGGCGCGTATTTCTATGGACGCCGCTCTGTTTTCCCTTTTGTCACGTGAAGTGAGTTTACCGTTTTGACTTCTTGTGGGAAATTCTTTTGTTTTCCAGTGGTCTGCTTGTGGGGTTCGTCCTCGTCCTCGCTTGGTGTGTCGAGCCCCTTGTGTTCCGCGTTGAGTTTGTCGGACTGCTTGAAGACCCAACAATCTCTGTGGGTATGGTTTGCAGGCTTCCCGGGAGTACTGTGGATTTGGCATATCTTGTCCAAGATTTTGTTTAGGTTAGATAGCTCGTCCCTGTTATCTTGGAGGGGCGGTTTTTTATGATTCTGCCGAGGGCTTTTGAATCTGGCGTTGACTGCCGTGCTCTTCGGGCTGTTTCCCTTTGTCCGGCGCTGGTCCTTGCTACGTCGTGGTTTCCCATTTCCATCCCTGGCTTCGGATGTACTTGGATCGCTGGTATTGCATCTTGCCAGCCAGCGGGTCATGAGGCTTGTTAATGCGGCCATTGTTCTCGGCTTTTCCTGGCCAAGGTGTCTGGCGAGCCATTCATCTCGGACGTTGTGTTTGAAAGCTGCTAGGGCTTCAGCGTCCGTACAATCGACTATTTTGTTCTTTTTGGTGAGGAACCTGTTCCAGAATTTGTGGGCTGACTCTCCAGGTTGTTGAGTTATGTGACTTAAATCGTCTGCATCCGGAGGGCGGACATAAGTCCCTTGAAAATTTGCTCGAAAAGCATCCTCGAGCTCTTCCCAACTTCCAATGGTATTTTCAGGGAGGCTTTTGAGCCAATGCCGGGCTGGCCCTTTGAGCGTGAGGGGTAAGTATTTTATGGCGTGGAGGTCGTCTCCTCTAGCCATGTGTATGTGGAGGATGTAATCCTCAATCCAGACTCCAGGGTCTGTTGTTCCGTCGTATGCCTCTATGTTTACGGGCTTAAATCCTGCTGGAAATTCGTGATCCAGCACCTCATCTGTGAAACATAGGGGGTGTGCGGCACCCCTGTATTTGGGTGTGCCGTGATGTTTGGATATTTGGTGTTTTGCATTGCTTACTAGAGCTTGCTTTCTTGGACCATAGATAGACCTAACTGGGCCATCCTTTTGATGTGAATCCTTACGCGGATCGCGTGTCAGCTTGTGTGCGGCGCCGCTTGCCGCTCTATGTTTGGCCTGTGGTCGTCTATCCGACCGGGCGGCCTCTTTGTTCTTTGATTGCGGAGGCTCTACGGCCTCCTCATCGAATTCGGTCAGTAGTTTGCGCTTCGGGTAGCTCTTTGTTTGGCGACTGTCGCCGTATTTGTCAGCGGTGTTGAATACTTTGCTCCATCTGATTCTGAGTGCATCTTTCGCTGTTTTGAGCTTCCGCTTCTGCTTTTTCAGGCTACGCGCAGTGGTGACGAGCCTTTTGTGGAGGTTCTTCTGCTCCAACAATTTGTCTGGCGTGAGATTGTCCGGACTGTTATCTTCGCCGGGGATGGATTGTTTATCCAAGTTATCCTGTTCGGATTGTTGCTCGATAGCATATGTTCGTCGTCCACCGGTTCGCCCTGCTCTATGGCTGGGTCTGTATGGCTGCTGTCTTTGTCGAGGCGGGACTTTGAGCGGCGCTTACGTCACCGTTTTGACTGCTTTTCGAGGGAATCATCCTTCGTAGCGTCCCGTTGTTCCTCGTCGTCACTTCCTTTAGGTGTATCCACCATGTATACATCGTGAGATTAGGTGGCTATCCAGTACCCTATAGGTGCTGGTTCATAATTATCTCCTGCATCGTCGTCCATACCGTCGATCTCTTCGGAGTCGAAATCGAGCACGTCATTTAAAATTTCGACAGTGGCTACGAAGTGGGTGGTGGGTGGGCGTCGAATTTCTTTGTCGTCCGCATCCCAGCCTTGCTGGCCATAGTCCGGCCAGGGCTCTCCTAATAAAGAGAGAGACTTTAGTGAATTCGGGATGTCGCCAAAGGGCGGGTGCTGAAAGATGTCCGTGGCAGTGAACTCCATAACTGGCACCCAATCGGATTCGATTGGCAGGGGCGCGGAAGGTTCGGAGTACGGAGAGGAGTCCGGCACCTTGGAGTCACGAGCTTCGCAAAGGACAGGGATGGTGTTCGGCTCAATCGCCGTAGAGATCGTAGCCCCCGAGGCGGTGTCCAGCCACTCGTCCTTGATCGACGAAGTTGGCTCCGAGCTAAGGGTCGGAGCGGATACTGGTGCGGCCTCCGAGGCACTGTTCGGCGGCAGAGCTAGACCATGCCCATCGAGACAGTGCGGCGCGCTTGGCTGTGGCTCGAATCCGTCGAAGATCAAGTCTCCGCGGATGTCGGCCGTGTAGTTCAAACTCCCAAATCTGACCTGATGGCCAGGGGCGTAGCTTTCGATCTGCTCCAGATGGCCAAGCAAATTGGCCCGCGGTGCAAAGCCGTCGAATACGAAGATCTGTCCGGGGAGAAAAGTCTCACCCTGGTCCGCGTCGTTGTTGATGATCGAAGGAGCCATCGGGCCTAAAGGTGACGACACAGAGGAACTCTCAATGAAAGCACCAAAGTCAGTGTCAAAACCGGCGGATCTCGGGTAGGGGGTCCCGAACTGTGCGTCTAGGTGGATGGTAACAGGAGACAAGGGACACGATGTTTTTACCCAGGTTCGGGCCCTCTCGATGGAGGTAAAACCCTACTCCTGCTTAATTAATATTGATGATATGGGTAGTACAAGAGTAGATCTACCACGAGATCAAAGAGGCTAAACCCTAGAAGCTAGCCTATGGTATGATTGTTGTTCATCCTACGGACTAAAACCCTCCGGTTTATATAGACACCGAAGAGAGTTAGGGTTACACAGAGTCGGTTACAATGGTAGGAGATCTACATATCCGTATCGTCATGCTTGCCTTCCACGCCAAGGAAAGTCCCATCCGGACATTGGACGAAGTCTTCAATCTTGTATCTTCATAGTCCAGGAGTCCGGCTAAAGGCTATAGTCCGGCTATCCGGACACCCCCTAATCCAGGACTCCCTCAGCGGTCATGGATGGCAAGTTTTTCAAGTTCACCCGTCACATGGTTGGTTGCACCAGTGTCAAGATACCAGTTGGTATCGACTCCATAGGAGTGGGCGGCATTAGCCGAGCGGTTGCCATCACCTCCACCGCTTCCGCCACCGCCACCACCAGCTGGATTGCGTATATTGTTGTTGAAGTTGCGATCAAAGCGCTTCCTGCAGCGCCATGCCCTGTGCCCTTCAAGCTTGCAGATTTGGCACTTCTCGCGATCACCGCGGTCACCGCGGTCACCATCTTGGCGAGGAGCGCCGCCGGAGTTGTTTTCGAAGAAGCGGCCTCCCGTGTTGTTGTTGTTGTTGTTGTTGTTGTTGTTGTTGTTGTTGTTGTAGCCATGGGAGCCACCGTTGTTGTTGCTGTTGCCGTTCCCAGAATGGTTGTTGTTGCAGCGGCCTCCACCCCTTGCAGCAAGATTGGCGGAGTAGGAGGAAGTCTATGCGGCGATCTGTGATTCTGCCGCGAGCAACAGTGAGAACAGCTCGCTCGGGCCGATCGGCTGATTGGTGATGGTGCGTGTAGAAACAGCGGAGACGAACCCGCTCTACTCTGGCTCGTGCATGACCCTGGATGATGTGAGAGACAATATCATCATCGTCCAGGGGCCTCCCGGCGGTGGCAAGTTCATCAGCTATCCCCTTCATCTTGGTGAAGTAGGCTGCTGCGGACAAATCACCTTTCCTGGTGTGGCCGATCTGCTCCCGAAGCTGTATGATGCGAGCTGAGACTGCAAGGAGAAACTCTGGAGAAGAGCGCTCCAAGTGGCGGTGGCCGTCGAGCAGTTGCTGACCTGCAGAAGTACTTCTCGAGAAATTGTTGCAATAAAAAATGAGAGCACATGCTGGTCCTGGGTGACACACACGGCATGCTGTGGGTTGGGGCTGACGGTGACCGTCTTCTTGCCGGCGACCTCCATCTCCGTTTGGATCTCAGCGGTGAGCTCCTCGACGGAGCCATCCAGGAAGTCCATCATGCCAGCCGCCCTGATGTGCGGCAGCACTTGAGCCCTCCAGACGAGAAAGTTCTCCCGGTTCAACTTCTCGGTGATGTTGTGGCCAAGGGAGGCAAGAGTGGGTGTGGCCATGGCGGAGGAGGACGAAGACATAGCGAAGCTAGATTCGATGGAAGGGATTGGCTCTGTATACCATGTAGAAAACCTAGGCTTAAGCGTATGCAAACTGCAAGGATGCGTGCATGTTAATATAGGGCGCAAGGCCAAGATTTACAAGAGTTGATTAGGCTAGGATTGATCTCCAAGTAATCTAACAACCATGGGATCATATCTCTAGCCTAACGGGTAAGTACAACAGATATACACGCACGCACACAATTACAATGTTTAACAGTCAGCGCGTGCGCCCCCTCTAGATTTCTTCTAGCGTCCGTCGCCCCGCCTCCGCCACCTCCACTTGCGTGTCCGCTTCTTGTCGCCTCCCGCCGCGTCACCCCGCTCTCTCGTCTCTACTCCCACCGTGCGCCCGTGCCAACGCCTGACACGACTTGCTTGTGGTCTCGACCGTCGACTACCCAACTTCAGCATGTAGTAGTTCAGAGCGGAACGTGTGCCCTGCCCAACTTCTCACCCGACCTTAGGGAAAAGTAGTGGCTGCACCGACTTTCGGTGCACCCACGCAAGAAAACATATCAAAACATTTAGAAAAAATCTGAAACTTCATGAAAATGATCGTCAACAAATATTATGAGGACTTGCAAAGTTTGGTGGTCAAACAACATTCGAGAAGCGCTCGACAAAAAAAACAAAATTGCAAAATCTGCTCAAACAGTGCACATACATTTTGACTAATTTTCACTGATTTTGTATTTTTTGTAGAGAGCTCCTCGAATGTTATTTGACCACCAAATTTTGCAAGCCCCCATAACATTTGTTGGTAATCATTTCCATGAAGTTTCATATTTTTTTGAAATGTTTTGACATGTTTTTTTGCGTGGGTGCACCATGGGTGCACCGAGAGTGGTTGTAGAAGAACCACTCTCCCCGGCCTTATCCTCATTTCGGGGACAGCTCACATCGCACAATCACATGCGCATCAGCGCGGCGGGACATCCTCGTGTCTGACACATGAATGAACTCGAGCCCACCTCTAGTGAGCTCACTCGACCCGATCGATCTCCCTTGACATCGTCACCAGGCGAGGAACGCAGAGAAGTTACTGTCTACCCCAGCGATAGGTACAAGTAAGGGTGGGCTGTTTTTTACGTATGTGGAACTAAATAAGCTGTGAGTGATGGATTGGATTTATTTGCTTTTTACACTGTTCGTGTATTTGTTCACCCTTTCTCTAAAAAGATAAATGTATCCGTTCACCTAGAAGTTACTCTCTTACTCTACACTACTTAGAGAAGAAACGAGCAGAGCAAAGTTGGAGAGGTCAGAGATGAAAGTATGTGTATTAGTGTGTTGTGACTTGTTAGAGTTGATCAACTAACTCATTTGGCATTCAACTAATTTGATCAACTGTAACTAGTAGTAGTACCACTAGTATGACTGTCTGTCCATCAGAGTGGACTGGGTAAGTGACACGAAGAAACTTTACTATAATCATTAACATCTGGTTAGGAAATCATTGTCGAAGAGAAAAAACAACAAACATAAACTGCTAGAATTAACATTAAGTGGTCACTCCAATTCCTTGGAGATTCAGTTCAATTCAACTGGATTTATTTACACTGACATTGTATTAATCCTTCTTTTCTCTTGATCTATCTATCTTAAATATATAGATATGACAATATGATTAACGGAAGGAAAAGGGCCCCCGCAAAAAAAAACATCAACAAAGAACAAACGCTGTGGCTTTTCTTCAGGTCTCACATTCCTGTAGATCACAAGCAAAAGGAAGTGCTCACTCTGTTGGCTTTTTTCCGGCCTCGCTATTATCTGCGACTTGCTGTCATGTTTGATGCCTTGACTAATTAAGGAAAGCAATAAGATTTAAACCGCTCCAGAAAAAAATCCATACATAATCACTGAAAAATCAGCTAATTTGAAATGTTATGGACCGAATCAAAATAGAGTCAAGTCTTATTGGTAACACAATACAGACGTGGATCCTCATACATACGCACATACACTCACTCTTATGAGCGCGCACACACACCCTTGATAGTCAACGGGAATGTCTCCTCCTACTGAACGCACGTCACCGGAAGTCTGAAATAAATCCAGGAAAATGGGAGTACCAATGTCAAAGTCTAGGCTTGAACTCTAGTGGGCTAAGGATATCACTGTCCTCCTAATAATTCAACCACGGATTGGTTTACGAATACAGGAGTCTACGACTACAGTTGACTCCACTGCTTTTTACGCTTAGAAGGACCGAAACTTCTCCACCACAGACGGGTACCAGGGGCTGTTTTAGCAAAGAAAGAAGACATGAATGGACCCAGAGGGAAAACATATGGAACGACAGTGTCCGCCGCCATACACAATCCCCTCCACTCCCCCTCACTCTCTGCCGCTACAGCGAAATGAGGCGCGGGAGTTTCCTCCTACTTCCCCTTCCCGCGATAGCGAAATCCACCTCCTCCCCCCAACCCCACCCCTCCACCACGGTCTCCATCCCCATGCATTCCAATCCCCATGTCCATGGCTCCTCTCTATGCCTTCGCCTGCCTCCGCTGGTCCGATATCCCTATCAACCCGCATCACCGACGCCTTCGCGCCGCAGGGAGCTCGGCTACGCATTCCATCAAGTACACCTACTTAGTACTGACCATGAAATTTTGGTTCTGTTTTGTTTGCTGGAGAATGATTCATTTCTTCCACATTGAAAATTGCGTCAATTTCATCGACTATGTTTCTTTGTAAGGGCTAAGTGGTGAAAAACTCAGCTCACGAACACACACAGAGAGGGAGATGAACACGAGGATTTTGCGCAGCGCACAACAACTTCTGCTTTTCGTTTTTTCTTTCATTATTTGTAGTTGCTTACATGCTAACTGAAAACCACAAAACCAGGACATGACTGAGCCTACTGACCATGCCATCCCACGATCGCTGAGCCACTCCCTCGATGATGCCGTGCTTCGTGCGTTATCTCCGCGCCATCCCACGGACACACGATCACCAGCCTACAAACTAGCTGGATCAGCTCGACGACTAACTCAACGAGCTGACCGATTATTCTGCTGAAGCAAAACTAATCCTAAACAGCTAACTGACAGAGAACTAGCCGTCGTCGACAACAGCCTGAAGTGCTACAGTTAACTGACGAAACTGTCGTCAGGCTTAAGCTTCAACAATTCTCCCCCTAAGCCTGGCGAGCAGATTCAGACCTCCATGACGCCGAGCTTCAGACGCATCTCGCTGAATTTGACGCGGCCCAGCGCCTTGGTGAGAGTATCAGCAAGCTGGTCGTCGGTGTTGACGTGATCGACCTCCACCTTGCCATCTTCGATGCACTCGCGGATGAAGTGGTACTTAACGTCGATGTGCTTGCTGCGCTCGTGGTAGACGGGGTTTTTGCAAAGTGCGATTGCTGACATGTTGTCAACACGCAGCTTCACCTTCGTCGGAGCGTCGCCGATCAGATCTCCCAGGAGCCGACAGAGCCACACGCCTTGGCATGCGCTCGATGCCGCCGCCACATACTCTGCCTCGCAAGACGAGAGAGTGACGATCTTCTGCTTCTGAGACGCCCACGTAACAGCACTTGAGCCGAGGAAGAACACCATCCCAGTGGTGCTCCTGCGATCGTCCTTGTCGCCGGCGTGGTCGCTATCGCTGAAGCCGATCAGCGTCGGTGCTTCTGCTCCTCGCTTGTAGCAGCATCCGTATCCCGCCGTCCCTGAGATGTAACGGAGGATCTGCCTCACCGCCGCCCAGTGCGGTGCTCCCGGTGCCTCCAGATACCTGCTCACCATGCCGACAGCAAACGTGATGTCGGGACGCGTGTTGCAGAGGTAGCGGAGGCTACCCACAATGCTCCGATAGAGCGTCGCGTCGATGACTCCCCCTGAGTCCCGCTTCCTCAGCGGCAACCTGCTCTCCATGGGCGTGCGCGTCGCTTTGCAGCCGACCATGCCGGCCGCGGCGAGGATCTTGCCGACGTAGGCGCTCTGGCAGAGAGTGATCGCATCACCTCTCTGAACCACCTCGATGCCGAGGTAGTAAGATAGAAGTCCAAGATCACTCATGGCGAACTTGCACTTCATCTCCTCCTTGAACTTGTCGATGTCGCCTTTGTCAGACCCGGTGATCACCAGATCATCCACGTACACGCCGACGATGAGAGTTGAGGCACGGGTGTTTCTCCTATACACAGCGTGCTCGAGTGGGCTGCGCTCGAACCCAAGCGAGGTGAGCGTCGAGTCCAGCTTGGCGTTCCAGGCACGCGGCGCCTGCCGCAGCCCGTACAGTGCCTTGCGCAGCCGGAGCACACTGTGCCTGTTCTCGTTGTCGATGTACCCTGGAGGCTGATGAACGTACACCTCCTCCTGCAGATCGCCGTTCAAGAACGCGCTCTTGACATCCATGTGGTGCACCGTCCACCCATGGTGCGCGGCGAGCGCCAGGAGCAGACGCACGGTCTCCATGCGCGCCACCGGCGCGAACACCTCGTCGTAGTCCACGCCTTGCCGTTGCGCGTAGCCTTTCGCCACGAGTCGCGCCTTGTGCTTCACGATGTGACCTGCAGGATCTTTCTTTACCTTGTACACCCATTTGAGCCCAATGGCTCTGTGTCCAGGTGGGAGCTCTGCCATCTCCCAGGTGCCGTTGTCGTGGATCGCGGCAAGTTCAGCGTCCATGGCCTCCTTCCAGCACGCCTCGGACAGCGCCTCGTCGACGCCATCTGGTTCCTCCGCCGCAATGAGGCAAAGCTGCACAAGCTCCCCCCGATCCTCATCCAGCTGCCTGAGCACATGCCGCATCTTGCGATACTTCTGTGGTGAGTGATCGAGGTCGTGTCGCTCGTAATCATCGTCAGGAGGTGTGGCCCAGCCATCCTCTGTGGATGCAGGTGATGGCGATCGTGGCTCAACGACCTCCCGCTCCACGCCGTCGTGACGCGGCGTCTCCGTGCTTGTCCCCGATGGCGTGGTCGTCGTGGTCGTGGCTCTGCTGGCCACGGACGTGCTTCTGCTCGGTGCGCCTCTGTTCTGCGAGGGTCCAGTCTCAGAACTGGATGGAGGAGGCGCGGGATTAGTGACCGTGGGGTCTTCTGGGTAGATGACCACGAACTGTTCGTCCAGAGGCCGCGTCGCGGCACTCGCTGCATCTGACCAGTCCCACTTCCGCTGCTCCTCGAACTTGGCATCGCGTGTCACGCGCACCTTCTTCGTGGCAGGGTCATAAACCCTGTAAGCCTTTGAGCCCTCCTCGTAGCCGACGAAGATCATCGGGGCAGATCTGTCGGCGAGCTTGTCGATCCCAGGTCCAAGACGCTTGACATGTACGACGCACCCGAAAGTGCGAAGATGCTGCACCGCTGGCTTCCGGCCATGCCACGCTTCGTATGGCGTCATGCCGTCGACGCTGTGCGTGGGTGCCCTGTTCAGCAGGTACACAGCCGTCTTCACCGCCTCGCCCCAGAACGTCGCGGGCACGCTCATGCTTTTCAGCAGACAGCGCGCCATCTCGACAGTCGTCTGGTTCCTCCGTTCGACGACGCCATTTTGCTGCGGCGTATACGGAGCGGTGGTGAAGTGTTTGATGCCGCCCTCGTCGCAGAACTGCCGGAACGCAGTCGAGTTGAACTCGCCGCCGCGATCCGAACGAAATCCAAGCAAGCGATGCCCGGACTCAGCTTCTGCTCGTGCCTTGATCTTGCGGAAACGCTCGAACGCCTCGTCCTTGGTCTTGATCACTTCCAGCCACATGTACCGTGATCGATCGTCGACAATGAGGAGGAAGTAGTTGTTCCCTCCCTCTGTCGCCGGCGTGATCGGACCACACAAGTCCGTATGCACCATCTCCAGGTTCTTGGTGGCACGGTACGATGAGGCCTGCGGGAAGGGATGCCGATGCTGCTTGCCCAGGACGCAGCCATCGCACACCTGATCCAGTCTATCGAGCAGCGGTATGCCGCTCGCCATGTCCTTGCGCCCCAGCTCGCGCAGCGCGCGGAAGTTGAGGTGGCCGTAGCGTGCGTGCCACAGCCAGGCAGGGTCCGTGCCGCTCGCGAGGAGACACACCGGCCGCGCCGACGACAAGTGCAGGACGTACAGGCGCCCCTTGTTCCTCTTCACGCACGCGAGCAGACGGTCGTTGGCGTCGCGAAGGCGAAGCCAGCCATGGCGGATGTGCGTGTCGTAGCCGATCTCGTCCATCTGTCCTAGGCTGAGGATATTGCTGCGAAGACGAGGTATGTAGTACACCTAATCCAAAGTCACGTGCTCACCGCTGCGGGTCTCGAAGACGATGGTGCCCTTTCCCTCGATCTGCACCTCTGATCCATCGCCAAGTTTCACAGCCCCCCTCGTGCCGATGTCGAGCTCGGAGAAGATCTCTCGCCGCCCCGACATGTGGTTCGACGCCCCGGTATCCAGGTACCAGGACGTGTCACAACGACCCCCGTCCTCGACAGCGCGGGCCTGTGACTTCTCCTCGTTGAGCAGGACGTGCTCGTCGCGGCCTTGTCGTTCGCTGGTGACGGTGGACAGTTCGGCGAGGAACACAGCTTTCTCTTCCTCGCCCTCGGCATCACGGGTGAGGTTCGCCTTCTCCTTGCGCTCCTTGCGAGGCTCGGTGCAGTCGCGCGAGAAGTGACCGTTCTTGTTACAGTTGTAACATTTTACAGTCGACATGTCGCGTTCTCCGGCCGGCGTGCGACCGCCGCCGTCGCCGCGAGGCTTGTCCTTCTTCTTGCCCTTTCGACCTTTGCCGTCACCGCCGGAGCCGCCTGAGCTCTGGCCCTGCTCCTTGCAGCGGGCCTTCCACTGCTCTTCCGTGAGCAGAAGTTGCCCGTCGTTGCCGCCGCTGCTCTGACCGAGGCGATAACGATCCTCGGCCGAGCGTAGGCGACCCAAGTCCTCTTACAGCTAGCTAGCTAAGTACAGCCAAGTTGATGCCACTTAATAATGTGTCTATCTCTGTATCACGTTCAGACTTCTGACCTGCAGGCACCCCTAGTTAATTACTAGGACCTCGATCCAACCCCAAGTCGTCTCATAGCTGTACTGATAGCAGGAACTATCGAGGAAGGTAATCCACCTTGGTTAACAATCAGTGAATAATCAGCCAGTTGACCTGGAGCTGGCTGATAGCTAAGCAACTCTTAAAGAAGGTATTGTTCCATCTAGTGTTAATATTGTCTATATGATGGAATTATAATCAAAACGATGGATGGATTGTTTCGTTTTCACAAAATCGATGGATTAGCTTTACTGTTCGTGGGGGTATTATAGGATTAGAGCCATCGATCTGGAATTAATTACCCACCGAAAAACAATGATACATCAGCATAGTTGATAAGGTACATGATCACAACTCACTGTTTCAACTGTCGAAGTAGATAGCTTGAACAACTTGATGACAAGACAAACAGCTAGTGTCGTTGCTGCTAAGATAGTAGTACTCATGGTTACGAATTACTGAAGAACAAAGTAAAAAAGCCACTGTCCCGTAAAAGGTGATGGTTGTTGGTTGTCTCCATTATTGAGCTTTCTGATGTCTTCCTCATCTTGACCAGCTGCTCGTTGTTTTCATTGAAACAAAAGATAGTTGTTTTCTTTCTTGCCCTTTCTTCCCCCAAAGACAAGTAACCTCTTTCTGCTTACACCAACCAATCACAAGAAAGAGACATGGAGTATCACACTTTATTTCACCCTATAGGATGTTGATGGGTGCTTAAGCGCTGTCACGCACATGGGCCTTGAAGGCCGCGAATCCACCAGCGCGAGATCTGAAGCCGAGTACTATTGTTTTTACAGTCTATCTCCATTGGATGATGCACTGGCACTGAAGTTTATCTTAGTAGAGTTAACAGTCCGGCGCCTTTTAAATTGGCAGCCAACGCAAGATCTGAGGCTTTGTTTCTCCCAACTTGATGTTTGAGTTAGTTGGGGGCAACGACTTTGACTCACAAGTCACAAGTCACAAATTGAAAATTCAAAAATTAGTGTTGTTGTCCACCACTGTGTACTGATCGTTATCATAGAGAAGGGGGTGGAGATTAAAGTAAGAAGCTTATGTCAGCTTGTATATTATCTGAACTGAGATTTTATCCTCCTCCAGCGAACAATATTTCCCCATTTCTTGTTTCACATGCAACCATTGTGTTAGCAGCAAAATCATTAACTAGTTCGAATATATTGTAACATCCTCCGAACTGTGTGTCCTATATATCGTACACAGTTCCCTTCTCAAAGTCGTGCCAGATGGATCGGCAATCACAAACGTTTCATTTGCTAGCACATTTTTTTTCTCAAGCGTTCAACACCCGCATCGCAAACAGTTCGGTCCAAGGGTGTATGATAGGTGTGTCTTCATAGCCCAACTCTGCACTTGTGGGAGCTCACAAATATACGCTCTGTCACGAGCAACTCTTAGAACTTGGTGAACAGTTCCTCAACTCTGGAAGGAAGATGGACATGAAACAACGGTGGCTGCAGAAACAGGAAGGAGGAAATCAATGAATGAAGGAAGATGGACATGAAACAACGGTGGCTGCAGAAACTTGGTGAACAGTTCCTCAACTCTAGGGAAGTTCTTTTAGCTCAATCAATGAAGGATCGAAATCATCCTGTGTATCTAATCTGGAAAGCAATCAAATCAGCGACTTATGAGCGCGTGGTTGTCTTGTGGGTACATGTGTGTGTAGGTGGCGTTTGGGTGTGTTTAGAGGTTGCATGGAGTGTGGAAAGAGTGTAAAATCATGGGGACAATCTTACATTTTCATTCTAATGGTGGACCCGGGCGAATCTTGTGGTATTGGGAGGACTGGATGTTGATCCAAGGGAGGATTAGGAGGTGGCTTGAGTCTTTGGTAACACATTCAATGTTACTCCCTGTGTAAACTTTTGTCACCCTGGTAACACATAGCGGCACAGAAAAAAATGTCAGACTGGCACAGCCAATAATGGGGTATACAAGTACACATATTATATTTTAACTCAAAAACAACTGTTGCGCTACTTGACAAAGGACCTCAGCTTCACTATATTTGTCACCCTGGAGAGCTATAAGTATACATGCGGATGTAGCTCCAATGCCATCCAAAGCACACGACTCAGACAACCGAGAGATGGTCCAGCACCAGCAGCAGGAAGCCGTTATTAGCCACTTCTCCCATCCAGGGCATGACCTGGTGAAGCGGCACTACACCGGGCCGTTCCGCTGCGACATGTGCTGGGAGGACCTCTCCGGCGCCGGCTATGGCTGCTGCAGTGGCTGCGACTTCGCAATCCACAACTCTTGCGCCGGTCACATGCAGACGTTCTCCTCCCCCGAGCACCATGCGCACCCGCTTGTGCTTGGGACCTCCTATACGCCGCTCGCTGCGGCAAAGTGCTGACGTTTCGCACAGGGCGGCGCTAAACTAGGCCGGCCCATTTCCCGTGAAAAAAACGCAAAAACAATAGAGCACGCTTGAGTTGAGAATCGATCCTGCGACTTCGTGCTCAATGAGGCGCTGTGCTAGCCACTGCGAAAGTCAACTTCCCGTGTTAGAATTGAGGCGCCATACCTAAAAGAAACACACAACAGCGGCATGATCATACAGATAACCTACTGCAAATGAGCAACGCTAATAGGCACCATGATTCTTGGGATTTCGTACATAAAATGGCAGTCCACCTTATACGCCGAATCAGATTTAAAATTATTTTTCAAATGTTGAACGTGATTTTCTTTTTGAAAAACAATAATATGTTTTGAAATGCAAACATTTTCGTATTATATAGCAATTTTTTTAAACTTGAAACAGTTTGGGAATCTCAAAAGAAAGGAGCAACATGAAAACTATATTTCTTTTCCCAAATCAAGAACAATTTCTTGAAAATGCAAAACATTTTCTGACAAACAGCAACAAAAACTGAAAGCGCGAACATTTTTCAAAATTACAAACAAAATTTTCAAGACGTGAACATTTTTTGAATTCCCCAGAACATTTTTGGAATTCAGGGTCAAATTTTGAAAAAAAACACGCCCATTTTGATGATGTGAACAAATTTAGAAAGTGGGAACATTTTTCGGAAATTCCCATTTTTTTGAATAGGTGAACAAAAGTTAATAAATGTAAAGAAAATCGAAATTCCCAGAACAATTTTTGAATTTGCAAACAAAATTTTAAAGCAGGAGCATTTCTTGAATATGTGAACAAATTTTAGAACCAGAACAATTTTTGAAAACGTGATAACTTTTAATTGGCGAACAAAAACTAAAAACAGGAACAATTCTTGAAAATTTGGAACAAAATTTTGAAACAGAGAATAAATTGAATATCCCGAACAATTTTGTCATTTTTTTAGTATACATGAACAAAAATCTTAATGCTTCGAACATTTTTTGTAAAACATGACCATTTTTTTGTAAAATGCGAACAATTTTTAAAATTCGAACAAATTTGTTTAACACGAACAATTTTTTGAATTGTGAACATATTTTGAAGACGAGATCATTTCTTGAAATTCCAAAAATTATTTGAAATTTTCGAAATACCTGAACATTTTTTCAAAAAAAATATTCAAATTAAGAACAAAATTTCGAAAACGAGAACAATTTTTGGAATGTGAACATTTCCAAAATTTCAGAACATATTTGGAAGCAAGAACATATTTTGAAATTCCTGAACATATTTTGAAACACGAACAATTTTTTAAAATTGTGTACAAAATTTTGAACACGCGAACAGTTTTTGAAATTTGGAACAAAATATTTGAAAATTTGAAACCAAAGAAACAGGAAAAAGAAAAACCGAAGGGCAGAAGGAAAAGAAAAATAAAACTAAAAGGAAAAAGAAAAAGAAACAGGAACAGAAAAATAAAAAAAGTCACAAAAATGAAAAGAAGAAAGGAAAGTAGAATAACCGGTCCAGGAACCTTCTACAAGGTTTCTAAAACCGATAAAAACGGCAGGGAAACCTATAGAAGATTCCTAAAACCGAAACATTGTAGGTATTATAGATGGGCCGGCCCAATTCTTCGCTCGCTCGCCCAGCCTGTGCGGTTGCTCGACAGTTATAGCAACGGCCAGATTGTTGCTTTCTTTGAGCAAGGGCTTTAGCTTTTTAGTAGGAACATAGCCAGGTAAAAAAAAATGGATCTACGCAACAGTTGTAAAATATCAACTCGGTTGGTAATTGACCCTGGGTTGTAGTTAAAAAATTTGGATCGGTCATCTTGCTGGGAGTGGCAACATTTTGTTGGTCATAATGGGTATGTACAAATGAGATGGTATTTGGAAAAAGAGAGACAAATCTCTGCCATAGGCTATGTAAACATGTACGGAGGAATGTCGAGCGTTATGGCTGCTTACAGAGGTAAGTACGTGGGTGGACCAGGCAGCCAAAGAGGTGTTTACGCAAAATAGATGTCGTGTCGAGTATGTGGATCAACCCACCATCGTCCAGTATCAGTATGTAATAAGTTGTGTCTAGATCTTATCTATCATGAATGTAGGATGAAACCTCATTGTGAATAGGCTGCCTGTGCGGAAATCCAATTTGCCTCCCGGGAGCATGTGCTCCTGTGTGTGAAAAATGATGTTTTAAATGTCAAAAAAATCCGAACAAATTTTTTATGCATTCATAGTCACGTTGAAATGCTACCTGCAAAGTTTTAGGCAATAAGATTAAACACTTTTTGTCAGGGTAAACTTCAATTTCAGTTCAGGCAGGGTTTTACGTGTCGTGTTTTTCAGTTTCGTCAATTTCATCAGTCAAATAACCGAGCTGTGCCTCGGACATAGTTAGCTACTTTTGCGGCGCCATGACCCTATCGTGGGATCGCATGCCCTAACGGTCATGGTGCCATGACAGGTGACAGGAGGGGAGTGTTGGGATGGCAGCACTCGCGACCCGCCCGTGCCCTGTTTTCCGTTCTATCAGTTGAGTCTATAATGGCCGAATAAATTGAGAGAAATAGAAAAGCTGCACAGCAGTTCGCAGCGCAAAACCTTTTTGCCTCTCTGCCTCACTCTCTTCTACATCTCCGGAGATCGCCAGAGTTACACAAGTGCGGGGTCCGTCTGACATTTTTTATGTTTTAATAGTCACATTCAAATTTGTTTTTTATTTCACTGAAGAAATGCTACTGCTCCCTTTCTCATGAAAATTGTCAAGCATGCTTGCGACACTAACACAAACATCCACAAAATTCAAAAAAAATTGAAGATAATCTAATAACCTTTTAGAGTTACTGTTCATGCAGGTGCAAATGCTCCCGGGAGACAAAAACCTCCCCCATTCATATGGGGCCTTCATATAAAATGCAGGATAGATACTCACTCGGTGCCATTTATGTGTATTATATAAATTCTTCCTTCAGGTTACATAAACTGATTGAAGTATGATATACTCCCTTGGTCCCATAATATAAGAACTTTTCGCAAACTAACAGCTTGCAAAAAAAGGACTTGTATTACGGGATGGAGGGAGTATATGATAAATAGGTCTTGCTGCATGCCATGTGAGTGAAACTGTATTTTCACTGCACCGTGGATGTACAGCTGCCAACTCCGGCCACGGAACGACACGTCCTCTGCTATCCCTATCATTGATGTGCTCCTCCGCATCGATGAATGCTCCATTGATCGCTGGCAGAAGGGCCCTAGTACTCCCTTCATCGAATGCTAGTCCCATGTCCATGTGATGTGCCCCTTGGGTTGGACGGTCCCGGTATTGGAGAAATCACTGGTATTCATTTTTCATGCAAACGTTTTGGATTTGGTTTGATTTGATCGAGTCTGATGCAATGCAATGTTTATCTAACTTGATGCTCCATAGTGCACTAACTCCCCCACATCGGCAACATCCAATTCTCCATGCGGTCATTATATGTACTACTGAATTCAAATGAGGATTTTGTTTTCATAAAAACAAGATACAAGAAAATTTGACTCTGCCAAGCAACGCACCAAAAGGGCCTGCCTCAAATCAAAGGCCTCACGTCGACGGTACATTCTTCATGACTTCCACCAAATTTGTTTGTCCCTTTCTTCATCCCATTTCTCATGATGTCCATCACTTTCTCCCCGACTATTTTCCTGCTCCATGCCATGCGATGAAAATTATTATTGGCGAAAAAGGAAAGTTGCTTTTATGTGGGCAGTGTATGTACAGGGTGACTGGTGACACCTACAACTGGATTGTGCATGTCAAACCAAAAGATTTACGGTAAACATTCTTTCAATGCAACTGTTGTACTGGTCATGTTCCCATTCAATCACAATGTATGGTTGTTGTCCATTGAGGCTGGTCACAATGGGCAAGAACATAAGCTAGTAACTTACACACTTTCTTAGAGTATGTTACTACCTCCATAGTGGGTAGGAACAGCTATGTAGTGTCATGCAACGATGAATTTATTAGGTTATAGACTCATTGTTTTTTGGAGTGTGTGATGTTCCGGTAACTTAGCTAGTTACCACAAGCACCTTTCTCTTCATTAAATATGTGCCACATAAGCAAAGTTGTATTGGAGTGTGTGATGTTACTCCTAAGTTCCTCCTCATTGTGACTAGCCTGAAACATTAGTGATCGTACAATTATTACTGTACAGCAGACGGCACACTATTATTGCAATATGATCCATGCCCACATACGTGTGGTCTCCTCAACAATAGGCGCGGTACAACACAGGAATGGATAAAAAAATCTTCAAACTAACTGCAGGTTCTAGATACAAAATTTGCATCCACTTTGTTGATCGTTATGCGTAAGTAGAAATAATACAGGTTATTTAGACATGTCTCCATCGTTTCCATACGTTGTCTTTACCTTGCCGACTGGAGCATCTTGGACGCTAGGCATTTATGTGGGTGGAGCTGGCAACCGGGGAGGTGTACGTAATGATGTTGCGATCTGCGAATCAACCCACTGCCGCCGTAGGATGTATACCATCCTAGGAGGTGTCTACTCTGCATTAAGTTTTGACAGGTAACTGTACATCTCAAAGCTGATCTCTACGTTTCAGATTTTCTTTGCCCTTGTCACCACGTACGAAAAAATTTATGCCTAACCGGATGGTATGGTTATATTTGTGTATGCGGGTTATATCTGCAGGCATATATTCGTGGGTTCTTGTCACACGGGCTTAGCACATTCTGGTAGTGTCTGGCCTAGTATTGTGCCAGCTCTGTTTTGTATTATTTTTTTGTGACGCGTAGGAGGATTTATTTAGATCAATTGGCAGAAAATAAGTTCCAATTAATATACCTATGTAGTACTTGAAGAAAAAAATAATCTCAGTACACCAAACACAGAAGCAATACTACTTTATAATTTATTATTTAATTAAAACAAGAGGCAAACAAACCATCCTGACCGGCCACCACATGCATGCATTTCATGGAGCAGCGACATATGCATGCATTGCTGACCTTAAGCTCTTTATTACTCCTTCCGGTCCTTTTTAGTTGGCATATAAGATTTGTCTAAAGTCAAGCCTTGTAAAGTTTGACCAACTTTATAGAAAAAATACCAATCTTCACAGTATAAAATCAATATCAATAGATGTGTTATGACTTAAATTTTCATATTGTATAACTTTAGCATGGTAGATGTTAATATTTTTTCATATAAATATGGTCAACCTTTATGAAGTTTGACTTCAGACAATTCTTATATGCAAAGTAAAAAGGACCGGAGGGAGTACCATAGTTTAACAAAACAAGTAGTAGCAAGCAAACCCAAATGGACATACCAAGTCATGTTGGGAGAAACAAAGCCTCAGAGCTCACGCCCGCGGCGAATTCGAAGGATGGCATACTTGTTTATAGAAGTGTATGCTCTAGGCAATGCAACCAAAAGACTGATCTGATGGAAGAGACTAGGCAGCACATTATACGTCAACACTCCCCCTCACGTATGGCTCCCTCAGATGTAAACGTGGACCGAAAGTGGGCTGCAATTTTAATTGCGCCAGCCGGGTCTTGAACTCAAGACCTCTTGGCTCCGATATCATGTAGACGTGCATGCTCTAGCCAATGCAACCAAAAGACCGATCTGATGGAAGAGACTAGGCACCACATTATACGTCAACATTGTTTACTTACTAGCTAGTAGCATCCACAAACGGACATGCCAAGTTGATGCCCCCAAAGTAAGGCAATATCATCCAGCCGGGAGAAACAATCCTCCCTTCTCGTCCGATGCAGCTCCGTCCACAACAGCTGTCTGATAGTGTTATTACCTTTAACTGTAGATTTATACTAAGGGGCAAGTGTGAAGGGGTCTTAGCTAAGGGATGCCTTTCAGCTCCGAGGCATTAAAGAAAGATATGTCATTGTACTTTACGATGAAAATATTTATTTTTATCTTGAACAGCATGTACGAGTAGAGTTATAATACAAATCAAACCTAGTCGACCTGACCCCCGCGTTGCCCCCCGCTAGGGCGGCTCGGGCGGAACCCTGACCCCCATCGCCGCCAGGCTCAACCATCTCACTCCCCTCTGCCGCCGCTAGAGGAGGTCGCCAGGAGAAGCCCCGAGCAGCTGACGGCGGCGGCGGAGGCTGATGGATTCATGTACCTGGGGTAGGGTCATAGGCCTGACCTAAACGTCCTACCCAAGGGCACCCTCAGAAGAGATCATCTTCCAGTCGACCAAAGAGTAACCCACTCGACTGACTGGAAGGACTCGACCATGGAAGACTCACTCGACCATGAAGACTCACTCGACCACCGAAGGTCGAAGGCACTCCAGCACAACGGCTTACTATTGAATAGACTTAATGATAGTTAAGACACTTTATGAGGGGCGTTACGAGAACGCCTGGACTTAATGTACTTTAACCTCTCCAGTACGTGGGCTGGCTGGGGTCCTGGCGCACTCTATATAAGCCATCCTCCTCCACAGGTAGAGGGGTTCACACTCTTGTAATACTCAAACTCATAATCCACTCGACCGCCTCGGGGCTCCGAGAGGCGAGGGCTGTTACTTCCTCCAGAAGGGCTGAACTCGTACATCTTTTGTCTTCACAACTGCTCCATAGCTAGGACATCGCCTCTCCCTTACCTACCCCTATTTCTACTGTCAGACTTAGAACCACGACAGTTGGCGCCCACCGTGGGGCAGGTGTTTTAGTGATTTGTGGAGGAGTTGCAGTACTTCCGAGTACCTTCATCATGATGACTGCTGGAGTTTTGGGTGAGGGGCGCGAGATCCGTCTCGGTGCTCTCACTTTTGTCGCCGACGACTCCGCATGGCTCCAGGAGGCTCCACTTGACATCGAGGCGCTCCCCGTCCGCGGGGCGACGCACTTTCGTGCATGTGTTCGCGGCGTTCTGCTGCGGCAACCGTCGACTCCGTACCGGTCGACTCTTCTATCGGCCGCCCGCCCGGTCTCCCACCAGCGCAAGCGCTCTGGTCGGTCGAGGCTTCAGCGGTGGGTGAAGCACGCGGTGGCTCGCCAGACAGCCACCGCCCAGGTCGCGGCTATCGAGCCCGACGAATCTCTCTACGGCCTGTTCGATCTGTCGACTGGCTCCGAGAAGCGTGCATCCGAGTGTGATAGCAGTGATCCAGCGGCGGAGATCCTCATGGTCGACGGCCCTCGCGCGATCCTCCCGGCCGCCACGGCGGTGGAGCCGCCGGACGAGGAGACCCGTGCAAAGCACGAAGAGTACCAGCCCGAGACACTCGACTCTGCGCAGAGAGAAGAGCTTCGTCGCAGGAACATGGATGCACTACATACCCCTATCGCCGGAGACCCACGAGGCTCGTGCCTTGGAGGAGGCACGCCATTAATGTGGCTGAACGCGCTCGCTGGAGAATCTTCAGCGAGCACTCGGCAGCTTGCGGCAACGACTCCCTGAAGCCAGTCGACGTCGACTCTTCCCGCCGACTCAGGTATACCGCACGCCAGTTCAGAATTTAGCAGCTGCAACTCGCATAGCAGAATCCATCCAGCCGTCCCAATTGGAAGCTGGGAGAGGCTTGCAGCAGATCAGAGATTTACTCAGAGCGGCAGGAGACCAGAACTCAGCCGTGTCGCAGTCGCGCAACAGGATTCACAGTCGATCCGTCGCTGCGAACACTGTCCAGTCGGCTCACAGCCCCAGATCGCCTCCGCGGCGAGAAGGGCGCGACAACCGGCGAGAACAGCACGGAGACCGATTCGACCGAGATGACAGGCGTCGAGTGCCCCTTTCCCCTTCGAGGGAAGGGTCGTACGCTCCTCGGCGCCAAGATGACAGACGACATTCAAGATGCAGGCGAAGAGTTCGGTCGACCCGTGGAACCGAGCTTTGACGCGATCCATTATCGTGCAAGGCTTGGTCGACCGAACAGAGCCCATCGAGGCGGACCGAGAGGATGCACCCACCAGCGATCGAGTGCATATCTCGGTCCGGAGTGTTTGAGCAGAGCTATCGAGCCGCGATGATCCCCCAATTTCAGATTGACAACAGAGTCGACAAGTTCATCGGGGAATCCAAGCACGAAACTTGGCTTGCGATTACCGAGTAGCTGTTCAGATTGGTGGTGGGAATGATGAGGTGGCCATGAAGCATTTACCCCTCATGTTGGAAGGTTACGCGGGGCATGGCTGAATCAGTTACCTCACAGCAGATATATATACTTGGGAAGATTTGTCCCGAGTGTTCGTCCAGACTTTTGAAGGGACTTGCAAGCGACGGCTGGTTTGTGAGCTGCAAGTTTGTGTGCGAAGACCAATGAAACTCTCCGAGAGTACATTCAGAGGTGGATTACCTTGCACCATCTTGTGGAAAATGTGTGTCGACCATCAGCGGTTTGCGCCTTCAAAGATGGCGTCAAAAACAGAGAATTGAGTCTGAAGTTTGGTCGAACCGGAGACATGACCACGAGTCGAATGATGGAGATTGCTAGCAATCGCCAATGGCGAGGAAGAAGACCGACTCAAGCGGCAAGTACAAGCCAAGCCGGTCGGAGAAGGGAAATTCAATCGGAAGCGAAGCGAAAAGCCGAGCCAGCAGCTCTGGAGAGGCCCCGCCGTGACTCGGGGAAGTTCAAGGGAAGCCCAAAGGATCACGGAATCGAAGAAAGTGAAAGATAAAGAAGGAAATGGCGTGATGGATATGCCATGTCATATTCACACGAAGAAGGATGAAGAGGGCAACATTATTTACCGAAGCACACCACTGCCGATGTCGACTCTCGATCCAGCAGCCAGGGAAAACAGTCTAAGGACAAGGAGAAGGAGCGGACAAGGCGGAGACAAAGAGGACGGTGAGGAGGAATACCGCATGTCAACTCCACTGATGATCTTGGCGGATGTGGAAAGCAAGAGTCGATGAAAGTCATCAATCGGGAGGTGAATATGGTTGCCCCGGTAAAGCCAAGTTATGTGAAGTGGTCCCAGACGCCCATCACATTCGACCAATCTGATCACCGACTCACATTGCCACTCCGGGCGCAAGCGTTAGTGGTCGATCCGATTGTCGAAGGCACTCGATCGACAAAAGTGCTGATGGATGGTGGTAGTGGGCTGAATTTGTTATATGCGGATACATTGAAAGGGATGGGCATTCCGATGTCCCGATTGGCGCCCGACAATATGAGTTTCCACGGGTCATACCAGGAAGAAGGCCAACTCACTCGGCCAAATAGCCACGGGCGTGGTTTTGGTGATTCCAAGCACTTCCGCAAAGAAAAGTTGACCTTTGAGGTTGTAGATTTTCAGAGTGCATACCACGCCATTTTGGGAGGCCCGCCACGCACGATTCATGGCTCGACCATGCTATGTGTACCTCAAACTGAAAATGCAGGACCCAAGGGAGTGATCACTGTCACCGCGATCGGAAGAAGGCGGAAGAGTGCTTTCGGAAGGGCTCAAGATTGCCGACTCCCAAGTGACAGCGGTCGAATTCGGCAGTACATGCAAAATGCAGATCCGAGTGATTTGTTACGATCTAAGAAGCCAGCCACGAGTGCGCATTCAAATCGTCCGGTGAGACAAAGCCAGTCCATATTCATCCGGTGATCCCGATGCAGCCCGACTCACATATCCACAACACTCGACTCGAAATAGGAAGACGCGCTCATCCGGTTCCTCCGTGAGAGCGGGACATTTTGCATGGAAGCCGGTGACATGCGAGTGTTCGAGGAACTGGCTGAGCATCGCCACGAGTCGACAAGTCAGCGAAACCAGTCAAAGAGCATCTTGGCGGTCCGCCGTCGAAGAGAAAAGCTATTGGTGAAGAAGTGGCTCATTGTTGACGGCAGGATTTATCCGAGATTTACCACCCGAGTGGCTCGCTAATGTCGTCATGGTCCCCAAGAAGGATAACTCACTCCGCATGTGCATTGATTTTAAGCACATTAATCGGGCCTGCCCGAAGGATCATTTTCCTCTCCCCCGCATCGATCAAATTGTTGACTCGACCGCGGGGTGTGAGAGATTGTCTTTTCTAGACGCATATTCCGGGTTTCATCAGATCCGTCTGTATGGACCCGATGAAATAAAAACAGCTTTCATCACTCCGTTCGGGTGCTTCTGCTACATCACCATGCCATTCGGCCTCAAGAATGCCGGAGCCACATTTATGCGAATGATTCAGAAGTGTCTTCTCACTCAAATCAGTCGGAATGTGGAAGCGTATATGGATGATATCGTCGTTAAGTCGCGAAAAGGTTCCGACCTACTTGCTGACCTCGCCGAAACATTTGCCAACCTCAGAAGGTACGATATCAAGCTCAATCCGTCAAAGTGCACATTCGGAGTTCCTGGTGGAAAGTTACTCAGTTTTCTCGTTTCCGAACGAGGGATCGACGCTAACCCAGAGAAGATCGGCACTATTCTCCGAATGAAACGCCCTGTGCGAGTGCACGACGTCCAGAAGCTTACTGGATGCTTGGACGCTTTAAGTCGATTCATCTCTCGCCTCGGTGAAAAGGTGTTGCCTCTTTACCGACTGATGAAGAAGGCTGACAAGTTCGAGTGGACTCCAGAAGCTGATGCAGCGTTTGCCGAGCTAAAAGCTCTGCTCTCCACCCAGCCGGTGCTTGCTGCTCCAATCAGCAAAGAGCCTCTGTTGCTTTATATTGCAGCCTTTGGACAAGTTGTCGATCTTGTGCTTACGGTCGGCGGAAGAGGAAGGAAAGGCCTTCAAAGTTCAGCGCCGGTGTATTATCTGTCTCAAGTCTTGACTCCATCCAAGCAGAGATACCCTCATTATCGAAGCTTGTGTATGGCATATACATGAACACAAAGAAGGTTGCTCACTATTTCTCGATCATTCTATCACGATGCGTCGCCGACGCTCCTTTATCGAGATCCTGCTGTGAGAGATGCAACGGTCGAGTGGCAAAGTGGGCGATTGAACTTCTTCCCTTGATATCAAATTCGAGGCAAAGAAAGCCATTAAGTCCTGGCTATAGCGGATTTCCTTGCCGAGTGGATTGAACAGCAGCAACCGACTGAAGTTCACTCGGAGCATTGGACCATGTTCTTCGACGGCTCCAAGATGCTGAATGGTTCTGGTGCTGGGGTTGTTCTAGTTTCCCCCAGAGGAGATAAGCTTAAGTATGTGCTCCAGATTCACTTTGATTCCTCCAACAATGAGGCAGAGTACGAGGCCCTCTTATATGGATTGCGCATGGCCATCTCACTCGGCGTCCGTCGCCTGATGGTTTATGGCGACTCAGATTTAGTGGTCAATCAAGTGATGAAAGAGTGGGACGTGAGAAGCCCAGCTATGACTGGATACTGCAATGCAGTGAGGAAGCTGGAAAAGAAGTTCGAGGGGTTGGAACTCCATCACATCCCCCGATTGAAAAATCAAGCAGCAGATGATCTGGCGAAGATAGGGTCCAAAAGAGAAGCCATTCCGAGTGGTGTGTTTTTGGAACATATACACACTCCGTCAGTTAAAGAAGATCCCTTCACAGAGGAAGCTCCACAACCCAAGAGTGCCACAGACCCGACTGAGGTTGAGGTCCCGGCGGTGGTCGACTTGATCATGGAAGTTTTAGTGGTCACTCCAGATTGGACAATTCCATACATCGCATATATTCTGAGAAAGGAACTCCCAGAGGATGAGGAAGAGGCTCGGCAGATCGTCCGTCGATCCAAAGCCTTTACCGTCATCAATGGGCAGTTGTACAGAGAAAGCCCGACGGGAGTCGGACAAAAATGTATAACACCAGAAGAAGGTCGAGTCATACTCAATGATATCCACTCGGGGACCTGTGGTCACCATGCGTCCTCTCGGACCATTGTAGCCAAAGCATACCGAGCCGGATTTTACTGGCCAAGAGCAAATGAGATGGCGAAAGAAATAGTGGACAAGTGCGAAGGATGCCAATTCTACTCCAATATGTCACACAAGCCTGCGTCAGCCTTGAAGACCATTCCACTCGTCTGGCCCTTCGCAGTATGGGGGTTGGACATGATCGGTCCCTTGCGAACAGGTCGGAGCGGTTTCACGCATGTACTGGTGGCAGTCGACAAGTTCACCAAGTGGATTGAAGCTAAGCCAATCAAAAAACTTCATGCTAGTACTGCTGTTTCCTTCGTCAGAGGGTTGACGTTCAGGTATGGAGTCCCGCACAGTATTATCACGGACAATGGGTCGAATTTTGACTCGGAAGAATTCAAGGATTTTTGCAACTCCCAAGGCACACGAGTCACCTACGCTTCAGTCGCCCATCCACAGTCGAACGGACAGGCAGAACGAGCCAATGGATTAATCCTCAAGGGTCTGAAGCCCCGATTGATGCGAGATCTCAAGCATGCGGCTGGAGCTTGGGTCGACGAACTTCCTTCAGTGCTTTGGGGTTTGCGGACCACGCCTAATCGGTCGACTGGGAGAACTCCTTTCTTCCTGGTCTATGGGGCAGAAGCAGTCTTACCGAGTGATCTCCTTCACAATGCTCCCCGAATTGAACTTTACAATGAAGCAGAAGCTGAGCAAGCGCGTCAGGATGCAGTCGACCTCCTAGAAGAGGAAAGAGAAATGGCTCTGATCCGCTCGACCTTTTACCAGCAAGACTTGCGCCGCCTGTACGCCAGAAATGTGAGAGGTCGAGCTTTCCAGGAAGGAGATCTGGTCCTTCGAGTGGATCAGCAGAAGCAACATAAGCTCGCTCCTTCCTGGGAAGGACCCTTCATCGTCACAAAGGTTCTCCACAATGGGGCGTATCGTCTCTATAACGTCGAACACAATATCGAAGAGCCCCGAGCTTGGAACGCGGATCTGCTCCGCCCGTTTTACACTTAAAGTTTTTCACTCGGAAGAGTTGTAATAAAGTATTTCTGTAGATTCATGGGCTTTGAAATAATAGTGTCATAATTCCTTAATAATTTTCGTCACTTTTTATTTTTTGGTCCAAGCAAAATTTTCCCCCAGTGGGTGGCTTAGTCGCGAATCCGTTTCGCCTAAGTTTGTTCAAATCCTACCGAGTGATAAGCCAGACTTCCACTCGGAGGCTTAGCTGCGAATCCGTTTCGCCTAAGTAACAAAAAATCCTACCGAGTGGTAAGCCAGACTTCCACTCGGAGGCTTAGCTGCAGTCCAGTACTCGCCTAAGTAACAAAAAATCCTACCGAGTGGTAAGCCAGACTTCCACTCGGAGGCTTAGCTGCAGTCCAGTACTCGCCTAAGGTATAAGAAATCCTACCGAGTGGTAAGCCAGACTTCCACTCGGGGGCTTAGCTGCAGCTCAGTGCTCGCCTAAGTTATTAAAAATCCTACCGAGTGGTAAGCCAGGCTCCCACTCGGAGGCTTAGCTGCAGTCCAAGGACTCGCCTAAGTATAATGCGTACCCGCAAGGAGGACGAGGTGCAGGTCGGCTGCGACCCTCTCCTCCGAGCTACACCATAAGTATGATGTGCGATCGCAAGGAAGACGAGGTGCAGGTCGACTGCGACCCTCTCCTCCGAGCTTCGTCACAAATACAACGGAAATCCTACCGAGTGAAGAGCAAACCTCTCACTCGGGGGCTTAGCTGCAGCCCAGTGCTCGCCTAAGGTAAAAGAAATCCTACCGAGTGAAGAGCAAACCTCTCACTCGGGGGCTTAGCTGCAGCCCAGTGCTCGCCTAAGGTAAAGAAATCCTACCGAGTGAAGAGCAAACCTCTCACTCGGGGGCTTAGCTGCAGCCCAGTGCTCGCCTAAGGTAAAAGAAATCCTACCGAGTGAAGAGCAAACCTCTCACTCGGGGGCTTAGCTGCAGCCCAGTGCTCGCCTAAGGTAAAAGAAATCCTACCGAGTGAAGAGCAAACCTCTCACTCGGGGGCTTAGCTGCAGCCCAGTGCTCGCCTAAGGTAAAAGAAATCCTACCGAGTGTAAAGCAAACCTCTCACTCGGGGGGCTTAGCTGCAGCCCAGTGCTCGCCTAAGGAATAAGTCGACTGCAGTAGGCATCTCGCTGTTAACCTGCAAAAAGGCAATTCAAGCCAAAAACAATCATGTCCAAGCATCCAATCCAAATTTAGGTCGATACCTAAAATAACCGAGAGTGCTCAGGCGCCAAGCCTGTTAAGGTTTTATCGGTTACAACTCCACTCGGCATACCGAGGCAAATTTAAGATCAAGGAAAGTTTTTTACCCCTCCTGTGGAGGGCTGGATGGAGCAACGAACTCGTCAAGGTCAATCCCGTCGGCAATCCGCGTGGCAGCAGCAATGAAAGTCTCCATGAAGGCCCTGAAGTCGTGCTTTTTGGTGTTGGCCACTCGGAGAGCCGCCAGCTTATCCTCTCGAGCATCCTTGCAATGAACTCGCGCCAGACACAAGGCAACATCCGCGCCACATCGAGCTGAAGACTTCTTCCGCTCTTGCACTCGGTCAGGGACAGCGTTCAGTCGAGTCACCAACGACTCTAGGTCATTTTGGAGTGTTTCCCTAGGCCAGAGCGTCGAGTCGATGCGGGATGTAGCAACCTTGATCTTCGAGATAATCCACGACGGCAAAGAACACGGGACTCGGTCGGAAGATGTTCATGGCAGTTTCATCATTCACCGGGAGTTGCGGGGTCAAGGTTCGTCTCGGTGGCTGGTTTCTTCTTCGAGATTCTGACGAGAACTCGCAAAGATAAAATCGAATTAAGAGAACAATCGAATGGGGACATAACAGTTGGGAGAACTGGTCGAGTGAAGAAGATTACCTTCAAGCATAAGGAACAATTTTTTAGCAAGACCACTCAAGAAGCCTTCCAGCTCGTTCTTCTTCCCAGCCATCTGGTTGATCTTCTCAGTCAGAGTAATCTTGTCAGCCTTCAGTCGTTCAACATCCTTGGTGGCAATGGCCAGAGCAGCCTTCAAATTGGTGTTGTCTTGTTCGAGCTTGGTGACTGAGGCCAGCTTTTCATCAGCAAGCTTGATCTTCTCAGACAGCTCAAGCTCCTTCTTCCTCTGGGCCTCCTTCACCTTGCCTGCAAATTACAATAAAGTCAGATTTGAAGCAAATGAGGGGAGAAAAGAGTCGTCGAAATCTCACCAAACATACCTTTGGTCTCCTCCTTTGCCTTCGTCAGATTCTCCTGCACTAGCTTCAAGTCCAACTCGAGCTGAACATGCTTCTGCTCCAGTTCAGTATAGCGCGCCGCAAGATCGCAGGATTTCTACGAAGAGTCAATTGCCAAAATATCAGAGATAATCCACTTCCGAGTGGATAAAGAAAAGTGATGCGTTTCTAAGATTACAGTCGAATGCAAGCATTCGACCGTAATCTCGGGGACTACACCCAGTGGGTGCACTCAGCGTGCCCCCACTGGTCTTATTCAAGACAGAGTCGACCAGTCGACCAACAAAAAAAGAGAGCGAGTCGACCAGTCGACCGAAACTTCTTCAGACTGTAATCAATCGCGGTGATCGACCACGATCTCGGGGACTACACCCAGTGGGTGCACTCAGCGTGCCCCCACTAATCTCAGAAACCCATTCGTTCCATTCGAGTGATGATCAACATCTACTTAGTAAGCCTAAAGCCGACTGCCAGCAGTCGACCTTAGCCTTGGGGACTACACCCAGCGGGTGCACTCAGCGTGCCCCCGCTAACACGGAGTTTTTTATCAACACACCCACTGGGTGACTGCTACCCTAACAGAACAGGCGGTGGTCGACTGACCTGAACATTGCTCTGAAGGGCGGAGCTGGCGTCGTAAGCTGCTTGGCTCGCATCCCGAACGATCTTCACCTGCTCCATCATGATCTCTGCTTGACGGATAGCCTCCTTGGCAGCACTAGCCTGGTCCTCCGG
This sequence comes from Aegilops speltoides, assembly GCA_021437245.1. Taxonomy (NCBI): domain Eukaryota; kingdom Viridiplantae; phylum Streptophyta; class Magnoliopsida; order Poales; family Poaceae; genus Aegilops; species Aegilops speltoides. The sequence continues at coordinate 595,124,467 of CM038147.1, forward strand.
GACGTGGTGCGTGGCGAAGATCGATGGCTGCCCAGCACTCGACGAGGTGGGTCGAGCACTCGTCAACGGCACCGCTAATGTCACGGTGTGTCGAGTGCCGACCTCCCCTTCCATCGCAATGGTCTCGGGCGCCACCACACCTTGGGCTGCGTGGCCAGTAGACGCCTTCCTGCTCCGCCTAGTCCTCAATGGTTCCTCATCCTCATCATCGTCGTCGGGAAGGGTGATAATGTCATTGGTTGGAGCTTCAGGAAAAAGTCAAAATCAGAAATCATGCATCAGTCGACCAAGAACAAGATTTAAAGCTGCAGTACCGGGATTCGAAGTCGCCGCGTCCTCCATCTCATAATCCTCAGCCTTGCCTGAGGTTTCGGAAGTCGCAGCCGCTGAAATGGTGGGGATGGCTACCTTCATCTTTGGCAGAGGCTTGGTCGTCCTCGACGGAGCTACTTTCGACTGTTTCGGTGCCTTCTCAGTCGACACCGGAGAAGCAGGACGAGGGTGATGGATTCATGTACCTAGGGTAGGGTCATAGGCCTGACCTAAACGTCCTACCCAAGGGTACTCGTAGAAGAGATCATCTTCCAGTCGACCAAAGAGGAATCCACTCGACCAGACTGGAAGGACTCGACCATGGAAGACTCACTCGACCATGAAGACTCACTCGACCACCAGAAGGTCAGAAGACACTCCACTGCGCAACGGTGTGCTATTGAATAGACTTAATGATAGTTAAGGCACCTTATGAGGGGCGTTACCAGTAACCCCCCTAGCTTAATGTACTTTAATCCCTCCATTATGTGGGCTGGCTGGGGTCCTGGCGCACTCTATATAAGCCACCCCCCTCCACAGGTAGAAGGGTTCAGACTCTTGTAATACTCATACTCATAATCCACTCGACCGCCTCAGGGCTCCGAGACGTAGGGCTGTTACTTCTTCCGGGAAGGGCCTGAACTCGTACATCCTTTGTCTCCACAACTGCTCCATAGCTAGGACATCGCCTCTCCTTAACCTACCCCTACTTCTACTGTCAGACTTAGAACCACGACAGTTGGCGCCCACCGTGGGGCTGGTATTCTAGCGATTTGTGGAGGAGTTGCTGTACTTCCGAGTACCTTCATCACGATGACTTCTGGAGTTTTGAGCGCTGGGCACGAGATCCGTCTCGGTGCTCTCACTTTTGTCGCCGACGACCAAGATGGCTCCAGGAGGCCCCTCTTGACGCCGAGGCGCTCCCGTCCTGCTGGGCGACGACTTTCGCTGCGTGTGTTCGCGGCGTTTTGCTGCGGCAACCGTCGACCAGTCGGTCGACTCCTTTTTGATCACCCGCCCAGTCTCCCACCAGCGCAAGCGCTCTGGTCGGTCTAGGCTTCAGCGGTGGGTGAAGCACGCGGTGGCTCGCCAGACAGCCACCGCCCAAGTCGCGGCTATCGAGCCCGATGAATCCCTCTACGGCCTGTTCGACCTGTCGACTGGCTCCGTAGAGACTGCATCCGAATGTGATAGCAGTGATCCGGCGGCGGAGATTCTCATGGTCGACGGCCCTCGCAGTCCTCCCGGTTTCGCCCACGGCGGTGGAGCCGCCGGAGGAGGTGACCCTGTGCATGAACACGAGGAGTACCAGCCCGAGACACTCGACTCTCTACAGAGAGAGGATCTTCGTCGCAGGAACATGGATGCGCTACATACTCCCATCGTCGGAGAAACCCCTGAGGCTCGTGCCTTGGAGGAAGCACGTTTGGCCAACGTGGCTGAACGCACTCGCCTGGAGAATCTTCAGCGAGCACTCGACGAGCGCGCGCGGCAACGGCTCCCCGAATCCAGTCGACGTCGGCTCTTCCCGCCGACTCAGGTATACCGCACGCCTATTCAGAATTTAGCAGCTGCAACTCGCATAGCAGAGTCCATCCAGCCGTCCCAGTCAGAAGCTGGAAGAGGCTTGCAGCAGATCAGAGATTTACTCCGAGCAGCAGGTGACCAGAACTCAGCCGTGTCGCAGTCGCGCAACAGGATTCACAGTCGATCCGTCGCTGCGAACACTGTCCAGTCGGCTCACAGTCCCAGATCGCCTCCACGGTGGGAAGGGCGCGACAACCGGCGAGAGCAGCTCGGAGACCGAGTCGACCGAGATGATAGGCGTCGAATGCCCCTCTCCCCTCCGAGGGAAGGGTCATACGCTCCTCGACGACAAGATGACAGAAGACAATTCAGTACGGGGCGAAGGGTTCCAGTCGACCCCAGGGAACCAGGCTTTGATGCACGGTCCATTATTGTGCAAGGTCTGGTCGACCGGAACAGAGCCCATCGAGGAGGACCTGAGAGGGATGCACCCACCAGCAGTCGAGTGCATGTCTCCGGTCCAGAATGTTTTAGCAGGGCTATCAGGGCCGCAGTGATTCCCCCCAATTTCAGATTGGCAGCAGGAGTCTGCAAGTTCACTGGAGAATCTAAGCCTGAAACTTGGCTTGAAGATTACCGAGTGGCTGTTCAGATTGGTGGTGGAAATGACGAGGTGGCCATGAAACATTTGCCCCTCATGTTGGAAGGTTCGGCCAGAGCATGGTTGAGTCAATTACCTCACAGCAGCATATATACTTGGGAGGATTTGTCCCGAGTATTCGTCAGGACTTTTGAAGGAACTTGCAAGCGACCAGCTGGTTTGACAGAGCTGCAAGTTTGTGTGCAGAAGACCAATGAAACTCTCCGAGAGTACATTCAGAGGTGGATTACCCTGCACAATACCGTGGAAAATGTGTCAGACCATCAGGCAGTTTGCGCCTTCAAGGACGGGTCAAAAACAGAGAATTGAGTCTGAAGTTCGGTCGAACCGGGGACATGACCTTAAGTCGAATGATGGAGATTGCTAGCAACACGCCAACGGCGAGGAAGAAGACCGACTCGAGCGGCAAGTACAAGCCGAGTCGATCGGAGAAGGGTAATTCGAGTCGGAAGCAGAAGCGCAAAGCCGAGCCAGCAGCTCCCGGAGAGGCCCTGGCCGTCACTCAGGGGAAGTTCAAGGGGAAACCCAAAGGATCCGGAATCAAGAAAGTGAAAGATAAAGAAGGAAATGACGTGTTGGATATGCCATGCCATATTCACACGAAGAAAGATGAAGAGGGCAACATTATTTACCCAAAGCACACCACACGCCAAATGTCGACTCCGATCCAGCAGCCAGGCAAACAGTCTAAGGACAAGGAGAAGGAGCCGACAAGGCCGGAGATAAAGAGGACGGTGAGGAGGAATACCCGCACGTCAACTCCACTCGATGATCTTCGCAGATGTGGAAAGCAAAAGTCGATCGAAAGTCATCAATCGAGAGGTGAATATGGTTGCCCAGTTAAGCCAAGTTATGTGAAATGGTCCCGGACACCCATCACATTCGACCACCGATCACCCGACTCACATTGCCACCCCGGGCGGCAAGCGCTGGTGGTCGATCCGGTTGTCGAAGGCACTCGATCGACAAAAGTGTTGATGGATGGCGGTAGTGGGCTGAATTTGCTGTATGCGGATACATTGAAAGGGATGGGCATTCCGATGTCCCGATTGGCGCCGACAATATGAGTTTCCACGGAGTCATACCGGGAAGAAGGCCAACTCACTCGGCCAAATAGCCCTTGACGTGGTTTTGGTGATTCCAAGCACTTCAAGAAAGAAAAGTTGACCTTTGAGGTTGTAGATTTTCAGAGTGCATATCATGCCATTTTGGGAGGTTCGCCTATGCACGATTCATGGCTCGACCATGCTACGTGTACCTCAAACTGAAAATGCGGGACCCAAAGGAGTGATCACCGTCACCGCGATAGGAAGAAGGCGAAGAGTGCTTCGGAAGGGCTCAAAGATTGCCGACTCCCAAGTGTCGTGGTCGAATTCAAGAGTATATGCAAAACGCAGATCCGAAAGTGATTTGCTAAAGTCTAAGAGGCCAGCCACGGAATCTGCATTCAAGTCGCCTCGGTGAGACAAAGCCCGCCCATATTCACCCGACCGATCCCGATGCAGCTCCGACTCACATATCGGCAACACTCGACTCAAATAGGAAGAAGCGCCATCCGGTTCCTCCGTGAGCTGGGACATTTTGCATGGAAGCCGGTGACATGCGGGTGTTCCTGAGGAACTGGCTGAGCATCGCCGAGTCGACAAATCAGCGAAACCAGTGAAAGAGCATCTTGGCGGTCCGCCGTCCGTAAGAGAAAGGCTATTGGTGAAGAAGTGGCTCGATTGTTGACAGCAGGATTTATCCGAGAGATTTACCACCCGAGTGGCTCGCCAATGTTGTCATGGTCCCCAAGAAGGATAACTCCTCCGCATGTGCATTGATTTTAAGCACATTAATCGGGCCTGCCCGGCGATCATTCCTCTCCCCGCATCGATCAAATTGTCGACTCGACCGCGGGGTGTGAGAGATTGTCTTTTCTAGATGCATATTCCGGTATCATCGATCCGTCAGTATGGACCCGACGAAATAAAACAGCGTTCATCACTCCATTCGGTGCTTCGCTATATCACCATGCCATTCGGCCTCAAGAACGCCGGAGCCACATTTATGCGAATGATTGAAGTGTCCGCTCACTCAGATCGGTCGGAATGTGGAAGCGTATATGGATGATATCGTCGTTAAGTCGCGAAAAGGTTCCGACCTGCTCGCCGACCTCGCCAAACATTTGCCAACCTCCGACGATACGATATCAAGCTCAATCCGTCAAAGTGCACATTCGGGTTTCTGGTGGAAACTACTCGGTTTTCGTTTCGAACGAGGAATCGACGCTAACCCGAGAAGATCGGCACTATTCTCCGAATGAAACGCATACGGCGCGAGTGCACGATGTCCGAAGCTTATCGGATGCTTGGCGCTTTAAGTCGATTCATCTCACGACTCGGTGAAAAGGCATTGCCTCTTTACCGATCGATGAAGAAAGGTGACAAGTTCGAGTGGACTCCGGAAGCTGATGCAGCGTTTGCCGAGCTAAAAGCTCTGCTCTCCACCCAGCCGGTGCTTGCTGCTCCAGTCAGCAAAGAGCCTCTGTTGCTTTACATTGCAGCCACTGGACAAGTTGTCAGCTCTGTGCTTACGGTCGAGCGGGAAGAGGAAGGAAACGCCTTCAAAGTTCAACGCCCGGTGTACTATTTATCTGAAGTTTTGACTCCATCCAAGCAGAGATACCCTCATTATCAGAAGCTTGTGTATGGCATATACATGACCACGAAGAAGGTTGCTCACTATTTCTCTGATCACTCTGTCACAGTCGTCAGCGACGCTCCTTTATCAGAGATCTTACATAACAGAGACGCAACCGGTCGAGTGGCAAAGTGGGCGATTGAACTTCTTCCCCTTGATATCAAATTCGAGGCAAAGAAAGCCATTAAGTCCCAGGCTATAGCAGATTTCCTTGCCGAGTGGATCGAACAACAGCAACCGACTGAAGTTCACTCGGAGCATTGGACCATGTTCTTTGACGGCTCCAAGATGCTGAATGGTTCTGGTGCTGGGGTTGTTCTGGTTTCCCCCAGAGGAGATAAGCTTAAGTATGTGCTCCAGATTCACTTTGATTCCTCCAACAATGAGGCAGAGTACGAGGCCCTCTTATATGGATTGCGCATGGCCATCTCACTCGGCGTCCGTCGCCTGATGGTTTATGGCGACTCAGATTTAGTAGTCAATCAAGTGATGAAGGAGTGGGACGTGAGAAGCCCGGCTATGACCGGATATTGCAATGCAGTGAGGAAGCTGGAAAAGAAGTTTGAGGGGTTGGAACTCCATCACATCCCCCGACTGAAAAATCAGGCTGCAGATGACCTGGCGAAGATAGGGTCCAAGAGGGAAGCCATTCCGAGTGGCGTGTTTTTGGAACATATACACATTCCGTCAGTCAAGGAAGATCCTTACACAGAGGAAGCCCCACAACCCAAGAGTGCCACAGACTCGACTGAAGTTGAGGTCCCGGCGGTGGTCGACTTGGTCATGGAGGTTTTAGTGGTCACTCCCGATTGGACAATTCCATACATTGCGTATATTCTGAGAAAGGAACTCCCAGAGGATGAGGAAGAGGCTCGGCAGATCGTCCGTCGATCCAAAGCCTTTACCGTTATCAATGGGCAGTTATACAGAGAAAGCCCAACGGGAGTCGGACAAAAATGCATAACACCTGAAGAAGGTCGAGTCATACTCAATGATATCCACTCGGGGACCTGTGGTCACCATGCGTCCTCTCGGACCATTGTAGCCAAAGCATACCGAGCAGGATTTTCTTCGCCAAGAGCAAATGAGATGGCGAAAGAAATAGTGGATAAGTGCGAAGGATGTCAGTTCTACTCTAATATGTCACACAAGCCCGCGTCAGCCTTGAAGACCATTCCGCTCGTCTGGCCTTTTGCAGTATGGGGGTTGGACATGATCGGTCCCTTGCGAACGGGTCGGAGCGGCTTCACGCATGTACTGGTAGCAGTCGACAAGTTCACCAAGTGGATTGAGGCTAAGCCGATCAAAAAACTTGACGCTGGTACTGCTGTTTCCTTCATCAGAAAGTTGACGTTCAGATATGGAATCCCGCACAAGATTATCACGCATAATGGGTGAATTTTGACTCGGAAGAATTCAAGGGTTTCTGCAACTCCCAAGGCATACGAGTCGACTACGCTTCAGTTTGCCCATCCACAGTCGAATGGACAGGCAGAACGAGCCAATGGATTGATCCTCAAGGGTCTGAAGCCCCGTTTGATGCGAGATCTCAAGCATGCGGCTGGTGCTTGGGTCGACGAACTTCCTTCAGTGCTTTGGGGTCTGCGGACCACGCCTAATCGGTCGACTGGGAGAACTCCTTTTTTCCTGGTCTATGGGGCAGAAGCAGTTTTACCGAGTGATCTCCTTCACAATGCTCCACGAATTGAACTTTATAATGAAGCGAAGTTGAGCAAGCGCGTCCAGATGCAATCGACCTCTGGAAGAGGAAAGGAAATGGCTTTGATCCGCTCGACCATTTACCAGCAAGACTTGCGCCACCAGACGCCGTAAATGTGAGAGGTCGAGCCTTCCAGGAAGGGGATCTGGTCCTTCGGGTGGATCAGCAGAAGCAACATAAGCTTGCTCCCTCCTGGGAAGGTCCCTTTATCGTCACCAAGGTTCTCCACAATGGGGCATATCGTCTCTACAATGTCGAACACGATATCGATGAGCCCCGAGCTTGGAATGCGGATCTACTCCGCCCGTTTTACACTTAAAGTTTTTCACTCGGAAGAATTGTAATAAAGCACTCTTGTAGCGTTTTGAAGCAATAGTGTCATAATTCCTTCATAATTTTTGTCACTTTTTACTTTGAGTCAAGTACAATTTTCACCTCCCCCAGTGGGTGGCTTAGTCGCGAATCCGTTCCGCCTAAGTTATTAAAAATCCTACCGAGTGGTAAGCCAGACTTCCACTCGGAGGCTTAGCTGCAGCTCAGTGCTCGCCTAAGTGTTTTACAAATCCTACCGAGTGGTAAGCCAGACTTCCACTCGGGGGCTTAGCTGCAGCCCAGTGCTCGCCTAAGTGTTTTACAAATCCTACCGAGTGGTAAGCCAGACTTCCACTCGGGGGCTTAGCTGCAGCCCAGTGCTCGCCTAAGTTATTAAAAATCCCACCGAGTGGTAAGCCGACTTCCACTCGGGGGCTTAGCTGCAGCCCAGTGCTCGCCTAAGTGTTTTAAAAATCCTACCGAGTGGTAAGCCAGACTTCCACTCGGGGGCTTAGCTGCAGCCCAGTGCTCGCCTAAGTGTTTTACAAATCCTACCGAGTGGTAAGCCAGACTTCCACTCGGGGGCTTAGCTGCAGCCCAGTGCTCGCCTAAGTTATTAAAAATCCTACCGAGTGGTAAGCCAGACTTTCACTCGGAGGCTTAGCTGCAGTCCAAGGACTCGCCTAAGTATGAAGTTTATTCGCAAGGAAAGCGAGGTGCAGGCCGACTGCGACCCTCTTCTCCGAGCTTCGACACAAATACAACGTGTCGACTGCGACCCTCTTCTCCGAGCTTCGACACAAATACAACGTGTCGACTGCGAAATCCTACCGAGCGGAGAGCAAACCTCCCACTCGGGGGCTTAGCTGCAGCCCAGTGCTCGCCTAAGATAAAAGAAATCCTACCGAGTGGAGAGCAAACCTCCCACTCGGGGGCTTAGCTGCAGCCCAGTGCTCGCCTAAGATAAAAGAAATCCTACCGAGTGGAGAGCAAACCTCCCACTCGGGGGCTTAACTGCAGCCCAGTGCTCGCCTAAGATAAAAGAAATCCTACCGGGTGGAGAGCAAACCTCCCACTCGGAGGCTTAGCTGCAGCCCAGTGCTCGCCTAAGATAAAAGAAATCCTACCGAATGGAGAGCAAACCTCCCACTCGGAGGCTTAGCTGCAGCCCAGTGCTCGCCTAAGATAAAAGAAATCCTACCGAGTGGAGAGCAAACCTTCCACTCGGGGCTTAGCTGCAGCCAGTGCTCGCCTAAGATAAAGAAATCCTACCGAGTGGAGAGCAAAACTCCCACTGGGGCTTAGCTGCAGCCCAGCCGCCTAAGTTATTTAAATCCTACCGAGTGATAAGCCATGCTTTCACTCGGAGGCTTAGCTGCAGCCCGTGCTCGCCTAAGGAATAAGTCGATTGCAGTCAAGATCCCATTGTTGACCTGCAAAGAGCAATTCAAGCCAAGAGCAATCATACCCAAACGTTCAATCCAAATTTAGGTCGATACCTAAAATAACCGAGAGTGCTCAGCACCAAGCCTGTTAAGGTTTTATCGGTTACAACTCCACTCGGCATACCGAGGCAAATTTAAGGTCAAAGAAAGTTTTTTACCCCTCCTGTGGAGGGCTGGATGGAGCAACGAACTCGTCAAGATCAATCCCGTCCGCAATTCAGCGTGGCAGCAGCGATGAAAGTCTCCATGAAGGTTCTCAAGTCGTGCTTCTTGGTATTGGCCACTCGAGAGCCGCCAACTTATCTTCTCGAGCTTCCTTGCAATGGACTCGCGCCAGACATAGGGCAACGTCCGCACCGCACCGGGCCGAAGATTTCTTCCACTCTTGCACTCGGTCAGGGACGGCGTTCAGTCGACCCATCAATGACTCAAGGTCATTTTGGAGTGTCTCGATGGCCGGGCGCCGAGTCGATGCGGACGAGCCACCTTCAGCCTTGCGAGGTAATCCACAACAGCAAAGAACGCTGACTCGATCGGAAGACACTCATGGCAGTTTCATCGTTCACCGGGGAATTGATTGGATCAAGGTTCGTCTCACTGGCTGGTCTCTTCCTCAAAGTTGCGGCAGAACTCTGCAAAAACAAAACTACGAGTCAGGGAAAACAGTCAAGTGAAAACATAACAGTTGAGGAGATTGGTCGAGTGGAAAAGGTTACCTTCGAGCTGGAGAAACAGTTTCTTAGCAAGGCCGCCCAAGAAGCTTTCCATCTCGTTCTTCTTCCCAGCCAGTTGAAGAATCTTCTCGGTCAGATTTTTCTTGTCAGCTTTCATCCGTTCAGCATCCTTGCCGGCAGCGGCCAGAGCAACCTTCAGATCGGCGTTCTCTTGTTCAAGCTTGGCAACGGAGGCCAGTTTTTCATCAGCAAGTTTGATCTTCTCGGACAACTCGAGCTCCTTCTTCCTTTGAGCCTCCTTCACCTTGCCTGTAAATCACAGCAAAGTCAAGCTTGAAACAAGTGGGAGGAAGACAGAGTCATCGAAATCTCACCAAACATACCTTTGGTCTCCTCCTTCGCCTTCATCAGTTCTCTTGCACCAGCTTCAAGTCCAACTCCAGCTGAATATGTTTCGCTCCAATTCGTGTAGCGTGCCGCAAGATCACAAGATTTCTGCGAAGAGTCGATTGCGAAAATATCGAGATAATCCACTTCCGAGTGAATCAAGAAAATGATGCGTTTTAAGACTACATCGAATGCAAGCATTCAACCGTAGTCTCGGGGATTACACCCTGGGTGCACTCAGCGTGCCCCCACCGGTCTTATTCAAGACATAGTCGACCCAATCGACCAAGAAAGAGCGAGTCGACCCGTCGACCAGTTCCGCTCTTAGTAAGCCTAAATGCGAGTCGACGATCGACCAACAAAAAAAAAAAAAAAGTGTCGATCAGTCGACCAGAAATCCTTCAGACTGTAATCAACTGCCAGCAGTCGATCACAGCCTCGGGGACTACACCCAGCGGGTGCACTCAGCGTGCCCCCACTGGTCTCAGAAACACATTCGTTTCATTCGAGTGATGATCAATATTTACTTATGAAGCCTAAGACCGACTGCCAGCAGTCGACCTTAGCCTTGGGGACTACACCCAGCGGGTGCACTCAGCGTGCCCCCGCTCACACGGAGTTTTTTATCGACACACCCAGTGGGTGATTGCTATTGCTATAAATTTCAGAAAGAAAAGTCTCGATAGCATATCCTAACAGAACAGGTGGTGGTCGACTGACCTGAACATTGCTCTGAAGAGCAGAGCTGGCATCGTAAGCTGCTTGGCTCGCATCCCGAGCGATCTTCACTTGCTCCATCATGATCCCTGCTTGACGGATCGCCTCCTTAGCAGCATCGCCTTGGTCCTCCGGGACGTGGTGCGTGGTGAAGATCGAAGGTTGTCCAGCACTCGACGAAGTGGGTCGAGCACTGGTCAGCGGCACCGCGAAGGTCACGGTATGTCGAGTGCCGCCTCCCTTCCGTCATGATGGTCTCGGTGCCGCTGTTCTTGGGTTTCTCTGCCAGCGGTTGCCTTCCTGCTCCTCCTAGCCTTCAGTGGCTCCTCATCCTCATCATCGTCATCAGGGAGAGTGATGATGTTATCGGCTGGAGCTTCAAGAAAAAGTTGAGATTAGGAATCTTGAGTCAGCCGACTGAGAACAGGAATTAAGGATATAATACCAAGATTTGAGGTGGCAGCGTCCTCCATCTCATGGTCATCAACTTTAACTGAGGTTTCAGAAGTCGCAGCGCTGAAACTCCAAAGAGTCAGTCGACCAATTCATATATCAATCAGAGGCAAAATTTGTTTGAAGCAAGAAGACTTAAGCAATGTGTTTACCCTGAGATGGTAGGGATGGACACCTTCATTTTTGGCAAAGGCTTGGTCGTCCTCGGCGGAACTACCTTCGGTTGCTTCGGCGCCTTCTCAGTCGGCACCGGAGAAGCGGTCCGAGGCGTTTGGTCGATCGCGAGGCGATCGCGACCTCCTTACGCGCTCAGCCGAAAGGTCATGCACAAGCTTTGACCGCCTTTCCAAGCGCTGTGGTGCGATTTCTTCCTCGTCGTCCTCGTCGTCCTCGTCATCGTCATCGTCGTTGTCGCTGCCTCTCTGCGCCATCTGAATTCCACTCTTCTTGGCTCTCACCTCCACCGCTTCCCTTCCTCGCCGGAACTGGGCGCGTTGGGCATTGAGTACAGCTCTGTGAGGGCCGGAGATATCAAAGCGAGTTCATCGACCAAATTACGAAGCACACTCGACGCATATACAACAGAAAATGTAACAAGTGTACCTTATCCGAACGCTGTCACGATCAAGCGGAGAAATCCTCCGGGATCCGCGAGGATTGTCCTTGTTTCCAGTGATTGAAGCCATCCATCTTTCCACAACAGCATCGTCGACTGCCTCCGGGTGGACGCGAGTCTCGTCTTCAGTGCCGCAATACAACCACATACAGTGGCTCCGGAACTGAAGGGGCTGGATTCGCCTCCGAAGAAAAACCTCCAGAAGGTCCATGCCACCACACCGTCCCTAACCAGCTGCACCACTCGGTCCATCAGCATCTTCACTTCAGCCCTCTCTTCAGAACAACTTTCGTGGAGGAGGGTTTATTCACTCGACTCATGGTAAACTCGGGAGGCCGGCCGATCGTCCAGCGTCGCCTCGCTCCGCAATAGAACCAGGTCGATCGCCAACCTCTCGACCGACTCGGGAAAATGCATAGCTGGAAAAGTGCTTTTGCTCCTCAACTGACTCCTAAACCACAAGACATCTGGACTACAGGTCTTCTCGTCACCAGACTTGCTTTCTTCACACCGAGAGCGACATGTGAAGATGTACTTGAACAAGCCCCAAGGCGGTCGACATCCTGTGAAGTTTTCACACATAGATACAAACGCAGCAAGGTATGCAATGGAGTTTGGTGTGAAATGGTGAAGCTGAGCCCCAAAGAAATTCAGAAAACCTCGGAAGAATACACTCGGTGGCAACGAAACCTCGGTCGACATGGGTGGCCAAAAGCACACACTCACCCTCTTCGGTTGAGGCTGCCACTCGCCAGAAGTCTTGGCGGCGCCAGGAGGAATCAAACCATCGTTGGCCATATCAAGGAGATCCTTCTCCTCGATCGCCGACCGATCCATCCCCTCGACCCAGCCTTTCGGCAGCTTTGATCTCGACGAGGAACCGCCGCGACGGTGGATCTTCCTTCGCCTTCTCAGCCACCGGCGCTTTTCTCCGCCGCCGACGCTTTCTTCGCGACGCTCCAGCATCGCCGTCTTCTCTTTGCCCATACGCCGGGCGGATGCGCAAGGAGAGATATGGCAAAAGAGCAGCAGTGGAGGTGGAGAGCGGAGACGGAGAGAATGGGGAGAAAGAACAGATATCGTGCACGAGCCTCCGGAGTTACATTTATAGCATCTCTTCCGAGTGGATGACATGTGGACCCAAGCGATCTAATCATATCCCGAAGCGCCGCACGGCGCGACACGTGGCGGAGAAAGCGGCGCGAAAATCGAGGCGCTCGTTACGCCCCATCCAAGCGCCGCAGCTGTTCCGTGCTGCGCGCCCCAAATTTCAGTTCGCGAGATCCGCAGCGACGGATCGGTCCGCTCAGCGAGATTCTCTCGCGATTTGTTACTCCGGTATAGCGAAATAGTCACTCGACTAAAGAACAAGAATGGATCAAGTCGATCAAGGAAGGTTTCTTGTTATCAACAAAGAAGATCTTGATCCGAGACGACACGCTGCGTAATGCAAAAGCAGTCGTAAACAACTTCAACTCCTCCTTCACTCAAGCCTCAATCCATTCGGGGCTAATGATGGATTCATGTACCTAGGGTAGGGTCATAGGCCTGACCTAAACGCCCTACCCAAGGGTACTCGAGAAGAGATCATCTTCCAATGACCAAAGAGGAATCCACTCGACCAGGTGGAAGGACTCGACCATGGAAGACTCACTCGACCATGAGGACTCACTCGACCACCGAAGGTCAAGACACTCCATCTGCAAGAACGGTGTGCTATTGAATAGACTTAATGATAGTTAAGGCATTTTATGAGGGCGTTACAGAACCCCCTAGCTTAATGTACTTTAATCCTCCATTATGTGGGCTGGCTGGGGTCCTGGCGACTTATATAAGCCACCCCCTCCACGGGTAGAAGGGTTCAGACTCTTGTAATACTCATACTCATAATCCACTCGACCGCCTCAGGCTCCGAGACGTAGGGCTGTTACTTCTTCCGGGAAGGGCCTGAACTCGTACATCCTTTGTCTCCACAACTGCTCCATAGCTAGGACATCGCCTCTCCTTAACCTACCCCTACTTCTACTGTCAGACTTAGAACCACGACAGAGGGCGTTTGGTCGACTGCGAAGCAGTCGCCACTCCCTTACCGCGTTCAGCCGAAGGGTCGTGCGCAAGTTTTGACCGCCTTTCCGAGCGCGGTGGTGCTTCCTCCTCCTCTTCATCCTCGCTCGTCGTCATCCTCGTCATCATCATCGCCGTCATCGCCGCCTTCGCAGCGCTCGAGTCCCACTCTTCCGGCTCTCGCCGCCACTGCCTTCCCCCTCCTCGGTCGGAGTCTGAGCGCCATTGGGCATCGAGTACAGTTCAGTATGAGCCTGGGAATATCGAAGCAAAGTTCAGTCGACCAAGCTGCAGAAACACACTCGACAGATATACAACGGAAAACAGAGCAAATGTACCTTATCTGGAACGCTGTCACGATCAAGTGGGGAAATCCTCCGGGATCCGCGAGGGTTGTCCTTGTTCCCAGTGATCGCAGCCATCCATCTTTCCACTACGGCATCGTCGACTGCCTCCGGGTGGACGCGAGTCTCGTCTTCGGTGCCGCGATATAGCCACATGCAATGACTCCGGAACTGGAGGGGCTGGATTCGCCTCCGAAGAAAAACCTCCAGGAGGTTCATGCCAGTTACACCGTCCCTAACCAGCTGCACCACGCGGTCCATCAACATCTTCACTTCAGTCCTCTCTTCTGGAACTACCTTCAGGGAGGAGGGTCTGTTCACTCGACTCATGGTGAATGCAGGAAGGCCAGTCGACTGCCCCGGCGTCGTCTCATTCTGGCAATAGAACCAGGTCGACTGCCAGCCCCTCGACCGACTCGGAAAAGACATAGCTGGAAGGTGCTTTTATTCCTCAACTGGACCCCTAAGCCACCACACATCTGAACTACTTGGGTCTTCTCGTCACCAGGGCTTGCCTTCTTCACAGTCTGAGAGCGACATGTGAAGATGTACTTGAACAAACCCCAGTGCGGTCGACAGCCCAGGAAGTTTTCGCACATAGACACAAATGCGGCAAGGTATGCGATGGAGTTTGGAGTAAAATGGTGGAGCTGGGCTCCGAAGAAATTCAGAAAACCTCGAAAGAAGACAATCGGCGGCAGCGAAAAACCTCGGTCGACATGGGTGGCCAAAAGCACGCACTCACCCTCCTCTGGTTGAGGCTGCCACTCTCGGCCAGGAAGCCTCGCGGCGCCGTGGGGAATCAACCCGTCGTTGGCCATATCGAGGAGATCCTTCTCCTTGATAGTCGACTGGATCCAGTCTCCCTGGACCCAGCCCTTCGGCAGGTTGGATCTCGACGAGGAACCACCACGACCGGTAGATCTCCCCTTTGCCTTCTCGGCCGCCGACGCCTTCTTCGCGCGCTCCAACATCGTCGTCTTCTCTTTGCCCATGGCCGCCGGCGGAATGCGCAGGAGAGGAGGTAGCAAGAGAGCGGCAGCGGTGGCGGAGGGCGGAGACGGGGAGAGCTAAGGAGGAAGAACGAGGTACTGTGCATAAGCCTCCGAGAATTGCATTTATAGCATCCCTTCCGAGTGGATGACAGGTGGACCCTAGCAATCCAATCATATCCCGAGCAGCTGCGCTGCGCGATACGTGGCGGAAAAGGCGGCGCGAAAATCGAGGCGTTCCTGTTATGTCCCATCCGAAGCGCGCGGTCCGTTTCGCCAAGGCTTCCCCAAATCTCGATCCCGTGAGATCCGCGAGCGATAAATCGGTCTGTCTGGCGCGAGATTTCCGCGATCCGCCGCCGAATAGCTAAGTGAAAAGGTCACTCGACCAAAGAACGAGAATGGATCAAGTCGATCAAGAAAAGTTGCTTGTTATCAACAAAGAAGATCTTGATCCAAGACAACACGTAGCTGCACGCGAAAGACAATCGGAAACAACGTCAACTCCTCCTTCACTCAAGCCTCAATCCATTCGGGGCTAATGATGGATTCATGTACCGGGTAGGGTCATAGGCCTGACCTAAACGCCCTACCCAAGGGCACCCTCGAAGAGATCATCTTCCGCCGACCAAAGAGTAACCCACTCGACCGACCGAAGGACTCGACCATGGAAGACTCACTCGACCATGAAGACTCACTCGACCACCGAAGGTCAAGGCACTCCGCAGCACAACGGCTTACTATTGAATAGACTTAATGATAGTTAAGACATTTTTATGAGGCGTTACGAAGAACGCCTGCACTTAATGTACTTTAACCTCTCCAGTACGTGGGCTGGCTGGGGTCCTGGCGCACTCTATATAAGCCACCCTCCTCCACAGGTAGAGGGGTTCACACTCTTGTAATACTCAAACTCATAATCCACTCGACCGCCTCAGGGCTCCGAGACGTAGGGTTGTTACTTCCTCCGAGAAGGGCCTGAACTCGTACATCTTTTGTCTTCACAACTGCTCCATAGCTAGGACATCGCCTCTCCCTTACCTACCCCTATTTCTACTGTCAGACTTAGAACCACGACAGAGGCCACCTTCCCTCCCGTGTTGCATTGGGTGAGGCGGGTCATCCGTGGCACAGGGGCCCTGCTCCCCAATCTTAGTTGCGGCGGCGCGCGCGACCGTTTTTGGCAACGGCGCAGTGGCGGCGTGGTGATGGGAGGAGGCGGCGGAGCAGCGGGCTTCGTGGAAGATCTGGTGGTGGCGGCAGCTCGGTGGGCTTGCATGGTCATGGCGGCAGAGGTCGCAGTGGCCGACGGCAGAACATGGCCGGCGGCAGCGGCGATGTTCTGTCTAGATCCCATGGCGGTGGCCCTGGATGGTGGCGGCCGGTGAAGTTGGGCTTCCCGCGGCAGCATGGCATGGTGCAGTCCCTGTCCAAGGCGGATCTGTGACGGTGATCTGATCTACGGACTGGTTCGGATCAGAGACGGTGACGAGCACGCGGGATCCATCTCGGCGGCTCTCATGGCTTTGCGAGTCGGGGTGGGAGCCCTCCTCCTAGGCTCTAGTGGTGACACACTCAGGCAGTGGCTTGTGCGATAGGGCTCTTACGGTGGAATTGTTGTTGCGGTTGGTCGCCGGATCTAGGCGGCTAGATCTGGGGCTTTGAAGGCGGTCGAGACGGTGCACAGGTTGTCGGGTGGATTACTTAGGACAGATCCGAGTGAAAACATGGTCTTCGGTCGACCGGAGCCGGTGATGACGATGCCCTTATCATCGTTTCCTTCATGAAGGCACCATCGAGGTGAAGGTCCCAGCTCCACTTAATACCTCCGGGGGAAACCCTAGATCAGCTGATCGGATGTTGGCGACAATCATGTGTCGTTACAACTTGCGGGTGGAATTCTTGGAGGTACACTCGGTCTCGCGGGACCAACGGACGGCTTCATTGGTGGAGCGGTGCTTCATCCTACACATTGATGGCAACGGATCTCGACGGAGTGGCACAGTGTAGATTCAGCGTTCGATGTGCGAGGATGGACTTGCGCAGCAGGACGACGCTGTCTGGCGTCGTGGTGGCGTCGATGGCAGAGAGACCTGGCATGGTAGATGCAACATTACAACTCTGAAGATGGATTGGTGGCAGATGTCTGCGATGGCCTCATACCCGGCAGGCGTCCTGGTTGAGGAGTGTGTCGGACTGATAGGTACGCCATGCCCGACAGGCGTCCTGGTTGGGACCTCAGGTATTAGATGTTTAGGTTTGGCTGCGAGGTCTGTTTGGTATTAGGCCCAGACTATCAGCATCCCTTCATCAACCGGATAGGAGTAGCGATAGATGTTGCCTAGACGGTGGCTTTAGTCTTATTGTTGTATGACTTTGTAAGGTCTTGTATGAATAATTAATAAAGTGACCGCGTGCATCGTCCAGATGCAGAGGCCGGGGGTCCTCCTCGATTTCTAAAAGAACACATACTGGATAAAATAAATGAGAGACTTTGATGTGTGTGCATGCACACAACTATATAACATGCTCCAAAAGTGTAAGCAACAGCGAAAGAATCGTCTGTTATTGCCTTCTTGGGCTGTGACGGTGATTTACCGGGACGTCGATTTCTTTCTCCGATGTCCATGGCCCGGGGCTTCATCGTGCCCATACATTCCGTGTTGACGTCATATGTGTGGATTATTTCACTATTCCAGAGTAGCCAATGGACGATGCAGTCATGGAGGACATAGGCTTCACGTGGGTCACAAAATTCCCCGAACGGGATTTAGAAGTCATAGGTCTCCACTTGGTGCCGCTGTCTTCCGATGATTTGGTGATGTGCACCATGATACTGCGTCCACCGTTTTCATAGGGGCCCAAATCAGCGGCCAACAACATGAATCGGAAGCCAATGCTGTCCTTAGCGGTGAGGAGAACAAAAATTAAAAACAATAAGCAAGACGTGATGGGCAGCCAACCAGCAATGCCACGTGGCGCAAGCTGGTTGGCCGCGGTAAGAAATTTTTTGGATTTTTTTAGATTAAGGTATGGATTATTTTTTAAATGTATTTTTTAGATGAAGATGAGGACCTCTGCTATTTTTTAAATGTAGGGTCTTGCAAAGTGGCACTTGCTGGTGTGGCAATTTTTTTCTTTTTACTTCTTTGTTAGACGAAGGTGAGGATTTTTTTCATATATTGTTTTAGACGGAGGCGAGGAATCTACGTATTTTTTAAATGAAGAAGTCTCGTGCTAGTGTAATAGCATTTTGAGAAGAAGTCAGGTGCATGCGAGAGATAGGTGCAGTCATCAATTTTGGGATTGTACATGCACAATTCCGAGTTGCACTTAGACAACTTGCTTCTATTCGTGTTATGGCGATTGTACATATGTGTGTGTGTGTGTGTGTGTTCTAAAATACAGCCCAATAAACCTAAAAACAGCCTAACATGCTAAAAAGGTATGTAGCCTACCATTGCTAAATGTGCCACGTGCCGGCCAGTTTATTAGCTGGGTCATGCCTGGGCTGGAGGACATAGCACGTGGGCTAGCACGGCACGACCCGGCTAATAATCATGCCACAGCGAGCCGTGCCATGCCAGGCCCGATTAAGGTGGGTGGGGGCACAATTTTTTTTTTAAACCATGGAAATTTTACGAATTTGACATTGGTATTTTTTTCTTAAATACACCATGTTAATTTTGATAATTACTCTATGGTAATTTTATTGTGGGAAGGATGGAAAATTCAGTCATTTTTGTTTAATATACAGCATGGAAATTTTGCAATTGCATCGTAGTCACATGGCAAGTTTTAATATTTTCTATCATGTCCAACTTTATTCTAGGAAAGGATGGCAAATTTAGTCATTTCTGTACTCTAGAGCATGGCAATTTTGTAGTTGCATCGCAGTCACATGGCAAAATGTAGATACTTTTTCAGCTTTTTTCCGTTTCCTTGTATTCCCTTATTCTCGTTACAACCAAAAAAGAGTAGCCCGTCGTGATCTGGTCTCATCGCGCCATCCACAACTCCTTCACACGAACGTGCCACACTTACTGGGAGTAAACAAAGGGAAGAGGAGATCGTGCATGCTGCATGGGATTTCACTTCACATCAGTGCATGCATACACACAGAATTAAAAAACAGAAAATGCGCGTTCATGCAGACGGCTCTGCGACGTCAAAGGTGAATCCGGAGCCTTGCAGCGCGTCCTCGACGATTTTGTCGAGCCTCTCCGCCATGGCCGGTGTGATGTGGTTGCTCCAGTCCCCGGCCACACCCTTCCTGAAGAAGGACTCGTGCGCCAACGGACCATGGCTACCACTCTTGTTCACGTCCATGTTCTTGAGGCTCTCCAGGCTGCACAGCTCCACGATGTCCTGCACCACCCCGGTCGCCTCCTCCTCGCCGGAGAAGGCGCACCCCATGAACTCCGCCAGCTTCTTCACATTGCTCTCGGGGTTCCGAAGCATCTCCTCGTACCGGAGGAAGAGCACCTTCTCAGGCTGCCTCCTGCTCGCCTCCCAGTAGCCCAGCACGTGGCGCCACTGCGGGCCACTGACACAGATGCCGTCACAGAATAGCTCGAAGGCCTCCTCGAAAGTGTACGGCGGCGGCTCCTCGCCGGTTCGTGCCCTCGCAGCGGCCGCCGCCACTGTCTTCTTGGTGAAGAACCACGAGGAGACGAATGCGTCCTTGGGGTCCCGGCAGATGTAGACGATCCTGCAACCGGACTCCTCTGCCGTGATGCGCCGTGGCAGGAGGGAGTATGGCAGGTGTGTCGAGAGCACGCGTGGCGAAGGGAGCGCAGCCACCACGTGGCCCATGGATTGCGCGTACTGCAGCTCCAAGTACTGGACGATGTCGTGGGGGTTGCGGCGGCGTAGCGGGTGGTCGAGGCCACGCAACGGGTGCTCGGCCCGGTTGCGCGTGGCAAAGGCGAGGGCCTTGAGCCAGGTGGTGCCGCACTTGGGGAAGCTCGCGAGAAGGACGTCCGACGGCCTTGACTCGAAGACGGAGTGGACGGCCGGAACGCCCTGGAGGAACTTCTCCAGCAGCCAGAACCCACCGTACTGCCTCAGACGGAACGGCGGGAACCGCGTCTCCAGTGGAAGCGAGGTGATGTCAAGCTCGCCAATAGCGGTGGCACAGGCATCCGTGGACAATGGCATCATGCTCATGCTCATGCTGCCCACTTTTATTTTGCTCTACTACTGTAGCTGTTCTGTAGTATGCTTGGTTGTAGCCGACACGTCCTTTTATATACGTACTACGTTCTCCCTCCATTTCTTTTTAGTCCGCGTATAAGGTTTGGTCAAAGTCAATTGCGTGTCATTAATTACTAGTTGAAACATAAATTCTGCAAGATGACCTTAATTATATTTCGGATCAAATAAATTAATTAATGCAAGTGAGAGCCCCAGCTGTTAAACAAGAAATTATGGCTCGGATGATTAGATTATTTGTGGTGGAATAGCATGCTCATCATTTCCTTTTCTGGATTTGTTTCAGGCTCTCCGGTGATGCTTGTTCGGTATGAGATCTCGAATAGAGGTACGAGTGTATGTACATGTATGTAAACATCTACATTTGTATTGTGTCAACAAATGTCCCAGCTGGCGAAGGAGACATCCCAGCTACGTCCGTGGAGCTAGCGAAGCTAGGAGCCGTCCCAGCTGCGTCGGTAGAGCTGGCGAGGCAGACGTCCCAGCTGCCCCGTGATGCGTTGGCGGAGAGGCCAAGATATATCTCTGCCACTAACATGCACGTGTATAACCAGAAACTAGAGCCACCAATAAGCCAGAAACTACTACACACTTATCTATTAAGATATTAGGCTCTCTTAATTTGAAGCCGTCTGGAGCATTGAGGCCAGTGGGATCATCATGAGCCTCGCCAGTTAGAGGGTGTGTCTGATTGAGAGTAACGCACATCTATCTACCGTAATACGTGAACTGTTATTCCTTGTTTGAAAAGGTTATGGATAGTATTGTCTGGTATTCAGTTTTTTATTCTTTTTGTGTTTTCTCTATCAGTTTTAATATTGTTCCTTACTAATTTCCCCCTTTTTCTTTTTTACTTTCTTGTTATTTTTATGTTTTTTCTTCTTCCTTTTCATATTTTAGTTCATGCATTTTTTTCATAAATCATGATCATTTTGCAAATGCATTAATATTTTTCAAATTCATGAATGTTTTAAAATACTCATAGACATTTTTTACTTTGTGAAAATTTTAAATTTGTGAATCTTTTTTCAAATTTGTGAACTTTGTTTGAAATCCATGAAACTATATAAAATTCATGACATTTTTTGAAAATTAAGATTTTATTTAATTTGCCACATTTTTTAAAATCCAAGTTCACCTTTTGATTTAACAAATATTTCAAATAAAAAGATAGCCCGCTTTTTTTTCCTGAGCTACTAGTGGAGCTAGCGGGAAAAGAAAGCTAACCAAGCTAGCTAAGCGAGAGCTACATTTGTTGGTCCGTGTGAGCGTTATAGCATAAAATCTACGGTTTCCACATGGAATAGAGCATTTAGAATACTACTAATATAAGAGCATTTAGAATAGTGTTATAGCACAAAAGGTAACCACTAATATAAAAGCATTTACAATACTCAAGTACTCCCTCCGTTCGGAAATACTTGTCATCAAAATGAATAAAAGGGGATGTATCTAGACATATTTTAGTCTAGAAAACATATATTTTTATCTTTTTGATGACAAGTATTCTCGGACGGAGTAGCGATCTAAACGCTCTTATATTAGTTTACAGAGGAAGTAGCCTCGTTTCCACTGTGCCAGCCCAAGTTAGGTGCGCCTATGCGAAAGTTGGACTGTTTGTAGTGTATAGGTAAATTCGTAGGGTGTTACTAATACTGTTGAAAATATGTCCTAGATGAAATAATATTGTATTATTTATTTCTAGTTTTATAATTAAGAGTTTATATTATGTGCTATAACAGTTATGATTCTGAAATATGTGATTCAGCGGAAAAACTCATTAGCATGCGTTCGGCTTATCGCTGCTTTGCAGTGAAGCGTTCTCTTTGATGAGATTCGTGAAGCCAAGGAGGAGCTTGAGAGTATGCAAGCTTATCTTAAAGGGGCAGAGCAGTTCAAGGACACCGGTGAGACAACTGGCCTCTTTGTTAAAGGGGCATTCTCTGTAGAGCGCACACGTCACATATCAATCCAGAGTGGAAATCTTCACCAGCTGAATGAATCTGATGCTACACATGTCCGTGCAATCCATGTTTTTGACATGTATATCAATATTGATTTGCTGAGGCCTATCCTAGAATCTTCAAACCTGCTATCAACATTGGATCTGCAAGGTACTAGTATCAAGATGCTTCCAACTGAGGTATTCAGCTTGTTCAATCTGCGGTATTTGGGCCTTAGAGATAATGATATTGGAAGTCTACCTGAAGAAATAGGAAGGTTACAAAATTTATAAGTCTTGGATGCTTTCAATGGTGCACTGTCGTATTTACCAAACAACATTGTAAAACTTCAGAGGTTGAGATACTTGTTTGCATGTTCTGTTAGCAAAGGTGGAGAATTTAAACCATTTAGTGGTGTGAAGGTGCCTAGTGGTATAAGGAACTTGACTTCATTGCATGCTCTGCAATGTGTCGAAGCAGGATTCATCTGGTGAGTAGACTTATGGAGGTTCAGCTTACTCATCAGCCCGATCAGTTGTGTTGGAAGCTTACTAAATCTGGTGAATTCACAGTCAAGTCGATGTACATTGATGTCATCAATTCTAGTGTAATTCCTAGTTCCAAACACGTCTGGAAAGTTAAGGTTCCCCTGAAAATCAAAGTGTTTATGTGGTTTGTGCATAAACAAGTCATTGTAACGAAAGATAACTTGATTAAGCGCAACTGGACAGGATCTACTAGGTGTAGTTTCTGTGATAGGGCTGAAACTATCAAGCATCTTTTCTTTGAGTGCCCGATGGTGAGGGTGTTGTGGCGCTCGGTGCAGATTGCCGAAACAGCTAGACAAATTCGTGCGGGAGCATGTGCGTTGTTATGGGCAATTTGGAACTGCAGAAATGACTTGGCTTTTAACAGAACAACAACTATTCATTTTTTGCAGGTTCTATTCCGGGCTACTGCGCTAATCCGTACTTGGTCATTACTCACTCCGACGGAGACCAGGGCGCGTTTGGTTACTGGATCTGTCCGGTGGGAGATGGTAGCGCGGGATATCTTCAACCGGTTTGGATGGCCATCATGTAATAGGATAGGCGCTTAGTTTACCTATCTCTCTTTATTATGCAGCCGGTTGTGGCTTTTGGGCCTTGTTTTATTTTGCTTGCTCTGTGTGAGCCAGTATCCTTTGTTGCAGCACTTTATAAGACATTGTTGAACTACCTTTTTATTTATAAATGTGGCCGTATGCATCTTTCTGATGCAGAGGCCGGGGAACCCCCCCTTTTTGAAAAAAAATGTGTCGAAGCAAGCTCAGAGGTTCTGCAGGGTGTAGCAGCTTTAACACAGCTAAGAACATTTGCTGTCTGCAATGTGGAAACTAGACACACTGCTGACTTGAGAAATTCTATCAAAAAAATGAGACATCTTCTGCATCTACAAATCACAGCTATGGGTGAGAAGGAGGTGTTGCAGCTGGAGGGATTTTGTTTACCTCCAAGGGTTTACAAAGTTGGTTTAGAAGGGCAGCTTGAAAAGACATCGATACCTCAAATTATCTCATCTTGGTCCCGCCTTAATAGCACCACTTGGCTGAAACTGGCGTTCTCCAAACTTGACGAGGAATCGTTTACCAGTCTGTTGATGCTACGTGGTTTATGTCACCTTGCGCTTGTCAAGGCTTTTGAAAGGAAGAAGCTGCACTTCACTGCAGGGTCTTTTCCAAAACTTCGGTTTCTATCTATATGGGATGCACCGCAGCTGAACCAAGTTGAAATAGAAGAGGGTGCAATGGCAAGCCTTGCTGAATTCTTATTGCAGGTCTGTCCTGAACTGAAGTTTCTTCCTCATGGTGTTGAGTATCTTACAGCCCTTGAAGAATTACATCTATATGACACATCAGAAGAGCTCATAGACAAGCTTCGGCAAAAGAGAGAACCAAATGAATGCAACGATGATCTTAGGAAGGTTGGACACATCAGAAGAGTTACTGTTGAGCTTTTTTTTTGGAAATGGAGGTGTACCCCCGGCCTCTGCATCATGATGATGCATGCGGCCATCTTATTAACAAACCAAAATCGTCGAACAAGTCTTACAGCTCACAAAACGGAGCAGCTAAGAAAATCCAAAAAAGGAAAATTACATGCGAACCAAGTCAACCGGCAGAATGAAGATAAATAGGATAAGCTCTCTAGACTCCTATCCTGTTATGCGAGCGCCATCCGAACCGGTTGAAGATAACCCGAGCTACCATCTCCCATTGGTTGCACCCAGTAACCAAAGGCTCCCTGGAGTCCATAGGAGTGAGTAAGGACCACGTACGGATCCAAGCCGTAGCCCTGAAGATAACCTGCAAAAAAGTTAAAGTTTGTTGTCTGTTAAAAATCATATCATTCCTGCAGTTCCATATAGCCCATAATAGCGCACATATTCCAATCCGAATACGAGCCGCAGTAATTTTCTCCACCCCAGCTAACCACGTCCCAAACAAAGACGCAATATCGACTGGTGGATTAATATTAAAAGCTATATGAATCGTTCTCCATAGTAATTTGGCAAGTGGGCATTCAATAAATAAGTGTTGTATTGTTTCGTCATGATCACAAAAACAGCACCGCGAAGAGCCTACCCATCGCCTCTTAATTAGATTGTCCTTGGTGAGTATCACTTGCTTATGAACAAACCACATGAAAATTTTAATACGCAAAGGGATCTTAACTTTCCAAATGTGTACCGACCGAGATAGGGGGCCGGAGTTAATGAGATCCATAGAAAAAGATTTCACCGTAAATCTCCCATTCGAAGTTAATTTCCATAAAATTGAATCCAGTTGATCGGAGAGTTGAACTTCTATCAATCTCCGAACAAGGTGCATCCAGGCGGTCCATCTCTCACCAACTAACACTCGTCTGAATTGGATGTTCAATGGAATTGTTTGAAGTACAGTACCCACGTAATCCTCCTTACGTTGTACAATATTATAGAGTGTGGGATATTGGATGGCCAAGGCGTCTCTCCTAGCCATGTGTCTTCCCAAAATCTTGTTGACATGCCATTGCCAACTAAGAATTTTACTCTACAAAAGAATATGTCCTTCGTGCGCATAAGTCCCTTCCAGAACGGCGAATCAGTCGGTCTCATGGTAACCTGGGCAAGCGTTTTCGAATGCAGATACTTATTACGCAAGATTTGAGACCACATACCCTCCGGCTCAGTCTCCAGTCTGTAGAGCCATTTGCTCATAAGACATTTGTTCTTGATTTCTAAGTTTTCAATGTCGAGACCCCCTTGGTGTTTAGGTCGGCAAAAGATATCCCATCGTGCGAGACGATATTTCCGCTTGGCCTCATCGGACTGCCAAAAGAAACGAGATCGAAAGAAATCAAGACGCTTGCGAACTCCTTTCGGAACTTTGAAGAACGACAGAAGGAACATCGGCATACTAGTCAGTACTGAGTTAATCAGGACTAGCCGACCTCCATATGACATAAGCTTACCCTTCCAGCAGCTTAGTTTTTTTTCAATTCGTTCTTCAATACATTTCCAATCTTTATTGGAGAGTTTACGGTGATGGATCGGTATACCCAAGTAATTGAATGGTAAGGCACCTAACTCGCACCCAAACAGTTGTCTGTATTTGTGTTCCTCGTATTTAGCCTTCCCAAAGCAGAACACCTCGCTCTTATGAAAATTTATTTTGAGGCCAGACAATTGTTCGAAGAGACATAAGATAAGTTCCATATTACGAGCCTTAGCCATATCATGTTCCATGAAGAGGATAGTGTCATCAGCATATTGTAGAATGGAAACCCCTCCATCGACAAGATGAGGAATGAGACCCTCTACGTGGCCATGCTGCTTGGCCCTGCCAATAATGACGGCCAGCATATCTGCCACAATATTGAACAGAAGAGGAGACATGGAATCACCTTGTCGTAACCCCTTATGTGTCTGGAAATAGTGACCGATGTCATCGTTCACCTTGATTCCGACACTACCTTTCTGGACTTGGGTATCTACTTGCTTCCTCCAAGTTTCAGTAAAACCCTTCATGCGCATTGCCTGTTGAAGAAAAGGCCATTTTACTTTATCGTACGCCTTCTCAAAGTCCACTTTTAAAATAACCCCATCTAGTTTCTTCGAGTGGATCTCATGAAGCGTTTCATGTAGAACGACCACCCCTTCCAGTATGTGTCGTCCCGGCATGAACGTTGTCTGGCTCGGTTGGATTACCGAATGAGCAATTTGTGTCAATCTATTAGTTCTTACCTTTGTGAATATTTTGAAACTCACATTCAGTAGGCAAATGGGGCGGAATTGTTCGATCCGAACAGCCTCATCTCTCTTAGGTAACAACGTGATCGTCCCAAAGTTAAGATGAAACAACTCCAAATGACCGTCAAAGACATCATGAAACAAAGGCATAAGATCATCTTTAATAATCTGCCAACATTTCTTATAGAATTCAGCGGGAAACCCATCTGGCCCCGATGCTTTATTCGGTTTCATTTGGGAAATTGCCTGATAAACCTCTTTTTCAGTAAACGGTGCAGAGAGACCATCATTCTCTGCTGCTTGGAGTTGAGGAATATCATCAATCACAAATTCTTCCAGGGACACCTTCGAAGAATTAGGGGGACCAAATAGTTTTTTTATAAAAGTTAGAGATGTAAGCCTTTAGATTTTCGTGTCCCACTATTGTCCCCTCGTCCTGCTCAAGCTGTATAATTTTTTTCTTCCTATGCTTGCCATTTGCAACCATATGAAAAAATTGTGTATTGTCGTCCCCTTGGATGACCTTCATTGTTTTCGCACGCAATGCCCACTTCAGCTCCTCTTCTCTCAAGAGGGCCCGTAGACCTTGCTCAGCCTGGGACTTCGTTTGTTGCTCAAGCACAGATAGCAGAGTGACCTCTGCCTTTAAGTCTAAAGCCTCAATCAATTGAGTCAGACGCTCTTTTTCTTGTTTATAAATCCCACTCTCATTTCTGGCCCAACCGCGCAGAAATTGTCGGAGATGTCTAATTTTGTTTTGCCATCGCTCAACATGAGTCCTTCCACTAACCGTCTTAGCCCATTCTCGTGCAATCATCTCCAAAAAGCCTTCTCGCTCAAACCAACTGAGCTCGAAGGAAAAGAAATTTTTATTTGCCACATGTGTCGCTTCCCCCGAGTCAAGAAGAAGTGGTGTGTGATCCGAGATCGCTCTCTGCATCGCATGGACCGACACCAACGGATAATTTTGTTCCCATTCCACACTGGCAAGAACCCTATCCAACTTTTCATAAGTCGGAATGGGTAACGAATTGGCCCATGTAAACTGTCTACCGGTGAGCTCAATTTCTCTCAAATTGAGACTCTCGATAATCATGTTAAACATCATGGACCATCGTCCGTCAAAATTGTCATTGTTCTTTTCATCCCTGCTCCTAATTATATTAAAATCCCCCCCAACTAGTATAGGCAGGTCTTCATCTCCACAAATCCGCACCAAATCGGCCAAAAAATCAGGCTTGAGTTCAGGTTGTGCTGCCCCATAGACTGCTACTATGGACCATCGAAACCCGTCTAGTTTTGATCGCACCCTGAATTTGACCGAAAAATCTCCATGAACTGCACTAAGCACCTCTAAAGTCTCACATCGTACACTTAGTAAAATCCCACCGGATCGACCTCTAGGAGGTAAGATGTGCCAATCAAAATCTATACCACTGGAGAGAGTTTGAAGATATTGTGATGTGAAATTATCTCGTCCAGTCTCCAAAAGAGCAATAAAGTCTAATTGTTGTTCTATCGTTGTTTCTGCTAAGAATCGTTGTTTAGTCAAGTCTGCTAGACCTCTGCTATTCTAAAAAATTCCTTTCATAAGTCATCATGAATTTTTTTTTTATGTTTAACTCGCACTTCGCGTGCATCACGACGTAGGGTAAATTTTTCTCTTCCAGGGTCGTTTGGGCTTCTCCTCAACTCCCTGTGGGAGAGAAAGATCGATGACCACAGAATTGTCCCCCTCCATCAGGAGAGGCTCAATCGTGTCTGTAATCTCCAACTCTTCCTCCTCCTCCTCCTCCATGGTAGGCAAAAGATTATTACAAGCCTTTGCGAGATCAACTATTCCTAAATTTCTCATATCATTGTCACTCATTGGTTTAATAGATGCAAGATTTCGGATAATCTCGGAAGCCCTCTCCACTTCTAAGTCTAGAATATCATTAATGGATTTGACGACCTCGGTTTCATTTGACCCCAAAGAAATTCCTAGATCGTTAGCCTTATGTACTATTTCATTTTCTGAGAAGTGCAAAAGTGAACAACTTTTATCAAAAGGCGCACCTGTAGAATCCTCGACACCACGAAGCATGGCGGCCCTCTTGGCCCGCGCTAGCTGCAGGTCATCCGCATCCGACTGCCCCTGGATCCGATTGCTGATACGCCTACCAGCTGACACCGGATCCGCAATCCCACCAAAAGCGATAAGCTCCTCTGTGGTCCTCTCCTGAGAAGTAGAATCCCGACTCCCACACCCCTCCCCTATCGTCGGTGAAGAAGGGAAGGGCATGGAGGATAGGATCCCAGCCGAAGGGGGATAGGGGGAAGAAGACCGGTTAGCCACCTGCTCACTAGTCCCTCTCCCCCTCTCCCCACCGGAGCCACTCAGCTCTTGGACGCCTTGAACGACACCGTCCCGTGGGGGGGTTCGGGCGCGGGACTCTTTCCCGCACCTCACCCCCAACTCCTCGCTCTGCATGGCGAGACCCTGCAAGGGGGTTACAGCATGGGTGTCTTTCCCACACCTCACCCCCCCTCTCGTCAGGAATAGCCGTCGCCGAGATGGGAGGGGAGCCCCGGACCCCCTGCCCAGGCGACCCGCCCAAAGAAAACTGGCCCGCCGTCACGGTGGGAGGAGAGGCACAGACCACTTGTCCAGGTGCCCCTCCCGAAAAAGACCGGTCGGGCTCGCCACTCGCAGCTACCTCGTGAGTAACAACCAGCCTGGCCGGAGGGGAAGCCATCATGACATCGCCACAGAAAACGTGCCTCTCAAGTGCAGTCGTCGTCTCGCAGGACAGACTCAAGATCGGAGGCAACTCAAGCTCCGCCAGGTCGTCAGTCTCAACTCTGGAACTCCAAAGCCGACTAGGAGCTGAACTCAACCCAAACGAACCAAAACGAAGAGTGGTCATCGGAGTAGTAGACGGTGGCGCCTGTTGGGAAGAACTATCTGCCTTATCTGGTTGCGTATCGGGCCCCTTCTCCGACTCCCGTTGAGAATTGTCAGCACCCTTATCCTGATTCCCGGGCGCTCCGCCCCCCTCAGTTGTGTCCATATCCTGAGGCCCATCCCCATCTTGGGAGATTGGAGTATCCTCAATCTCAAGCTCTAAAATATACGTGACTCCAGCATATGTCCATCTAACCAAATCCAGAATGTGCTCAACACTTGCGACACTGACTAGTAACCGTGCAGCCCCTTGTGCACGAGTAAAGGGCATGTCCACTTTTTCGGTCTTGCCAATCATCCCACCCAAGCTCCAAGCAATCAGAAAATGCTTCATCAATTTTGGTGGAGCACCAAAGAAACGAACCCACGCCTTCTCTAAAGGTATACCCTCCGGTTCCTCCTGCTTCCATTCATCAAAAGCAATAATAGTGTTGGTGCTTGGGACTCTACACATGCCCCACTTTAGAAAATGCATCTGATCCTCTTTAGTGGGAAAATCCACCTTATAGGACTGTCCTCTAGCTGTTCCAGATGCCATGGATGGTTACCAGTACCAAGTCACGAAACTGTCTCACAATCTGAGCCTCGGATAACCGACCATTAGTCACCCGGACAATCATGGAAAGGAACTCTCATCCATCCGAGGTAGCGAGTCCACTTCCGGCGTCTCAAAAACATCAGCTCCTTGCAACACACACGAAAATGCTAATGCCGGGTTTAGGACCAGATAGAAGTGGGCAATCTCCAAGAAGGTGCTGAGATTTTAGGCAATAATCACAAAGCTCATTAGTGCACTCTGCCATAAAGTGACCCGGTTCGCCACATCTAAAGCAAGGAAACTTCTTTTTCTTAATTGCCCACTTGGAGAGTTTCTCTCCCTCCACTTTCTCCGGCCCTTTGTCAGTAGTACCCTCTTTGAGATTTAAAGCTCCAGATGTTGCCGGTACTGTCACCGCTGCCAGAGCCGTAACCACGTCAACCGCAGCCGCCGGCAATGTAGATGAATCCGTCTCTGTGTGCTCGAGCTCCTCCACCGTAACCATATCTGCAACGGGCGGTGGTGGCGGAGGAATATGGCACGGTGGAGGTGGGCGTCTACCTCTCCCACCACGCCGATATCCACCCCGGAAGCGATAGTTGGTGAAGGAAATATGCCCTAGAGGCAATAATAAAGTTATTATTTATTTCCTTATTTCATGATAAATGTTTATCATTCATGCTAGAATTGTATTAACCGGAAACATGATACATGTGTGAATGCATAGACAAACATGATGTCACTAGTATGCCTCTACTAGACTAGCTTGTTAATCAAAGATGGTTATGTTTCCTAACAATGAACAAGGAGTTGTTATTTGATTAACAAGGTCACATCATTAGTAGAATGATCTGATTGACATGACCCATTCCATTAAGCTTAGCACACGATCGTTTAGTATGTTGCTACTGCTATTATCCATGACATATACATGTTCCTGTAACTATGAGATTATGCAACTCCCGTTTACCAGAGGAACACTTTGGGTGCTACCAAACGTCACAACGTAACTGGGTGATTATAAAGGAGTACTACAGGTGTCTCCAAAGGCAGATGTTGGGTTGGCGTATTTCGAGATTAGGTTTTGTCACTCCGATTGTCGGAGAGGTATCTCTGGGCCCTCTCGGTAATGCACATCACTTAAGCCTTGCAAGCATTACAACTAATGAGTTAGTTGCAAGATGATGTATTACGGAACGAGTAAAGAGACTTGCGATAACGAGATTGAACTAGGTATTGATACCGACGATCGAATCTCGGGCAAGTAACATACCGATGACAAAGGAACAACGATGTTGTTATGCGGTCCGACCGATAAAGATCTTCGTAGAATATGTAGGAGCCAATATGGGCATCCAGGTCCCGCTATTGCTTATTGACCGAGAATAGTTCTAGGTCATGTCTACATTGTTCTCGAACCGTAGGGTCCGCACGCTTAAGGTTTCGATGATGGTTATTATGAGTTTATGTATTTTGATGTACCGAAGAAGTTCGAGTCCCGGATGTGATCACGGACATGACGAGGAGTCTCGAAATGGTCGAGACATAAAGATTGATATATTGGAAGCCTATATTTGAGTTCGAATGGTTCGGGTGAAATCGGATTTTACCGGAAAACCGGGGTTACGGAACCTCCCGGAGGCTATTGGGCCTTAGTGGGCCTCGAGGGAGAAGAGGAGGCCGGCCAGGGCAGGTCGCGCCCTCCCCTAGTCCGAATAGGACAGGAGGGGGCGGCGCCTTCCTTCTTCCCTCCCCCAATCCTACTCCAACTAGGGGGGGAGTCCTACTCCCGGTGGGAGTAGGACTCCTCCAGGCGCGCCTCCTCTAGGCCGGCCGCACCTCCCCCCTCCCTCCTTTTTATACGGGGGCAGGGGGGCACCCTAGAACACACAAGTTTGATCTACGGATCGTTCCTTAGCCGTGCGGTGCCCCTCCACCATATTCCACCTCGGTCATATCGTCGCAAGCTTAGGCGAAGCCCTCGCGCCAAGAGAACATCAAGATCGTCACCACGCCGTCATGCCGACGAACTCTCCTCGACACTCGGCTGGATCGAGTACGAGGGACGCCATCGAGCTGTACGTGTGTCAAGAACTCGGGCGCCGGAGTAATGGCGCCAGATCGGTCGGATCGCGAGGAGAACGACGACTACTTCCTCTACGTTGTGATCGCTTCCGCTTCGGGTCTACAAGGGTATGTAGACAACACTCTCCCTCTCGTTGCTATACATCACCATGATCTTGCGTGTGCGTAGGGAAAATTTTGAAATTACTACGCTCCCCAACAAAGTGGCATCCGAGCCTAGGTTTTTCTATGGTTTGATGTTTTGCATGAGTAGAACACAAGTGAGTTGTGGGCGATACAAGTCATACTACCTACCAGCATGTCATACTTTGGTTCAGCGGTATTGTGAGATGAAGCGCCCGGACCGACATTACGCCGACGCTTACGCGAGACTGGTTTCACCGCCACGAGCACTCGTTGCTTAAAGGTGATTGGCGGGTGTCTGCTCTCTCACTTTAGTTGAACTGAGTGTGGCTACGCCCGGTCCTTGAGAAGGTTAAACGGAGTCTATTTGACGAAGTATCGTTGTGGTTTTGATGCGAGGTGAGACTGGTTCTTGCTTAAGCCCGTAGCAGCCACGTAAAATTTGCAGCAACAAAGTAGAGGACGCCTAACTTGTTTTTGCAGGGCATGTTGTGATGTGATATGGTCAAGACGTGATGCTATATTTTATTATATGAGATGATCATGTTTTGTAACCGGTTATCGGCAATCGGCAGGAGCCATATGGTTGTCGCTTATTGTATGCAATGCATCGCTTCTGTAATGCTTTACTTTATCACTAAGCGGTAGCGATAGTCGAGAAGCATAAGTTTGGCGAGACGACAACGATGCTACGATGGAGATCAAGGTGTCGCGCCGGTGACGATGGTGATCATGGTGGTGCTGCAGAGATGGAGATCACGAAGCACAAGATGATGATGACCATATCATATCACTTATATTGATTTGCATGTGATGTTTATCTTTTATGCATCTTATCTTGCTTTGATTGACGGTAGCATTATAAGATGATCTCTCACTAAATTATCAAGAAGTGTTCTCCCGAGTATGCACCGCTGCCAAAGTTCGTCGTGCCTGCACACCACGTGATGATCGGGTGTGATAAGCTCTCACGTCCGTCTACAACGGGTGCAAGCCAGTTTTGCACACGCAGAATACTCGGGTTATACTTGACGAGCCTAGCATATGCAGATATGGCCTCGAACACGGAGACCGAAGGTCGAGCGTGAATCATATAGTAGATATGATCAACATAAGATGTTCACCATTGAAAACTACTCCATTTCACGTGATGATCGGTTATGGTTTAGTTGATTTGGATCACGTGATCACTTAAGATGACTAGAGAGATGTCTGTCTAAGTGGGAGTTCTTAAGTAATATGATTAATTGAACTTAAATTTATCATGAACTTAGTACCTGATAGTATCTTGCTTGTTTATGTTTGATTGTAGATAGATGGCTCGTGCTGTTGTTCCGTTGAATTTTAATGCGTTCCTTGAGAAAGCAAAGTTGAAAGATGATGGTAGCAATTACACGGATCGGGTCCGAATCGAGGATTATCCTCATTGCTGCACGTAAGAGTTACGCCCTGGATGCACCGCTGGGTGCCGTGCCTGCTGCTGGAGCAACACCGGATGTTATGAACGTCCGCAAAGCAAAGCTGATGACTACTCTATAGTTCATGTGCCATGCTTTACGGCTTAGAACCGGGACTTCAACGACGTTTTGAACGTCATGGAGCATATGAGATGTTCCAGAGTTGAAGTTAATATTCCAAAGTAATGCCCGGATTGAGAGATATGAAGTCTCCAATAAGTTCTATAGCTGCAAGATGGAGGAGAATAGTTTCGTTAGTGAGCACATACTCGTAATGTCCGGGTACTACAATCACTTGACACAATTGGGAGTTAATCTTCCGGATGATTGTGTCATTGATGTAATTCTTCAATCATCGCCACCAAGCTACAAAGGCTTTGTGATGAACTATAATATGCAAGGGTTAGTAAAGACTATAATCGAGCTCTTCGCAATGCTAAAGGCTGCGGAGGTAGAAATCAAGAAGGAGCATCAAGTGTTGATGGTCAATAAGACCACTAGTTTCAAGAAGAAAGGCAAAGGGAAGAAGAAGGAACTTCAAGAAGAACAGCAAGCAAGTTGCTGCTCAGAGAAGAAACCCAAGTCTGGACCTAAGCCTGAAATCGAGTGCTTCTACCGCAAGCGACTGGTCACCGAAGCGGAACTGCCCCAAGTATTTGGCGGATAAGAAGGATGGCAAGGTGAACAAAGGTATATGTGATATACATGTTATTGATGTGTACCTTACTAGAGCTCGCAGAGCACTGGTATTTGATACTGGTTCTCTGCTAATATTTGCAACTCAAACAGGACTACGGATTGCTTAACACGGCAAAGGACGAGGTGACGATGCGCGTGGGAAATGGTTCCAAAGTCGATGTGATCGCGGTCGGCGCGCTACCTCTACATCTACCTTCGGGATTAGTTTTAGACCTAAATAATTGTTATTTGGTGCCTGCGTTGAGCATGAATATTATATCTGGATCTTGTTTGATGCGAGACGGTTATTCATTTAAATCAGAGAATAATGGTTGTTCTATTTATATGAGTAATATCTTTTATGGTCATGCACCCTTGAAGAGTGGTCTATTTTTGATGAATCTCGATAGTAGTGATACACATATTCATAATGTTGAAACCAAAAGATGCAGAGTTGATAATGATAGTGCAACTTATTTGTGGCATTGCCGTTTAGGTCATATCGGTGTAAAGCGCATGAAGAAACTCCATACTGATGGACTTTTGGAGTCACTTGATTATGAATCACTTGGCACTTGCGAACCGTGCCTCATGGGCAAGATGACTAGAACACCGTTCTCCGGTACTATGGAGAGAGCAACAAATTTATTGGAAATCATACATACAGATGTATGTGGTCAGATGAATGTTGAGGCTCGTGGCGGATATCGTTATTTTCTCACCTTCACGGATGACTTAAGCAGATATGGGTATATCTACTTGATGAAACATAACTCTGAAACATTTGAAAAGTTCAAAGAATTTCAGAGTGAAGTTGAAAATCATCGTAACAAGAAAATTAAGTTTCTGCGATCTGATCGTGGAGGTGAATATTTGAGTTACGAGTTTGGTCTACATTTGAAACAATGCGAATAGTTTCAAGAACTCACGCCACCCGGAACACCACAGCGTAATGGTGTGTCCGAACGTCGTAATCGTACTTTACTAGATATGGTACGATCTATGATGTCTCTTACAGATTTACCGCTATCGTTTTGGGGTTATGCTCTAGAGACGGCCGCATTCACACTGAATAGAACACCGTCGAAATCCGTTGAGACGACACCTTATGAACTATGGTTTAGCAAGAAACCAAAGTTGTCGTTTCTTAAAGTTTGGGGATGCGATGCTTATGTGAAAAAGCTTCAACCTGATAAGCTCGAACCCAAATCGGAGAAATGTGTCTTCATAGGATACCCAAAGGAAACAGTTGGGTACACCTTCTATCACAGATCCGAAGGCAAGACATTTGTTGCTAAGAATGGATCCTTTCTAGAGAAGGAGTTTCTCTCGAAAGAAGTGAGTGGGAGGAAAGTAGAACTTGATGAGGTAATTGTACCTTCTCCCTTACTTGAAAGTAGTTTGTCGCAGAAACCAGTTTCTGAGACACCTATACCAAGTAGTGAGGAAGTTGATGATGTTGATCATGAAACTTCAGATCAAGTTGCTACAGAACCTCATAGATCAACCAGAGTAAGATCCGCACCAGAGTGGTACGGTAATCCTGTTCTGGAAATCATGCTACTAGATCATGATGAACCTACGAACTATGAAGAAGCGATGGTGAGCCCAGATTCTGCAAAATGGCTTGAGGCCATGAAATCTGAGATGGGATCCATGTATGAAAACAAAGTATGGACTTTGGTTGACTTGCCCGAGGGTAGGCAAGCAATAGAAAACAAGTGGATCTTCAAGAAGAAGACTGACGCCGACGGTAATGTTATCGTTTATTAAAGCTCGACTTGTCGCAAAGGGTTTTCGACAAGTTCAAGGGATTGACTACGATGAGACCTTCTCACCCGTAGCGATGCTTAAGTCTGTCCGAATCATGTTAGCGATTGCCGCATTTTATGATTATGAAATTTGGCAAATGGATGTAAAGACTGCATTCCTGAATGGATTTCTGGAAGAAGAGTTGTATATGATGCAACCAGAAGGTTTTATCGATCCAAAGGGAGCTAACAAAGTGTGCAAGCTCCAATGATCCATTTATGGACTGGTGCAAGCATCTCGAGTTGGAATAAACGCTTTGATAGTGTGATCAAAGCATTTGGGTTCATACAGACTTTTGGAGAAGCCTCAGATTTACAAGAAAGTGAGTGGGAGCTCAGAGCATTTCGATATTATATGTAGATGACATATTGCTGATTGGAAATGATATAGAATTTCTGGATAGCATAAAGGGATACTTGAATAAGAGTTTTTCAATGAAAGACCTCGGTGAAGCTGCTTACATATTGGGCATTAAGATCTATAGAGATAGATCAAGACGCTTAATTGGACTTTCACAAAGTACATACCTTGACAAAATTTTGAAGAAGTTCAAAATGGATCAAGCAAAGAAAGGGTTCTTGCCTGTGTTACAAGGTGTGAAGTTGAGTAAGACTCAATGCCCGACCACTGCAGAAGATAGAGAGAAAATGAAAGATGTTCCCTATGCTTCAGCCATAGGCTCTATCATGTATGCAATGCTGTGTACTGACCTGATGTGTGCCTTGCTATAAGCCTAGCAGGAGGCACCAAAGTAATCCAGAGTGGATCATCGGACAGCGGTCAAGAACATCTGAAATACCGAAAAGGACTAAGGATATGTTTTCGATATGGAGGTGACAAAGAGCTCATCGAACGGTTACGTTGATGCAAGCTTTGACACCGATCCGGACGATTCTAAATCGCAGACCGGATACGATTTACACTAAACGGAGGAGCTGTCGGTTGGTGCAGTTCTAAACAAAGCGTCGAGCAGGATCTACATGTGAAGCGGAGTACATAGCAGCTTCGGAAGCAGCTAATGAAGGAGTCGGATGAAGGAGTTCATATCCGATCTAGGTGTCATACCTAGTGCATCGGGTCCAATGAAAATCTTCTCGTGACAATATCGAGCAATTGCCTTAGCAAAGGAATCCAGATTTCACAAGAGGACCAAGCACATCAAGAGACGCTTCAATTCCATCCGGACTTAGTCCGTGGGAGACATAGAGATTTGCAAGATACATACGGATCTGAATGTTGCAGACCCGTTGACTAAGCCTCTTCCACGAGCAAAATATGATCAGCACCAAGACTCCATGGGTGTTAGAATCATTACTATGTAATCTAGATTATTGACTCTAGTGCAAGTGGGAGACTGAAGGAAGTATGCCCTAGAGGCAATAATAAAGTTATTATTTATTTCCTTATTTCATGATAAATGTTTATCATTCATGCTAGAATTGTATTAACCGGAAACATGATACATGTGTGAATGCATAGACAAACATGATGTCACTAGTATGCCTCTACTAGACTAGCTTGTTAATCAAAGATGGTTATGTTTCCTAACAATGAACAAGGAGTTGTTATTTGATTAACAAGGTCACATCATTAGTAGAATGATCTGATTGACATGACCCATTCCATTAAGCTTAGCACACGATCGTTTAGTATGTTGCTACTGCTATTATCCATGACATATACATGTTCCTGTAACTATGAGATTATGCAACTCCCATTTACCAGAGGAACACTTTGGTGCTACCAAACGTCACAACGAATCGGGTGATTATAAAGGAGTACTACAGGTGTCTCCAAAGGCAGATGTTGGGTTGGCGATTTCGAGATTAGGTTTTGTCACTCCGATTGTCGGAGAGGTATCTGGGCCCTCTCGGTAATGCACATCACTTAAGCCTTGCAAGCATTACAACTAATGAGTTAGTTGCAAGATGATGTATTACGGAACGAGTAAAGAGACTTGCCGTAACGAGATTGAACTAGGTATTGGATACCGACGATCGAATCTCGGGCAAGTAACATACCGATGACAAAGGGAACAACGATGTTGTTATGCGGTCCGACCGATAAAGATCTTCGAGAATATGTAGGAGCCAATATGGGCATCCAGGTCCCGCTATTGCTTATTGACCGAGAATAGTTCTAGGTCATGTCTACATTGTTCTCGAACCGTAGGGTCCGCACGCTTAAGGTTTCGATGGCGGTTATTATGAGTTTATGTATTTTGATGTACCGAAGAAGTTCGAGTCCCGGATGTGATCACGGACATGACGAGGAGTCTCAAATGGTCGAGACATAAAGATTGATATATTGGAAGCCTATATTTGGAGTTCGAATGGTTTGGGTGAAATCGGATTTTACTGGAAAACCGGGGTTACGGAACCCTCCCGGAGGCTATTGGGCCTTAGTGGGCCTCGAGGGAGAAGAGGAGGGGCCGGCCAGGGCAGGCAGGCGCCCCATCCCCCTAGTCCGAATAGGACAGGAGGGGGGGGCGCCTTCCTTCTTCCCTCCCCCAATCCTACTCCAACTAGGAAGGGGGAGTCCTACTCCGGTGGGAGTAGGACTCCTCCAGGCGCGCCTCCTCTAGGCCGGCCGCACCTCCCCCCTCCCTCCTTTATATACGGGGGCAGGGGGGCACCCTAGAACACACAAGTTTGATCTACGGATCGTTCCTTAGCCGTGTGCGGTGCCCCCCTCCACCATATTCCACCTCGGTCATATCGTCGAAGCTTAGGCGAAGCCCTCGCCGTAGAACATCAAGATCGTCACCATGCCGTCGGTCGACGGAACTCTCCCTCGACACTCGGCTGGATCGGAGTACGAGGGACGTCATCGAGCTGTACGTGTGTCAAGAACTCGGGGGCGCCGGAGTAACGGCGCCAGGATCGGTCGGATCGCGAGGAGAACGTACGACTACTTCCTCTACGTTGTCATCGCTTCCGCTTCGGGTCTACAAGGGTATGTAGACAATACTCTCCCCTCTCGTTGCTATACATCACCATGATCTTGCGTGTGCGTAGGAAATTTTTTGAAATTACTACGTTCCCCAACAGTTGGGTCCGGCAACGCCTTCTACAAAATTACCGGGCGGCCCCTGAAACTGTCCAGGACCACCATCATTGTGCCCACGGCCACCACCGGAATAAGAACCACGGTGCAGCCCCTCTCCATATGCATCAAAACCATCGTCTCCCCACCTCCTGTGCCAGTTAGCATTCCATCCATCTCTGTTGTTACCATAAAAACCACCACGTCCTTGAGCACCACGACCTCGTCCTAGAGCTGGTACCTTGGCCACCGGCTCGCCCTGCCGCTGCACGTCATGTACAGGTGCCTGCGAGCTTGGAGCAACCGTGACCGGGGCTCGCGCGGGGGGAGCGGCACCTGCTCCGGTGATCGGGCCTAGCCGCGGTTGAAGGAGAGCACCCCGGCCGGCACCCGTTCCAGGCTGTTGTTGCGGTGTTGGCCCGCCGCGTCCAGCAGTACCACCGGCGGTGATGGGCGCAGCGGCATGGCCGCTCCTGACAGACCCCGTCACCGCGGCGGCTGGATTGCCGCGACCAGTAGCGACGGCGGCATCCGGTCCAACGGCGGTCGGCGGACCTCGCTTGCCATGCGGCGGCCCGCGTCCAACCATCTTGTCGGCGCAGGTGAGTCGACGCGCTCATCCCTCGCCCAGGGTCGGGAAACCAGGTTCGAAAACCCTAGGCGCAGCTAGGACGTGAGGCTTGATCGATACAATCACACTACTAGGGAAAAGGCTAGCAGCAGCGCGTGTTTTGGGCCTATCAGTAGCGCGGGCGTGTGCGCTACTAGTAAGGCGCTACAGCTAACGTTTAGCAGTAGCGCGGTTTAACCCGCGCTACTGCTATATGAACATAGTAGTAGCGATGTTTCATAACAGCGCTACTAGTATCCTAAATACTAGTAGGGTACTTTTTCCCAACGCTACTAGTAGCAAATTAGGAATTAAAAAAATAAAAATAGATGCAGTATTCATGAATGGAGATCAGAGACACGTCCAGTGCAAAATAAATTTCACAAAACCATCTTAACACTTGCAGTGTTCATGGATGCAACATTCAACATCTCAACTCGAAGGGATCACGAGGACACACACAACCATCATCAAAAGGTTGGTACCTTCCCTAGCGTTTCACCACCAACCTAACCATACCACTTCTCTAGATGTATGTACAAAGCGTCGAGGTCCTCCACCTTGAGGAACTCCGGACGGTGGCGTCGTCCTCCACCTCGGTGACCTCCGGACGGCGGTGTCGAGGTCCTCCACCCCGGGGACCTCCTGCGTCGCAATCACCTGGAAGATAATCTGCACGACGTATCCATCAACTACCTAAATTTTAACATGGAAACCTTCCATAATATATAGACGGGAAAGAGATAGCAAAATGGATCATGCTTGAGATAGAGATTCTTACTGCAAATCTTAACAGAAGACATGACTTGCCAACACCCGAGTCTCCAATAAGCAATATCTTGAAGAGGTAATCACTGCATGGTCAAATAAGAGAATGTTAGTCTCCAGCAAACACAGTGCGTAGAGAATAAAACAAGTAGTGGTGACATTTTCAAGATGATAAAAAAGGGCAGCGCGTTGCACGTAGCTCCTGCTTGCGCAGGGTTCGCGGAAGGGTCCGGCCACTTCCAAAGATGATAATAAGATACAATAACTATGTCCAGGCTTGGAAGATTGAAAATAAATTAAAAGAGAAATGTATTCAAGATAATAACACACAACAATTAGATGGAATAATATTGTCAGGCTTAGACAAGTAAGCAGCGATAGATGAAGGGACATTTTACTGTTTAATACTTAGCCAAAATGCCAGTTTTGCTAAGCTAATAAATCCTTATGTACTAGTGTGTGATTACTGTGATAGAATGTAAAAATAGTTCCCCTTGCAGACTTGTGCACTCTACCCACATCTGCAGTGTGGAGACGGATTGGATCATGGATGCAAAGTGACTGCCGTTAGATAGTAGTAGTAGGAATCTAAAATCCACAATAAAGAATGCTGGAATGAGTGGATGGCCTTCTTCTTCCTGTCATCAGTGGAAAACTAAGTAGGAGTATAACAAGAGGAGAAAGGTTTCATGTTTTTGTAGTCTGAAGCGTCCAATAAATGGCACTCAGTGACTAATAAATCTAGAAATGCAACACCAGTATGTTTGGATGATAATAAATATGCTTAGTGAGCACGCTTCAATTTTGGCATTTCTACAGAGAGAGCAGCAATGATCCACGGGGCATAAATCAGTCATTCTGAAGAAACATTCTAGGTCTGAGGAAATCAATTCACAGAGACAAAATGGGTATCTGTAGAAACACACTTGCTTTAACAACAGCTGGGCAGGGGAGCAAAAAAGGGATCTAATTAGAGCTAGCTGTGGAAGCAGAGCACGAGGCATGGCAGTGTCCAGTCACTAGCTACTCAGGCCGCGTGTGCTCTTCAGCCAAGTAGCATAGCCATGGCTCAGCCGCGAGTTCGCAAATCCAGCAGCTGCCGATTCGTCCTAACCTACCAACCCCCCAATCCACCTTGAACGAGGACGAAGCAGCGGCCAGATCAAGTCTCACGAGCGCATACCCCTCCGGCGCCTGCCT
The DNA here is from genome assembly GCA_021437245.1 of Aegilops speltoides. Lineage (NCBI taxonomy): Eukaryota > Viridiplantae > Streptophyta > Magnoliopsida > Poales > Poaceae > Aegilops > Aegilops speltoides. The sequence goes on from CM038147.1 coordinate 595,166,062, forward strand.
AACTTTCAGAAAAACAGCAGAGTGTGCAAAACTTTCAGCAAATTTATACAGACTAAAAATGTACAACAAAGCAGCACACACTCAGGAGAAAGTAGGCTTCAAATTTGACATACTTGGGATTCACTTGGGAGGGAAATTGTCAAGTGACCCACATGAATGTGTCTTTGAACTGAATATAGTTAACTGAACATGCACTAACAAAAAGGTGTCTCTGTACTGTAAACGAACAATTCCGACTAAGAAACCGCAATCACAAGGTCCAAACAACCACTAGTAACCATCAACTAGCCCACAATACACTCGTGAAGCACTGCCGGAAAACATAAATTCACCCAAGGTGCATTCCTTATAATTCTCTGTTGCATAAGATACACGAATTAGTTGGCATTTAGAAACACACAAGCCCACACTGCATATGCACGGCCAAAGCTCGTATGATTACAGCGCCGCTACACAGAAAAGCTTGGTCTTACTCTCACCTGCGTCTTGCCGATCCCCGAGGGCCCTGACGACCTTGGTGAGCTTGCCCATGGGAATACCTCCGCCCAGCGCCTCATCCAGCCCGCAGAGCGTGGTGGCCAGCCGGCCGCCTCCCCCCAGCCTCACCCGCTCCTCCAGAAGCAGCACACACTCTGCAGTTTTGTCGGCCGGGCAAATCCAACCTAACCCGTGGATGGGACCAAGACGGTAGCCAGCGAATCCACATGAAGGACAGATCGACGGCGCCGCACCATTCCTCTCCGAACATCGACCCGCGCGCCCGCGCGCCACGCAATCAAACTAAAAGCTAGAGCCGCGAGGGGAGGAGGAGATAGGCGCTCGGGTCTCACCTTGGGCAGCCACGGCGACGGCGAGGGAATGGGGGAATTAGCGGGAGAAGATAGGGAGGGGTCGGGAGGCGGCGGGGAGAGGAGTCGGGGTGGGGTGGACCGAGGAACATGTGAGTTCGTGGTTGGGTGGACACGCTCAGTAGTAGCGTGGGGGTCTTACCTGCGTTACTACTACTTACTTAGTAGTAGCGCCGGTTTTATATCCCTCGCTACTACTATGGCCTATCCCGGGGGCATTGTTGGAGACCACTTAGTAGCAGCGCGGGTTTATACCCCTCGCTACTACTATCAACTTAGTAGTAGCGCGGTTTTTATACCCCACTTTTAAACCGGGCTACTGATAAACTTCTGTGTATAATGTTTTCCCTAGTAGTGTCAGGTCAGTGTGTACGTGAACGGGCTCGGCTTGGATTCCCAATTGGGCCTTGCCCGAGTCTAGGAGACCCACGACCGGCTCCGTATCCGAACGGGCCTCAGCACCCAAAAGTGAATTCAAACAAACCCTTCTGGCAGTTTGAATGTCACTCGCCGATCTCGCCACCGACGGCGGTGACGGACGACCCTTCTTTCGATTGTTCTTCTTTTTCGAGTAACAAGAGTCCAAGAATCCGGCAGAAACTCGGATAAAGTCACGGGTTCACGAAAACCTTAGGAATCGGACCGATCCAAGGTTTCATTGTCGGTTTAATACTTTGAGTTTTCGAATGCCGACGAGCAGGAACCTCTTTGATCACTGGCAGCTCCGTCGGTCCAGTAGCTTGGGGAAGCAGAAACGAACCTGTGGAGATGTGATCATCCTCTCGATCTTCATCATCGCTGTCAATCAAAGCCCAAAACGCCCTCCAGGTCTCGCCGGCACCGTCTTCTCCGTCAGGTCAATCATCACTGAGCTCGTCGGACATTGATCCACCTGCACACGATCTCCAACCACCACGTGAAAAGCATCAAGGCTGAAACGAGTCCCTACCTCGATCGAGTCACCGTTTGGCAAGTAATCGCCGGCTAGGACGTCATTCTCCAAATCGAATAGAGCCATCCAGCGCGACTGATGGGAGAGACGGACGCGGCCTTCGATCCACTTGCCAGGATCCGTCTCAGCCAGGAACTGAACACGCCATTGCGTGAATCTCCCTTGGCCCTGGCCAATCGCTTCCGGCGCTGAGATTGATCGCGATCCCGACGCCCCTTCCTTTCGTTCCGACGCCATCGAGGCAGTCGGATGCAGTGATCCGGGGCGCGATCCACCCATCGATCCCCTCGTGGAGATCTGGGGCGGCGGCGGCGGGTAAGATACAGCCACCGGCAGCGGCATAGGGGCGCATCCCATCAGGGCAAGGGGCTGCGGCGGCGAAGAGCCAACCACCGACGGTGGCAGAGGGCCGGCCGCCTCAGGCGGCCGAGTTTCCGCCTCCCTCATCCTAGACACACATACTGTTGAGCTAACCAAGAAAGGCTTATGGGAAAAAATTCGGTGACTGGAAGATTTGATACTGCCCCAACTATAGCTACAGGTAATGTCGGGTTGGCAGTTCTGTACAACTAAATAGGCTGTAAGTGATGGATTAGATTTATTTCCATTTTCCATTGTTTGTGTATTTGTTCACCCATTATGTAGAGAAAAAAAATGTATTTGTTCACCTAGAAACGTACATGAAGAAATATCATGCTTTATTTTTGACTTCCCTGACTGTATTGGCAGGTTTCTTGATTGTTAGAAGCGGGAGTTGTTCCACTTTCAGAAACCCAGCACCTTCTCAAGGGCCGCATGAAGAACAGGGTTCAATAGCTGGAAGCAAAATGTAGTTTTTATAATCACAGGCAAGCAATCAGCACTAAGATTGAACGTTACACATCATCAGGTGAAAACCAAGATTGGATTAATGATAGGTGGTGCTTTTTAAATGTCCCAAGAGAAGACATTTTATTACGAATTTATTTTGCTTGCTGTTACTTTGGTTTGTTTCCCCTGCCTGAGATGTGTGCTATACACAGTGTCAAGCGTGGAAATCTCAGCCTTTTGTACAAAACATTGTGTTGTGGCCTGTAATAAACCAGGAGAGTAGTTCCAGCAGTGGAATAATGTCTGAAGAGTGCATCTCCTCTAAGCAGTCTGGAAACATGATAGACGTGTGGCACAGTGGCGGCAGGGTGGGTGTTGGATATGTAACTTGGTTATTTAAGCTATATTCTTTGCCGTCCATGCGTTGTTCAGTTCCTTCATATTTTGGACAAACAAGAACGACACATCATATCTTGTGGTGAGATATATTATATATTTTCTGAAGGAAACAGAGGAGGTACTGAAGCACGACCTCGCTGCCATTGCTGAAGGTTAGCATAGCCCATGATGACTTTTGTTGTGTGTTGTGTGTGTTTGACACGAGAAAAATATCTAAGACTCCGCAAGAAGGGAAGGGGAGCGTATTTCTCTCTTGCGCCGGGGAAAGAAGAAAAGAAAATTTGCGGGCGTGCCAGTGTACCATAGTACACAAAGAAAAGGATACAGGAAACGAGTATTTCATTAATCTCATTGGAGAAACAAAATTACAAGATCCCGTAAACAAAAAAATGCACTTCGTGGCCTACTAGCGCGGCCAGCCTGACTGTGGCGATTGCAGTCTCCTGGTTCCCGGGGCCTCGGAAGGCTCCCGGTTAATTACACCCGCGGGTTGCTCCACGGGATACCTCCGATTAAGCCGTGTGGTCATCTTCGTCGTCTTTGCTTCGCGTCCTCCATGCATGATGATGGTGATGTGTGTGTGTGGGCAACGGCAGAGCCCATGTCCTCGTCGGTACACGCGCCGCGCCGCAAGTGGCGTGGCCTTAGCGGTGGCCGCGCCCGCCCTCGCCGTCATTCCTCGTCGGTCTTGGCGGCGTTGGAGTGGTTGGTGTTGGGGTAGCATGGGTCGCGCTCGGCTTAGAATTCTTGACGACCTGTTGCTTCATCGGGGTGTTCAAGGGGCTACGCCTTGCGGGTGTAACGGTTTGGGGAGACCGGCGTCAGTGTAAAAACTAACACGCGCTCACATGGGCGTGGCCGGGGTGGTTGGCACACCTCATCTCGGCTAGACGCCGAGTATTCGGCGGTCTGCCAAGACAAAGGGGGGGCCGCCTCACGAGGCCGTGGAAAGGTAGCATTGTAGAGGCCGCGTCGCTCTGGGCTGGTGCTACGCCAAGGGGTGACCTGTACGCTGGCGACACCATGGACCTGTACGTTGCTGCTCTATCCGCCACAGTGGGTGCACCTCTCGTAGGAGGGACCGGCCTTGGACAACGCCGTTGCAAATTCCAGCTCGATGAAGGATCTGTACGCCATTGACCTGTTCGTCGGGGACGCGTGCCTCGTGAAGGAAGAACCATTCTTAGACCCGTCCTTGCGGACATTGGTTCCACCAAGGACCTGTACGCCGTGAAGGGAAAGGCGAGTCTCGGGTTGCGTCGTCAGCGAGCTCCGGTTCCGCCACTTCGTCTCTTCCAAGAGCATGATGCAAAACCTGTACACCGGTGTACCCTTTCCATGAACCTGTTCACCGTGGCCTTGTTGGTCGCCATCTGTGCGTCGCGACCTGTACTCCATGAGGTGTTCACCGAGCGCCATGAAGGCCGCCATGGTAGGGCGCCGGGGCTAGCGGTTGGGCTGCGTCGTTGGAGAGCTCCGGCTGCTCCCGAGTAATCTCCAGCCAAGAACGTGACACCTGAAAATTAAGGGCCTGGCGTAGACAAACCCCAACGATGTCGATGCAGTTTTCTGGTCCGGTGCAGTCGTCCTTGGCGGCGGCGACGACGCGATCATGCAAGCGTCGTCTCCATCAGGAAAAATGAGCTTGGTGTTCATGTCGTCGAAGTCCTTTCCACCCTTGCACGGATGGCCGCCGGTCTCCGTTGCGGCTGTGGTTCCTGCAAGATGCATTATGCCTCTGGTGTTTTGTGAAGGTGTTTGCCGTGTGTTGGATGGATAGGTGTGATGGCTGGCTGGTGAGTTGGATGGATGTAGCGCCGGCGACGAATGGATGTGGCGCTGGCAGAGTCTTCTCTTAGGACGTGCGTGGTGAATGGATGGATCTCTTGATGGATGGATGTGTGCGTTGTGAAGGGCGGCGGCCTTGTGGCGTCTACACGTGCGTGCCCCCTGGTGCGACGAAGTAGAGGACGGGTTGCGTGATATTAAGCTCACCCTTCATGGCGCCTACTTGATGAAGTTAATGAACGGTGTGTGATGGCAGGCTCCGGGTTGCCATCTTGAACGGCATCCCTGTGTGACGAAGTAGATGATGGGCTGCATGATGTCGAGCTCCGTGTCGGTGTCGTTGCCGACGCCTGCTTGACGAAGTCGTCGGCGGGCGGCGTCCAGGCAGGCTCCGCTGCTTCGTCCTCCATGTCTCGATGAAGTGGGCGAAGGGCGTGACGGCGAACCATAGGTCTCCATCTCGAACGGCATCTCTTCGGTGTGACAAGGTAGACGACGGGATGCACGATGTCGAGCTCCGTGTCGCCATCCTTCATGGCGCCGTCTTGACGACATCAATGGTGGGCGGCATCATGGCGTGCTCCATGTCGTCGTCTTCCATGGCACCATCTTTGATGAAGTGGAAGTAAACGGCGTTGGCGACCTCCATGGCGCCGGCTCGACGACATCCACGGTGGGCGGCGGCGCGATGTCGCTCCATGTTGTCTTCTACAGCGCCACGGTAACGAAGTGGCCGCGAGGGGTGATGGATACCTTGGTACCGTCGACCTTCATGTCATCGTCCACCACGGCCACCGGTGGCTCCATCTCCGGCGCGCCCTCCGATCTCCTCGTCGGTCCCACCAGGGGCGCGTCTCCGCCTTGTCTTCTCTGCTGATGTTTGTGCGTGCCGGACTCTTCCGCCTTCCAGCTATTCTTCTTGTGTAGCATCTGATAGATGAAAGGCATAATAACAAATAGAATTAGTCAGCGAGGCTTGGTCTTCTCCCGTTTGTTCATCTCCTCGGGTGCCTCCTGTGGGTAGATCGCCGCCGTGGCCGGCATCTCTTCCTCCTCAGCTTGCCATCACTGCCACAATTTCTGGGGCGTTCCTTCTGGATCCCTCCCGGTGCCTCCTGGTGCGAGGCCTGATGGATGGATGTATGCCACCATCTTTAAGTCCTCTTGAGGGTGCCTCCTTGGGTCCCAGACGAAGCATGCGGGAGGAGCTGCTGCAAACCTCCATGACCCAGGTGCTGCTCCTGGACCCTTGTACGTGTATGTGTTTCTTCGCCTGCATGTCGACGCTGCCGCCATCGGGCGCGTCTTCTCTTCGTGCGTACCTCCTTCGCTGCTGAGTCCTGCGTACGTGAGCTCCGCCCCTCCCTGAACCCTGGAAAAACAATGACAAAACTAGGAGGAAGAGGGTGTTGAGGGCGTCGTGGCCACTGCCGACGCGCCGGCCAAGATTGGGCTGTTTCCGAGTCGTCATTCCTGGCGCCGCCGCTTCTCCTTGTCTGATCGGCCTCGGCGCTGCCGCAGCACCTGTACATCTCCTCCGGCAAGAGGCCAACTCTCATCGACGCTGCCGCAGGGGCGCGTCTCCTCCTGAGTGTCTCTCCGTCCTCGGGCCTCCCCCGTGTGCGTGCACCCCTCTCTGGACGTGCGTGAGTCCTCTGATGGGTACTTCGTGCCTGATGGATGGATCCCCTGGTGGCTTTGTCTGCATGTGTGAGGGATGGATGCGTGCGTTCCTGGTGGGTGCTTTGTCCGTCCCTTGGCCGGTGGGCGCGTGCTGTCCGGCGAGCCCGCCAACATGCCCTCCGGATCTCCTGGGCGCTGCCACCAGGGAGTGCGTCTCCCTTGGGCGCCTCAACGTACGGTACCTGGTAGATGAAAGATCGAGAGAAGAAGGGACCATATATGTACCGTGGAAGAAGAGAAGCTGGTCATCATGCATTGATGTCTTCAGACACCTCTTGTAGGCACGAACGACCATATCTTGGACGTGACATGGAATGGCCGAACGGCCATGTGCATGGTGCACGTCGCCGCGTCTTCAAGATCGGACGTGGTCAGCGCCGGCTCGGCCTCTGCGCCGTCGTCTACTTTGATAGGGCGGCGCTCTGCCACGGCCGTCGGTGTCGAGCTCTGGCCAGTTCACACGGCCGCTGCTGCTGGACGTGAACAAGACACATACGGGTGCCACGCCGGCGCGTCCTCTACACGCGACCGTGTCATGGTTGCCCTTGAGATGTGACGTCCTCGACGCAGCCGTGACGGCTGCCGCGGGCGTGCCTCCTCTTGGCTCCATCCTTTGGATGCTGCCGCGACGGCGCATCCCCTCCTCGCCCCTGTGATGTGATCTGGTGCCCTTATACTTATAGGCAAGAAGTCCAGCCCTTGGGCGGCCGCGTGATGGGCCGAAGAGGTTCCGATCTTTCAGCTGGAGTTTGTTTGCATCGTCCTTATCTTGTGTCGAGTTGATACTTATCTCCTCTTCTTCTTGACGTGCACGCCCACGGATGTATTCTTAATAAATAAAAATACATACGTACATACCGGCCGGCTCGTGGCCACTGCGTCCAACCAACCTGATGGTATTGATGTACTTGTACCAAGCCTGCGATGCAAAACAAAGGCTAGAGAAAGGATCAGTACTTGATAGGTGTGCGCTTCTAGCCGGATGAGTGATCTCCCCACTAGAGATACTCGTAGGGTATTTGGAGATGTGTAAATACGCGCCGTCCAGGGCGCCGGTACACAGGTATTTGAAACTGACGCGCGGGTGTTCAGGTGTATGTACGATTCAGCGAGGCGTCGACGGGAGCTGCACCGAGCCTCTACATCTGCATAGTTAGCTAGATACCTGATCAAATACGTGAGTGATGTAGCTCATACCATGCATGTAATCCACAAGTATACGGTGGTTGGTAGGTGGGCAAAATCAAACGTGCATGCATGCACGTGGAGCCCAACCAAGGATTAGCTGGTGCATGCCCGTACGTATACATCCAAATATCAAACATGGACGTGTAAATTGCACTTAAAGAAAAAACATTTGAATTTAAACTTAGAAATTCTGAAAGCAAGAAACACAAAAACACATCAAACAGTGTGTTGCTGCCGTTACTGAGGTAATTAATTCTTCTAATTCTTGTGAGTTGCGTGGTTAAAAAACTGACTCTTCGGCTTCACTGCTATGCGCCTCAGCTCATTTCGCCAGCGCGCAGGTGTGTTGCTTCTCCCGGCGGCTTGCGTTGCAGACCGTTTCTCTGTTTCGCTGTGATCTCTGACATGCTTTGGCCTGACTATGTTTCATAAATCATAACCAATGAATACTCCAAGTGGTGAGGTACTCATCCTGTGGAGAGTACACCAACAATGGTGCGGAATATGCCATGGCAAGTTGCGTGAACAATAGTACATGGTTTGTACTATAGTTGAGTGATGGAATCGTACTGAATCCGTTAAGTACCATGCGACAATGATGAGGAATTGTTCAAGTTACTGGATTGTAATACTGTGAACCAATGAACCTGAATTTATTTGTTTCGTGTGGTCTGGAATAATGTGGTACGACCAACACCCTTATAGGTGAAATAAAGGACAGTTAATCTGAACATTGATTTAGAAAGATTGTTGGCCATCGGATTGAGCGGTAGCAATAAAGCTTGCACCCTGGTCGTTCCTTCTCCCCCTACTCTGCTTTGCTCTGTTATAAACATTCTTAATTTTTAACACTTGAAAACTAAGATCCTCTTCCAATCTGATGGATCCACGCGCACGGGAGCTATTCAATGGAATTTCGCAACCGAGATGCCGAAAACCGCCTCCATGCGCTCTCCCAAAGAATGCCATCTGGTCTGGATTCAGCCTCTCCCTCGCCGGCTGCATCGCTAGCAATGTCGAAGATCGAATGGTCCGTCCTTCCTCACATGGAAATTAAAACGTCTTACATAATGGGACGGAGGGAGTACTTCTTATTTTGGCTAGATAGAGTATGAGACTGGACTAGGCCAAAAAAGGCAGGGACATCGCATCTGGTGGTGAGAAACAGTATATTTTTTCTGAAGGAAACAGAGGAGCTACTGAGGCATGCCCTATATGCCATTGCTGAACGCTAGTATAGGCCATGATAACTTTTTTTGTGTGTTTCTCTTGTTCCTGAGGTAATTAATTGTTTTGAATTTAGATAACATGTCGCTACTGCAGGTCGTTTACAATCAGAATTTCAGATGCATGTCACTGTAAGCACTGTAAAGTAGGAACCGAACGCCATGCAATGGTTTGTGGCCGGTACCCTGAGGTTGCTGGAATCACACGGCACTACAATGCATCGTTACTTCAGTTACTTGTTTACATTGATAATTCAACACCCAAAGATTTTCCAATAACTGCAAGTGGTATTTTTCGAAACAGAGAACACGTAACACGTCTCTAGTAATAGAACACGGATGAATGAAAATCGCTGCCACCACACGCCACTAGTATTATCCATGCCGTCTCCGCCACAGACAGGGGGAGACGGGAGGGATTTTAGGAGAGAACCCTACCTCCTTCCTCCGCAGTTTGAAATCGTGGCCAATCAGCTATTTCAGCCACAGAAAAAAAGAACGCGCTATAGCGTCGCTAATAGCACGCAATAGCGTATTGATAATTGCATTGCTAAGAGTGTACAACGTCTTGCTAATAGTGTATTTTAAGGTCAACGCTATTTTGGTGTAGCGCGCTATTTTTTTTCAATCTTTCCTTGCTTGCTTCGATAATCGACAATTCATAGTTATTCAGAACAAGGGATGTTTGGGTCGTGACAGGTAGTTACGCGTTGCCATTATTTGTGGATGGACAAGATTCAAGTCTGTAAAACTTGAATCCACAGTTCATCCCTCCCGACCATTCAAGTTTGTTGACAGTCCCCCGCAAAAAAAAAAGGTTTGTTGACAGTAGACTCGTTTTCTTTCTTGATCAATAAGACGCGTGCAGCCCTTTATCCGCAAGAAAAAAAAAACGGCTAAAAGAATGGCACTATTTTTCTTCTTTGCCAATGAAAAATAGATTTTTTTTTTATCATTGATAGGTTTGTAAAGCTAATTTGACTGGAAAATAAGGCGGCTGCTGGCGTAAATCGACTGATCTTGGAGACATCAGTCGGGTCGCTGGTCGCTCGTTCTGTCTCGAACTCTCGATCTCGTCGCCCTCAACCATGGGATCTGCAAACGCACTAGACAGGTTGCTTCATCCTGCTTCACGGCGAGGCTTAGCTGGGATCATGTGATTGGAAGATATAAGCCCCTGAAAATCAGGGGGAAGAAGATTAGTTAACGCACAGAGTCCGTAATGGCCCGTATTACTCCGTGTGTATAGAATTATCGTTCATCCTGCAAGCGGGGGATGATGGCCTTGCAAGAAAAAGCTGCATGCGGAAATGTTGACCCCGCTTGCATGCGGAATCGCATAGCACCTGCTTGTAGCATTGCGTCCGTGGCAGCGCTGGGGCCCACCTTGAAGCAGCGCCGTCGTCTGTCAAGGCAGTGCTGTCTCCAGCCACGGCGGGCCCACCTCAATTCGAGGGTATTCAGCTGAATACCCATTATTTTTGCCAAAGTACTAGGTACTCCCTCCGTCCCGGTGTATAAGTCATTCGCGTAGTTCTAGGTCGACAATTTAACTATCTAAATATGTATTATATGTGACAAAAAATATATATTTAGAAACTACATCCGTGTAGAAATCTAGTGATATACTTTTCATGACATATAGCACATATTTAATTCCTCAAATCGATGACCTATAACTACGCGAATGACTTATACACCGAGACGGAGGTAGTATATAGATAGCGTATATCATATGTTCAGGCCGAAAACGGAGGCTGGCGACATTGGCCCATAGCCCCAAAACGCTTTAGGCTCCAATCGTGTGCACGCATCCATCGCTGATTCAGTTTCCGGCGGCATGATATCATCGCCAAAAATCGATCCAGCAGGAAACAAACCGGCTCCGCACTTCCCTGTTCCCCAAATTCTGCTCCCAAACAAGCCGCCAGGCAGCCTGCAGATTGTCTCATGCGTGCACGGCGGCAAGCACTGGCGGGCGGCACGACACGGTGCACCATCCAGATTCCGGCGGCATGATATCCGCCCCTCGCCCCTATGATACTGATATTTACATGCATCGGTCTTCAATTTTGAAGCACTAGGTTCAACTAGCAGTAAGTATTTTCTGTTCATCGAAAATAGATGTGTTCATGTGGCCTAATATATTACCATTATTAAAATTGGGATCTGCGGTAGCTCCTCATGCTGATTCATCTTGCTAATGAGACATTGGTTATTGATTTCTCTCTGTATCTCATGCTGCTTAGTTTTTTCAAAATATTGTTAAGAAGCTAATAAGAAATATGGGGCAAAATTAGTTGAATGACTGCTTCGTTACATTTATGGAAAAAGTTTTTTCTTGCAAGTTAAGAAAAATGACATCATCACGCATTTTCAAAGCATCAAGGATCAGAAAGTTATCCTCTAATCTGTAAGTTCTTTTACCATTTTTTATTTTCTATCTCTATATACTTAGATGTTGCCACTTCCGCACTTCGATATGTTGAACAAATAGTATTTCTATATGGTGTAGAATTTGAAGTTATGATCAATTATGTAAATCTATTATATTAGGATACATCTTTATGTATTATCCAATTTGTATAACTGGTACTAGAATCAATTGTATACACCAAACAAGGCTTTACTCTTTCAAAAGACTGCCTTTGAAATTTTGAATACGCAGTCTTGAAATCCTGGGCCCGCCCCTGCAGCCACCCCGCTGGAACGGACCACTGCTGCAACGTGGTCATAGCCCGCATGCTACAACTGTTGGGATTAATCTTGACATGTGTGCACCTGCATGTGTGCGTATCATGTTAGTGCATGGAGATCGTGCTGTTAGTGGAGAGTGTGGTTGTGGGTGTGTGCGTGCGTGGCCCTTTATAAGAGATGTAAACCGTACTGTGTTTCTACGAGCCAAGAGAATAGAAAGAGAAGAAAAGGCTGGCAGTGTGAGGCTCCGGCCACCATTGTTGTATATGTGAGCTGTGAGAGGCAGCCACCGAGGTAGAAGAAGAAGAAGCAGCGCCTGCGAGGGGCGGCGCCAACAATTGGCATTAGAGCCTTGTCGATCCGTGGCGGCGACGGCGCCAACAATTGGCATTAGAGCCTTGTCGATCCGTGGCGGCGACGGCGACGCGGCGGAATCCATGTGAGGTGGAGGACATTGGCGTGAGGTGGACGTCGGCGGCGGTGCGATGCCGCTAGGTGGAGATGGCGGTGCGAAGCTGCCACAAGAAGACGATGGTGCGATGCAGTTGAGAGTAGACGATGGTGTGATGCCATCATCTCAAGGACAGTCGGTGTGATGCCGACGACGATGGTGCGATGCCATCATCATCGTGGAAATTTGGTTGGAAGCCAGCAAATGCTGCAGCGTGATGTTGCGGCAAGACGGGCATGGTGACCGCTGCTGCAACGGTGTGGTCGACGCCGTGATGGTGATATAGAGTTTGGCGCTGCGATGGCGTCGTCCACGACAAGGTGCGTGTGGTCGGCGCTGCGACGGCGCCCAAGACGAGATAGAGTGGGGCTCGGCGCAGCGAAATTTCGGTGAACCACTATGTCAAGATTCGGAGGGAGAATGTTGGGATTAATCTTGACATGTGTGCACCTGCATGTGTGCGTATCATGTTAGTGTTCTAGAGATTGGCTGGATCATTGAGTTTGTTAGCTTCTAGAGTGAATCACAAAGTTAGTTAGTTGAGATATGGCTGAGTGAGTCGATCGAAGTTAGTCATTACGTGCATGTAGCTGATGAAGGTTGCATGCAGCCGTATTGATGGAGTAGTTGGCCACATCCTGAACGTGGGCGTTGGAAGCGGACCAGGGTGTTTGGCCTGGCCGTGTTAACTGGTATATTTATACTTTGCATGTGAAGACAGTGTGGTCGAGAGGGCTGGAGAAACAATATAACTACCGTGTGATCATCAAGGAAGCCTCTTGGCAAAGCTTGTATGTTCTTTTTTGGTGCATGTGCGTGTGTGTGTGTGTTCTCAATTGTTCCTGAGAGACAAAAGCGAGAGGAGAGAGTTGCGCGAGGCAGCTCGAGAAGGAGAAGCGGCGCCGCGAGGAGGCGGCGCCAACAACAACGCAGCCCTAAGGCTTCTGGCTCGCATTACCTTGAGCCCAGCGTCGGCTGTATCCTTCAGCAGCAACACCACCGGCAGCCGGGTAGGTAACCTGCATCCCAAATTATTAGCTGCACCCGCACTTGGATGCATGCTCGCCCATGAGATTTTCCCATTAAGATGTACGCGTGCCTTCCCTAAAAAAAATATACTCTATGTAGGAGGCATGCCTTAATGACCTTGTTACGCTCACCACAAGTATCTGAAACACTAGGGGAAGCAAGAGAAGAGCACACTAGGGGAAGCGCGACAAGAGTTCACGGTGGCTGGCGGCAGCACGTTCCTCCCTCCGCCGCCTTCCCTCTACATGCCTCCCTGTACTCGTCAACAGTGGGGAACACACAAGTCGGAGCGCCATGGAGATTAGCCAGACAACATTGGTCGCACCATTGCACTTTGGCAGTAGCCATGGTGCATGTGATGACATGGTGGTTCAGGCGTTCCTGGGGCCTTGGTGACCATTATGTAAGGATCGACATATTGCTTGATGGGGGTGGATGTGGTGTGCTCTGGATGGCGGCAGATGGGAGGAGTGGTCAGCGCGAGCGGCGTACAAGGAATGGCCCGTGGCGAGAGCCAATGGGTGAGGAGTGGCCTTTGTCGCGTGCATAGGGTGCCCAAGGGGTATGAAGTAATTAGTTTTTGATTGACGTGGATCGTGGTTGGTGTTCTCAACATGGTTGGTGTGGATTTTGACCTTTGGATCTCATGGTTACACGGTTGAGATAGTTTGGCTATACCCTTCTGATGTTTTTATAGGGTTAGTAAATCTTACTCCTGTTTTACCTTCACAGGGAATAACTTTTTATAGGTTCATTAGCTACATATTTTGGCGCTGGCAACATCAAAATTCATTTGTTAGTTTTTATGTGTAGATGCAGTTCAAGAAACATCTTATTGCTGAGAACGACGAGTCCCGTGCAGCACATATATATGCCACACAAACAAGAAAGGTTAGCAAGTTTATTAATTAATGTCCTATGGCTAAGCTCGTTAAGGCTAGCCACAATGGAGAGTAACTTCGAGTAGTAACATGCATGTGTTCCTAGTCTATGTTACTACCTCCATTATGGGGAGTAACATATGTGTGATGTCATGCAACCAATATTTTAAATAGCACGCTATTTCGCCGTTATAACACGGTTATAGCATATTTGGAAGGGAGACGTTACGTTTTGGCAAAATCGGACGCTACGGCGCTAATCACGTAATTAACGCGCTACACACGCTATAACGTTGTAACGTTGTAACGTTACAACATGCAGACCATGCAAAACTAAAATAAGCACAGCCCAGCAGGACAAAACCAACCCACGACCACTAGCTTTCTCACTCCTTTTATCAGATTCTCCCACGAGACCTAACCAGTAGGCCCAGGTGGCTGCCCCGGTGGCTGTTGATGTTAGAGACTCTTAAAACTATGGTTGTTGATATTTGAGACTTACTATTTTTATGTGCTGGATTTGGCCCTTATGCATATATTGCTTGCTCCTATGAAAAATTTAGTTGCTTAAATACTTTATTTTTAGATATATTTGATTTTTTTTACAAACGCTATTTTGAAATATAGCACGCTATTAGCGCGCTATAACTTGTGTAGCATTTAGAGAAGGGCCTCGCTATATTTTGTAGCGCGCTATTTAAAATATTGCATGCAACACTTCATTTATTAAGTTGTAGACTCATCTTTGTCTTGGTATGTGTGACATGCAACACTTCATTTATTAAGTTATAGACTCATACTGCTAGTAACTAGCTATGTTACTACATCACTCACTTTCATCATTAATTGCTTGCCAAGTCATCTATTTTATCTAAATATGTGTGATGTTACCATCTATGTTAGACTAGCCACAATGGGTAGTAACATAGACTAGTAACGTGTTTATGTTACTAGTCTATGTTATTATCTCTATAGTGGGGACTAACATATGTGTGGTAATATGCAACACTTCATTTATTAGGCTATAGACACATCTTGCCTTGATATGTGTGATGTTACTCATACTACTAGTAACTAGCTATATTACCACTTTCCTCTCTTTCTTTATTTATTGATTGCCACATCATCTATTTTATCTATATATGTGTGATGTTACTACCTATGTTACTCCCACCGTGGGTAGTCTTACTCCCATCGTTGGTAGCCTAAGAGCATCTCCAACAGACGCGCAACCGCGCGGCGCGCTAAAATAAGTTTACAGCGTCGAAATATCGCTGGTTCCAGTGGCCGCTGCAAAGAATTGCACATGCGCGCTGCTCCAGCAGAAGTGCTAAAATACAGCGCACATTACATATACATACGCAAAACCAAGATAGTTCTCATAGATAGTTCATATCATAGGTAGACAAAAAAAGATACAAAAGGATAGCATAGATAGTTCATAGCATAGATAGGTAAAAAAAGACAGTCATATTTCAAGTCCTCATCGTTGTCCTCCTCCTGATGTCCTCCTCCTCCGATGTCATAATGAAGACGTCCATCCACTGTTCATCGTTGGAGTCCCAGGTCACCGCTTCTTTGAGCTCGATGTTGAAGAGCACGGCCACCTTCCGCGTACGCATGTCCCCGCGATAGGCGGCTGCTCCGCCCTCCTCTGCGTGTGGAATTCACGCTCGTTGACGACGTCCTCCGGGAAGCATTGGCGCCACACCGCCATGGCCTACTCGTCCATCTCAGCGATGCCGAGGTGGCGCTCCACCCTCTGGTTGTCGCGACGGTCCTCGTCAGTGACAAGCCCCGGGGGAGGCGCGCGCTCCTGCGCCAGCTCCCGCGTCGCCACCTCGGGGAAGTTCATCTCCCTACGAGGTTGCCGGAGGCGCCACGCCGCCGCGTTGTACGCGCGGGTGGCCTCGTGAGCGGTGTCGAATGTATCAAGGCCGAGGCTCATCTCACCGGACTGGATCTCGGCAGAGAAGGACCCGGAGGGGCGCGCGCAGACGCCACGGTAGGCCAAACATCCCCGGCGGCGGGGCGAGAAAAGAGCCGAGAAAGAGCGGTGAAGAGAGCGACAGAGGGCGCGTGACGAGGCATAGAGCGGTGGGAGGGCGCGTGAAGGGGTGCTGGATTTATAAAGCGCGTTGGATGCCGCACGCCGGGCAGCTTTTTCCCGCGTGCGTGATCTTTTCCGGCGCGCCGGAATCTCCCGCTCTCGCTGGAACACGAGAAACCTCTCCGCGCGTGCTAAAACCCACGTTTTCCACACCCGCGTTTTTTACCGCCGCTGTTGGAGATGCTCTAATCAAGTGAAAAACTTGCTGGTTTTTGATTGACTAATTCATTTGGTTGCGTGCACCTCTGTCAGATATGTTATCTCCCGAAGGCAGGATGGTGATTATGGTGATCCTTTTTGGGTGATGGGCGTACTTTGGGACTACATCAGGTCTCCCAGAGGATATTCCACCAGAAAAGACTCTACTACGAACTCCTCCTGCACCTCTGCGGCGGCAGATTCGGATGTGCCCTCACCATCGTTGCAGGATTTATGCGCAAGGAAGCTCCTGGTCGCGGGGCTCAGGAGATTCCTCTTACTCTGGAAGAGAGGACTCATATTTAGAGGAGGGGATTGCTAGGGACACTAGCTACCCGCCAGATACTGCGTGCCATATTTTCTAGCAAGTTTTTCTCCATTTAATTCTTATTAGGATTGTAAACCATTAACCATGTGAACTTTATTTTGTAGCGATTCCATTGTGCATCATTTTGTTAGAGAACCAAATGATTCCCCTTATTGTCGTGATATCTTGTGGTTAGATTTAAGTGGCGAAATGGAATATAAGGAAGTAAAAAGTATGAAAAACCATAGGAAAAAAAGGAAAAAAAAGTCGTGAAAGCGGGAGGGTTGTGTTCCAATGAGAAACTTGTTTTCCAAACAAGGATAATGGTGCAGAAACACATAAGCGGCACACACAAAAGAAAGACCGGTGAAGGAGCCAACGACACCACTTAGGGCATCTCCAACAGTTTGTATGTTAGCTTGTTGGTAAAATATGTCATGTCATCAACCAACACCTTAACATACAATAACTCCAATAGATTGTATCTAGTTTGCCCAACAGGATGTGAGATAATAAATAAGGTGCTCTCTCATTCTACATTGGAGCTTGTGCAAGGGGTGTTGGTTCATGTACATACAATCTTTCTCTCTTCCCTCATTTATTGTATGACACATCGTCAAAAATCCTATTGGCAAAGTCTACCAACAATTATCTTACAACCATTGAGATGCCCTTAGCAGCCAACGACATCATACTGGCTAGGCTGCAAGACCAAACATCGAAAGGGAATTAAATAATGCCTACACGTGAGCGTTTTTATTAGCCCTCTATATCTCTGAACCAACGACCGGGCGAGAACCACCTAAAGTATAAAGCTCCTTCGGGGCAAGCCAATCTTGTTCTCCAACCCTTCCGTCATGATCTGCATCCATGCTCTCTTACAAGGGTCAGCTCACAACACTGCATATGGACGCCAGCTACTTATTAGATACTAGTTACATACCTTAGATACTACCTACAAATGTTGAAGTACAAGTCTAGCCTGTACTTTTCACAGGGTGCGATGACATCTTCTAGTTGCTCAAAGAGAATAAAAAAGCTAGGAAATATCAAATATACCTGTCTTGTCGATTACATTGCCTTGTTGCTAATGGCGTAGTCGATACTCTCTGATCCTTGGAGCATCCTGATGACCCTTTTTATCTGAGGCCTCTTGGTGCGGTCAGGATTCACACATATCAGACCTACCTGGATGCATCTCTTTATTTGTTCACAATCTGTTTGTAGGGATACATGCCCAGGAAATCTCTGCAACACATGTCTATGTTAATCAAGTGTCGGTGAAATCAAAACAAACTTATAGAATGTTAGTATGCAAAAGGTAAAATGCAACATCCTTTCTATGAAACAAAGATCCTCATTTTGAAATAAGAAATATAATTTCCTTACAAGCTCGATAAATTCATCTGTAGGTGTTGTAGCATCGTCTGGGTAGTGCCTGCGCCTTGTTGATACCTCCAAGATTATTCTCTTCATTTGTTGACGGCAAAACTCTAGTGATACATCCTCTGGTGATCTCTGTAACACATTTCTCCATTCCTTAAGTGTCTGTGGGTACAAAACAAACAGAGTAAACATCTACAATGTTAGCACGCAAAAGGTAAAGTGTAACAAAGAACTTCATTTTGAAATGGAAAATATTATTTCCTTACAAAGTCGATAAAGTCATCTGGAGGTGTTGTCGTAACGTCTGGGTAGTCCCTACGTCCTGTTATTACCTCCAAGATTATTACACCCAAACTGAATATGTCTGACTTTGGTGTAATTGTACCTCCATGTAAAATTTCTGGTGCCATGTAACCACTGATCACAATAAGTATACAATTTTAATGTGTTAAAGTGACCACAATTAGAACAAACTTTTTCTTATGCCTAGGGGAATTAACTTACAATGTTCCGTCGCGTGATGATGTGCAAATAGTTTGTTGCTGGTCAAGTAGTCTTGACAGACCGAAGTCTGTGATTTTTGGTGTCATCACGTCATCGAGCAATATGTTTGGAGGTTTCAAATCCAGGTGAATAATAGGCTTATCAATTTCTTCATGAAGCTGGCATAACCCATAGCAAATTCCTTTGATTATACTGTAACGTGTTCCCCAATCATGTCTAGTAGATTTATCTATGTTTGTAAACAGAAAAAGAGCATTATGAGAGCGTTGTCACCTCAAAATCTATGATTATTAATTGTTCTATAGATAATATACAAAAGTACAGCAGAATTTTAATGTATGTCCCGTTTGTTGATTCTATAAGGCTGATATTGGAACCACCGATTGATCCATCGTAGCCGTTAATATATGTCAATTAAATGCAGTTTTTTTAGAGCTTTGCTGAAAGCTGCTTGTCAAACTTGACGAACTACAATCTTAAATGAAGATGGAACTGAGAAACAACCTGATAGATACTCATCAAGGCTTCCCTTTGGCATATATTCCAAGCAAAGTAACCTTTCAGCAGTCTCTGCAAAAACGTATTTTCCATGATACGGCAAACATGCATACCGTACTTCATAGCAGTAGCCTACGCATCGCACTATATTGGGGTGCTGAAGCATCATAAGATGACAGACCTCGCTCTCGAATTGCTTCTGCAGGCCTGGCATAAATGATGACACGATCTTTTTGACAGCGATGATTTCCCCATTTGGCATCACTCCCTGTTTGAGGCGTTGAATAGGGTGCTGTTAGTTAGTACATACAGATACCTATAGGTCTGTTTGAAACAAAAGAAATGCATGCAGAAATGATCGATCAATCAACTATTTATGTACCTTATATACCACACCAAAACCACCATGGCCAATTATCCGGTCGTCAGAGAAGTTATCCGTGATCTGCTTTAACTCTTGGTATGGTATACTCTGTGGTCTTGGATGCCATGGCTGAGAGTATGGAGCTGCACCATCATCGATGGGCGTCGTGGATCTGTTCGAAGTTGAGGTGCTGCCCTCACGGCGATGCTTCGGATCCCAAAAACGCTGTGCAGGCCGGTAGCTGTGCTTGCTGTCGTCCATCTCCTTGAGAAGCTCTTGATTGAGGATGAATATACAGTAAAGCAGGGCCTCTTATTTTAACAGCGCCCGAGCTAGTATGGGGCCGGCCAAAAGAATTATGTTGAAGAAAACCATGCCTGAGGTGGATAACTCCTATGCTTTTTGGATCGAGTCGGATGGGATTCTAGACAGCACAAGCACACACACACTTACGTACGTGCGTACGTACGCATAGATGAATTTGGAAGGGTTGACGAAGTGAGCTTGGGTGCTCGAGAAGTCGGGAAAGTTCTTTGTTAAACCCACTTAGTCTAGCGAACCAATCTGCGATTAGATGGTTAGGACGGCAATGGTACCCCTAATGCAACATGGTTTGAATCCTGGTGCTCGCATTTATCCCGAATTTATTTTATTACTTTAGCAATACGCTTTCAGTGGGAGAAGACGTTTTCATCAATTATATAGGTGCAGGGTGTGCGTATGTATGCGTTCATAAGGATGAGTGTATGCGTGTATATAATAATTGCTTGCGTTTGTACGGTGTAAAAAAATCCACTTAAGCTAAGTTGATACATAGGCCGAAAGTCAGGTACGCTAAATCGTTGTGGGCTGCAAGAGTGCCGCCCATAGTTTGCAGTTTTATCTGTCGAGAAAAAAAACCTGTCAAGCGGCCACCGGCAAACTCCCCTCGGCTGTTAACCTCCATTAGTAAGCGTGCACGTGCAACGCACGTATAATAATAAAAGAAAATTTCCCCGGTCATTCTAATTAGGACACAATTATTTCAATAAAATGAACAAATGCAACAATGTAGCTCAAATCTAAATTTGAACTAGATATAGCTTTGCAGATATTCTTTCCATATGCTACCATATCTCGTATCGAACATGCGCACACAAAGGACTTCTCAGCCATTATATACAACAACCCACAGATTGACAGTCAAATAACACACATAAACAATAACTTGGTCATCGACTATGGATCCATACACAACAAAATGTGAAAGTTAGACATTAAACATAACTCCATCCTTCACGGAAGCGAAAAACCATATGTATTTAACTTTCATATATAATGGTTATTTCTCCTAATATCTTAAGCCTAATCATATCTTTGCTGATGGTATGCACCTTCAGCATAGGCCACTGAATCAGAAACTGCCAAAGCATCAATAAATTGGGTTCACAATTAATCTCACAAAGACGCATCACCATGTATCTCAAGATATACATACAACTTGTGCTGCCATGACTTTGTGTAACCGAACAATAAGAAGTAATCATAACAATGTTTTGATACATTTAGTATAGAGCTAACATAATTGTGAAGCTCCCCATGCCCTACAACCAACAAATCACCTCAAGTCCTTGCATGGTAGAAAAATGCGTGAACAAAAATGAGATGAAAATGAAAAAAGAAGACCTGGAAGTAGCCTTGAACATGTTTAGACCTTGCACCTGCTGCACAAGGAAGAGAGGTAAATCTGAAAGAAAAAGTGTCAAACACATTAGACGATAAGAAAACAAGGAATAAATGTTTGTATATTTCACATCTACTATAGTAGCCAAAAACATTTTTATCGATTAGAAATTGAGTAGAATATCAAAGCCCAACAGAAAAAGAAGTATTGAAGCACATACGTCCCAAGCTAATGCAGTTGTGCACTGTACTACTCATCTAGATGCTAGCAGCAGCAAAAAGCACACACGGCATGAACATCACAACCAACAGAAGTGGCATCCCTGCAATTAATTCACACTCGACCATATGAAACAACTCACGTGACTTTACAGGATAAAATCTTTGAGATAGTCTGGAAGGCCCTATGTATAGTGCTATTGGAGAAATCCTGCACCTAATAAATGCCGTGTATTAAAAGTAAAAGGCGTACGCTTGACACATGACCAGCGTAGCGGCAAGATCATCATCCCAAAGCTCCCACACAGGGTCCACGGCTAACTTTGCAACACAAAATATTTCGCTCTCGGACACCAACGAAATAATCCTTCCAGCCTCATTTGCATTTCTAGGCTCTCATGATCTCCCACACCAGGAGGACCTCCGTGAAGCTCTCATTCTGGAAGGTGACGAGATACATTGCCAATTTATCCCCGTGGTTTATCATCAGAAAGAAAAATGTCAGTAAGAATAGTACTGGATAATATATGCATCATGCATCTTTGCTAGCTACCTCGGCATCAACCTGACAGACAGACATAATTGCAAATGAGGCTACCGAAGCTAATATTACGATTACCGAAATGATGGTTTTTTCTATGCACATGCTGTCATGTTGTGGTGTGAATTACAAAAATGCTTGCTCCCAAGAAAATAAAGAATCTTAGTCAAAACAGGAAACTATTGCTGACATTTTTTAAAATTCAGAGGCACTCATGTAACCCTTAAGTAAATTGTTTTGTTTTCCCATTCTCTTTTTCAAATGCATCAAGACATTAAGATTCAATGTTTTCTCGAGAGGAAAAAAGGAAGACTGCCCCAACCCATAACTAATCAAATGCTATATAGTTTCAGAAACCCAGTGAACAGATCCTGTGATGAGATTGGGATATACTAATATCCTGATCAATAACACAGCACGACTTTTTTGAACAAACACGGCCATATATCAGCAACATCCTGCGATCCAACAAAAAAAATTCAGAAACAAAATCTCTAGGCAGTCGACAAGCAAGCATCTACAGTTCTTCACAAAGGATCTCAAATTCTCTATTGACCTTTGCACTGCAACCAAACATGATTTCATAGCGAGGCATGATAAAAATCTATCGTGTTACTAAATCTGAGTTCTTGAATCTGTAGTGAACAATAGCATTACATATTTTCATGGTCAGATATAAAATACTCTTGCTAACAGGAAAGTCTGAGCTTTTCAATCACGTACCATCTCCAAAGTGGTCTCAAAAGATGATTAGAATGCCCGTCAAACACTAGTAAATAAGTGAGAAAATCAAGATCAACAGTACAACACCCATTCAATCATTTAATCCAAAACAAGCACATCCAAACAAGTGTAATTATATTGCCAGCAGAAAAACTATCTGCCAGGTTTTTAACAGAATAATTTCTTCATCAGATCAGTCCCAACTGCAAGTAACTGCACTGCAGCACACTATTTTTTTCACTTGATTTAACTTCAGGGATACAATTTTGGTGAGAAGTTCAACTTTTACAGATCATTTTACAATTTTTTTATATAATTACAAATGAAGCTTCTTAATTATGCCCAATCGAACATGCTAAACTACCCAAAGTCCTCAACTAATGAAACGATATTGTTTGAGAAGCATTTCAAAATTTCTTCCTTAATCCAGTAAGTATCCCAAGTGAACATGATGTCCCGTAAGAACGTTCCCTATTCAGAATGGCTGACACATGCCAAGTAATTCAGGAGACCATAAGAAAGCAACTGAAATCAAGTGCAGAGAAAGATAACATTTGGATTGAAGGTCACATACTTGCAAGATATCTATACGACAACACCAACAGAGAAACACACCACGATTGCAAGGTGATTGTTCCCAGCGTCGAGACTCTCCGGCGGACGGGACTGGAAAAGCTGCGGATGGATGACGAGCGGGGGCGCGCGATGACGGGGAGAGGACGCCGGCGTGGCCAGGCCGAGGTACTCATCATCTTCCTCAATGTGAATGCATGAGTGGACAGGCGGGGGCGCACAATGATGGGGTGAGGATGTCGGCATGCCGGAGGTACAATCTGCAGTTCTATGTACCATTTGCAGTGGTGCTGAAGCTTTCCTGGCAGATTTGACAAGTAACCTCACCAATCAGGTTGTGCATATGACTGATGAGAAAAAGAAGGCCATTCACAATGTTGAATGGATAGATAGCCATCCATAACCAACCAACTAACAGGAAAACACGTGAATATAGTACTAACATCCGGCATTCAATGCTGCTCCCATGATTGCAGAATGGGCAGGAAAATACCGCGTCGAGCTAGTCCATCCGCTTCGTAACACCAGAGTGGATCGTTGCCACGACGGTGGCTTGAGGTGTCTTGAGGTAGACACGGGGCCACCCAGGACAAGCCCGATGGGGATTGAGTCGGAGTGGCCGGGAGAGTGTCATGACAATGAAGTGGTTTCGTCGGAATGCCGTTTGTCCACCCGAATTGGAGTGCGAGGCCATGGGTTCCGTAGTATGGGTCCAGTGTGCTACCTCTGCAGAGTGTATTAATCTATCGATAGCCGAGTCCATGTACACTAAGATTTGCATTGAGGTAATGGTAGTGAGGCCACCGTGTTGAGTTGGACCAGGTCTGGTCTGGTTGTGATTGCCGTAAGGATCACTGTTTGAGACCAAGTGTTGGTCAGGGTTGTGATCACCGTAAGGATCACGAGATTGTTGTGGAGTTCTTCATGTTTGTGGTCTGGAAATGATCACGTTCGGTAAGCCAGTCCATGGGACGAGTATCACTTGAGTATAATCAAAGCATGATGGATATATATATTGTTGCATTGTCATTAATTGGTTAAATATCATGATATTGATTGTCATTATGTTTATGCTTGTTGTGAGCTTGCAAGTACATTTAATGTACTGACCTGGCGTGTCATGCTAGATTTCAGGAAAGTCTCGTTGGAAAGAAGAGCTGTCCGAGTCTAGATCGAGTCCACATCGGTGTCCCTGTGCTATGGAGTTCCGCTACGACGTTGTTCCGCTGCCGCGTAGTTGTCATGATCGAGGCCCCTTTATGTTCACTAAATAATGTACATATTGTTCAGCCGCACCGTGTGTGCCGCTTGGCCTCGTTAACTATTGTAATATGAACTATGCTCCGCTAGCATGAATAAAGCGGTTGTTTTTCTGTACCAAGTTGTTGTGTGTTGCCAGAAGACAAGGTCTCTGGGCTGGCAATGCAGGGTAAACCGGTCGCTCTGAGCCGGGGTGCCACAGCCCAGTAGGGGTGGGTGCGCCCCCACCCTCGTGGCCAGGGTGTGGGCCCCCTATGGTACTTCTTTCGCTCAATAATTCTAATTAATTCCAAAAATGACTTTCGTGGAGTTTCAGGACTTTTGGAGCTGTGCAGAATAGGTTTTCAATATTTGCTCCTTTTCCAGCCAGAATCCCATCTGCCAGCATTCTCCCTCTTCATGATAAACCTTGTAAAATAAGAGAGAATCACTACTAGGGAAAAGCCTATACATAGAATCTTACCTGCAGCGCTCTTCAAAATACCACGCTACTACTACTTAGCAGCAACGCGTGTCTGCCAAACGCGCTACTAACTTGGAAGTAGCGATGAAGCGTTTTGACCTCACGGCGCCATCTGCTATAGTTGCCATGACCTTGGCCCCCGCTAGCTATAGCAGATGGCGCACTATCTTGTAGAGCGCTACTGCTACTTAGTTAGTTGTAGCGCGTTTTGTCAAACGCGCTACAACTATCCCTACCTTATCCCCACGGACCGGCCCTTCTCACTCACACTCTCACTCTACTTCGTCAACCGTCGTCGTCCTCGCCCGCGCCGCCGCCTTCGTTAAATCGCCGCCTAGGTACTCCCCTCCTTCCGTCCCTCCTCCATCCTCCTCGCACATCCTCCCTCCTCTGCCGCCCTCCCTCCTTGCCGCCTCCTCCTCCTCCGCTGGCCGCCCTCCTCCTCCTCCATGGCAGCCCTCCTCCCACCGCCCTTGACCTCGCCGCCCCTAGCTACCTCTCCGTCGCCCCCCACACCCTGCCACTAGTTAGTACTAGATTTAGTAGTAGTAGATATTAATTTAGGGTTAGCTAGTACTAGATGTTAATTTAGTAGTAGTAGATGTTAATTTAGCTTAGTTAGTACTAGATTTTTAGTAGTAGTAGTGGTAGTTGAACTACTTTAGTTGTAGTTGAACTAGTTTAGTAAGTAAATTAATAAACTAGTTGAACTAGTTGAATTAACATAACTAATCTATTTTTAGTAAGATAATTAATATAACCAGTTGAACTACTTTATTTTTAGAAATAACTAGTTTTTTTCTATTTATAGTAAGTTTATATTTAGTAAGAACTAGTTGAATTAATAAAACTAGTTGAACATGTTTTGTTGCTAGTGATAACTTATATGGTTTCAGGTGACCTCCGTCGTCCCCGTCACCGACCCCCTCCGACATCCCCGCCGTCATCCCAGTCACCGACGTACCCCCTCCGACATCAAGGTGAGACCATCCAAATATCCTTGTATATCTTGTGTTGTTGCTCAAATAGGATATGTGGTTGCCCAAGTGGCCGTTCATGTTCAGTTTACATCTACGAGTGGCCTATGTTTTGTCGGAGTGTTGATTAATTTCCGTTCCGGCAAATTTCAGGCGCCGATATGTCCTTTTTAGCAAAGATCATGCGGATTTTGTCGTGAATTCTGACATGACTTGTGCTAGAATATGTACAAGTTTAATCTTTGAATTATGATTGTAGGAAATGTCGTACTCGGACGACAGCGGTCTCCCGGGAGTGTAGCTGGTGCCACGACGATCGAGGTATGTGCGACAGGTTCGTTCGGCTGGACGACGATCGGCGCTTCAGCATTAAGCTCGAGGAGACCTGCGATGTTCATACGGATGCATAGCAGCGACAATAGTTTTTTCTCCATTAAGCATGACTTCAACTATTTTAACGTCTAATTTTCATATTTTACAATTCGACTAGCTTATCCCATGCCATGCAAGACGCTATGTCTTGGAGAGGATGGGTTTTGAAGACCATGAAAATTTCGAAACAAAGAAAATACACCTAAGGACCCATCATGATATGGATTTTGAAGTAAATCTGTACAATGCTCAGAGCGTAACCCATTTTGGTTGCCAAAATTGGGAAGCACTTTGCAAAATGTATGGTTTTGATGAGGGTATGATTATCACCATGGATCTTGGTGATCCTGACAGCGAGGAAGACAATAAGGACATTTGGGTCCTTGTTGATACGCTTCCGATTGTACCGCTATGTGAGTTTCTCAAACATAGTTATTAACTAATTTATATTGTTTATTTCAAAATAGTTGATAGCTTATTTCCATTGACAGCTTATTTTGATTCTTTAAAGTTTGTGCGGAAGATGGTAGATAAAACCCACTACACCGAAGGCACCCAATTAACGTATAAGGAGAAAAATCATCTGATCGCATTTTGTACTCTTCTTGAGAATTACAATGCCTATTATCGAACTCCTCCAAATTATGGTGAATACGTGCCACTAGTGCATGTGTTGAACAACGATAACTTCTCTGGAGATACCCTGGTAAGATTTTTTACTATTACGACATTCGTGCATTTTTTGCATACTTCTAAAACTAGTACATCATTGCTAACTACGAAGTTATTATTATGTTTTTAACAGAAACTCCCGATGGATTGTGTGCCTCATCTGATGTCTCTGCATGGTCGCCTCTCAGTTCTGAACATACTGCCAGTAAATCTCTGAAGCTCACTGTGCATATCGGATTTCTAAAACCCGTGAACACATGATCATCAGAGAATGGAAGAAATGTATGGACATTCGCAAGGAGGTTCTTGGAAGTAACATTCAGCGAAAGGCAAGAATGGGAGACAGGCTAATCTCCATTCTCCATAATGGAGAGTCGGGGCTATCTTGTTTTTGTTATTTTACCTTAGAAAATGTAGTAGGTCTTAATCGAATGTAATAGGTCCAATGAGGTACAATATGTTTATTATGTGGTAATGTGTTAGAGTTGATAATGATGATCTTGAGGAGGTGTTATGTGATGTCAATGATGAAAACGATGATATTGAGGAGGTGTTATATGACAATGATGTATTATGATGCTAAGTTGTTAATGATATGATGATGATGATGATATTATTATATCATTGGGTGAAAGAACCGCGGATTAGTTTCAAGTGGATGGAACTCCACTTGAAACTAGTCCACGGTTCTTTCACCCCATGATGTAATAACTCATTATGATGTAAAAACAATCTCTAAATTCCTGTTGTATAAAAACTTGTGTAAAGGTGTATGAATACAACATGAAATAGAAAAGAAATAAAATACTAAATAATAGTAGTAGCGCGGGTTAGGAGAAGTGCTACTACTAATTAACAGTAGCGATGTTCTAAAGAACCGCTGCTACTAAGTCAATTTAGCAGTAGCGTGGGTCAAGCCATGCTATTGCTAAGCATTAGCTGTAGCGCCTTATCAATAGCGCTTCTGCCCGCGCTACTGATAGGCCCAAAACCCGCGCTGCTGCTAGGCTTTTCCCTAGTAGTGAATAGCCAAAAGTATTGCGACATAATGTGTAATAACAACCCATAATGCAAACACACACCATCCAGCCCTGTCCTACCCAACGTGCATGTGCATGCCAAACCCTCCACACCGAACCGAACCACACCAGTGAGCACCCAGCCAACCCACTCCGCATCAGCCCGCACAACCCTGCCTGGCTCTTCCATGTGCTCACCTATCAGCCATCCGCCTGGCTCTCCCGCTCGCCCGCAACCCGCGATGCATGCCAACCCTCAACCCACCATGCATGCTGATCCACAACCCGCCATGGCAGCCCTCCATCTACTCCCATGACGGACCGGCCCAGTTCTTTCCCTGGTCTGCGCTTTCCTTCCACTCGCACGACGACGCCGACGGTCGCTCCTAGCCCGACGCCCTCTGACTCCTCGGCGTCCACTATTCCATCCCCGCCGGTCGTGGTGCACCGGCCCCCTTCCCCGTCCAACACTCACACCATGGTGACTCGTGCTAAACGTGGCCTCTTCCAGCCCATTGACCGTCTTAATCTCTCCGTGACTCACTCCACTCCCTCTCCTATTTCGAAAACATACCGGGGTGCACCCCATGACCCGCACTGGCGTCGTGCTATGACCGAGGAATTTGATGCTCTTTGTCACTAACGGACGTGGTCTCTTGTGTCACGTCCTCCTCGTTCTCATGTTGTTTCCAGGAAGTGGATCTTCAAACATAAATTCCACTCGGACGGTAGCCTTCCCTGGTACAAGGCCCGATGGGTGGTACGAGGTTATTCTCAGCAACAGGGCATCGTTGTTAAGCCTGCGATGTTGGACCAGCATTACAGTCTGTAGGCCGTTGGCCGTCGGGGCTGCTATATGTCGCAGAGGTTGGAATGCTGGACAGTTCGAGAAGAAATGATTTCCATTGACTAGTGGAATAACACGATTAACCTGTGATGACGTTATATGGTAAGGATCACGAATCACTGGAAAATTCACTCTGAAATCGAATTCAGTTACAAAGTAGAGCTTGTCTTGAGGTAGACGAAAGAGTTCGGGATGGGGAATAGAATGAGCGGACTATCAATTACGACTCGACTGCTCGATCTAGAGATCGCAAATAGCCTGAAGTACTGACTCAGCCGACGGCCACAACCCACCAGCGCTAATCCTATTACACGGCCCACGTCCCGCCATAACAATTGAAACCCATAGCCCTCTAATCCTTTGCCTCGTTACATAGTTGATCCTGGTTGTTTACAGTGCCGCCCTCTGCAGACCCATCATGTCCCCATGCTGGTGCCACTGGATACCGCCGCTTCAGTACTTCATAGTCTCCCCAAGTTGATGCATTGTCAGGCACTCCCTCCGTTCGGAATTACTTGTCGCAGAAATGGATGTATCTAGATGTATATTAGTTCTAGATACATCCATTTTCAAGACAAGTAATTATGAACGGAGGGAGTAATGCAGACCACTGTACTAGCACCTGAATGTGGGACGCATTGCCTTTCTTCACCATCTTCATCTAAATGACTTGAGCGGGAACCAAGTTAACTTTAGACAGATCCACCGGAGCAGTAAGTTCAGGGAACATGGGAGTATGGTCGGGCTTGTGTTCCTTTAACTAAGATACATGGAACACGGGATGAATTTGCCCTATTGCTGGCAGCAAAGTCTATATGCTGCCGGTCCAATGCATTCCAACACCTCAAATGGCCCAGAGTACTTATATGCCAGCTTGGGGCAGGGTCTGTTGACCAGTAAATGTAGTGCATACAGTTGGAGCTTTAGATACACTGAATCACCAACTGAAACTGATATGTCTGATCAGTGTGCATCCGCATACTGCTTCATTTTGGCTTGAGCTCTCAGCAAGTTAGCTTTCAATAAAGCTGAATGAGCTTGGTGCTCCCTGAGCCACTGCCCTACTTTAATGTTGTCCGATTGCAGAAGGGAGGAAAAAAAGCCATAGCTAGGGTTATAACCATACAATTTCTTAAAAGGAGAGAACCCCAGAGAAGTATGGAAATTGGTGTTGTACCAAAATTCAGCCAAAGGCAACCAGTTCTGCCATTTGGTTGAAGTATCATGTACTGCACACCTCAAATACATTTCTAAGCACCGATTTACTCTTTCAGTTGGTTCATCCATTTGAGGGTAATATGCAGTAGTCATGTGTAATTTGGTGTCACGTAGCTTGAACAGATCTTTCCAAAAGTTACTCGTGAAAATCTTACCTCTGTCTGACACTATAGTGTGAGGAAGTCCATGCCATTTCACCATTGTCTCCAAAAAAGCTTTGGCCACAATAGCGGCAGGAAATGGATGCTTTAGAGGAATGAAATGGGCATACTATGTGTATCTATCAACTGCCACCAGAATAACACTCTACACATCAGATTGATGAAGACCTTCAATGAAGTCCATAGTTACTGTTGCCATGGGCCCTCAGGAACTGGCAATGGGTACAATAGTCCATGGTATTTGCAATGTTCATACCTTGCTTTCTGACAAATGGCACATTGTTGCACAAACTCAGTCACATCATTTTTTAGCCCTGACCAAGTAAGCAGTTTTTGAACTCTCTGGTATGTTGCTTGTAACCTAGAATGGCCTCCCTGACCAAGCAAGCAAACAACTTTGAAGAGCTTCGTCGCATCATACGCCTGTTACATCTAGCTGATGATGAAGCAATGGATTTCTTCAATACTTTTACAGACAACGCCATATATAAACACTATTCTGATCACGGGACCAGAATAATATTCTGATCACAACCAGAACTTCCTGAGTTACACACTTGAACTTCCCTCTGTACGAACCCGGCCTTCGGGCTATCTTCGCAACCGTGTCTCCCCACGCGAATTTTTCTTGTTAGTCGTGTTCTATGTGATGTAAGTGTAATCTGCAAACCGTTTCTAGCAACTAAATGCCCGTTTTGAATATGAATCTCGCTCGTTGGCGGATTTGCTCTTGGGTCGTGATGAAACATGCTTCTGTTGCAATTTTACTGCCCGAGTTGTTCGACCTGAACTTCCCCTGTGCTTGGTTGAACTTCCCCCAACATTGACCAATGTGGCTTGCGATATACCGTTTGAAAGTTGTGGAAACTAGTATCATGACACAAGTTAATTTTTTGGCAAAAACTGCGCGGTTTAAGATCAGATTTGAAAACCTTTTTTTCTTCATACAAAAAACATGAATCGTATTTTTCATCACATTTCTGAACCGTTTGTCGGAATGAGCCAAATAATATGGCGTTGGAAAGCTGCTGCAAAACCGCTCCTTCCACATGTTGAAAGTTTCCTCTAATTCTTTGCAAATAAAGTGTAATTTGGAACATCGTAAAATTTCACGAACCGAACAGCCGAGTTCGTATTTTTGATGTCATTTCTAAACGGCTAATTTATTTGAGGCAAATGATATGGCATTGGAAAGCTTATGAAAATGCGCTACTTTTTCATGTTAAAAGTTTTTTCTAATTTGCAACCTTTAAAAGTAATTCCAAAAACAATACAAGTACCACCGTGTTTGTATTTTCAAGCTAATTTTTTAACCACATGTCCGAATGCAGCAAATGATATGGCGTTGGAAATCTTGAGGAAATGCAAAACGTTTTTGTATATATTGTTTTTCCCAATTCCTTATGGTTTTAAGTAATATTTGAAAATGGCTAAAAACGTATTTTCACCGTATTTTCTACAAACTTTATCGGATTGGGGCAAATAATATATTGTTGAAAAGCTACAGAAAATACGAAACTTTTTCATGTTGATGGTTTTCTTTAATTCCTAGCCGTTTTCATGTAATTTCGAAAATGGCGAGATCATTCGTTTTGCCTCTATCGCGAAACAGATTCTTCAAAAATGCCCTGCGTGAAGAACTTGAACTTTTCGGCATGTCTACTTGAAATTCACTCTGTTTTTCACATGTTTTTTTTGCTCGTAGCTCTCCATCCACTACTCATAGCTCTCCATCCCCTCATCGGAATTGAGCAAGTGATATCCAGATGAAAAACTGTTGTAAACACGCAACTTTCCTATGTTGATCATTTTTTCATACTCGCGAAGGTTTTAAAAGTT
The DNA here is from genome assembly GCA_021437245.1 of Aegilops speltoides. Taxonomy (NCBI): domain Eukaryota; kingdom Viridiplantae; phylum Streptophyta; class Magnoliopsida; order Poales; family Poaceae; genus Aegilops; species Aegilops speltoides. Next base: position 595,197,927 of record CM038147.1, read on the forward strand.
CTTAATCTGAAATTCCCTCAGTGTAGTAGTTGAACTTCCTGTTGTTTTCACGTTGAACTTTTGTGACTTTTTTTTGTTTGTAATTTTCTCATCCATTTTGTCAGTGTTACACAAATGATATTCCTTTTGTACAAAGGTGAACCTCTCTCACAATAATTTTTTTAACTTTCCCTGACTGAGGACTTGAACTTATAAAAGAAATTGGACCTTGCCTTTTAATTCATTTTTTCATATTAAACACACCCCATGTAGTACATGAACTTTTTTGTTTTTTATAATTTGAATTTTTTATTTCTTTTTGAAATCAAATTTCTCCCAAATAATAACTAAACTTCTTTGTGGATTGAGAGAATTGTTTCAAAACGTAAAAAAAACAATTTCTTTTTTGTGTTTTCGGACATGGAAATACAAGGTGAACCTCTCTCGGAAGAATTTTTGAACTTCTCCGGACAGAGCACTTGAACTTCTTTCAACAAACCTTTCAAGCTTTTATTTTTTATATACTTTTATTCTCACCTAAAATGCATTCCTTGCAGCACTTGAACTTCTCGTTGTATTCACTATGACCTTCTTTCAACAAATAAGAACTTTTTGAATACATAAAAACCTGTTTTAAATGGTATACATGAAAATTTTAAACTATTCATCGAGATGTGGCACATAATATACCCGATGGAAAACTTATGAATAGTAGTAAGTTTTTCATCTAGATATGTGTTACAAATTCTTTGTCGTTTGAGAGCGGTTTTTAAAATGGCAAAACAACGTTGTTTTTGCCTTTTGAAAATACAATGTAGATGAACGATGGACGTCCCACAATATAAATTCTGAACAGTGCAGAGAGGTGCACGTGAACTTCTTGCAACAAACCTTTTTGGCTTTTATTTTTGTATTATTTTATTCTTATCTAACACGCATTCCGTGTAATAGATGAACTTCCCGCTGTTCTCACCTTGAACTTCTATCACATATTTTTGTTCAACCTCTCTCACCAGTCCTTTATTTGAATTTGAATTTCTCATTTTTATTTAGAAACAATTAAAATACTTTTTCTTAGGAATTTTGAACTGCTCCATTTTAAAAATTGAACTTCCTATTTATTGAACTAGAAACGGTGAAATATCTGCTTCAAAGTGCTCTGTTATTTTTGTACTGCTCTTTTTTTTAATTTGAGCATCTTGCTTTATTCTTTTGTAATGGGGAAAATCCTAATTTTCTAATAAACGTCGAAACTTTTCGTTATTTATTTTCAAAGTTCTACTTTTTTAGAAATGGGCAATTCCATATTTTACGAACGGTTTCATATAAACTATTTTTTAGCTGTTCTATTATTTTGAACTTTTTGGTTATCCATTTTCAATGACGGAAAAATTCATGGGAATATTTTTCATATACCAATAAAATTTTCTTCGGACTCTTCAATTTATCAAATTTGAACTTCGAGAATTAAAGAAATTCTATGTGACACTTGTTTTCCTCTTTTACGTATATAAACATTGAAACATTGAAATGCTTGTTTATTTTAATTTGGACTTTCTCGTTTTTGTTTTCGAAACACGGGAATGTGAAAGGAAAGTTCGTGCAAATATATTTTAATACAAATGCCCCTATTAAATATGCACGACAATGTTTACATCTTTTTTAGGTGTGTTTCTTTTTGTCAACGCTCTGTGGTAAATATATGTACTTGAACTAGTACCACATTTTTTGTATAAGAAACAGTAAGTTTTCCATCGAATATGTCAAATGCAATGGTCAGAAGATGATAGTACATCAAGATAATAGGGACCGACCATCAGTGGCGCCTTCAGAATTAAAGAATGAACTACTAGGATCTAGATTGAAAGGATAACATTTTGATGCAACGAACATGCAAGAACGCATCACTGAACAAATTGCTTTTTGAAAGCAACGAAGAACAAGTTAGCCTGCTAGTTTTGTCTGAACCTTTCCCTCCACTCTTTCCATGGGTGGTGTGGCACCTTCTTTCAACAGGAAGCTGCTGTTGTCCCAAGTGCTACTGCACCTCACCACTTCGCAATCCAGGTGGCATTGACTGCCTCTCCTCGTCTCCACTTCGGCCATCAGACAAATCAAACACTAACCAAGGCGAGTAGGAGAAGAACTTTTGTCTCCTCGTCTCCACTGCTGCGGGGAAGCAAACATAGTCGTTGCTGCAGGAAGTTCAGATGGGTGGAGCTGGCCGGTCGGCGGGAGGCGTAACCGACGGGAGAGCAGAGCTATTACTTTTTTTCTTCTGAAGTTCAAACAGAAGATCCAGTCAATTTTGCCTAACGTAATAACCATGGGGGAGCATGAAACCTCGAGGATCCATGGTTAAGAGAGCCTCCGGGCATTGGCAAGTGGAAGTAGTGGAGGGGCAGAGCTGAGGAAGTGCGCGAGCTAGCACTTGAGGTCGGCGTCATGGCGACACCAGGGAGCAGGGGCGCTGTGGTGCAGGTTTGTGCCTATGCAGGAAGAAGGTCGAGGTTGGGGGTGCCGGCAGGGATCTCGGGAGTGGATCTGCGCTGGTGGACCTCCGAGCGGCGACCTTGTCAAGGAACACGGCGGCGGGAAGAGGACGAGGTTGGCGGGGCGGTGGGGGAGTAGCAGCGGCGTCTACGAGATCCGACGGGCCGCGCACCGGCGCGTGATTGCGGGATTGGTTCTAGGCGCGGAGCCGTGGGCAGCGGCGGCGCACGGGATTCCGCGGATCCGGCAGCGCGCGGTGGTGCGGTGGGTCCAACGGCGCCAGGAGGCGCATCGGGCCGGGGGAGGGTCTGTCGGCGGCGTGGGGCGGGCTGGGGGCGGTGGCCGCCGGACGGAGGTGGTCGACAGAGGTGGCGCAGGAGGGGATGGGCCAGCCAGGTTTTTCCGATATATCTAGACTTGTTCCGGTTTGGGGTGGGTTTGACAACGCTTTTTCAGTCCCGGTTTGGGTGGACTTGAGAGTATGGTTGGGCGATAGGGGTTGATCAACGTCCCCCCTAATGTCGACGGTATCAGGGACACATTTTGAGGAAAAATACAACACTTGATATGTTTCGAATATATGAACATTTTAAATTAGTAACTTATTAACGTTTCGAGAGAAAACTTTCAATTAACATCATTTTAACTTAGTAACTTAGTAACGTTATCGGGGAGGGGGTAGATCGACGCTCTATGCTCTACTTCGGCCTTGCTCTAACTTAACTATTCTATCCAGGCGTAAGTTTTGAGCGAAAACGTTCTATTAACATCTCTCTCCCTCCTCATGCATGTCCAACATTCCCCCCTCATGTTGAAGTTATCGGGGAGGGGGTAGATCGACAACGACTCCATAAATACATACATGCAAAAAAATGCTATCCATCCATACATACATAGCCACATACATACTTGGAAAAAATGCTATGAACAAAAAAATACATATAGCTAGCCACATATATATGGAAAAATCATATCACTAGTGCAGAACCGGGCAATAGCACCGGTTCGTAAGGCCCTTTGGTGCCGGTTCCATAACCGACACTAAATTGTGATCACTAAAGGCCCCCCCCCCTTTAGTACTGGTTCAGCACGAACCGATGCTAAAGGGCAACCACGTGGCACGAGCCAGCTCCGGGGGCCTGGAGCCCTTTAGTACCGGTTGGTAAGACCAACCGGTACTATAAGGTTTGGGGGGGGGGGTTTAGTTTTATGATTTCTTTATCATTTAATTTTGTGTTTCCATTTTAATTCTTTTTCGTTTGCTGGTATTTTACGATACTGCACATTGTACACGTTATATATATATATATATATATATATATATATATATATATATATATATATATATAATTTCTAGTAGAACCAATCATCGAGTTCAACATGATTGTCATGATATTAATTACAAGCTTTCATATATAACACTACAAAAGCAAATCACTTAAGTTCAGAACGAAGAACACGGACATGAAAGGACAAGTACTAATTAAGAGCAGCATGAAGAACTAGCTAAATCACTCCTGCTAGCTACTCTCTCTGGTAAAATAGCATAGAACATGTATAGCTCTCCTGATTGATCATACTGGAGCATGCCGATGAACCTGTCTTCTAACCGTGGGCTGCGCTTCTCATTAAGCATTCATCGCTTCTAGAAATCCTGAATGCATTCATGTGCAATGCAGGATATCTTGGCCATAAGCTAACAATTGACATCTGACCTTTAGTCTCGATCCCCTGAGGCACAACTGTCATCGGGAGTCCCTGTTGAAGAACATCGTATAATACTTAATTAATATACTTAGCAATGAAAGTTTAGCAAAAAAAATATGTATGCAAAATATGCACTGAGGACAAATAGTAAATATCTTACCATCATTCCTAAATAGATGTAATCGTAGTTCAATACCATCATTATTGGTCGCACGTTTTGAGTACTAACATTTCTAAGTGTAGGAAGAAAAATTGTCTTGACAGTATGAAGATCCTCAAGGCATGAAACATAATGACTTATCTCCTCGCAGTTTAGTTCAGCTCCGGGACAGTAGTAGGTCCTGTCTACCAAGCGCCGGACATGTTTGGTTGAATGGAGATAAGCTGTCAATAGAAATTATTTGTCAGTTATTTTTGAATAAGCAATATCAAAGACAAAAATATAGTTGAGAAGAACTCACATAATGGTAGAACTGGAGGCGTCTGCACATCGACCCATATGTCTCTATTACCTTCAATATCATCTTCCGGACGAATATCAAAGGTGATAACCATACCAGGCTCAAATGCATAAGCCTTGCATAGTGCTTGCCAAGTTTTGCATTCAAAATAGGTGTACGTGTGTGCATTGTATACTTTGACGTTGAAAGTATAATCATCGTGCTCAGTTTTCAGGTAAGCTCTCTTTACCTCCATAGTTTCCATATCTTTGAAACCTATCTTATCCAAGACAAAAATTCTTGCATGGCAGGGGATGCGCTAGTAGAATAGTGAAAATTAAAAATTATAAGTTAGGCAAATGAAGCATATATAAGTCATGCTTAATTACGAAAACAGACTTGTCGTTGTGACTTACTGTATCGAATTCGAAAGTCTCATCCAGCTTGATGCTGAATCGCCTACCATCAACAAGGAAATTTCTGTCGCACTGGCCGCGCTGGTCTTCACAGTATTCACACATAATGAAATTTTTTCCGTCGTCAGACGACATTTCCTATGTTCATATTAGGCGAAACTTTAAACACTTACTAATTCAATTAATTCAACTACTTCTATTAATTCAACTAAGCATTTACTAAAAATAAACTAGTTATATTAATTCAATTAGTTCAACTAAGCATTTACTAAAAATAAACTAGTTCTATATATTAATACAACTAGTTCAACTAAGCATTATATTTACTAAAAATAAAATAGTTATTATATTAACTCAACTAGTTCAACTAAGCATTTACTAAAAATAAACTAGTTATATATATTAGTTCAACTAGTTCAACTAATACATACTTGAAAAAAATGGTATGAACAAAAAAATACATATAGCTAGGCACATATATGAAAAAAAAACATATATATGCAAAAGAATGCTATGAAGAGAGTCGGGGCTACGGCGGCTCAAAGCGGGGGCGACCGGCAAGGGCGAGTGTGGGGGCAGTGAGGGCGTCGGCGATGGCGTCTGTGCGGGCGTGCCAGGGCAGGGGCGTGGTCGGGCACGCTCGGCGGCGTCGGACGGCGTCGGCGTGGGCGACAGACGGCGTTGGCTTGGGGGCGGCTGGCAAAGGCAACAGTGGGGTGGCGGCGAGGGAGTCGGCGACGACGGCGGTGGGGCGAGCAGGGCAGGGTGCGGCCAGGCGTGCTCGGAGACGGCGGACGGCGTTGGCGTGGGCTCGGGGCCGGGCAGGCACGGGCGACGGCGACGGCGTCGGGGCAGCGTGGTGGCGTCGAGGAGGATCAGCGTTATGGGGGGGACTACGAAATGAAAATGAAAATTTTCACAAGTGCTGCTTCACTACAAGAAATATGTCAACTTGTGACCACCACTATTGGTCACTGAAAGGTCATGGTTTTTCATTTGCGACCTTTTTGTGATCAAAAACAGAAGGTCAAAAGCTGGAGTCGTAAACTGACTATAGCGACCTTTCTTCTGGAATGGTCGTGGACGTTTTTGACCAAAATACGTCTACTGTGGCGTTTTGGTCACTAGCAACCTCCCCAGGCCATGTAGGCATCCAGCGTGGCAATCTGATGTGGCACAAGATTCAGTCCGGTCCAATTCAATTTTCTACATGGGCCTAGTCCAACAATTCGGCCTATTTATGTTCTTTTCTCATATTAATTTTGGCTAGGTAGATGGCCAAGCCCAACAATTAAGCCTTCTCATTTTGGTGCCGTGGCCTTTTCTGCTAGAAAGTTTTAGTATTTTTGTAATATAAAAAAGGTCCACTAGTCAAATGGGTCCCAGATGTCAGGTTCAGGTACGTGGGTCCCAGCTAGCAAGTTCTTATTCTTCATATTTCAATTTAACAGTAAATAAATAACAAGTATTTAATTTGGCACAAATAAAACACACACATAATACTCCAAATATTATCAGCCAGATTCAGTACAGAGCTCCTAATGTACAAATAACATATACTTAACAAGCTCTACACATAATAAGCTCTAACATATACAAGCTCTACAAGCTCTACACGTGATACATTTACAAGCTCTATACATATACAAGCTCTACAAGCTCTACAAGCTGCCCCGGTGTTAACCCTGGTGCTCTTCAATCTTCTTCACCATGGAGCTCCTTCGGTAGCGAGCACAAACTGGGCACCTGCATCATCACAGGAAGGCAATTTTAGATCATAAAAGCGAATGTTCCAAGCATAGTTTAGAGAAAAGAACCAAGTAAATTTGCCCTCAGTCATACAAACAAAGTTTAGAGAAAACCAAACATGAACAAGCACTTATTATGCAGTTTTTAAAGTTTTTAATACATTTATTTTCTATTAGCAAAACTGAATATGCTACTTCCTGATTCATGGCTGCATAGTCCAGCAAGCTACACCAGTTTGCTCTCATGCAAAAATTAGAAAAAAAAAGAACAACAAATAAATCAACACTGATTTCTCTAACACATACAGTAACCTCGGTGAGAAGATCTAGCTTCCTCACCCTCCAACCCTCCGCCAGCGCCGCGGCTGCGCTCCTACTGTAGCGCGAGGTTGGTGAGGCGAAACCCCTTCCCGCGCAAGTACCGCTGCATGCCTTTCAGCAGATCCTCTTCTCCCCCGCCGTCCATCCCTAAGCTAGCGCACGTGCATGTAACATTGTCAAATAACAGGTGGCCAAACTGGACCAAAACAATATCAAGATTTAATGCTTATTATTATGAATACGACCTAGAATTCTGCACCGAGCCTAAAACTTGAGGATGTCATGTCAAGTGTTATGCCTAATCAAATCAAGACGTGGCTAACATGTGAATCTGAGTAGACATGCAATTACTCCCAAATAGATCAACCTTTCTTTCTCCAACATGCACTACGTGTCATTGTATTACAAAAACTCCAAGATGCCACAGAACTTACAACAAAACCAAAACAAAGCAACGAAACCTGGAAAACACCCTAGAAGTAGATGTTCCAGTAGAAGTTGATGCTTGGTTGCAGCAACTAGTAGAGCCCCACATCCAACCCAAATCATGGCCAAGGCCATGCATGAGCTACACCAGAGAAGAAGGAACTGGGAGGAGCAGACCAGAGGGAGGTTGTAGCTGTAGCGGAGGCTCAGCCACACCACGGCTGTGGTGTGACCATCACCACATCCAGGAGAGGGTCTGGAAGCCGCCAAAGCACCACTGCGACGACCAGGGCAAGCGTCGGGCACAGTGGCGCCACCACAGGGACATCACCGCACAGACAACTCCGGCCTCGCCCTGTTTCAAGAAATGTTCAGAACAACTTTGCCAGACTCGATCAATTCTGAAGAAACCACCTTCGTCGTCAGACACATACATACATACAGGAAGCGAAAGAAGAAGAAACAGAGCAGGGACCTGGTCGATCATGGGCATGAGTACTAACTATACTATAGAAGCAATAGAAGCACATATATATATCCTATTTCTTCCACAAAGTGTTTATATAGATAGGTCAGATTTTTGAATGCATTGTTGTGTAAAAAACAAATATGTTGTTGAGGAATTTGATTAGATGCGTGCATGCCTCATTGGTATAGCTTTGCAACATTGGGTCAAAAGAATACCACAGATACCCAGAGCTTCTACAGTCGATCAGCACAACATATTTGTATGAGATCCAACACACTAACATACAACTCATTTCTGGAACGCTCGAAATCTCCCGAAAGCATCATAGAACAGATTTATCACAGAGGAATATAGCAATGCAGCATTACTACTAATGCTCCACTTTCAGCCAGCAAGCAATCAAATGCCCCACAGCCTACAAACTAAGCGCTGTCTACCACCAAATCTGGGAACAAGGAGATCTTGTGGCATCAAAAATACAGCGACACTAGATGATACAAATCGATCTCACCGCTCGCCCACCTACTCGATGAGCCTGTGCACGGGGCTCCCGTTGGAGGTGAGGTTGGCGGTGTCGCGGTACGAGTCCCTGAACAGCCTGAACAGGTCGAATCTGTTAGTAGCAGTGACTCCTTGGAACAGCTGGGATGTTAGTCCAACCGCCATCTTAAGCACGGAAGGAATGCAAAATGTTCACATCAAACGGCCGAGCTTCAATCAGCAGCTCCTCATATGTTAGTTGTGCTAGTTTATGACCCTGAAAATAAATAAATAAATAAAAGGAACATCATGAGCTTTCTTTTATAGGCTTGGCTATTTGGTAAAATTATGGGTTCACAATACACAAAGTTTTGTAGATATTGAAGCTATAACAGTTGTTCCAACAGTGAGAAGGAAACCCAATCAATAGAAAACCCATGGGTAATATGAACTAATAATGTGGTTTGTAGTTACAAAACAAAAGTGATATGAGATTAGTGCATATTTTTTTGAAATGTACAAAGACATCACAGGAGTAAGTGTACAGCCCAAGTCCAAGCAAGGGAAACCAGAGTCAGCAAGCAGACTCAACTAGCACTAAGTAGATCCCAAAAGACCATATTATTATTACCAAATCCGATGCTAATGTATTGCAATTTCTTAGCTCTTTCGTCACCCAACTTCAGTGAAGGAGAACAATGTTAAGACACTTGTGGGCAGCTCGCATACATCGTTAAAAGTTAAAACTGAAGTGCAGATAAGAAGACCGGATTTCAACACCTACGGCCACCTTATTATACATACTTAAAAAAAAGACGACCCTGTTGGTTTGACAGCAATGGGGATCGGGGCTATCGGAAGAGTACGAGCGAGTTAGGGTTGGCGCAGATCTCCCCCGCTCTGGGGCAGTCCAGCAGAGCCAGCTGCGGAGGGGACGGGGGTCCCTCAGGGGCGGCGGCACGGCATCTCGTACATGTAGACCCTGAGCGGCGCTGGCGCCGCCGGCCACGCGCCCCGGGGGTCCCCATACAGCCGGGACTCCTCCTCCATCCGGATCGCGGCGTCGATGTCCCCGGGCGCCGCGGAGGAGGCGGCGGCATGGTCGGGGGAGTCGAGGAAGTGGTCAAGTTAGGTGACGAAGGAGGTGGTGGCGCTACTAGGGTTGGAGGACGGGCCGGCGACGGGACGCGGCGGCGAGGGGGAGCGGAGGAGGAAGTAGACGGCGGAGTAGACGAGGAGGGCGCCGACGGCGAGCAGGCAGCGGGAGGTCAGACGCGGCGGACCTCCACGTTGACCGGAGAGGAGAAGAGGCGGGGCTCCAGCCGGCGGCTGCCTCGACCGCGGTTGCTCCTCCGCACTCACCGGAGAGGAGACGAGCAGTGGCGTGGGCGCGGGGCATGGGGGGGAGGGAGAAGGGGCAGCGGCGGCTGGAGTGGGAGGGGAGTTAGGGCGGGACGAGCGCGGCGAGTGAGGCATGAGGGACGGGGTGGGTCAGTGAAGTGTGGTGGCGCGCGGGCGTGGGCGGCGGGATCTGAATCGGGGGCGGGAGGTAGGTGGCGGCTGCGAGTGGATCTGAATCGGGGGCGGGGGTAGGTTGTGGCTGCGAGTGGAGTTAGGGTTTGGTTGGCCTGCTGAGAGGTGAGCGAGAGACGTTGGATTCGTCTAGTGTGGACGGTTCAGATCACATAGAGTGGGGTGATATGTGAGAAGTGTTCTGATTGGTCTGAGAATCTGTGATTTAAAATAATTTCCAAGTACTAAAGATAGAGCAATTTTGTGAAGCAACTATCAAAAATATTTTGCAAAAGGGCATTATACAAATTTTCACTCAAGTTGGACCACATTTTATGGATGAGCACCAATTTGTATGCATTTCTGATCTTTCTAGATATTTTTAATCATTTTTCGAGTGTCCAAACTGAGTTTTTTTATGAAGGACCTATAATATATTTGTTGCAAAATTGGACCAAATCATTTTTCTGAAATACTAGGCCATATTTAATGCACAATTGACCAAATTATTAGGTGTAAAAAGTTTTGATACACCTCTGGTGAAAAAGACAAATTTTCGCCGATTTAGTTGGAAGCGGGTCAAATTTGAACAGCGGCTGCCTCATAGTGTGCTATTTATTTTTTACAAAAATCATTTCTAGGTACAAAAGTATCTATTTAATCAGAGAAATACCAAAAAAATTCCAAGATTCAACCACAAGCTAGGAACGGTCATTCCCGCTGTTTTGACCGCATTTTGAAACGGGCATAAAAAATTCAAAAAAAATCTAAAAATTGGAAAACCTTCACATTGTGTCATCATATGTGACCAAGTTACCAGGAAAAATAATAAACTTGTAGTACGGCAATTCTTTTAAAAAAGTGTTCTCAGAAACGAGCTATCATCTGTGGAGATCAATGGCTTTCAAGCTAGATGATCAATATTATGGCCACATTCATTGTCTAGTTTGTTCAAGTGATCTCATATTGTCCACAAGGGTGCATATTGAAATGGCAAACAATGTTGCCTAAGGAAATTTTCATTTTCTTTGGACGAAAAAGTCATTTTCCATTTTTTGAGTTCCCCAAATGAGGTTTTTTTGTGAAGAACCTACCAAATAATTGTTGCAAGATTGGACCAAATCATTTTTATCAAATATTAGGACATATTTAATGCACAATTGACCAAATTATTGGGTGTAAAAAGTTTTGATCCACCTCTAATGAAAAAGACTAATTTCTGTCGATTCAGTTGGAAGCGGGTCAAATTTGAACCGTGGCTGCCTCATAGTTTGCTATTTATTTTTTCCAAAAATCATTTCTAGGTACATAATTATGTATTTAATCATAGAAACACCAAAAAAATTCCAAGATTCAACCACTAGCTAGGAACGGTCATTCCCGCAGTTTTGACCGCATTTTGAAACGGGCATAAAAAATTCAAAAAAAATCAAAAAATTGGGAAACCTTCGCATTGTGTCATTATATGTGACTAAGTTTTCAGGAAAAATAATAAACTTGTAATATGGCATTTGTTTTTAAAAAAAGTGTTCTCGGAAATGAGTTATCACGTGTGAAGATTCAGGGTTTTCAAGCCAAATGATCAATCTTATGGCCATGTTCATGGCATAGTTTGTTCAAATGATCTCATATTGTGCACAAGGGTGCATTTTGGAATTCCAAACAATATTGCTGAAGGGAGTTTTTATTTTCTTTGCACGGAAAATTCATTTTCCATTTTCCGAGTGCCCGAGATGAGTTTTTTTTGTGAAGGACCTACCATATATTTGTTGCAAAATTGGACCAAATCATTTTTATAAAATACTAGGCCATATTTGATTCACAATTGACCAAATGGTTGGGTGTCAAAAGTTTTGATCCACCTCTGGTAAAAATACAAATTCCCGCTGATTCACTAGGAAGCGGGTCAAATTTGAACTGCAGCTGCCTTATAGCTTGCTCTTTATTTTTTCCAAAAATCATTTCTAGGTACATAAGTATCTATTTAATCAGATAAACACCAAAAAAATTCCAAGATTCAACCACTAGCTAGGAACGGTCAAGCCCGCCGTTTTGACCGCATTTTGAAACGGGCATAAAAAATTCAAAAAAAATCAAAAAATTGGAAAACCTTCGCATTGTGTCATTATATGTGACCAAGTTTCCAGGAAAAATAATAAACTTGTAATACGGTAATTATTTTATAAAAAGTGTTCTTAGAAATGAGCTATCAAGTGTGAAGATTCATGACTTTCAAGCCAAATGATCAATCTTATGGTCACATTCATGGCATAGTTTGTTCGAATGATCTCATATTCTGCACAAGGGTGCATCTTGGAATTCCAAACAATGTTGCCTAAGGAAGTTTTCATTTTCTTTGCACGGAAAATTCATTTTCAATTTTCCGAGTGCCCGAAATGAGGTTTTTTTGTGAAGGACCTACCATATATTTGTTGCAAAATTGGACCTAATCAATTTTATAAAATACTAGGCCATATTGAATGCACAATTGACAAAATGGTTGGGTGTCAAATTTTTCGATCCACGTCGATTCAGCTGGAAGCGGGTCAAATTTGAACTGCAGCCGCCTCATAGTTTGCTCTTTATTTTTTTCCATAAATCATTTCTAGGTAAATAAGTATCTATTTAATAAGAAATACATGGTTTGATGGCGAGACATCAAGGTTTGAACGGTGGCCGAGGGCCCCAACTCTAGAGCTGCCAGAGCTCAAGATGTTCGCCGCATGGTCACCGCGTGACCGTGGCGTTGCCATGTGTTCTGGGCGGCCTAGGCATGTCTAGTGGGTTGGGCACTCCCTAGGTAGGTGCTAGGAAGAAAATCACAACATAGGATTCTCACGAGGAGACCGATCGATGCTCAAACATGAATAAGCAGCCAAGTGTTTGATTTGCGGTACGGGAAATGCGCATGGTTAATGGGCGTGAGTTTTGTCTGTCACAAATTTGGTGGAGGATGGTTATTTGGGCATAGGAAAGCACTGTAGAAAATGAATACCATTTGGACATGCCAGAGTGGTACTTCCTTCACAAAGTGCTGCTTTGAACAGGATAGGAAAATGAATATTGTTGAGTTCTTTTTGAACTAGGCAAGGAAGGTTTTTGACATATTTGATAAAGATATGATCCAAAAAAATTATGAGAATTTTTGGGGAATTTTTGGAATAACAGAAATATAGGTTGCTTCACAACCTAGGGCAAAAATTGACACATGGACATGACACATAGGCAAAACTGATGAGATGGCGCCTAGTCATCACAACCCACCACAATCTACAAGGCTATGACCATCTATATTGGTCGTTAACAACTAGAAATAAGGCAGCGGACCTGCACTGTTTGCTTTGTGACCATTTGGTGTAAGGAAATTACGACATCTCTGACGAAAATGGTCGCAATGGTTTAGGGTTTGGAGCCCCCCGAACAGCTTTTGACCAATTGGTCTCAAATGGTCATAGATCTATGACCAATTCTTCCAGGGTCACTGACAGAAGGTCATTAGTTGACATATTTCTTGTAGTGCTTATATACTCTCAGCATTAGTCCCCGTTCCTGCCGGGACCAAAGGTCTCTTTTCAGCAGCCCAAAGGGCAGGAAGCAGAGACCTTTGGTCCCGATTGGTGGCACGAACCGGGACTGAATGCGTGCATTGGTCCCGATTCGTGGCACCAACCGGGACCAATGGCCTCCACCTGGCATAGCCGCGGTGCTGTTGGATGTTTAGTCCCACCTCGCTAGCTAAGATGCTTCGGCACTTGTTTATAAGCGCGGCTGCGTCATCTCTCTCGAATTCCTCTAAACTGCAGGCCAACGGGCCTTATCTCACACTTCTATGCCTGTGAGCCTACTGGGCCTTCTTTGGGCCTGAATCCTGGCCCAACTAACTAGGTTTCTAGTCGTATTCATGTCGTGGTGTCCTAGTAGGTGGCAGTTTTTTTCTTCTTTTTTTTTCTTTTTTTCTTTATTTTGTTTTGTTTCTACTTATAGCTAAATACTTACAGTTTATCAATGATTGTTTTTGCTTTTAGGTTGCAAAAATTATAAACTTTCTGTTAGTGCCATTAGTTTTCAGATTTGAATAGTTTAAATTTGAATTCTTTTAAATTTGTGTGAATCACTAGTTTGTGAATAACTTTACTATCAAAATAGAATTTTGAGTGATTCTTTTTCCTCCTATTTAAAATTAGTGTGTTTTATCATTATATTCAATTTGGTAATTTTTAGGTTGTTTTAAATGTCTGTTTTAATCAAAACAGATTTTGTTATTTTAGTTTGCTATTAAAGTTTCTAACAAACATTCTTTGTGAAAATTCTTTTTTCTATTAATGGTTTGAACAAAAAATACTTTGATAATTTTAGTTGCATAATTTTTTTATAATCTTAGTTTCAAAAATACTAGAGGTTTATAAAATCTTTTTAGTTGATTCCTTTTGCTATTAGAGTTTCATTAAAGTTTTCTAGTTCATTCTTTTTGCTATTAGAGTTTCATTAAAGTTTTCTAGTTCATTCTTTTTGCTATTAGAGTTTCATTAAAGTTTTCTAGTTCATTCTTTTAGTTCACTCTTTTTTCTATTAGAGTTTCATTAAAGTTTTCTAGTTCATTCTTTTGCCTATTAGTTCATTCTTAGACTAAATGACCCTGAAACTCAAGAGCACTTCAAATGAACTCTGAAGAGGTTGAAAGTTGGCATGGGATCATCATTTCACCCACATAGCATGTTCTAAGAAGTTGAGAGGGTTACGGCAAGAACTGGATGCACTTAATGTGCAAAATGGACAATCACTTTCGAAGTATCAGGGTTTCGTATGGAAACACATCTGTTACAAAAGGATTTCATTTTTTAAATTATTTGAACTCCAGACTCGTTTTGTGTTCAAAATGCACCATTCAAAGCCACATCATCAATTTTCAATCCTTTTTGGGTTTTATTCAAAGCCACAACAAGGCGAGACAACCCGGGGAGGATGATCCTCTCTGCTCCAGGTAACCAGCTGCTGAGACCAATTCAGGTACTTAACACAGCTGACTCAACCATATTGACAGATCACTTGTGGATCTTGCGGTCAAGCTTACAAGTACTGGTTGTGAAGATGTTATAGTGTCTGTTGTTCAACTATTTAGGATTGCTTAGAAACCCAGACTCTGATTTCCCTCTCCGGTACGAAAGCTGGCACCCTGGCCGCTTGGTCCTTAGAAACCTGAATTTGAGAAACCGCCCAGCGAGCCGGCTCCGAGAAAGGGGGCACCGGATCCATTGGCTCCAGGGCATCCCATATGTCGACCACCGCCACCACCTAGGTGACTCTGATAAGCCTGATTACGTAATTCCTGTATGATGAAGCAATTTCCCATGAGTGGTTTGACGGCTTATGTGGAAGACTATGCTTGGGACATGGAGCTTTCAGGGCTTCCTCATAGTTAAGAGGTCGATTCCCATTAGGGGATTGCCTAGAATTGTTGCCCCGTCTCTGGCCCTTAAAGCCAGTATTGGTGTTAGCAATGAAATCTGATACTCCCTCGAGATTCTTTCACCTGCCATCGTTGTTGTGATTATGATGGTTGTCATTGTGCCCTTGATTGGTCTGCTGGTAACTGTTGCGCCACCGAATGTCTTGCCCTTGCAGGATTTTTCATCATCTGAAAAAGGATCCTTCGTGTTGTCTGACTCGACTTATCTAGTGAGGACATCCATGAGATCTCCCATGTCCTTTATCTTCCGCTTGAGGCGTACGGGCTTCTGGACCAAATGCTCAAAGTGACATTTTCCTTCCAAGACAAGGATGGCTTGGATGGCCAAGATATGCTATCGGAAGAATGAATAATTTCCGCAACATGCCGCAACCAATGATGAGTTGACTCGTCTTTGCAATCAACGCACTGCTCAAGATCGACAATAGTCTTCGGCCTTTTGCAAGTTCCTTCGAAATTCTTGATGAAGCAATCCATCAACTCTCCCCAAGTGTTGATCGAGTTGGTGGTGGTGGTGGTGGGTGGGGGGGGGGGGTTCAACCACGTGCGATCCGGCCCTCCAGTATCATGGTAAGATAATGAGCGCAGAACGCATCACCGACATCCACCATATCCATAGCTATTTTGTAGCTTTCAATACACACAGCGGGCTCAAACGGTCAGCCGTATAATTGAGAACCTTACGAGGGCCTTTGAAATCAGTGTGCATGTGCTCATTATGTAAGGCAGCTATTAGACATGGTGTTCCGATAGTCCTGGTGCTTAGTCCCCTACCACATGAAGCTGGCTAGGTTATGGCGGGCAGGGGCTGTACCGCTCCCGCATTCGCAGCTTCTGCTTCAAGCATGGCACAAGCAGCATCTACAAACCCCTGTTCCTCTATGAACACAATAGCATGCAACTTTCACCATTTTTTTATATGACACACATCATCATTGTCATATTGCTTTGCATGATCATATAGATGACATTGTATTTGTGGCTCAACCAGTATTTGTCGTTTTTATACATGTTACACTAGCATCATTGCACATCCTCATTCACTGCCAGAGGCATTCATATAGCGTCATAAGTTTTTAGTTTTATCAAGTTGTGATAACCCACAAGTGTAGGGGATTGCAACAGCTTTTGAGGGTAGAGTATTGAACCCAAATTTATTGATTCGACACAAGGGGAGCCAAAGAATATTCTTGAGTACTAGCAGTTGAGTTGTCAATTCGACCACACCTGGATAACTTAGTATCTGCAGCAAAGTATTTAGTAGCAATGTAGTATGATAGTAATGGTAACAGTGGTAAAGGTAAAGATAGTAACGATAGCAAAAGTAATATTTTTGGGTTTTGTAGTGATTGTAACAGTAGCAACGGAAAAGTAAATAAGCGAAGCACAATATATGAAAAGCTCGTAGGCAATGGATCAGTGATGGATAATTATGTCGGATGCGATTCCTCATGTAATAGCTATAACATAGGGTGACACAGAACTAGCTCCAATTCATCAATGTAATGTAGGCATGTATTACGAATATAGTCATATGTGCTTATGGAAAAGAACTTGCATGACATCTTTTGTCCTACCCTCCCATGGCAGCGGGGTCCTAGTGGAAACTAAGGGATATTAAGGCCTCCTTTTAATAGGGAACCAGACCAAAGCATTAACACATAGTGAATACATGAACTCCTCAAACTACGGTCATCACCGAGAAGTATCTCGATTATTGTCACTTCGGGGTTGTTGGATCATAACACATAATAGGTGACTATAGACATGCAAGATAGGATCAAGAACACACATATATTCATGAAAACATAATAGGCTCAGATCTGAAATCATGGCACTTGGGCCCTAGTGACAAGCATTAAGCATAGCAATGTCATAGCAACATCAATCTCAGAACATAATGGATACTAGGGATCAAACCTAACAAAACTAAATTGATTACATGGTAAATCTCATCCAAACCATCACCGTCCAGCAAGCCTACGATGGAATTACTCACGCACGGCGGTGAGCATCATGAAATTGGTGATGGAGGATGGTTGATGATGACGAGGGCGACGAATCCCCCTCTCCGGAGCCCCGAACGGACTCCAGATCAGCCCTCCCGAGAGAGATTGGGGCTTGGCGGCGGCTCCATATACTAAAACGCGATGAAACTTCCTCTCTGATTTTTTTCTCCGTGAAACGGAATATATGGAGTTGGAGTTGAGGTCGGCAGAGCTGCAGGGTGCCCACGAGACAGGGCGGCGCGCCCCGAGGGGGTGGACGCGCCACCCACCCTCGTGGACAGGGTGTGGGCCCCCTGGTCTTCATCTTTTGCCAGTATTTTTTATATTTTCTGAAACTTGTCTCTGAGGATTTTCAGGTCATTCTGAGAACTTTTGTTTTCTACACATAAAACAACATCATGGTAATTCTGCTAAAAACAACGTCAGTCTGGGTTAGTTTCATTCAAATCATGCAAATTAGAGTCCAAAACAAGGGCAAAATTGTTTGGACAAGTAGATACGTTGGAGACGTATAAACTCCCCCAAGCTTAAACCTTTGCTTGTCCTCAAGCAATTCAGTTCATAAATTGAAAGTGGTAAAGATAATCTTCTACAAACTCTATTTGCTCTTGCTGTTGTAAATATGCAAAGCCAGCATTCAGGTTTCATCAAATATTATGAACTAACCATACTCACAATAACACCTCGGTCTCACAATTACTCATATCAATGGCATAATCAGCTAGCGAGCCATAATAATAAAACTCAAATGACAACACTTTCTCAAAACAATCATAACATGATATAAAAAATGGTATCTCGCTAGCCCTTTCTGAGACCGCAAAACATAAATGCAAAGCACCTTTATAGATCAAGGACTGACTAAACATTGTAATTCATGGTAAAAGAGATCCAGTCAAGTCATACCCAATATAAACCAATAGTAATGAATGCAAATGACAATGTGCTCTCCAGCGGGTGCTTTTTAATAAGAAGGTGATGACTCAACATAAAAGTAAATAGATAGGCCCTTCGTAGAGGGAAGCAGGGATTTGTAGAGGTGCCAGAGCTCGATTTTAAAATAGAGATTGGATAACAATTTGAGCGGCATACTTTCACTGTCGATGCAACAACTATGAGATGGCTGTATCTTCCATACTACATGCATTATAGGTAGTTCCCACGCAGAATGGTAAAAGTTTATACTCCCCCACCACCAACAAGCATCAATCCATGGCTTGCTGGAAACAACGAGTGCCTCCAACTAACAACAGCCCTGGGGAATTTTGTTTAATTATATTGATTTGCTTTGATCTTTTTGGATCATGGGATTGGGCATCCCGGTTACCGGCCCTTTCTTGTGAATGAGGAGCGGAGTCCACTCCTCTTGAGAATAACCCACCTAGAATGGAAGATATAGGCAGCCCTAGTTGAAACATGAGTTGCTCGAGCATACAAAACAAAATTTCATTTGAAGGTTTGGAGTTTGGCACATACAAATTTACTTGGAACGGCAGGTAGATACCGCATATAGGAAGGTATGGTGGACTCATATGGAACAACTTTGGGGTTTAAGGAGTTTGGATGCACAAGCAGTATTCCCGCTTAGTACAGGTGAAGACTAGCAAAAGACTGGGAAGCGACCAACTGAGAGAGCGACAACATTCATAAACATGCATTGAAACTAATTCACACCGAGTACAAGCATGAGTAGGATATAATCCACCATGAACATAAATATCATGAAGGCTATGTTGATTTTGTTTCAACTACATGCGTGAACATGTGCCATGTCGAGTCACTCAATTCATTCAAAGGAGGATACCATCCCATCATACCACATCATAATCATTCTAATAGCATGTTGGCACGCAAGGGAAACCGTTATAACTCATAGCTAATCAACCAAGGCACAAGCAACTATAATCTCCAAATGTCATTACAAATATGTTTACTTCATAATAACTGAATCAGGAACGATGAACTCATCATATTTACAAAAACAGGAGAGGTCGAGTTCATACCAGCTTCTCTCATCTCAATCAGTCCATCATATATCGTCATTATTGCCTTTCACTTGCACGACCGAACGAAGTGTATAATAATAAGAGTGCACGTGCATTGGACTAAGCTGGAATCTGCCAGCATTCAACTCAAGAGAGAAAACATAGTAATATGGGCTCTAAGTTAAATAAACAATCATGCATATGAGAGCCACTAAACATTTTTAATATGGTCTTCTACTCTCAACCCCCCAAAGGAAAGAAAAAAATAAAACTATTTACACGGGAAAGCTCCCAACAAGTAAAAGAAGAACGAGAAATCTTTTTGGGTTTTCATTTTAATTTCTACTACAAGCATGGAAATCAAACTAACTAATTTTTTGGTTTTTCTTAAGGTTTATCAAACACACAAGAAGAAAACCAGAAAAAGAAAACTGAACTAGCAATGGATAATACAATGAAAGAGTATGAGCACCGACGACTAGAATAGTATGTGAACATGAATGTAAAGTCGGTGAGGAATACGTACTCCCCCAAGCTTAGGCTTTTGGACTAAGTTGGTTTATGGCCACGAATAGCGGCTACTCTCCCCAGTGTACTGAGAGGTGTGATGAGGATATCATTGGTTGGCCGTCTCCTCGGGATCCCATTGAAAAGATGATGCACGATAAGGGTCCGGTGAAGGTTCCGGCTCGGGATCAGGCTCTGGAGTGGATGCTTGGCCTCGATGAGCGTACACCACTTCCGGCGTGAGAAGATAATTATCTGCAGTCAAATCAGACAATAGAGGTGCAGGCAGAATAATAGTCTCATTGTGTTTCTTATTAAATCTCAAGTTATACAGGAGCATCTTATCATCATTTTGAACAATAAACTCATGTTCTACCATGCTCCTGTAATCTAAAATGTAAGGAGGAAAAATTGTCTCCTCTTCCTCATAGTGCCTAATAGGTATCTCAAAATGTCTAGAAAGACATGCAGCATAGATACCTCCAAAGATGGGGCCTTTTGAACGATTCAGGTTTAGACATTTAGCAATAATGGCACCCATACTAAAACTATTATCACAAAACAAGGCATGGAATAGAATAATAATATCTGGCACACTGAAGTTTCCACTATTTCCACGACCAATCAAGCATCTACTAGCAAATATGGCAAAGTAGCGTAAAATAGGAAAGTGTATGCTAGAGATTCTCGCATCGGAACCCTTCTTTGGATCCCCTACTGTGATAGTGTTAACAAAGCCATCCACATCCCTAGGATGTGGTTCCTCTAATTTTCCCTCAAAGGGTATCCTACATACCGCGCAAAAATCACGTAAAGACATTTCCCATAATTCATCATATAAATGAAATGATACTGAAGGCCGTGACTTTTTAGGATAATAATATAAGGTTTGCACGAATGTATTGGTAAGTAAGAGATACTGATCGATCCGGTCATGGAGGAAATTGGTGAGGCCGGCACTCTCGATCAAAGAATTAAAATCTTCATAAATTCCAGCTTCTCTCAAGAAATTATCGCATGGACATTCACACGGCCGTATTTCCGCTATGCGAGGAAGATTGTACTTGGCCTTCTCCTTCTCTTTAGCTTGTTTTTCCTGGGAGCCATGGCTAGAAGAGCCCCTCAAAAATCTCTTTAACATTTTCTGAAAATTTCTGAAATTTTAGTAACTTCAATATAAAAGTGAATAAAACTAAACAAGATTGATAGCAACTACTCCTACAAGTGACTAGAGCCTATATCATGCATAAGAATTACTTGGAACCTCATAAATTTAACATGCAAGCTCAAGAACAGGGTCACCAAGACAGCAAGGATTTGATATTAATAAAGCACTAGAACAAAAACTAATTGGATTAATGGAGGAGTCACATACCAAGCAACAATCTCCCAAAGCAGTTTTGTGAATGGTGCTTTCATCAAGGAGATCGAAAATCGCAGCAAAATGAGCTAGTAGTCGTGCTTGAGCTAGATGGGGATTTTTTTGGGAAGAAGATGGAGTGTGTGGGTGCTGGCATAAGGGGAGGGGGTCCACCAGGGGCCCACGAGACAGGGGGGCGCGCCCTCCACTCTCGTGGCCTGGTGCTTGCCCCTCCTGCAGTGATTTCAGTGCTAAAATCCTCAAATATTTCATAAAAAATCATACTAAATTGGCAGGGCATTTGGAGCACTTTTATTTTTGAGATATTTTTTATTGCACGGGTGTCGGTGTCAAAACCGGCGGATCTCGGGTAGGGGGTCCCGAACTGTGCGTCTAGGCGGATGGTAACAGGAGACGAGGGACACAATGTTTTTACCCTGTGTTCAGCCCTCTCGATGGAGGTAATACCCTACGCCCTGCTTGATTAATATTGATGATATGGGTAGTACAAGAGTAGATCTACCACGAGATCAATGAGGCTAAACCCTAGAAGCTAGCCTATGGTATGATTGTTGAGATGTAATGTTGTGTCCTACGGACTCACGGCCCTCCGGTTTATATAGACACCGGAGAGGCTAGGGTTACACAGAGTCGGTTACAATGGTAGGAGATCTACATATCCGATTGCCAAGCTTGCCTCCCACGCCAAGTAAAGTACCTTCCGGACACGAGCCGAGTCTTCAATCTTCTATCTTCGTAGTCCAGGAGTCCGCGGATATTGATAGTCCGGCTATCCGGACACCCCTAGTCCAGACTCCTCAAGAGCCTCGAACCAGTCTTCATTGACGATAAGTCCGACGTGCATAATGTTCGGCATTGCAAGGCGGGTTCCTCCCTTGAATAATCCGGAGAAGATAATGAATACCAGGATAGTGTCCGGCTCTGCAAAATAATTTCCACATTCCAACGTAGAGAGAATAAAATACACACTTAATTCAATCTGCTGACGTATTACGCAGCGTGATGTCACACCGCGGCCAAGCCCTCGTTTGAATCGTTTTTATTGTTCCGCCTCAGCACGTTTAGTGAAGCGGCTTCCTTGGCACGTCCTGTCGAAGCAGAGATCGTGTTCCCTTTTATTCCGGGATCCTCATCAATACGTGCGTGGGTAACCCAACCGTTCCCGTCGCCACGCCTCCTCTATCGAAGGGGAATCTCGAACGGTCACGGAGACGGCCCTTGGTATTATTTCCCCTTTATAAGAGGACCAAGGCCTGTCCTTGTCTTTTAACCTCGCATCGAATCTTTCCTCTGCTCCCAGTTCCAACACCAAGAGCTTCAGACTCGAGCGCTTCGGATCTGTAGCAATGTCCGGCTCCGACCTCCAGGGCCGGTGGATGCCCTCCTCCGTCACGGAGGAGGACATATTGAAGTTGCGTGAGGCCAAGTACCTGGCCTATGAAGTTTCGCACAGGTTGCCTGCCCCAGGGCAGGCCGTGCGAGCCCCCGAGCCCGGCGAATACGTCGTTTTCGCATCTTACCTCCGCCGGGGATTAGGCTTCCCGACAGATCCTTTCGTGAGGGGGCTACTGTTCTACTATGGGCTGGACTTCCACGACTTGGCTCCGGAGTCTATCCTCCATATCTCTGCATTCATTATCGTCTGCGAAGCCTTCCTCCGCGTCATCCCCCACTTCTGCCTGTGGCTGAAAACATTCAAGGTGGAGCCGAAGATGATCGGGAGGCGTCAAGCGGAGTGCGGCGGGGCGACCATAAGCAAGAAGGTCGATGCCCCGTGGCTCGAAGGTTCCTTCCAAGAGGAATTGGGATTGTGGCAGCAGGAGTGGTTCTACATCACCGCTCCAAGGGGCAGCAAGCAGAAGCCGCCACCCTCCTTCCGCCCGGGACCTCCACAGCAACTGATGTCGTGGGTCAACCAAGGGCTCAACTGGGGGCCGTCCAAGGACGTGCCCACACTGCAGGGCCGGATTCGGGACCTCCAAACAAGGGAGATCGATCTGGTCAAGGTGATGCAGGTCATGTTAACTAGGCACCTCCTACCCTGCAAACGTCGTCCTCTCCGTTTATGGGAGTTCAATCCGGAGGGACCTCGTATCCTCCAGCATTTCATGGGTGCGACACCCTTGGAGATGTACGAGCTGTTCTTCGGACCGCAAGTGGCGTGTCCGGATTCGGCCGAGGATGCGGGCTTAAGCCGCGATCGCCCGGATACTCAGGTAAATGGCTCCGATCCTGTTTATTCTTTACAGGAATGGGTGGCGCGATCAAGGCTGATAAGGTGTCCGGCCCCCCTCCCAGAGACCGCACTGGAGCCCGTGCTGGTCAGAATGTTGGAGGTTGCGCCCATAGAGGGGGGCAACGGGGGAGATAAAGGAGCTAATACTTCGTCCAAAGGGGCGACTGAAGAGGAGGGAACCAAGGATCCCTCCCTTCAGGGGGGAAAGAGGACCGCCTCTGAAGATCCGGAGGCCCCAGCCCCTAAGCGTGGGAAGAAATCCCACTGGGGTCCGCGTCCGGAAAGAATCGAGAACGCGCCATCATCGCCAAGGACCAGCCTCCAACGAGCCATGAGTATGGAAGAGGAAGTTTAATAAAAGGTACCTTCGCTTATGCTTCAGAGGTAACCGAAATATTTATATCGCAGTTCGGATCTGCGGCCGCCTCGAGATGACTTCGCCCCTGGGGATCTTCTTCCGGAGATGATGGAGAGCGTCGCCTCCGTCCGACGCGCCGCCAGATGAGGCAAAGCGAGCCGAAGTGTCGCCACGGAGGGCGCCCCGAGTCCCGAGGGGTCAAGAGTTCAACACCCACCGAGCCCGCCGAGAACTCAAGAGTTTGCTTGAGAGGCGCCCATTTCAGAAGATCACCCGCGTTAATCGCGCACGGTGGTTGGAAGGATTTCGCCCCTGGCGGATTGCGTGATGCTGCCATGAGCTTCTGGCGGGATTTGAGGTATGCGAAAATGGCGTACTTTGCTTTTTAACAGTTGTGCATATAAAAGATGCGCCCTGTATGGATAGTAGCCCCTGAGACTCGGTAGGTTGTCGAAGACGACAGCATGCCGAGGATCGAAAATCTAAATATCTCAGGTAATAAATATCGCCGCTCTGATACAGGTGGCGGATAGTCTGGGGGCCAGCCGGATCGATCGGTTTGTTTAACCGAGTCGGCAATCGACATGGCGATCTTGACATAGCACTTGTCAATCAGCGACTTGACGAGTCGCAAGGTAAATAAATTCTCCATAGCCGCTTTGTTGAGTGGGTTAAAGCCCTCCTCTGATAAGTTATATGTTGTTTATACAGACAGTGTTGCTGCTGTGGAGAGACTTCGGGCCGAGCTTGTACAAGCCAAGGAACAAGCCCGAAGGAGCGATGCGGCTGCCACGAGGGCGGCCGAGGAGTTGAAGGCCGAAAAGGCTGCGCACTGCCTAAGCAGGGCGGAGGTGGCCGGATTGGCCAAGAAATTGAAGGATGCTACCGACCGTAGCGAGGCTCTTGAAAAGGAGCGCCTATTGGAGCGGGAAGACCTGAAGAAGGCCACCGCCGAGACCAAGGATGCCCGCTCTGCAATGCGGGCTATGAAGGAGGAGCTGTGCCAAGCCGGAGAAATCACGGCTGGCAGGCTGTTTCTTATGCGCCGTCGGTTTATGGATGCCAGGTATGCCCAATTTGAAAAGCAGTGGAGTTCGGAAGATCCTTACATGGACTTGGCTGCGAGTGCGGCGGACGCCGTTAAGCACTTCGGAGCAGTGGGGATCACGAGGTGGAAGAGCTATATTGGACTCAATTCCACAGTCCGGATCGCCCTCTTCCGCTGTCGGACGGAGTTGACGAATGGGCGAACTGAATAGACTGTCCGGCTGGCTATGGTCGACATCGTGGCCCATGTGTGGCTAGAGAGGTCCAAGGCGACGAGCTATTTTGTCCCATCGCAGCAGTTCCTTGGGGCGGTGCCGCATATCAAGGAGATGAAGCGGTCGGCCTGCATCGGGCGCGGATGGCTCGCCCGTGTAAAGGCGCAGTGTCCGGAGATGGATGCCACCGCTGTTGCTGCCCAGGTTGGATGGGAACCGCTTCTGCCGAACATTGTTTCAGGAAGTTATGCACGGCGCTCAGATAATAGAGTCGCAGTGCTCGAAGAATGTAACGCTCAATTGAACGCATTAACTTGTTTATGAATGATTATAGTATGAATTCTTTTTATACTTGTGCTTCCAAGTAGTAATACTTCTCCTTGCGCCGTTCGTATACTTGTGTATAACCCGAAAGATGCATCTTGACTTCAGCCCCTTGCACAAGGTGCTGCGGTGTTCGCAAAATAGCGCTTTTCACACTTTAATCCGACGCCTCGATCCTGTTATAAGGAGGTGGTAGCGAGCTAACGAGGCAATCCGGACTATAATGCTTTATCTCTTTCACTTAGCCAATGGAGCTCGAGGGTGGGGCTACGACATAGCCCCTAATGGCACCGCACATCTCCGGATTCGAGTGCGATGTGCCTGACCGAAGCGCCCTTCACAAAGAGGGAATTCTAAACATTCCGTAGTCGATCAAGTGGCTGACCAGACTCTCGCTATATCATGACAGTCAGTTTTCGGCTTTCTCTACTGAGGTGCTCACCCAGCCGAACTGGGGCACAATCGCAGTAGTTCTCCTGGTGCCGCGTTAGCCGGGTGATACGGAACGTAAGGCAGCAAAACACAGGAGCCGGGCAAACCCAACATTTGACCAAAGACATGATTCGGAGCTGATGCATATAGTGCCCAACTTGAGACGCCGAACACTCCACGAGGTGTTGAACTTTATGATAACGGGCAGAATTATACCCTAAGCCCCTTGTGTCCAGGTACGGGCATTGTCTTCTGACGCGGCCAATGCCAAAGCGTCAGGCTCCGCCTCGGCTATAGGAAGAAGCCGAGGCCGATTTAGCAACAAGAGACAGTAATAAAAAGGTCTACGTAGGGTCTTAATCTGAAAAGAATCCTTGCGACGGGTCCCTACTGCACGTCTGCGCCTGTGTCTCCGTTGTGCCGTTATCCTGGACGGGTACGCACGTTGTTCATCTGTAGAAAAGAGAGGAACATTTCAAAAACAGTTCGTGCGAAAATAATGCAAAAGAATAAGCGTAAATAATTAAGGTTAGGTTTATATGAAACCGGTGTTAGTCGTGCGCGCAGCCCCTTGTGAAAGGGTATGCGGCTAGGGAGCCCCTAGCCTGCTGATTCCGGATTCGTCTATCCGAATCCGGGGTCTTTGAGTGACCCTCGCACTGAAATGGTGCCATGTGGACTGGGCATCTTAAGTGTAAGAGACGCGTAATGCGGTATGGCGTTGAAGCGGACAAAAGCCGTTCGTCCTAATAGTGCTTGATGTTCACTTTTAAATGAGACGATATGGAAAATTAACTTTTCTCGTCGGAAATTGTTCGGTGATCTGAACACGACTTCGAGTAATATCGAGCCTGTGCACTTGGCGTAAGGGCCGGGCGTAACTCCTTTGAAGGAAGTGCGGCTGTGTCGAATTTTGGTAGGGTCTATCCCCATCCGACGGATTGTGCTTGAATATAGCAGGTTTAAGTCACTGCCTCCGTCCATTAGGACGTTTGTGAATTGTAGTCCGTCTATTATCGGATTCAATATCGTGAGTCCGTCCCCGGTTCAACACTTTTGGAATAATCACGGTGGTCGAAAGTGATTGGTTTTGATATCCAATCTCTATGGTTTGCGGGCGGACGCGCGAAGCTCTTTTTAGAAAGTGCCGCGACTGTTTCTCCGTGTCCTCACATGAAGTGAGTTTCTTGCTTTGACCCCTTGTGGGAAAGTCTTTTGTTTTTGATTGCCGCTGGCGGGTTTATCTTCTTCGCTTGACGCGTCAAGCCCCTTGCGTTCGGCGTTTAATTGGCCGGACTGTTTGAAAACCCAACAATCCCTGTGGGTGTGATTTGCAGGCCTTCCGGGGGTACTGTGGATTTGACAGATCCGACCCAGGATTTTGTGTAGGTTAGACAGTTCGTCGCTGTCGTCCTTGATGGGTTGAGCTTTATTATTCGGCCGTGAGCTTTTAAATCCGGCGTTGACTGCCGTGCTCTTTGGGCTTTTCTCTTTATTCCGGCGCTGATCTTTTCTGCGCCGTGATTTTCCGTTTCCATCTCTTATCTCGGATGTACTTGGGTCGCTGGTGCTGCTTCTTGCCAACCAGCTGTCCTCTCCTGCGCAAAAGCGGGTCATGAGGCTTGTTAATGCGGTCATTGTCCTCGGTTTTTCTTGACCGAGGTGTCTGGCAAGCCATTCGTCTCGGACATTGTGCTTGAAAGCTGCTAAGGCTTCGGCGTCCGGACAGTCGGCTATTTGGTTCTTTTGGTGAGGAACCTGTTCCAGAATTTCCGCGCTGACTCTCCGGGCTGTTGAGTTATGTGACTTAAGTCGTCTGCATCCGGAGGCCGGACATAAGTCCCTTGAAAGTTTGCTCTAAACGCTTCCTTGAGCTCTTCCCAACTTCCAACAGTGTTTTCTGGGAGGCTTTTGAGCCAATGACGAGCTGGCCCTTTGAGTTTGAGGGGTAGATATTTTATGGCGTGGAGATCGTCTCCTCTGGCCATATGTATATGTAATATATAGTCTTCTATCCAGACTCCATGGTCTGTTGTTCCATCGTAGGCTTCTATGTTTATGGGTTTAAACCCTGCTGGGAATTCGTGTTCCAGCACTTCGTCTGTGAAGCATAGTGGGTGTGCGGCGCCCCTGTACTTGTACGTACCGCTGTCGTCGGACACTTGACGTGTTCCTTTGCTTATTCGGGCTTTCCTTTTGGGTCCATAGATGGACCTGGCAGGGCCATTGGACGGTGGGGGCTTTACGGCCTCTTCGTCCAATTCTGGGAGCAGCTTGCGCTTTGGGTAGCTCTTCGGTTGGTGGCTGTTGCCTTGTTTGTCTGCGGTTTTGAGCACTTTGCTCCATCTTATCCGGAGCGCGTCTTCCGTTGTGTTGAGCTTCCGCTTTTCCTCCTTCAGGCTTCTTGCTGTAGCGATGAGCCTGCGTTTGTGAAGATTTTGTTCGACGGGCTCTTCGAGTTTGTCGTCATCGGGGCTTGATTCGTCCTCGGAGGGAGGTACATAGTTGTGATCCTCAACCTTTTCTTCTGCCGCCCTTTCGTGAGGGTGTACTTCTTCATCCTCCTTCGCTGATTCTTGCTGGAGGGGTTTGTCTTCGGCACTCTCCGGAGTGTTATTATCTCCCATGCCGGATTCTCCATTCTTGCTGTGGCGGGATTTAGAGCGGCGCCGTCGGCGCTTGGGTTGCTTCTTTAAAGAATCTTCCTCCGCTGCTTTCGCCATCCCTTCTTTGGGGTATCCACCATGTAAACGTCGATGACGAGGCGGCCTTCCGGTGTCCGTGGGCGCTGGGTCTGATCGTCTCCGCATCGTCGTCCATAGCGCCGATGTCATCGAGTCGTAGTCTAGCATGTCGGTTAGATCCTCGGCAGTGGCTACAAAGTGGGTGGTGGGTGGGCTCAATTTCTTCGCCGTCCGAACTCCAACCGCCCCGCTATAGTCCGCCAGATTCCCCGATAGCGAGAGACGCTTCAGAGAATTCAAGATATCGCCAAAAGCGAGTGTTAAAAGATGTCCGCGGCGGTGAATTCCATAACCGCGCCCAATCTGGTTTAATTGGCAGGGGCGCGGGAGGCTCGGAGTCCGGCAAGGAGTCCGGTGCCTCGGGATCACGAGTTTCGCGGGGGGCAAGATTAGTATTCGGCTCCATCGCCGTAGATATTGAAGCCCCCGGGGCGGCGTCTATCCACCGACCCTCGTCATGGGCGATCGGCTCCGCAAGTTGCCGGGCGGATTCGCGCGCCGCCAAAGCATCGCGGCGGCGGCAGAGCTAGATCATGCCCATCGTCACAGTGCGGCATGCTTGGCTGTGGCTCGAGTCCGTCGAAGATCAAGTCTCCGCGGTCGTCGGCCGTGAAGTTTAGGCTTCCAAATCTGACCTGACGGCCAGGGGCGTAGCTTTCGATCTGCTCCAGATGGCCAAGAGAGTTGGCCCGCAGTGCAAAGCCGCCGAATATGAAGATCTGTCCGGGGAGGAAAGTCTCGCCCTGGACAGCGTCAAAGATTGAAGATGCCATCGAGCCTATTGGTGATGACACAGAGGAACTCTCAACGAAAGCACCAATGTCGGTGTCAAAACCGGCGGATCTCGGGTAGGGGGTCCCGAACTGTGCGTCTAGGCGGATGGTAACAGGAGACGAGGGACACAATGTTTTTACCTGTGTTCAGGCCCTCTCGATGGAGGTAATACCCACGCCCTGCTTGATTAATATTGATGATATGGGTAGTACAAGAGTAGATCTACCACGAGATCAATGAGGCTAAACCCTAGAAGCTAGCCTATGGTACGATTGTTGAGATGTAATGTTGTGTCCTACGGACTATGGCCCTCCGGTTTATATAGACACCGGAGAGGCTAGGGTTACACAGAGTCGGTTACAATGGTAGGAGATCTACATATCCGTATTGCCAAGCTTGCCTGCCACGCCAAGTAAAGTACCTTCCGGACACGAGCAGGAGTCTTCAATCTTCTATTTTCGTAGTCTGGGAGTCGGGCAGATATTGATAGTCTGGCTATCCGGACACCCCCTAGTCCAGGACTCCCTCAACGGGTAATTCAGAAAACTGAAAAATAATACTATTTTTTCTTTCTTTATTTATTTAACAGAAAGTAAAAAGAGGAAACAGAAGGTTGTGCCTTCTAGTTTCAACCATCTCATGATCATCAAAATGAATCCACTAACAAGGTTGATCAAGTCTTGTTAACAAACTCATTCCGAATAACACGGAACCGGAGAAATTTCAAAGCGACACTAGGTTACCTCAACCAGGATATGAACATCCCCAATAATAAGAATATCATAGTTTTTCTTGACAGTAGGGAGAGGAAATTCAAAATATCCAATAATGATTGATGGAATTTTCTCAATAGAATTTATGCTATGAACTTGAGGTTGTTTCCTCGGAAAATGTACCTTATGCTCATTTCCATTAACATGAAAGGTGACATTGCCTTTGTTGAAATCAATAACAACACCTGCATTATTTAAAAAGGGTCTACCCAGGATAGTTGACATACTGTCGTCCTCCGGAATATCAAGAATGACAAAGTCTGTTAAGATAGTAACGTTCGCAACAATAACAGGCATGTCCTCACAAATGCCGACAAGTATAGCAGTTCATTTATCAGCCATTTCCAGGGATATCTCAGTGGGTGTCAACTTACTTAATTCAAGTCTACGGTACAAGGAAAGAGGCATAACACTAACACCGACTCCTAAATCACGTAAAGAAGTTTTAACATAATTTCTTTTAATAGAGCAAGGTATAGTGGGTACTCCGGGATCACCAAGTTTCTTAGGTATTCCTGTTGGAAATATGCCCTAGAGATAATTGTCTATTATTGTATTTCCTTGTTCATGATAATTGTCTATTGTTCATGTCCTAGAGATAAAATGGTTATTATTGTATTTCCTTGTTCATGCCCTATTGTCTATTGTTCATGCCCTAGAAATATGCCCTAGAGATAAAATGGTTATTATTGTATTTCCTTGTTCGTGATAATTGTCTATTGTTCATGCTATAATTGTATTAACTGGAAACCGTAATACATGTGTGAATACATAGACTACAACATGTCCCTAGTGAGCCTCTAGTTGACTAGCTCATTGATCAACGGATGGTAATGGTTTCCTGACCATGGACATTGGATGTCATTGATAACGGGATCACATCATTAGGAGAATGATGTGATGGACGAGACCCAATCCTAAGCATAGCACAAGATCGTGTAGTTCGTTTGCTAATCGAGACTGGGATTTGTCACACCGTGTGACGGAGAGGTATCTCTGGGCCCACTCGGTAATGCACCATCATAATGAGATCAATATGACTAAGTAGTTAGTCACAGGATCATGCATTACGGAACGAGTAAAGTGACTTGCCGGTAACGAGATTGAACAAGGTATTGGGATACCGACGATCGAATCTCGGGCAAGTAACATACCGATTGACAAAGGGAATTGTATATGGGATTGCTTGAATCCTTGACATTGTGGTTCATCCGATGAGATTATCGTGGAACATGTGGGAGCCAACATGGGTATCCAGATCCCACTGTTGGTTATTGGCCAGAGAGCTGTATCGGTCATGTCTGCATGATTCCCGAACCCGTAGGGTCTACACACTTAAGGTTCGAGGACGCTAGAGTTGTTATGGGAATTAGTGTGCAGTTACCGAATGTTCTTCGGAGTCCCGTATGAGATCTCGGACGTCACGAGGAGTTTCGGAATGGTCCGGAGGTAAAGATTTATATATGGGAAGTCCTATTTTGGCCTCCAGAAAATGTTCGGGATTTTTCGGTATTGTACCGGGAAGGTTCTAGAAGGTTCCGGAGTGGGGCCCACCTGGGTAGTGGGGGCAAGGCCCCACACCCCTGGTCAAGGCGCATCAAGACCCCCCATTATAAGGAATAAGATCAAATCACGAAGGGATAAGATCAAGATCCCTAAAAAAGGGGGATAACAATCGGTGGGGAAGGAAATGATGGGATTTCTTTCCTCCCACCTTTGCCAACGCCCCAATGGACTTGGAGGGCAAGAAACCAGCTCCCTCCACCCCTATATATAGTGGGGAGGTGCATGGGAGCTTCACCTCTTCCCTGGCACAGCCCTCTCCCTCCTCCAACACCTCCTCCTCCTCCGTGGTGCTTGGCGAAGACCTGCCGGAGAACCACGAGCTCCATCGCCACCACGCCGTCGTACTGCTGGAGTTTTCCCTCAACTTCTCCTCTCCCCTTGCTGGATAAAGAAGGAGGAGACGTCCCCGGTCTGTACGTGTGTTGAACACGGAGGCACCGTCGTTCGGTGCTTAGATCGGATTCGGCCGCGATCTGAATCGCTTAGTGAACGACTCGACCGACCGCGTTCTTGCAACGTTTCCGCATCGCGATCTTCAAGGTTATGAAGATGCACTCCCCTCTCTCTCGTTGCTAGTTAATCCATAGATTGATCTTGGTGATGCGTAGAAAATTTTGAATTTCTGCTACGATCCCCAACAGTGGCATCATGAGCTAGGTCTATTGCGTAGATTCTATGTGCGACTAGAACACAAGTAGTTGTGGGCGCTGGTTTATTCAATTTGCTTACCGTTACTAGTCCGATCTTGATTCGGCGGCATCATGGGATGAAGCGGCCCGGACCGACTGTCGGTGTCAAAACCGGCGGATCTCGGGTAGGGGGCCCCGAACTGTGCGTCTAGGCGGATGGTAACAAGAGACGAGGGACACAATGTTTTTACCTAGGTTCGGGCCCTCTCGATGGAGGTAAAACCCTACGTCCTGCTTGATTAATATTGATGATATGGGTAGTACAAGAGTAGATCTACCACGAGATCAAGGAGGCTAGACCCTAGAAACTAGCCTATGGTATGATTGTTGAGATGTAATGTTGTCCTACGGACTAAAGGCCCTCCGGTTTATATAGACACCGGAGAGGCTAGGGTTACACAGAGTCGGTTACAATGGTAGGAGATCTATATATCCGTATTGCCAAGCTTGCCTTCCACGCCAAGGAAAGTACCTTCCGGACACGAGCCGGAGTCTTCAATCTTCTATCTTCGTAGTCTGGGAGTCCAGCGGATACTGATAGTCCGGCTATCCGGACACCCCCTAGTCCAGGACTCCCTCAGTAGCCCCTGAACCAGTCTTCAATGTCGATAAGTCCGGCATGCATAATGTTCGGCATTGCAAGGCGGGTTCCTCTCCTTGAATAATCCGGGAAAAATAATGAACACCAGGATAGTATCCGGCTCTGCAAAATAAATTCCACATTCCAACGTAGAGAGAATAAAATATACACTTAACTCAATCTGCTGACGTATTATGCGGCATGACATCACACCGCAGCCAAGCCCTTGTTTGGATCATTTTTATTACTCCACCTCAGCATGTTTAGCGAAGCGGTTTCCTTGGCACGTCCTGTCGAAGCAGAGATCGTGTTCCCCTTATTCCGCTATTCTCATCAATACATGCGTGGGTAACCCAACCGTGCCATTGATGATGGCGCTTGGGAGATAAGCGAGTTTTACCAGGCCGGTGAGGGACGCATAGTTTTGTCCGCCTATATATAAGGGATAAGGATTTACCTTCTCACCTACGCCTTCTTCCTCCTTTGCTCATTCACCCCTGCGAACTCAAGCTCCAACGCCTAAGTCACAGATCCCCTCGACCCTTCTCCGAACATGTCCGGAGGGGAGGCAATGGATGGCCTCCACCGCCAAGGAGGAGGACATCACCAAGCTGCGCGACGCCGGATACCTTTCCGGCGACATCGCGCATCGACTGCCCGACGCGGGGCAGCTCATTCCTACCCCCGGGCCTCATGAGAGGGTTGTTTTCCTTCCCCACTTCCTCCGCGGACTGGGCTTTCCGCTCCATCCATTTATCCGGGGGATCATGTTTTACTATGGCCTAGATTTCCACGATCTGGCGCCAACTTCGCCCTCAACATCTCGGCGTTCATCGCCGCAGGTGCGAGGCCTTTCTCGCATCCGCCCCACTTCGCCTGTGGCTCAAGACCTTCAACGCTGTCAAGGTTGTGAAGGGGACGCAAGCGAATGCGGAGTCGCCATGTTGGGCAAGCTGCCCAACGCCCCTTGGCTAGAAGGGACCTTCGTGGACTCCG
Organism: Aegilops speltoides; assembly: GCA_021437245.1. NCBI lineage: Eukaryota > Viridiplantae > Streptophyta > Magnoliopsida > Poales > Poaceae > Aegilops > Aegilops speltoides. Next base: position 595,232,001 of record CM038147.1, read on the forward strand.
CCAAGGGTGGCAATCAGGTGGTTCTACATCACCGAGCCGCGAGCCTACATGGGCGGCGGCCCCGAATTTAGATCTGGAATCCCCACGCAGCTCACCTCCCGGAAAGAGAAGGGCTTGCAGTGGGGTGATCCGTGGAGGTGACGGACTTGAGCCTGCATCAAGAAGCTGGTGAGCAATAGGCTCCGGCTCGTCGACGTGGTCCAGGTCATGCTCCTCCGGCAGATTCTCCCATGCCAAGAACGGGCATTTAATCTGTGGGAGTTTAATCCGGAACAGCACTAGACGTTAAGCGCGCTCTTCGACACAACGTACGAAGGCGCCTGGAGGGTGCTGTTCAAGGGCGCCGAAGCCCCCGCATCCGCGACCGAAGACCGCGGATTTAGCTCGCAGTCTCCGACTGACGAGGTAAGTGATTCGACCCCATTACGGGACACTTGAAGTAATTAGATTGACTCCAGCGAGGTTTTTAATCTACCTCTTCCTTTGACAGGACTGGATGGAGAAGGCCCAGCTGCTCATCAGCCCGGCTCCCATGCCAGAAGAACCAGTGGATGCCTGCTTAGCAAGGCTGCTAGTCCCGGCACCATACGTGGTGCCGGAGAAGAAGGCCAAGAAGGCGGCCACGGGGACTCGAAAGAGTTCCCGTAATCAGGCGTCCGACGACGACGAGGACTCCTCCCCCGAAGACGAGGAGGAGGAGGAAGAGGAGTACTCTCTCTCGGAGGAGGGAGAGAGGAAGAGGAGGGCCTCCCCAACCGAGGCGGCCGAAGGGTCCAAGAGGGGAAGAACTATTCCCCTGGACAGTTTCGCCAACATCAGTGTTGGCGAGGAAGAATGGCCTCCAAGGGCCAGGCGTCCGGCAGGATCGTAAGTATCCAGATCATTTATATGCCGTATAGTGTATGTCACGTAGCGTCCTTCTAATGCCGCCTTGTTCTTTAGTCCGGCCGTTGACGACCTTCCCGACTCGATGAGCGGGTCATTGGCGCCGTCGGATGTAAATTCCATCCCGACTGCCTCTACCCCACGCGCCGAGGACGACGAGGCAGAATCCTGAGGGGACACGCCAGAGGAGGCTCGAGGCGCCGCGAGCAGCCCTCGGACTTTGTGCGGACTCTACCCGAACCCGTAGCGGTTCCAGAGTCCGGCAAGCAGCCCCCTCGAAAGAAGGGCAGGACCGTGACGCCGGCGGCCTCCGTCCAACCGGAGGCACCGGATAACCTGCTGGAGGCGCTCGAAGGCGCCTCCATCGAGGAAGAACACCACACTCTCATGAGTGCGGTGATTGATAAGATCCAGCTCGCCAAGGGCGGCCTGACCGAAGCCTGCAACAGCCTTTTAACAGGCTTTGAGGTAAGAAGGTTAAAATTAAGTAATATAATACCGCATAGACAGTAGCACCTGATGCTTAGTCCGGTGTTCGAAAAGAAAAGTCGGACTAAGGATCTTAACAAGATATACGCAGGGTTTCTAAAATATGTCAATATGGGTTTGCAGGCTGCGCTGTTGACCTCTGCCGCATTAACGGCGGAGGTCGAGGCGCTGAAGAAGGACCTTGAGCGGTCGGAGCAAGAGCTCGGCCATGCCAAGAGGCAGCTCAAGGAAAAAGAAGGTGAATAACACCACTTTAAATAAGTACCTTCTGTAAAAGGGTTTCGTTGCAAACATGATTAATAAGGATAATATATGTAATGCAGGGGCCACTAACGAGGTGGCAGCCCCGAAGGATGCCGTGTCCGTGGCCGAACATAATGCGCCACGTAACGGACTGAGCGAGAAAAGCAAGCGGCACTGGTGGCGGAAGTTCGGCAAGAGCTCCAGGCTCTCATGGAAAAGCATGAGAGTTTGGAGCGTGACTCCAAGGCTCGAGAGTCCGAGCTTGCCTCGGCTCTCGAAAGTGCCAAGTCCGCCAAGGCCGAGGCCCAGAAGGCCCATGAGGAAGTAGAGGACATGAAGAAGATAGCGGCGGGTAAGGCATTTTTCATGCAGAGCAAGCATGTTAATGTAATTTACCGGATACTTACCCGAATTCGGAGCTCTCCAGGGGCATTTGCAGATCTGCCCATAGTGCGTCTGATGCCGCTGCATTCTATCGTGGCGAGGAGGGGAGCTCAACGGAGAAGGTCTTCTGGTCTCAGTACGCTGAGGCCGGCCATCCGGTGCCCCAAGCGACCAGTGAAGCAGCTGGTCGAACTCCAAGGTAGCCGAGGAGGCCATGAAGGGCCTCACAGTCCGGTTGTGGCCTGGGCAGGCCATGCCTGGCAGCTACTTTGGCCTAGTGCGGCGGCTAGTGGATGCATGCCCCAGGCTGGATGTGATCAAGCGCTCCACCTGTATTGAAGGCGCTCGTCAGGCCCTTGCCTGCATAAAGGTGCAATGGGGCAAGCTGGATGCGGAGAAGCTTCTCACGGATCCGCCGCCGCCGGGCAAGGAGCATCGCACGCCGGAGCGATATTATAAAGTTGTCCTGAAGGGAGCCTGCGATATTGCGGATGAGTGCCCCCTTAATGTAATCCTTGAGTGAACTTGCTGTATATTTATCCTGTGCACTGAGAACTTCGTTTATATGCGCCATGAGCAACGCTTGTTGAATTTAAAATATTACCTTCTGTGCGGCCGTTTGTAAAATCTGAGAGATGGCAAGTAGTTGGCTTCAGCCCCCAGGCTACAAAGGCTAGGGTGTTCGGTGATAAACTTGAGCACTCTTGTTCCCATTATTGGGTCCATCTAGGGAGGCGCTCAACACGACGAACAAGGCGACCGGACTTATAATGCTTGAACACTCTCACTTAGCCATAGAATTCTATAATTTTAAATTTAGTGAAGCCCCGGTATTCGAAGACCGAATCCGGGCGCTACTAACGCTTCGTCGGACATCATCCGGAACTTCGCTCGAAGCGGCATGAGCCTTTAAGGACCCGAAAGAACCTCTCGAACAGCGACCAGTCTCTCGCCTTATCATGCCAGTCAGTTTTTGAGCTTTCTCCACTGAGGCGTTAACCCGGCTCAACCGGGGCGCAATCGCAGTGGTTCTCCCAGTGCTACCTTAGCCGACGGAACGGAACGTAAGGTACCAAAACATGGGAGACGGGCAAACCCAACTATTGACCCAAGACATGATTCGGAGCTGATTCATATAATGCTATAAGTTCGGGGTGCCGCACTTGTGAAAGTGTTCGGACTTAATCACACCATAATATGGGGAACAGAAGCCCCTGGTGTATTCGGCCGTACCAAAGTATACGGGTGCAAGATGTCATATAATGAACATATCTAAAAGATAACGCAATTGCAATGAAAGGGTAATGTACTTGCAAGAAGGAAATGTTGCGTTATTTATGAAAGAATGTCTGCTAATAAAGCGGACTGATACAAATAGTGCGGTAAGCAAGGGATTCGGACTAAATTAACATGTCCCCCTCCAGGGATAAGCTGCAGACTTGGTGTATGTAATCGAATTTAATGCTCGTAATGGAGACCACCTGAGTGTTCGTCGCAGCCTTCTTTAATCCCTGACTGTTGCATCGTGAGTTCGGCAAGTTCGCCGTCGGACAGGGCTTCTGGTTAATGGAGTCCTGTGTATGCAAAAGAAGAAAAGATAAAAAACAACGCCAAGGGGGGCGATCGCATGAGCCCCTTGTGTGGTCGAGCCGCACTCTTTGGTCCTTGTGATTAAGCCCCTCCCCTGCGCCCATGGTATCTCCAAAGCGTAATGATGTACGCGGAGTGTTATTCTAGTGATCATGCGTGGGGCGGGGTTAGCCGCATTACGCTGCGATGCTCGATCGCGCCAGTGGTCTTGGTTGTTGTTGCTCGGGCGCGTTTAATGTGTCCGCTTTTAATTGCCGGACTAGAGAATTGCCGAGAAGGCTGCTCAGACTTCCGCGCGAGAGCCATTGTATGTTCCTCCGCTCGAGGAGCGCCCGTATTCCCATTGACCATAATGACTCCACGAGGGCCTCGCATCTTGAGTTTTAGGTATGCATAATGCGGTACCGCGTTGAATTTGGCAAACGCGGTTCGTCCGAGCAGGGCATGATAGCCGCTACGGAACGGGACTATATCAAGATTAACTCTTCGCTCGAAATTATCCGGGATCCAAGACCACTTCAGTGTGACCGACCTGCAGTTGGCTTCCACTCGGGATGACACCTTTAAAGGTTGTTTTGGTAGGTTTAATCCTAGATGGGTCTATGCCCATTTTGCGACCGTGTCCCGATAAAGCAGGTTCAAGGCTGCTGCCGCGAATCCATCAGGACTCTTGTGAGGTGAAATCCATCGACGATTGGGTCTAAGACCAATGCGGCGAATCTGCCATGGCGTATGCTGGTCGGATGGTCTCGTTGATCGAAAGTGATCGGACAGGAGGACCATGGATTGAACTTCGGGGCGACTGGCTCCATCGCGTAGACATCCCGTAGTGCGCGCTTCCTCTCCTCTTGGGTATATGGGTTATGTAAATCATATTCACCGTCCGCACTTGTGGGGGAAACCTTCATCCTCTATCGTTCGGGCGGCGGGTCTCCTCCTCGTCGTCGCTATTTAGCCCCTTGTCATTGTGTTTGGCAATTAACTTGCCGGCCTGCTTGAACACCCAACAATCTCTATTGGTGTGATTGGCTGGCTTTTCGGGGGTGCCATGTATCCGCATGAGCGGTCGAGTATTCGGTCCAGATTGACGGACCGGAGTTGTTCTTTAAATGGCTTCTTCCGTTGACCGGTTTTGAGCCTCGAATCCGCATTGACCGCCAGATCCTCTTTGTCGCCGCCGCACGCGGCGTTTGTTTTTGATTCGACGTGACCTGCCGTGGTTGTCCTTAGTGTCCGGACTGCCAGAATTTTTGCGGAGATTGTTGCTGCGGGCTAGCCAGCTGTCCTCTCCCGCACAGAAGTGGGTCATTAGCGATGTGAGGGCTGCCATGGATTTCGGCTTCTCCTGCCCCAGGTGCCGGGCTAGCCATTCGTCCCGGATGTTATGTTTGAAGGCTGCAAGGGCCTCCGCATCCGGACAGTCGACGATTTGATTTTTCTTCGTCAAGAACCGTGTCTGTAACTGTCCGCCGATTCGTCTCGGCTGCTGAATAATGTGGCTTAGGTCATCGGCGTCGGTGGTCGCATCGAATGTACCTTGGAAGTTATCAAGGAACGCGCCTCCGTGTCTTCCCAACACCCAATCGACTCTGCGGGCAGGCTGTTAAGCCAATGCCGAGCTGGTCCTTTAAGCTTGAGTGGGAGATATTTGATGGCGTGGAGATGCCGCGCGGGCCATATGGATGTGGAGAAGATAATCTTCGATCCACACCGCGGGGTCTGTTGTACCATCGTAAGATTCGATATTCACGGGTTTGAACCCTTCGGGGATCTGATGATCCATTACTTCGTCAGTGAAGCATAATGGGTGTGCGGCGCCCCTGTATTGAGCGATATCGCGACGCAGCTCGAGGGAGCGCTATCTGCTGTGTTCGGCCCGGCCGGCGTTATGTCCGGCGCGACGGTATTAAATGCGTGGGTCGAGGCGCCCACGTGATCCATAGATGGATCTGGATTGTCTTGCTTTGTCCTCCAAGATGTCTCGCAAGTCCGGCGCGTTCCCTTTTGGCTTCGTACTCTTGGATCGATGTCGGGGTACGGTCTTGGCTTGGGGCCTGAATGCCTCTCTGTCGCGACCACGGGGTGGTCGGTCAGCCATGTCGTGCGCTGGTGATAAAGGTATGTATGCTTCCTCCTCTAATCGGGGGAGCAGCTTGCGTCTTGGGTAACTTTTGGAGGGGAGTTCGAGTTTATACTCTTCGGTCGCGAGGACCTCGATCCATCGATCGGCTAGCAGATCTTGATCAGCTTGGAGCTGTTGCTGCTTTTTCTTTAGGCTATTTGCCTTGGCTATGAGCCTGCGCCTGAAGCGCTCTTGTTCGACAGGATCCTCGGGTATGACGAATTCGTCACCGTTGAGGCTCGCTTCGTCTTCGGAGGGAGGCATATAGTTATCGTCCTCAACCCCTTCGTTTGCCGCCCTGTCGTGAGGGCTTGCTTCTGCGTCCTCCTGCGCTGAGTCTTGCGGGAGGGGATCGTCTTCGGCACTCTCCGGAGTGTTATTGTCTCCCGTGCCAGAATCTCCATTCTTGTTGTGGCGGGATTTAGAGCGTCGCCACTGACGCCGGCGTTTGGGTTGCTTCTTTAGAGAATCTTCCTCCGCTGCTTTTTCGCCATCCCCTTCTTTTGGGGTATCCACCATGTAGACGCTGTGACGACGAGGTGGCCTTCCGGTGCCTCTGTGGGCGCTGGGTCTGTTCGCCTCCGCATCGCCGCCCATGGCGTCGATGTCATCGAGTCGTAGTCTAGCATGTCGGTTAAATCCTCGGCAGTGGCTACAAAGTGGGTGGTGGGTGGGCTCTGAATTTCTCGTCGTCCAGACTCCAACCGCCCCGCCATAGTCCGCCAGATTCTCCTGATAGCGAGAGATGCTTCAGAATTCAGGATATCGCCAAAAGGCGAGTGCTTGAAAGATGTCCGCGCGCGGTGAATTCCACAACCGTGCCCAATCTGGTTTAATTGGCAGGGCGGGAGGCTCGGAGTCCGGCGAGGAGTCCGCTCGGGATCACGAAGTTTCGCAGGGACAAGATTGGTATTTGGCTCCATCGCCGTAGATGTTGAAGCCCCTGTGGTGGCGTCTATCCACCGCCCTCGTCATGGGCAATCGGCTCCGGGCTAGTAGCCGGAGCGGGTTCGAGTGCGGCCTCCAAAGCACTGTCCGGCGGCAGAGCTAGATCATGCCCATCGTCACAGTGTGGCACGCTTGGCTGTGGCTCTAGTCCATTGAAGATCAAGTCTCCACGGTCATCGGCCGTGAAGTTCAAGCTTCCGAACCTGACCTGACGGCCAGGGGCATAGCTTTCGATCTACTCTAGATGGCCAAAAGAATTGGCCCGCAGTGCAAAGCCGCCGAATACGAAGATCTGTCCGGGGAGAAAAGTCTCACCCTGGACAGCGTTGATGGTTGAAGATGCCATCGAGCCTATTGGTGACGACACAGAGGAATTCTCAATGAAAGCACCAATGTCGGTGTCAAAACCAGCGGATCTCGGGTAGGGGGTCCAGAACTGTGCGTCTAGGCGGATGGTAACAAGAGACGAGGGACACAATGTTTTTACCCAGGTTCGGGCCCTCTCGATGGAGGTAAAACCCTACGTCCTGCTTGATTAATATTGATGATATGGGTAGTACAAGAGTAGATCTACCACGAGATCAAGGAGGCTAAACCCTAGAAGCTAGCCTATGGTATGATTGTTGAGATGTAATGTTGTCCTACGGACTAAAGGCCCTCCGGTTTATATAGACACCGGAGAGGCTAGGGTTACACAGAGTCGGTTACAATGGTAGGAGATCTATATATCCGTATTGCCAAGCTTGCCTTCCACGCCAAGGAAAGTACCTTCCGGACATGAGCCGGAGTCTTCAATCTTCTATCATCGTAGTCTGGGAGTCCGGCGGATACTGATAGTCCGGCTATCCAGACACCCCCTAGTCCAGGACTCCCTCACCGACATTACACGTACGCTTACGTGAGACAGGTTCCACCGACTGACATGCACTTGTTGCATAAAGGTGGCTAGCGGGTGCCAGTCTCTCCCACTTTAGTCGGATCGGATTCGATGAAAAGGGTCCTTATGAATGGTAAATAGCAATTGGCATATCACCGTTGTGTCTTTTGCGTAGGTAAGAAATGTTCTTTCTAGAAACCCGTAGCAGCCACGTAAAACATGCAACAACAATTAGAGGATGTCTAACTTGTTTTTGCAGGGTGCTATGTGATGTGATATGGCCAAAAGAATGTGATGAATGATATATGTGATGTATGAGATTGATCATGTTCTTGTAATTGGAATCACGACTTGCATGTCGATGAGTATGACAACCGGCAGGAGCCATAGGATTTGTCTTAATTTATTGTATGACCTGCGTGTCATTGAAAACGCCATGTAATTACTTTACTTTATTCCTAAACCGTTAGCCATGGTAGTAGAAGTAATAGTTGGCGAGACAACTTCATGAAGACACGATGATGGAGATCATGATGATGGAGATCATGGTGTCATGCCGGTGACGAAGGTCATCATGTCGTGCCTCAAGATGGAGATCAAAGGCGCAAGATGATATTGGCCATATCATATCACTTTATGATTTGCATCTGATGTTTGTCATGTTTACATCTTATTTGCTTAGAACGACGGTAGCATAAATAAGATGATCCCTCATTAAAATTTCAAGAAAGTGTTCCCTCTAACTGTGCACCATTGCGAAAGTTCGTTGCTTCGAAGCACCACGTGATGATCGGGTGTGATAGATTCTAACGTTCACATACAACGGGTGTAAGCCAGATTTACACACGCAAAACACTTAGGTTGACCTTACGAGCCTAGCATGTACAGATATGGCCTCGGAGCACAAGAGACCGAAAGGTCTACGATCAACATGGAGATGTTCACCGATGATAACTAGTCCGTCTCACGTGATGATCGGACATGGCCTAGTTGACTTGGATCATGTATCACTTAGATGACTAGAGGGATGTCTATCTGAGTGGGAGTTCATTAAATAATTTGATTAGATGAACTTAATTATCATGAACATAGTAAAAGATCTTTGCAAATCATGTCATAGCTTATGCTTTAGTTCTACTGTTTAAGATACGTTCCTAGAGAAAATTGACAGTAGCAATTATGCGGACTGGGTCCGTATTATGAGGATTGTCCTCATTGCTGCACAGAAGGCTTATGTCCTTAATGCATCGCTCGGTGTGCTGAACCTCAAGCGTCATTTGTGGATGTTGCGAACATCTAACATACACGTTTTGATGACTACGTGATAGTTCAGTGTGTAATGAGAAACGGTTTCGAATTGTGGCGCCGAAGACGTTTTTGAAACGTCGCAGAACATATGAGATGTTGCAAGGGCTGAAATTGGGATTTCAGGCTCATGCCCACGTTAAGAGGTATGAGACCTCCGACAAGTTTCTTAGCCTACAAACTAATTGAGAAAAGCTCAATCGTTGAGCTTGTACTCGGATTTTCTGGGTACAAAGATCACTTGAATCGAGTGGGAGTTAATCTTCCAGATGAGATAGTGATGTTTCTCCAAAGTCATTGCCACCAAGCTACTAGAGCTTCGAGATGAACTATAACCTATCAGCGATAGATATGATGATCCTTGAAATATTCACAATGTTTGACACCGCGAAAGTAGAAATCAAGAAGGAGCATCAATTGTTGATGGTTGGTGAAACCACTAGTTTCAAGAAGGGAAGGGCAAGAAGGGATACTTCATGAAACGGCAAATCAGTTACTGCTCTAGTGAAGAAACCCAAGGTTGAACCCAAACCCGAGACTAAGTGCTTCTGTAATGAGGGGAACAGTCACTGAAGCAGAACTATCCTAGATACTTGGTAGATGAGAAGGCTGGCAAGGTCGACAGAAGTATATTGGATATTCATTATATTGATGTGTACTTTACTAGTACTCCTAGTAGCACCATGGTAATAGATACCGGTTCAGTTGCTAAGTGTTAGTAACTCAAAATAAAAGGCTACAGAATAAACGGAGACTAGCTAAAGGTGAGATGATGATATGGTTTGGAAGTGTTTCCAAGGTTGATGTGATCAAGCATTGCATACTCCCTCTACCATCGAGATTGGTGTTAATCCTAAATAATTGTTATTTGGTGTTTGCGTTGAGTAGACATGATTGAATTATGATTATCACAATACGGTTATTCATTTAAGGAGAATAATAGTTACTCTGTTTATTTGAATAATACCTTCAATGGTCTTGCACCTAAAATGAATGGTTTATTGAATCGCGATCGTAGTGATACACATGTTCATGCCAAAAGATATAAGATAGTAATGATATAGTGCCACCTGCTTGTGGCACTGCCGTTTGAGTCATATTGGTATAAAACACATGAAGAAGCTCCATGTTGATGGATCTTTGGACTCACTCGTTTTTGAAAAGATTGAGACATGTGAACCATGTCTATTGGTATATACGCATGAAGAAACTCCATGCAGATGGACCGTTTGGACTCACTTGATTTTGAATCACTTGAGACATGCAAATCATACCACATGCGCAAGATGACTAAAAGCCTCGTTTTCAGTAAAATGGAACAAGAAAGCAACTTGTTGGAAGTAATACATTTTGATGTGTGCAGTCCAATGAGTGCTGAGGCACGCAGTGGATATCGTTATGTTCTTACTTCATAGATGATTTGAGTAGATACTAAGTATATTTACTTGATGAAACACAAGTCTGAATTATCGAATGGTTCAAGTAATTTCAGAGTGAAGTTGAAGATCGTTGTGACAAGAGGATAAAATGTCTATGATATGATCATACAGATGAATATCTGAGTTGCGAGTTTGGTACACAATTGAGACATTGTGGAAATTGTTTCGCAACTAACACCGCCTGGAACACCATAGTGTGATGGTGTGTCCGAACATCATAGATGCACCCCATTGGATATGGGGCATACCATGATGTCTCTTATCGAATTATCACTATCGTTCATGGGTTAGGCATTAGAGACAACCACATTCACTTTAAATAGGGCACCACATAATTCCATTGAGATGACACCGTATGAACTATGGTTTAGAGAAACCTAAGCTGTCATTTCTTGAAAGTTTGGGGCTGCGACGCTTATGTGTAAAAAAGTTTCATCCTGATAAGCTCGAACCCAAAGCAGATAAATAGATCTTCATAGGACACCCAAAACAGTTGGGTATACCTCCTATTTCAGATCCGGAAGCAAAAGTGATTGTCTCTAGTAACGGGTCCTTTCTCGAGGAAAAGTTTCTCTCGAAAGAATTGAGTGGGAGGATGGTGGAGACTTGATATGGTTATCGAACTGTCACTACAACTAGTGTGTAGCAGGGCACAGGAAGTTCTTCCTGTGGCACCTACACCAATTGAAGTGGAAGCTGATGATAGTGATCATGAAGCCTCGGATCAAGTCACTGCCGAACCTCGTAGGACGACAAGGACGCGTACTGCTTCAGAGTGGTACGGTAATCCTGTCTTGGACATCATGTTGCTAGACAACAATGAACCTACGAGCTATGGGGAAGCGATGGTGGGCCCGGATTCCGACAAATGGCTCGAGGCCATAAAATCCGAGAGAAGATCCATATATAAAACAAAGTGTAGACTTTGGAAGAACTTCTTGATGGTCATAAGGCTGTTGGGTACAGATGGATTTTAAAAGGGAAGACAGACAATGATGGTAAGTGTCACCATTAACAAAGCTCGACTTGTCGTTGAGATGTTTTCCGACAAGTTCAAGGAGTTGACTACGATGATACTTTCTCACTCGTAGCGATGCTAAGAGTCTATTAGAATTATATTAGCAGCTACTGCATTATTTAAGAAATCTTGTAGATAGGATGTCAAAATATAGTTTCCTCGATGATTTTCTTGAGGAAAGGTTGTATCTGATACAACCGGAAGGTTTTGACAATCCTAAAAGATGCTAACAAGTATGCAAAGCTCCAACCATCCTTCTAAGGACTGGAGTAAGCATCTCGGAGTTGGAATATACGCTTTGATGAGATGATCAAAGATTTTGGATTTATACAAAGTTTATGAGAAACTTGTATTTCCAAAGAAGTGAGTGGGAGCACTATAGAATTTTTGATGAGTATATGTTTTTGACGTATTGTTGATAAAAAATGATATAGAATTTCTAGAAAGCATATAGGGTATTTGAAAAGGTGCTTTTCAATGGAAAACCTGGATTAAGCTACTTGAACATTGAGCATCAAGATCTATAAGGATAGATCAAAAACGCTCAATAATACTTTCAAATGAATACATGCCGTGACAAGATTTTGAAGAAGTTCAAAATAGATCAGCGAAGAAGGAGTTCTAGGCTGTGTTATAAGGTGTGAGTATTGAGTAAGACTCAAGACATGACCTTGGCAGAAGAGAGAGAATGGACGAAGGTCGTCCCTTATGCTTTAGACATAGGCTCTACAAGATGCTATCTTTGCATCAAGACTGAAGTGTGCCTTGCCATGAGTCAGTCAAGGGGTACAAGAATGATCCAGGAATGGATAACAAGATAGCGGTCAAACATATCCTTAGTAACTAGTGGACTAAGGAATTTTCTCGATTATGGAGGTGGTAAAAGAGTTCGTCGTAAAGGGTTATGCCGATGCGAACTTTAACACTAATCCGGAATATTCTGAATAGTAAACCGGAATCGTATAGTAGAACAGTTATTTGGAATAGCTCCAAATAGAGCGTGGTAGCTGCATCTAGGAGATGACATAGAGATTTGTAAAGCACACATGGATCTGAAAGATTCAGACCCATTGACTAATAACCTCTCTCACAAGCGAGATATGATCAAACCCCATTGGTGTTGAATTCATTACAATCACATAGTGATGTGAACTAGATTATTGACTCTAGTGCAAGTGGGAGAGTGTTGGAAATATTCCCTAGAGGCAATAATCAAATGGTTATTATTGTATTTCCTTGTTCATGATAATTGTCTATTGTTCATGCTATAATTGTATTAACTAGAAACCGTAATACATGCGTGAATACATAGACCACAACATGTCCCTAGTGAGCCTCTAGTTGACTAGCTCGTTGATCAACAGATGGTCATGGTTTCCTGACCATGGACATTGGATGTCATTGATAACGGGATCACATCATTAGGAGAATGATGTGATGGACGAGACCCAATCCTAAGCATAGCACAAGATCGTGTAGTACGTTTGCTAAAAGCTTTTCTCATGTCAAGTATCATTTCCTTAGACTATGAGATTGTGCAACTCCCGGATACCGTAGGAATGCTTTGGGTGTGCCAAACGTCACAACGTAATTGGGTGGCTATAAAGGTGCACTACGGGTATCTCCAAAAGTGTCTGTTGGGTTGGCACGAATCGAGACTGGGATTTGTCACTCCGTGTGACGGAGAGGTATCTCTGGGCCCACTCGGTAATGCATCATCATAATGAGCTGAATATGACTAAGTAGTTAGTCACGGGATCATGCATTACGGAACGAGTAAAGTGACTTGTCAGTAACGAGATTGAACGAGGTATTGGGACGCCGACGATCGAATCTCGGGCAACTAACGTACCGATTAACAAAGGGAATTGTATACGGGATTGCTTGAATCCTTGACATCGTGGTTCATCCGATGAGATCATCGTGGAACATGTGGGAGCCAACATGGGTATCCAGATCCCACTGTTGGTTATTGGCCAGAGAGCTGTCTCGGTCATGTCTGCATGATTCCCGAACCCGTAGGGTCTACACACTTAAGGTTCGGTGACGCTAGAGTTGTTATGCGAATTAGTGTGCAGTTATCGAATGTTGTTAGGAGTCCCGGATGAGATCCCGGACATCACGAGGAGTTCCGGAATGGTCCGGAGGTAATGATTTATATATGGGAAGTCCTATTTTGGCCACCGGAAAATGTTCGGGATTTTTCGGTATTGTATCGAGAAGGTTCTAGAAGGTTCCGGAGTGGGGCCCACCTGCATGGGGGGACCCACATGAACGTGGGTAGTGGGGGCAAGGCCCCACACCCCTGGTCAAGGCGCACCAAGATCCCCCCTTAGAAGGAATAAGATCATATCCCGAAGGGATAAGATCAAGATCCCTAAAAAAGGGGGATAACAATCGGTGGGGAAGGAAATGATGGGATTTCTTTCCTCCCACCTTTGCCAACGCCCCAATGGATTTGGAGGGCAAGAAACCAGGCCTCTCCACCCCTATATATAGTGGGGAGGCACATGGGAGCTTCACCTCTTCCCTGGCGCAGCCCTCTCCCTCCTCCAACAGCTCCGCCTCCTCCGTAGTGCTTGGCGAAGCCCTGCCGGAGAACCACGAGCTCCATCTCCACCACGCCGTCGTGCTGCTGGAGTTTTCCCTCAACTTCTCCTCTCCCCTTGCTGGATCAAGAAGGAGGATACGTCACCGGGCTGTACGTGTGTTGAACGCGGAGGCACCGTTGTTCGGTGCTTAGATCGGATTCGGCCTCGATGTGAATCGCTTAGTGAAGGACTCCACCGACCGCGTTCTTGCAACGCTTATGCATCGCGATCTTCAAGGGTATGAAGATGCAGTCCGCTCTCTCTCGTTGCTAGTTACTCCATAGATTGATCTTGGTGATGCATAGAAAATTTTGAATTTCTGCTACGTTCCGGAAACAATTCCACCCTTAAAGGTATAGTTGGCAAGCATGGTGGAAATCTCAGCTTCAGGTATTTTTTTCTTATTTGTAATGATATCTTTCATATATTTAGCATAAGGCTTTGTTTTAAGCATATCAATTAAGCGCATGCATAAGAAAATAGGTCTAATCATTTCAGCAAAACGTTCAAAGTCCTCATCATCCGTTGTCTTGGATGGTTTAGGAGGAAAGGGCATGGGTTTCTGAACCCATGGTTCTCTTTCTCTACAATGCTTCCTAACAACAAAATCTCTCTTATCATAACGTTGGTTTCTTGATTGTGGGTTATCAAGACCAACAACAGGTTCAGTTTCTATATCATTGTTATTACTAGGTTGAGCATCTACATGAACATCATTATTAGCATTACCATCAGGTTCATGTTCATCTCCGAATTGTGTTTCAGCATTATATATAGAAGTATTATTAGGATTCTCAGGTGTTTCTACATTAGGTTCACTAGAAGCATGCAAAGTCGTATCATTTTTCTTTTTCTTCTTCTTAGGAGCATCTAGATTATTATTCTGAGAATCTTGTTCAATTCTCTTAGGGTGGCCTTCAGGATACAAAGGTTCCTGAGTCATTTTACCAGTTCTAGTAGCCACTCTAACAGCAAAGTCATGTTTATTATTTGGTTCCTCTAGCAATTCATTCTGAGCCTTAAGTACTTGTTCAGCTTGAGTGGTGACCATAGAAACATGTTTACTAGTAAGTTTAAATTCACCCTTAACTCTAGACATATAATCACTCAAGCGTCCCATCATATAAGCATTATTTTTCAATTGTCTACTAACATAATCATTGAAATTTGCTTGTTTATCCAGAAAGTCATCAAATTCATCTAAGCATGGCTATGAAATTTAGTAGGCGGGATTTCAACTTTATCATATCTATAGAGAGAATTTACCTTTACTACCCGTGTCGGGTTATCAAGACAATGTGGTTCTTCAACAGGCGGTATATTAAGACCATGTATTTCTTCAATAGGAGGTAAATTCTTAACATCTTCAACTTTATACCTTTTTCTTTCATTGATTTCTTTGCCTCTTGCATATCTTCAGGACTGAGAAATAGAACACCTCTCTTCTTCAGAGTGTGTTTAGGAATAGGCGCAGGAGTGGCTCAATTGGTTCAGGAATTGGCTCAGGAAGAGTCCAATTATTTTCATTTTTCAACATATTGTTCAATAGTAATTCAGCTTGGTCGACTGTTCTTTCCCTGAAAACACAGCCATCACAACTATCCAAGTAGTCCTTGGAAGCATCGATTAGTGCATTATAAAAGATATCAAGCATTTCATTTTTCTTAAGTGGATGATCAGGCAAAGCATTAAGTAATCGGAGAAGCCTCCCCCAAGCTTGTGGGATACTCTCTTCTTCAACTTGCACAAAGTTATATATTTCCCGCAAGGCATCTTGTTTATTATGAGCAGGGAAATATTTAGCAGAGAAGTAATAAATCATATCCTGGGGACTACGCACACAACCAGAATCAAGAGAATTAAACCAAGTCTTAGCATCACCCTTTAATGAGAACGGAAATATCTTAAGGATATAATAATAGCAAGACGTCTCATCATTAGTAAACAGGGTGGCTATATCATTTAACTTGGTGAGATGTGCCACAACAGTTTCAGATTCAGTGCCATAGAAAGGATCTGATTCAACTAAAGTAATAATCTCAGGATCAATAGAGAATTCATATTCCTTATCAGTAACAAAGATAGGTGAAGTGGCAAACGCAGGATCATGTTTCATTCTAGCATTTAGAGTCTTTTGTTTCAGCTTAGCTAACAATTTCTTAAGATCTGATCTATCATTGCAAGCAAGAAAATTTCTAGCAGTTTCTTCATCCATAACATAACCCTCAGGAATAATAGGCAATTCATAATTAGGAGGAGAACCTTCATCATCACTTTCATCAATAATTTCATTCTCCCTAGCCTTAGTAAGTTGTTCATCCAGAAATTCACCTAATGGCATAGTAGTATCAAGCATAGAAGTAGTTTCATCATAAGCATCATGCATAGCAGAAGTAGCATCATCAATAACATGCGACATATCAGAATTCATAGCAGTAGCAGGTTTAGGTGTCGCAAGCTTATTCATAACAGAAGGAGAATCTAGTACAGAGCTAGATGGCAGTTCCTTACCTTCCCTCATAGTTGAGGGATAAATTTTGGTTGTTTGATCTTTCAAGTTCTTCATAGTCATCAGCAGATATAAATCCCAAGTGACTCAGAGAATAGAGCTATGCTCCCCGGCAACGGCGCCAGAAATTAGTCTTGATAACCCACAAGTGTAGGGTATCGCAACAGCTTTTGAGGGTACAGTATTCAACCCAAATTTATTGATTCGACACAAGGGGAGCCAAAGAATGTTGTTGAGTATTAGCAGTTGAGTTGTCAATTCAACCACACCTGGATAACTTAGTATCTCCAGCAAAGTAGTATGATAGTAATGGTAACAGCGCTAAAGGTAAAATAGTAATGATAGCAAAAGTAATATTTTTGGGTTTTGTAGTGATTGTAACAGTAGCAACGGAAAAGTAAATAAGCGAAGCATAATATATGAAAAGGTCGTAGGCAATGGATCAGTGATGGATAATTATGTCAGATGCGATTCCTCATGTAATAGCTATAACATAGGGTGACACAGAACTAGCTCTAATTCATCCATGTAATGTAGGCATGTATTCTGAATATAGTCATACGTGCCTATGGAAAAGAACTTGCATGACATCTTTTGTCGTACCCTCCCATGGCATCGGGGTCCTAGTGGAAACTAAGGGATATTAAGGCCTCCTTTTAATAGAGAACCGGACCAAAGCATTAACACATAGTGAATACATGAACTCCTCAAACTACGGTCATCACTGAGAAGTATCCCAATTATTGTCACCTCGGGGTTGTCGGCTCATAACACATAATAGGTGACTATAGACTTGCAAGCTAGGATTAAGAACACACATATATTCATGAAAACATAATAGGTTCAGATCTGAAATCATGGCACTCAGGCCCTAGTGACAAGCATTAAGAATAGCAAAGTCATAGCAACATCAATCTCAGAAAATAGTGGATACTAGGGATCAAACCCTAACAAAACTAACTTGATTACATGATATATCTCATCCAACCCATCACCGTCCAGCAAGCCTATGATGGAATTACTCACGCATGACGGTGAGCATCATGAAATTGGTGATGGAGGATGGTTGATGATGATGATGGCAACGAATCCCCCTCTCTGGAGCCCCGAACGGACTCCAGATCAGCCCTCCCGAGAGAGATCAGGGCTTGGCAGCGGCTCAGTATCGTAAAACGAGATGAAACTTCTTCTCTGATTTTTCTCTCCGCAAAACGGAATATATGGAGTTGGTGTTGAGGTCGATGGAGCTGCAGGGGCCCACGAGACAGGGGGCACGCCCAGAGGGGGTGCGCGTGCCCCCACCCTCGTGGACAGGGTGTGGGCCCCCTGGTCTTCATCTTTTGCCAGTATTTTTTATATTTTCTGAAACTTGTCTCCGAGGATTTTCAGGTCATTCCGAGAACTTTTGTTTTCTACACATAAAACAACATCATGGTAATTCTTCTAAAAACAGCGTCAGTCCGGGTTAGGTCATTCAAATCATGCAAATTAGAGTCCAAAACAAGGGCAAAAGTGTTTGGAAAAGTAGATACGTTGGAGACGTATAAACTCCCCCAAGCTTAAACCTTTGCTTGTCCTCAAGCAATTCAGTTGATAAACTGAAAGTGATAAAGAAAAACTTATACAAACTCTATTTGGTCTTGTTGTTCTAAACATGCAAAGCCAGCATTCAGATTTTAGCAAATATAATGAACTAACCATACTCACAATAACGCCTCGGTCTCACAATTACTCATATCAATGGCATAATCAGCTAGCGAGCCATAATAAAACTCGGATGACAACACTTTCTCAAAACAATCATAACATGATATAACAAAATGGTATCTCGCTAGCCCTTTCTGAGACCACAAAACATAAATGCAGAGCACCTTTAAAGATCAAGGACTGACTAAACATTGTAAATCATGGTAAAAGAGATCCAGCCAAGTCATACCCAATATAAACCAATAGTAATGAATGCAAATGACAGTGTGCTCTCCAACGGGTGCTTTTTAATAAGAAGGTGATGACTCAACATAAAAGTAAATAGATAGGCCCTTCGTAGAGGGAAGCATGGATTTGTAGAGGTGCCAGAGCTCGATTTTAAAATAGAGATTGAATAACATTTTGAGCGGCATACTTTCATTGTCAACGCAACAACTATGAGATGGCTGTATCTTCCATACTACATGCATTATAGGCAGTTCGCATGCAGAATGGTAAAATTTTATACTCCCCCACCACCAACAAGCATCAATCCATGGCTTTCTCGAAACAACGGGTGCCTCCAACTAACAACAGGCCTGGGGGAGTTCTGTTTAATTATATTGATTTGATTTGATCTTTTTGGATCATGGGACTGGGCATCCCGGTTACCGGCCCTTTCTCGTGAATGAGGAGCGGAGTCCACTCCTCTTGAGAATAACCCACCTAGCATGGAAGATATAGGCAGCCCTAGTTGAAACATGAGCAGCTCGAGCATATAAAACAGAATTTCATTTGAAGGTTTGGAGTTTGGCACATACAAATTTACTTGGAACGGCAGGTAGATACCGCATATAGGAAGGTATGAAGGACTCATATGGAACAACTTTGGGGTTTAAGGAGTTTGGATGCACAAGCAGTATTCCCGCTTAGTACAGGTGAAGGCTAGCAAAAGACTGGGAAGCAACCAACTGAGAGAGCGACAACATTCATAAACATGCATTGAAACTAATACACACCGAGTACAAGCATGAGTAGGATATAATCCACCATGAACATAAATATCATGAAGGCTATGTTGATTTTGTTTCAACTACATGCGTGAACATGTGCCAAGTCGAGTCACTCAATTCATTCAAAGGAGGATACCATCGCATCATACCACATCATAATCATTCTAATAGCATGTTGGCACGCAAGGTAAACCATTATAACTCATAGCTAATCAAGCATGGCACAAGCAACTATAATCTCTAAATGTCATTGCAAATATGCTTACTTCATAATAAGTTGAATCAGGAACGATGAACTCATCATATTTACAAAAACAAGAGAGGGTTAGTTTCATTCAAATCATGCAAATTAGAGTCCAAAACAAGTGCAAAAGTGTTTGAAAAAGTAGATACGATGGAGACGTATCAAGTTGTAATATCGATTTGTAGTAAATAGAAGTGTGATAATCATCATTATTAGAGCATTGTCCTAGTGAGGATAAAAAAGGAGAAAAACAGAGGCTAAAAAGAGCCCAAAAAATAGAGAAAAATAAAGGAGTGGAAATGTTCCTGTCCTTTTCCACAATTGTCCGTCAAAGTAACAACATGTTTTTCATATAGAGAGTATCCTATGTAGTCACTTTCATATACTTGTGCGAATTTTTCATTATAAAACTTGGCTTGTATATTCCGATGATGAGATTTGTCAAATACCCGAGGTCTTCATGAGCATGCAAGTTGGATGCAACACCCACATAGTTTTTATTTTTTAGCTTTCAAACACTTATAGCTCTTAGTGCATCCGTTGCATGGAAATCCCTACTCCAAAGCCCGTTGATTTGGCGCGTCAATGTGAGACTATCTTCCCTTTTGACTTCCCTTTATTAAACTCTACTACCGCATTCTATTCCACCAATGGTGCTATATCCATGGCTTGCGCTCATGTATTGCGTGGGGGTTGAAAATTCGGAAGTGTGTTAAATAAGTATGAACCAATTGCTCGGCTTGTCATCGGGGTTGTGCATGATCAATACTTTGTGTTAAGGAGATGGAGCATCACAGGACTATATTATTTTGTAGGCATAAAAATCTTAGATTTTTTTTGGAAGATATGATTGCTTGTTAGTATGCCTGAGTATTGATGTCCTTCCATGAAATTATAGACTATTGCTTTGAAACATTCAGATCTTAATATTCATACCATATATAAAAGATAGATTACATGATGCACTTGTTAGGTAGCATTCCACATCAAAAATTATGTTTCTATCATTTACCTACTTGAGGAAGAGAAGTAATTAGGCTTGGGGATGCTCGATATGTCTCCAACGTATCTATAATTTTCGATTGTACCATTCTATCATAGCATAAATCTCGGATATTTTATATGCAATTATATATCATTTTTGGGACTAACCTATTAATATAGTGCACAGTGCCAGTTGTTATTTTGTGCATGTTTTTAGGTCATCTGGAAATCAATATCAAATAGAGTCCAAACGCTACGAAAGTTTTTGACGATATTTTTCTAGAAAAGAGAGACCCTAGAAGGTTTGAGAGAAGACCAAAAGAGCCAAGAGGGAGAGACAAGCTCACCAGGCACGCCGCAGGGTTGGCACCCCCAGGCTTGTGTGCCCCTCAGAGCACCTGCTGACCTAATTCCACCTCTAAATTTGCCAATATTCCCGGTATACCAGAGAACCAACCGAAACAATTTTTCTGCTGCCACAAGTCTCCCTTCTTACGCGATCCCATCTGGAGGCCTTTTATGGAGGGCTTCTACATCATCCTTGCCGATCTTCTGATGATGCGTCAGAAGTTCACCACAGACCTACAGGATGATAGCTAGTAGCTTGCTGGCTTCTTCTCTCTCTTTGATTTTCAATACCTCGTTCTCCTCGATCTTCTTGGAGTTCTATCCGATGTAATTCTCTTTTGCAATGAGTTTGTTGGGATCCTACGGAATGTTGGTTTATGATCTGAACTTTCGTATGCATGATTGTTATAGCTTTGTATTTCTCTTCAACCTATCCATTTGGTATGGCCAACTAGATTGATCTGTCTTGCAATGGGAGAGGTGCTTTATGATTTGTTCAATCTTGCGGTGCACTATCCCAGTGACAGAAAGGGAACAAACACGTATTTGTATTGTTGCCATTAAGGATAAAACGATGGGGTTTATTCATATTGCTTGAGTTTAGTTTGTCTACATCATGGCATCTTGCATAAGGCGTTACTCTGTTTTTTTAAGTTAATACCTTAGATGCATGCTGGAAAGTGGTCGATGGGTGGAGTAATAGTAGGAGATGCAGGCACGACTCGGTCTAGTTGTCTTGGACGTGATGTGTATACACATGATCATTGCCTTCAATATCGTCATAACTATGCGCTTTTCTATCAATTGCCCAATAATAATTTGTTTACCCACCATGTGCTATGTGTGCGAGAGAGAATCCTATAGTGAAAACTATGGCCCCTTGGTCTACTTTTATCATATATAAAACATAAAAATACCTTACTACACTATTCTCTATTTTATTGTATTTTATGTTTGAATCTTGTCTATCTACCACTAAGAGATTCAATCGTTGCAAATAAATGCCAATGGATTGACAACCCTCTTGTTTGAGTTGGGTGCAAGTATTTTTGCTTTTGAGTATGTAGGCGCTACTAACGAGGTTTTGTGCGGTTCTCCTACTGGATTGATAACCTTGACCCTTAACTAAGGGAAATACCGATCTCTACTATACTGCTTCATCATCTCCCCTCTGAGGAAATCCCAACACAACTCACAAGTAGCACATGGACGACGTGCTTCGAAGCGGCAAACAATGTAAACTTACCTCGTCGACCCCAAAACCTAATCGTAGACTACTAGGTAACAATCTAGCCCCCTCTCGCCCCACCGCCCCTTTTAGAATTTGCACGTGTTTTTAAATTTTCACATGTTGTTATTTCAAAGAAGTATTCAAATTGTAGGCTCCATGCATCATCTAATTCTATCTAGGATTATACCAATTTAGTATTTAGTTTCTTAATAAATCAGTTTTATTATATGGGGTACTGCAGCTAGTTCTATCTACGGTTATAATAATTTAATGTCCAGGATCTTATTAAATCTTGTGTGTTCTTCTTCACGATTAAATGACCCTCCGTAGTAACAAGTCATGTCTGACTCTACAGTTGCTACTGCCAGACCGACACAACTATACTAAAGGATTAAAGAAGAAACTCCAAAGGATGATTATCCTATAGCCAAACGCCCGCTCAGAAAAGATGTGGTCGACAATATTGATATGGATTCACAGAGTTCAGATGATGCCATCATATTGATATAGGTGAATATCCTGGTAATCTTCAAAATACTACTTCTTAGTTAAAGATTTCCATCAGATTTTTACCACTTCTAGATTTTTGTTTCTAAACCAATGTTGAGGATATCGCTTAACTTATCAGTTAACCCAAGATAAGGGGTAAATCGGCTAGTTTATCAGCATATTGTCCGATTTATCTCCATATTAGTTGAGTTATCGGACGATTTATCTTATCTGTTAGACACCGGTACGCGATAAACCGGCCAATATCGGAATATTGGAAGATATCTTGAATAGTGTTCTAAACTATGTCTTCGACATCATTCGTCCAAACAATGTATGATTTTACAGAGGCACTAGGGAAGAAGTGCACCATGCCTTACGTTCCTTCATACTGAACTGACCCGAAGAATGCATTTGAATCAGAAATGAGCACTGATCTGGTTGGGAAATGTGGCCGCAATATTCCAGATAGGAACAATTACTGTAACTCGAGAGCAGACTATATAATTAAAGCCTGACTATATAAATGAAGAAAATTGGGAGAAACTTATGGACCACTAGCATGAGGATCACTCCAATGTATGTGATACACACTCTTTGCTCTTCAACTAGTCAATCCTCTCTTCAACATGTCGTACTAAATTTGAGCTTCATGTCATTGGAATTTCATGCCAAGAAACAAGAAAAACCATCTACTGTGAATCTGAGCCAATACACTGCACCTACAACATGTGATTCCCACTTTAGACTTATCTAAGTATTTGTACAACCTTATTGCAAAAGATTTATGTTGGATTACTATATTTCTTGCATTATTAATGTTTACCAATTGATAAATCTGATACATACCTAAGGACGACATTGATAATCAATTTGGCAGGGACCTACTAGAACATACCTGCACTACAAAGAAAGAGCATACATTTAGTCTGACTGCAAAAAAACATCCTAAGTACTGCCAAATTTGCAGGCTTCAAAATGTATTGTGTGACCATAATTTTTCAAACTACGAAACACCATTCAAACTGTGGTATCAATCATATTACAGAATGAATCGAGCATCAAGCATACACCATCAAAACAGCTTGATGCGACAACAACACCTGATGTAGAAATCATTGAGGAAAAGCTCCTCAAGCACGTTACTTTATAGAATGGGCGTCTCATCCTCCTCAAGGAAGATTTCATCCTCCCGTGAACACATTTGTGAGCTAGAACACATCATTGCAACTCAGGAGGAAGATGCAAAAAGGCAAGTTGCATGTTTCATGAAGAGCTGTATGAAATACTTTTTCCCAGATAATAGAAATTAAAGAACTCATGAAGAAGAAACTAGAAGAGATTGAAGATTTCAACATGAATCATCAGAAGAAATCCACTCTCTTTCAAAAAAGGAAAGACATATGGATGCAATGCTCAGTCACCTATTAAGGAAGACCACATAGTGAGCACATGACTTCGTCTGAAAACACCGATGGCCTCATGCTTATAGTCAACTTTATTTTCCTTTGTCCGAGACTATGTCCTCTGCTTCTCCATGTAAAATGTTAGGATTCACTTATAATGAAAGATTTGTTGCCAGTGTTTAAATTCCTATATTCTAGCGAATGAAAATTTGAATCTATTTCCCTAAAATTACAAATTAAATGCAGATTTGCAAGGCAGAATTAATAATATATGACTTGCAACTTTTTTTACGTGTGACGGTAATTGTGATGTAAATGCATGTCGTGAACAATGTTTGGTCCCACATGTAAGGAACTACATCATCATCTTCTGGGCACATATGTTAGCAACGGACCAGTCGAAACTGACGCCAAGTTATTACTGATGGGACCCTAGGCGATAAAAAACACGGCGGACCCACATGGAAGCGGCCATGTCACTAAGTGCTGGTCCCACTTATCAGAATCTTTGACCAGTCTAACGAGCGGACCGATCACTGGTGTCGCGATTATTATCGCCAACACGATCTTAGGCGACAGACTGGGCTATTGTAGGTGACATTCTGGGCCGTCGCCGTAAACGGCAATCAGTGACATTTTTTGTTCGTCACTTAAAATCCAAACTTGCGCGACAGAAAAAGTGGTACCGTCAAATCTTTCTTTTACGTGATTGTACTTCGGTGACGGTGGTGGTGATGGACAGAAAACGCCACGGGGATATTTTCCGCGACGAAAAAGGGTTATAGGTGACACATGTGAAACGTCGCAAAATAGAGCAAATTTTGTAATGGTGTGACCCGAAATACCCATTTGCAATGCACATAATGTTACTAAAGGGAACTTTTGTTCTCGATCAACACTGGTTAGCATTCGGTCTAGTTTGAGATCAATCTCTCTCAGGCCTACACTCTCAATGGTGACATTAAACATGAACGACCATCTCCCATCAAAATTATCGTTGTTCTTTTCTTCTCACCGCCAAATAATATTGAAATTGCCCCAACTAAAATAGGTAACCTCTCCTCCACACAAATCCTAACAAGACCGTGTGGAAGTCGGGTTTGAACTCCTGCTGTATCGCACCGTATACAGCAACCACAACCCACCTGAAGCCATCAACTTTCAATCGCATATGAAATTTGACGGCACACTCACCCATAAACACATTTACAACCTCTAAAGATTCGCAATTAACCCCAAGCAAGATCCGGAAGGATCTTCCTTGTGGTGGGAGACAATGCCGGTCAAAGTCCAGGCCATCAGAAATCATGCCAAGAAACAGAGAAGTGAAGTCATCACGCCCCATCGCGAGCAACGCAATAATTCAACTTATTTTCCTTAGAAGTATCGGATGTTTAGCCAGATCCGCAAGACCTCTGCTATTCCAAGAGACACCTCTCATAAATCATCATGAAAATTTCGTTTGAATTTAAATATCGCACTTCGACGCACCACGGAAAGAGGATACACCTTCCTCTTGTTTGTCCGCGATCGAGCTGCAAATTTTGAAGTTTTTTTTCGTGGCAATGCAGAGAAGAAATAAGATATCCAGGGCATACAAGCTCATACGTAATTAACTTGTTGATTTGGGAGTTTGTTAGTGTCGGTTACACATAGATAGAGCAGAAGAAAAGGAAAGGAAATTAACAAACAGTACCGACCAATCATTTCATCATGACTGACGTGGTTGCTACTCCAGCTTCAGGACACATCTTCTCCGATTTCGTAGTGGCCCTAGCTCGTCAACTTTCTGCTGCAAATGTTGCTTGACTGCTTCGCTGTAGGAACCCTTCAGCCGCACTTCCTCGAGGCACATTAATTTATCTAGCCCAGAAAGCTCCAATGATGACCCAGTAATAGAAGAGCAGTGAACCACCAGAACCCGAACATATGACGGTATCAGTGGTCCAAATACTATCTTTGACCTGTAGCTGCAATCAATCTTCAGCTTGTTGAATTTGATGGCATAGCGCAGATTGCTGAAACTGCCAAACGCACCGAACTTGAGCTCGCCGTCTTTAATCGGCTTGACACAAACACGTTGAATGATTTCTTGAATGACTACTTGACGGGGCAAATCTAACAGGCAGTCTATGTCCTCTTGGGTTGCTATGGTGTACGCAAGATCAGCCTTTGTGAGATTGTGAAGCTGCTTCACCCACAATGGAGATATGTGGGCCTTCTTCCCGTACACTTTAAGTGTCTTTAGCATCTTGGGAGGCTCGGAGATGTCACTGAAACAACCAAAGACTTGAGGAGCACTTGTGTTCTCCTCCTGATCGAGTCGAACCGATAAAGACTCCAGATGGGCATGTCCTGAGATGAAGGAACAAAAATCCCGCCAGTTTCTCTGGTTGATGCCGCACAATCTTAGCTTGCGCAATTGGGTAAGCTTCTTGAGCTCTCTGAGGAAGTGCTTCCCACCTGCACCACCAATATTGACGACACCGAGGGTATGTAAGGCCGTCAACTTCCCAATTCCTCCTGCTGCAGCAACTGAAAACTGAACGCCATCATGTGCGTTGCTCCTATGACGCAATTTGGACAACCAACTGAATACCAAGCCACCACGTGGCCTGCAGATCAAAGGTGTTGTCTCCTCCGCCTCATATGTTGTTGCTCTCGTTGGTGGCTGGGTTGTGCTGGTGGTGGCCTGATATGCGCCCTCATTGTCCGCTAGTGCTGGTGATGGTGCTGGTGCTGGTGCTGGTGTTGCTGATTCTACAGCAGGTGTTTGGCTTGTTTTCGTGCCATCACTGTCCACTGGCAGTGGTGTTGTTACTTCTGATGCTGCCGCTGGTGGTTGGCTTGTGCTCGAGCTCATGCCATCACAGCATGCTGTTGGTGGTGTTTCTGTTGATACTGCCGGCTGTGGTTGGCTTGTGTTCGCTTCTGATGATGTTGATGTACAACGAATGGGACCAGAACGAAGGTACTGCAGCTTCTCTAGCTTCGTGATAACAGCTGGAAACATAATCACGGAGGTGCCTTTGATATCCAGAGTTTGCAGCTGCCTTAAGCCACCCAATGAATTTGGGAGACGAGTAATATCTTGGCATCCTCGTACAGAGAGGAACTTGAGGTGTGGCAGTAGCTTCCCGACCTGTTCCATGTCATCATCTGCTACACCTGACGTGTCCTCTAGATCCATCACACGGAGAAATCTCATATTGACGTTGGCAGACATGAAAAATGGCATCCACTTTCCAAACACTGTCAACGACCGTAGACGTGACAATTCCAGGCTCTCGAATAGAATCTTGTCTCTGTCCCAACATCTACTTATGGTGAGGTGTTGTCCAGCACGTTGCGTGTTGAGAATGCAACGCCCCTGGAGTGCAAACACAAGGTTATCTTGCATTGGCCGAGATAAGATATATTCACGAAAAAAACCATTGACTTGGCACTTCTTCGCCTTGCTTGGCGAGTGTTGTCGCATCTGCCCCTGCTCCTGGATTATGCTCAACTTGACAAGGTTGGAGAAGAACTCTTCCCCATTTTCTTCTGCGGTATTACTAGGTGTGTCCATCGAGTAACCCTCGGCGATCCACCGCCTCAGCAAACGTTTTCGCCTAATAATGTGGCCTAAAGGAAAGACTGATAGATAGAATATGCATGGCTTGAGTGAATCGGGGCAAGCATCAAAGTAGGACTGCATCCAAGAAAATAGACCCCTTAAACTATGGAATCTTGAGTCACCTTCCAGCATGCCCATGAAGTTAGCATTTATTGTCTTCAATGTTAATTCATTTTGTTGGCTGTTGCTTCTCTGTCGCTCTATGCGCCAGTACTCACTTATAGCTGTTATTACTTTGGGTAGCCCACCACACTTGGCCATGATAAGTTTTGAAAGCTGCATTTCATTGGAAGTCGGCTCATTCTCGCCCCAAGCTCTCTACAATTAAGAAGCAAATTAAATTTATAAATATGTAAATATCATTTTGGAAACAGTCAAAACTTAAGGATGGAAAATATTTTTTATTTATTTGTCAAACTGAAATTTCGATAATCAGTATTGATCACCAAAGTCGAATTCAACAGCTTCCTATAAAATGGGTAAGTTCTCAACTTAATTTCAAAAAATAATTCAAATATGGAATATACATGTGAAGCCTAATCTGACTTGAAACAAATCAAGTAAATATAATTACATAGTTAGATTGCATGAGAAATGAGCAGCTGAAAATATAGACAGCAATTTAGAGTTAACATTAAATTCAGTAAGTATCAAGTTGTAACTTTCGACATGTCAATCCTCAAGGAAAAAATCTTCATCTTATACTTACTTTTTGACCGAGGAAATTGTTTTTCCTACACATGTTCCTTTTTACACCTTACAACTTCAACCTATAGTTTGGGAGAGAATTTGTTGCACGTAGGTCCCAGGTCAACGAGTCCTCGCACGAGCTTTTTATTTTGGCTTTTGATTTTTTAAACTTGTATATATTTTAAACGAGAAAGTTCAAATTAAGTTATGTTTTCATATTCATGTTTCTCATAACCAGCGATGTCAAATAAGCTCCAATTTCAATGTATATTGATGAATTTAAAAAATACATGTGAAGTTGAATTGTTGAAACTTAGTACGAGCAAACAATAAAATCACGTATTTTGTGAATACGACCGACAGATAATTCGCTTAAAATTTTATCTCCGAACATGGGAAATTTCAGATGCAAAATCATAAAATTCAACGGTTGAAAGTTAAGACTTATTGTGCCCTTGTGTAGGATCTAACTACTCCGTGAATCGCGAGTCAATCAAGAAGCCTTGGACAGGGTAGCAATTTTGGGGGAAAAACTAGTATACTCTTCAGATATTGTAAAAGAAAAAAATATATAATTTACCGTGATGTTTAACAAAATAATATTAAATAGATATTGTGTGCCTTCGAATTTCTGATTGTGATCATGCACGGCGTGACCATTGAGAACGAAAGTGGCCAAGCTATGAGCTATATATTAGTATGAGGCCATGTGAAGAATGGCGAGAGTTCTTCGGAATGAACAACAGATCAGAAGGTTTTTTCAAGTGCCAAGAGATCGAAGTGTGAGCTTCCCATAAAAATTCAGAGATGACCTCTTCAAGGACTTTTGGATCTTTCCATGGCGAACACGGTCCTTAGTTAGACTGCAGCGCACTCGCAACATTGCCAGCGCACTCGCAACATAAAAATTCTTTCTCGTACCTCCCTTTTGTAGACCGCAGCGCACTCGCAACATTGCCAGTGTTGCGTCCCCCCATCTTGTAGCCTTCATCACAATCCTCCTATTACTTGCAGTTCCCTACTCGCACTGGAGAGATCTCATCGCTTGCACACATACTCCTTCTCGTCCCTATTGACAGTCTTCGTGACATCAGAGAGGTCTGGTTGTGGCTTCGCACGTGATGGATGCAGCAGGGGCATACCCCAGTGACCGATCACGACATGGTGGTCTAGGGACCAGAGTTAAACTACAA
Source organism: Aegilops speltoides (assembly GCA_021437245.1). Lineage (NCBI taxonomy): Eukaryota > Viridiplantae > Streptophyta > Magnoliopsida > Poales > Poaceae > Aegilops > Aegilops speltoides. The sequence continues at coordinate 595,261,301 of CM038147.1, forward strand.
AAATGTGAGGCCAAGAGAGGGTTCGCGGGAACAAGAAGCTGCAATCTCGCCGTACTAGATAAACTGGATTAGATACTAGTGTCACCTCGCCTGTTCTGATTACTTCTCCCTTTTTTTATTCTTTCTTCTCTTTTTTATTTACTTTGCTTTTTTCTTAACTGCATCAACCTTTTAAAAATTCGTGACTATTTTAGAATCGATAAACATTTTTTTGAAATTGTGAATTTTTTCCGAAAGTCGATGAAGTTTTTTCTAAATCGAACTTTTTGTCAAATCGATGAACATTTTCTCAAATTTGAGACTTTTTCTTTCCAAAATTGATGATTTTTTCCCGAATTTGTGATTTTTTAAGAAACGATGAACTTTGTTTGAATTCCTAGTAGCTCTAGTTGTTAGGAAACATGCATTGTATCTAAACGGCACGAGCTTGAATCCGCACGGGAACTAAAAATTTGGGAGGTTTTTCGAGCTACAAGTACACTGCGTGTTCCTGGGCCGGCACACCAGGTACCGCAGCGGTGCCAGTTGCATGAACCTACGCATAAAGCGCCGTATAGGAGCTCCCATCTTTACCCTCCACGAATCTAGATATGGTGTTTCCAGAAGAAAAACAGGCTAGGTGATCAACTCTCCGGCGATAAGAGATATAGTGTTTACCCTTGTCTATGGTCGAAGCAGCCTACTCCGGTGCAATTCCTAAGACGGCCGAGACACCCGACCCAAAACGAGGGAATGGTACTTGCGAGGCTTGTGCCAACTGAGGCGTTTACCCTCTCATGGTTGAGCCTCTGATCATTCAAGCTAGGATCCTGACAGTGCTAATGGAAAAGGGGAGCATCATTATTATCATGCACGTTGATGTCCTAGATATCATACAAGTTCCCCATTCCAGGATGGAGCTGGCCCTCATCCCCATCCACGAAGTTGTCCGTGTCCATCGTGCCCAAGCTCTGGGAAGAATCCACCTCCTAGTGCCACGTAAGTGCATGACCAATTGCTTGCACTTCAAGGTCCTTGACATGCTAGGCCAGTGCCTCGTTGTCCTTAGGCACCCTTGCTTCGGATGCCATGACCCAGGGGAATCATCATTGCACGGGTACAATGACATAGCAAGCAAGGAGAAGGGATTGAGCTCAGGGGAGGCGGATATGAGGAGGTGAATGAAGGCGGATGAGGATAAATAGGAGAGGCTTTTCTTTTATAAAATCGGCAATCGTTTTTCTTTATAAAATAGGCCTTTCTCAAACGGCATTGCATACGGGGAGGTTCAAAAAGGGCATATCCTGAATATATATACTATAGATGACACAACTCTCGGATAGCTTTTATCCAAGACAGTTTTTGATTTGCACGTGATATAGTATGTTGTGTAAATGTGTTAAACCTCACGTCATGGGGCTATAACTATTTGTTCAACATAGAATACCCATTTCAGATGTGTCCTTTCTTAGTTCTTCCAACTGTCGTCCCCAGGGCATATAACAAATGTTGTCCCCATCTTTTCGCAGAAAACTCTAGTTTGATTGCCAAAAACGGCATCCCCAATGTCATCCCCCATTTGTCCCCCTCCCTCTATGCCCAATCAATTTTTCCTTTATTCTTTCTATTTGCATTATGTTGCACACTTCAACAATAAAATGTGAACCCAAATATATTTAACATACATCGTGAAATATTAAAAAAAATCAAAATTTCAAACATAGTGATATATCGAATGAATAAAAGTTTGTATGGTGTGCATTGATCTTGGAATGCATCATGGTGAACCATTCCTTGGCCTCTAGATCCATGAGGCTAGTGTCAACCAACATGATCATCGACTCGTCAGTGATCCTTCCGGCCCAACTTGCTTAGCCTCAATTGTTGCTCTCTTTGCTTCAGTGCACACCTTCACCTTCATCTTCTCAAGCTACATCCTCTCCCTACTTCCTCACCTTCTCCTTCGCAACGTCCAGTTTCTCCCTCTGGACATCCAAGTAGGCATTGTACTTTTCTGCCTTCTTCTCACTCATTTCCTCCCTTTTTTATTTTTCACATTTTTGTTGGAAATTATCTCCGGCCATGAGTCTGACATTGCGCTCGCCGATCAGAGAGGCATTTACCTATCTTTATCCCACTTCCCTACCCTCCTTTTAGTTATTTCCACTAAGGAAGCTGGTGCACTTCCACCTCAACTTGTCTCATCCTCTTGATCCTCCCAAATAGATTGTTGGTAGCTTGAGCCATCATTTTTTTCCTGTCGTGGTTTTTGAGGTATTCAATAATTTCATCCCATTTGGGTTTGCCGTTCAACTCCATCCAACAATGTGCCAAATTAAAGGTCTTCTTCTCATTTTGTCGGTACAAGGTTGCCTCCAAGCTCAACTACTAAATGATCCACATGACGAGTTGGGTGACTCTCTCCACGTTTTTGAGATCCCCAATGAGTTTATCCCATTTGGGTTTGCCATCCTACTCCATCCAGCAATGTGCCAATGTAAATGGCTACGTCTAATTTTTTTGGTACAATGTTGCCACCAAGCTCAACTACCAGATCCATGAGTCAGGAGGTGGCCAGCGAAGAACGGCTACATCGTGATGGGGTATGGTTGCAAAGGAGGTTGGCCACGAAGAATGGCGGCGGGGAGTTGAGGGTCGGGCATGGCTATGGTGGGTCCTGTCTGTCCGAGCTAACATGGATAACCATCCGTTCATCCCAATTTCTCCCTATAAAATGAGCAGGGTCTAGGGGCGACCTGACATATGGGCCAATCATAGGGAGCCCGCTGGCAGCCATTCTTTTCTGGACTGCCTCCTGGGACATATGTTAGAGAAACGGACTACGCAATTTTTTTGCAAAACAACGGGCTATTGCCCTTGGATAAGCCCTAAGACAGTTTATCCAAGGTTACTATGGAAAGCCCGTCTCGAGATAGGTTCATATTTAGCATAGCATCCGAGACATGCCACCTTTTAAATGTGAGTTAATTCAAAAAAGTCAAGACTTAATATACAGGCAAATGAATAGAGCAATTGTATGTATTGCTGAAAAAAGTATAATTTTGCAAAATCGTGGTCTAAAAATACTTATCGTAAAGTTGGGATTTTTAACACTGTTTGATATTTTAGATTAACTAGAGTTTATAGCCGCGTATTGCAGTGGGAATTGAATGCAATGATTTCTAGGAGATTTGGCGGTATCAACTTTTGTATTATGATTAGCCATATGATACTTGGAACTCATACGCTTACAATTTAATATATTTAATTATAATATAGTTGTAAAGAATTTATTATATATAAGTAACATACATGGTGCAAGTTAAGGTGTTTCGTTTTTCATGCATAGTGGCATACTTGCATGTCGGGAGAATTAAATTTAATGGGGCATACATAGTGGCATGATGAGTTGGCATAGTTGCATGTCAGGATAATTGAGTTATTGGAGATCAACTATTTAGATATATAGGATTACACAAAGTCTTAGGCTCTCTGAGATACTATGTTTAGTATGTAGATACACAAATCTATAGAACAATTGTGCATATGTAAATAAAATATCAATGACCAATGACACCGATCAAATATGGCATGTTTAACAACATTTGTGGGTCACGTAAGCACTAGGAATGCATCTATACCTCAATTCTGATATTGCAAAATTTTGTTTCAGCCCTTCCAGTTTTTCACAAAATCCAAGTTCAAATGGAGCTCTATCATTGTATTGCATAATAAGTATACAACTCAACACTAGGTATAATTTTAGCATGTATATTTGGCACCGGTAATGGCAGATAATGCCAATGACATAATTCACCTGTTTGACTAGAAGCCGTACTTGAATGTTTAATCTAAAAAGATGAATATGGTGTGCATCTACTAAACCGATACATATCATATTTTTTTGTTTGTCCATTAATAGTTTGATATGGAAATATATAGCCCATTTTAGGTACTTCTACTATTCCATTATAAATTATGTTACCATAGACCGAGGAAAGTTATTTAAATTTCTTGAAATATATCACATGTTAATGCTTAAGATAAGATAGATGTACAATACCTCTCTGAAGAGCTGTAACGATGGGTAAGCTTCTAGGCCTTTAACGTTGATCACATGATCTTCTTTGTCTACACATTGTGTTGCGATAGTTTCGTCATTTGTAATGACAACTACACAACCTTTAATAGGCTCAGATAAGAAGGCTGTTTTAATGATGTCCCAGTCATCCATGGCTCGAAGGCCATCAACAACAACGAAGCATCTATCTTGATGCATAAGTTTGCGACACCTTTGAATTGGGTCCTGCCCTTCCATGATACCGCGTGCTTCAGTTTCTTTGGCGTCAGGATCATCTGAATGAAAATCCAAAAGTAAACGTCTAGACAAGTCTGTCATATTGAACGGATGGGGCACATCCACCCAGCTGTACTTTGTGACTTCGTCTAGGAAGCTGTCACGAATAATAGAAACAGCCCAATTTACTAGATTCTTTTCCTTTAAACCGATGATATTCATGTAGTAAAAGAGTCTGACTAGAGCTGATTTCCCGACCCCTGCCACCCCCCACACAGCGATCACACTAGGACTTGGCTTCGTTAAAACACGGTGAAGATTCATCTTTTCAGTCAAATGCCCAGTAAGTTTAAATTTGGTGATCCAGTCATGTGCCTGTACCATTCTACTGGATAAAACGCGACTCCTCTCGTGCACGTGCCTGTACCATTTAGTCTGCAAATTAGATACATATAGCTGTAATTAGCCGAATTCCAGACAAGTAAAACTTATGATCAATTGTACCGAAGGGATGCCTCCCAGGAGGTGTCTATTAGGGAAGAGATATCTCCCGGAAAATAATTCTATGAGACCAGGTCTCACAGTTTAGCAGGTGAGACCCATCCTGATGGATGACACGTGGCATTCATAAATCATAAAGCATCTACCCCACCCTCCACCTGAAATCAGGGGGAGAGATTAGATGCTTTGTGATTTGTGAATGACACGTGTCATCCATCAGGGCGGGTCTCACTTGCTTTATATGAGACATGGTCTCATATAAATTTTTTCCGATATCTCGCCAACACACCCCTTCAACCTGTATATAAGTGGATCTCCTTGCAATGGAAGATGAGAATCATCTGTCTCTCTTCTTTTGTCTCCTTTACACTGATACTACAAGACATTATCAGCACAAAGTATCTACCGAGAGAGAAATTCTGCCAAGAAAACAATGGTTACAAGCAACGACGACGGGACAGGAACTTATACGCGAGACAAACCAGCAGCCGCAACCGCAGGATCCTGATGCGGTTATCCGAATGGCGTCTGCGGAGCCAACAGGCGCGAAACGCGGTGTGCCTTCATCCAACACAACAGGATGGCCTCGCCCTCAAGGACGGCAGCGAGGCTGGCTATGGCAAAACGAAGACAGCAAAGACATGCATCCATCGCATCCATGCATCAGGAAATCGATTGGCAAATGCAAATTTGTTGTCTTGTGATTAAGATTAACATCTAATTTGCGTGTAGGCGAATACAAGTACAGCGCATAGGCATCCATGCATCCGTTGAAGAAATCATTTACAAAAGGGAATTAATCAACCAAGCGGTTTCTAATTCGTGGCGTGATTTCTCTTGTCCGCGACTGCCCTTTCGAGGATCGATCTCTGGCATGGTGGCACTCGGCCACGGCTCCTTATGGAGCGATGCCGGCACACCGCGGAGGCGCAAGGCGAGACGGCGGCTCCCCATCGAGCAGGTGAATCTCGTCGTGCACTTCCGTGCGAGACGCGACGTCGGCGGTGGCGCTAAACAGCAACCACACTATCCATGAGCTATCGGCTGCACGGAAGCCAAACTTCTCTCTAAGAAAGATCAGAGGAATCGATCCTGATGGATCAATAGATATCTCATTCGATTATTCCTGTTTTGATTAAACACATAGTCTAATCAATTCAGTTGTGGCTTCCATGCATTGGGAACAAAGACCGTCTGACGGACGGAAACCAACAACTACGACCACTATCTCGCTCCGGCGCTCGGCGACATCAAACCGGAGGTTCTCTCCTTGCATTGCCCCCTTGCTAAGAATACTCCAGGTGGATTCTTAGTGGGGATCAAGGGAGAGCTGCTTGATTTAATTTCTTCTGATATCCTGGTTTTCTCTGTTGCTTGCCTCATTAGAGACAAGAAAACTAAAACTTTTCGGAGGTTTGTGGTTGTTTATGGTTCAACATGTGATGAACACAAACTTGATTTTATTAATGAGCTCCACAACACTATGGATGCTTGGTTTGGCCCCACACTTATTGAGGGTGATTTCAGTTTAGTTAGAAGTAGTGATCTTAAAAACACAAGGATTGTTAATTTTCACTGGGTTAACTTGTTCAATGACTGGATCAATAAATATGGTCTCATTGAGTTAAAGTGCCGATAGAAAAAAAATACTTGGGATAATAACGAGGATTAACTGTTACGCTCTTATATTAGTTTACGGAGGGAGTAGTAAATAATCTTGTATACCTCTAATATTTTCTGTCCGCCCCATTCAATGAGGTTTGAAGACAAAAACTTTGCCAGTCTCTCTTTCGCCTCTTTGTCAATACTGTCAACGGCCTCATCTGCTACAACAGTAACCTGGACATCAAGAAGATCATAGATAAGTCAGAAACAAATCTCTTATTGCAATGCAAATTTTGTTATCCAAGTAAAAAATATGGATACATGATCGGAGCATGAACTAAAACAGGCATAGAGCTACATTCGTATTCAAATTAAGAATTTGCCAATTATTCCGAAGCAAGAAATAGTCTTCCACCAAAATGACAGTGACATGTGCGGAGCACTGTTTATAATATTTAGTAAACTAACAAATTAACTGGGAAATTCAACTGTGTGGTTATACAGTTATCGTTTCTGTTTTTTGGTCCTTTTATTTGAGACAAAAGAAGATCCCGAATCATATTCTGTTTTATCAAGTTGCTCGATACCATCACAACGCGGTGTTGATGAAATTACACAATAATGTCAGGTAATCTTATTTTTATCCTGTGTGTAATTGTATTTGGTTGGTTGGTCAGTTTGCAGTATGCTAGGCTTGCACCTAACTCCAGCAGATGGCGCAAAATTAGTCAAACCTTTGAATTTGCAGTATAGGTTGAAAAAACGGACCGAATAGATCCCGTAAAATAGCAGATCCCCCGTAAAAATTCCAGGTCCATATACTATCCCTTACATACCCATAATTGCAGTTTTTCAGTGGTTTTTGGGGAAATCGAAAACTGGTCAACGTCAGAGCTGATAGCTTGGCGGCGCAGATAAGCAGCGAGCAAATGGAGGAACTCGGTAGCGGCTGGCCAGAGAATCACTGGAGGAGGCCGGCCGTGCGTTCTGGCCGTGCATGCGTGCGACCGTGCATCCTGGCCGTGCATGCATGCACTACCTCCATGCGAGAGCGGCTTGCATTCGTCCATGCGTGCTTCCGATTCATGTGTTGTGACTGGGGAAGAATAAGGGTGTGAAGAAAAAGGATAAGAAAAAGTTTACATACGAGTTTACCGGAACTGTTCCGTCCGATGCTGCGCCGTACCACAAATCAGCTTTAGGGCTAATCGTATACTGTTTTTGTGGTATCCGTTAGAGTTGCTCTTAGTAGTAGTGTCCAGCTAGGTTGGTTTCCTTTAGTAGTACAAGTTCCAGGCGAATAGGCTTAGGCTAATTGCGATCAAGGTAGCCAGTGACTAAGAGAGTCCAATCAGGATCAGTATCCTGGTGCGAGTCGTTCTGCCCTATGAGATTGTAGGTTTATGATGTACTCCCTCCGTTCCGATTTACTCGTCGTGGTTTTAGTTTAAATTTGAACTAAAATCACGACGAGTAAATCGGAACGGAGGGAGTAAGTCGGTTGCTGACCAGTATATATACGCGGTAGGTCCTATGAGAGTGTAGCATGGAAAGTTTAGAAGCAATAAAGAAAATGGACATCAATAGCTTGCAAACGTCGCTGTAAGGGTTTGATCTCGCGTCACAACTGAAACTGGCAGAAAAACGCGATCGTTTGGCATCCCCCTCGTAGGGAATCCTCGCCAGTTAGTGTTTTCAACGAAAATAAGACATGGTAAGGATCCTTCTCTAAGACTCTTTTGTATGCATTTGGTTTTGTGTTTTGATGTGATCGATCTTGGTGGCGAATTTCGATGAATAAGTACCCTGATAAGTGATATACGTGTGGTACGAACACATGGCAATTCCAAATATTTGTTATGGCAAGTTTAGTGACGCGAGGATGGCAGCTTTAGTTGTCGAGTATGACAACTTTCTTTTCGGCTGCAAGTTTCTGTTTTTTTTCGTGTGGGAACATTAGTTGTAAAAACCGTCAGGCCGGATTGCTTCGTGCCACACGTGTAAAATCATTTTAGATGAATAATAGGTTTTGTTCAGTTGAGTGTAATGATACCTTTTTGAACTACTCAATAATGGAAGATGTATGCCTTGTATCAGTCATTTAACTGCAGTTGCTGATTGCTTTGATAGGAATCAAATTAGTGCATCATTGTCCTATGCATTGAATAAAGGAAGCATAAACCACGTGTGGGTTTCATTAGAGGGAATTCGGGTGCACACTAAGGGAGCACTCCCCATCCAACATGTGTCATAGTACGCGGAGAGCATGTGCGTTCAGGCAGGATATTTGTACCGGTTTTTTTATTTACCTCGGCTTTTTTCTCAGCTTCAGTTTTTTCTTAGACTTTTTAGATTTCCATGTTTTTCATTCACTTCTTGGTTTTACATTTTTCATCAATCATTTGACATGTGCATCACGCAGGAGGACATGTGTGCTTCCTCGTGGGAGCACAAGTATGCTTCACATCACGCGGGAGCAAAAGCTAGTTCACTTGGGTAGAATATGTGTTCTTCCGAGGCCCTGTTTTTCTGTCATAGCTGCCTCCGTATCGATCCTCTAGAACTCCTGTCCCCTTTTAGGCAACTAAAAGTACATCCTACTAGGATCCTAAAAAAAAAGTACATCCTACCTCCGAAAAAGAAGTAGTGATTCATATTTAGGCTTGTGTTCTTAACATTGTTAACCTCCCAACATTTATCACTTGCCACTTTCTGGCAGTTTATCAAGAGTCTTTGGATTCTCTGTAGGATCTACAAGTTATTGGGCTGAGTAGCTACATGCTACAAAAATATTAATTATTTTGCTCGTTTTTCCTGTTCTTGTGTAAAAAACTGGGAGGAACTATTTAGAAGGCCTTCTGGGTGGGAACTGTTTTGCTCATTGTTCTTGTTGTGGTGTAAAATTAATTGGGAGCAACTAGTTAGAGGGTGCGCTCATGGTGAGATTCCCAGGGGTCGTGCTGGGCGCTTCCTACACTGCCACCATTTTCTAAGGTTTTTTGTTCTTTCAGGTTTCCTCTTGTTCTTTTACTTTTTCCCCAAAAAATATTTCCTTCGGTACTTTACCAGTTTTTCATCTCTGCTTCTGCATGAACACAGTGGTGCTTCACACGGAACCACAAGCGTGTGTCACATGGGAGCATAGGTGTGCTTCACCCTTCGTGAGAAGCACAAGTTAGTTAACCGGGGAAGTACAATTGTGCTTCCTGCTGGAGTACAATTGTGCTTCACGCTACAGGAAGCACAAAGCATAGGTGTGCTTCCTCGTTGTAGTATAGTTGCCTTCCACAGGAAGCAGAAGTTCCTCACAGTAGCACAATTGTACTTCACCACGCAACAGCACAAGTTAGTTTTACTTGGAAGCACGAGTTAGTGTGATTTGGAAGCACATGTTATTTCACTTTGAATGTATGATCTGCACATGATAACATGTACGTTGAAACCTCTCAACATGAGATTTAGTTTTGAAAATCTCGACACAAGGAATGCCTGGCTAAAAATGGATTGTAATTTGCATACATGGTTCATGAGATATTTCATTTTTTTCAAGTAGATCTACAAAAAAGACAGAAACAAGTCCACCCATCCTTCGGTGTATAGGGAAAAGATCCCATCAAAACCCTCTGGTTCCAACATGTGAAGAACTTCTAGTGCGCCACTCGTTTTCCACAATGGAGATGGGCGGGCGTACAGTCAAAGAAAGAAGAAGACTAGTATGTTTTCTTTTCGATAGTGGGAATATATTAATATCAAGCAGATATCAATTACACCCAGCCTTTGCAACAACATATTGTCAGGAGCTAGTCGAGACATCAAGAATGCACGCAATCAAAAGAAAAAGAACATAAAACAACAAAAAATAGACGAATTGATCAGCGAAGCAGCAGGAACTACCACCACCAGAGGCCACACCCGGACTATAAAAAAGGTTCTCCAGGAATGACGCATCAAAAAGAAAACAGTGCACCAACACCGTCGTCGCCTGATCATAGATCATGGGTTTTTATCCTGAAGAAAGTCCAACTAGACTCCAGGCAATGCCTTCAACAAGGTGAGGGATAGAGATCTGCCATTGCCGTGGACTAGTATGCTATATAACGTAATTTTACTTTTTACCGGCCTTCTGTTTCCAGATATCTATCCTTTTGTACCGGCCTTCGTTTTTCTCCATATTAATGAGATATAAGATACCTTTTGAGTGTCTTTATTGAAAAAGATATGGAAGTGACCATTCAAAAAGCTACCCTTGAACTAGAGATACCGAAATTAATTCCTTTGTCGAGTAAAGAAGGAGAGGGTCTTCTTCCCCTACAAGAGTAGAGAGGAAGTCCGACGGACCCGCCAGGATCTATCTTGGCTCAACGAGGCCTCTGGGCCATTGATTTGCTTACTGGCCAGCGACAGTAGTTGTGCACGTCTGCAATAATTGCGCCCATGTCTGCCATCTATTGGGCGCAACTCAAGAGACACAACCAGTAGGTTTCTTGAGAGGGAACTCCTGTGCACTAGAGCACTATCCATCTGACGTGTGTCACGGCCCGGAGAGCATGTGTGCTTGGACATGAGATATACCCTAGTTTTTTTCTATTATTGTCGGTTTCATTGGTTTTTTTGGTTTTTCATATATTCAAGTTTTTCTTTCGTTCTTTAATATTTTCCCCATCAATCATTCAATGTGTGCTTCATGCAGGAGCACAGGTGTGCTTCACCACCGCAGCAGTAGAAGTTAGTTCCGCTTGCGAGCATATTTTAGCAAACTTCGGGGGCAGAGGTTGCATAAATTTTTTTGTTAAATCTATCAACATGAAATCTAATTTTAAAGATCTCGACGCATGAAATGCAATGATGGATATAGTTCGCAATTCGAACACACTATTCATAAGATTTTTTGTTTTGGAGAAACGAACGTTAATAAAAGCAAGTACAAAAACCCACCCATCTCTCGCATGGAAGAACACTTGCCAAAAGTCTCGAGTTGTGCTAAGTTGCGCACATGTGTTACATCACTTGGTGCAACCAGAGTAGTTCGAGCTAACCTTAGCAAATAGTATCCCTTAACTAATAATTTCGCCATCTATTGTGATTTGTGTAAAATAATTCATAATATGCACTCCAAATTCTGAAATCTTTAATTTCAAAAGTTATTCAGAAACAATCTTGGAGCTCTAATTCTTTAAAGTCCAAAAGAAAGTCCTTTTTACGAATTTTCCGACCCTTGTTATACTTCCCGATAGCTTTGCGCTGATTTTGAAGTTAATCGCCTGGGGCTTACCCAGCAGGTACCCGCCAAATAAAATTTCCATTACTCCCTCCGTCCCGGTGTATAAGTCATTCGCGTAGTTCTAGGTCGACAATTTAACTATCTAAATATTTATTATATGTGACAAGAAACTACATCCGTGTAAAAATATAGTGATATACTTTTCATGACATATAGCACATATTTAATTCCTCAAATTGATGACCTAGAACTACGCGAATGACTTATACACCGAGACGGAGGTAGTAGTACTACAAGTACAAAACTTAGTAACGAGTAAAAATTAACCATGCACTTAATTACGGCTACATAGCCATGTGTAGGAGCGTACCTTGTTAGAGAAGGCACAGAGACATTGACGATTGGAGAACTGTCTGAGCTCCGATACTTGGTAAGGCTCCCCTGTGCAGGAAAGTGCAAGCTCCAACTGTTGTGTCGTAACGACAATCCGACTGGCATTTTTACTGTGTGGCAGATACAGTTTGATGACATCCCACTCTATAACGGTGGATAGTTGTTCCACAATGATGAGATACCTCTCCTGGCTCATCTGCTGCATAAGCTCGGCCTTGATGCGATGGTACTCTTCTGTTGTCCGAAAGCAGGTTTCCAAGTTTGCTTCGCGGTGAGACGAGGTGGCGTACAACTGAGTGAGCAAGCTCTTGAGGAAATCGTCAAGGTTAAACGGCCACATAAGCTTTACCCAGGCACGGCATTTGAATTGTTTGCAGATTTCTGGATCGTTGTACGCCTTCCTGACAATGGACGTTGTCCCAAGATCAGAAGCTGATCCTGGGCTACCCCATAGCGAGATCACCTGAAGGTCGTTGCCTTCGTTGGAGATCAACTCTTTGAGGTCGCTCATGTTTCGTTGCATCTTCCCCGTGGCCTCCCACACCTCGCGTAAGATGTGGAATGCGGAGGACGATGGGTCGGTGTTATGCATAAGGTCTGGGGCCAGCGATGTTGAGACGGTAGATACTCTTGCAGTAGTCTGGGAGTCGGTGCTAGAGTCGGCAATGAGGCTGTAGCGGGTGTTCCTGTTGCTGACATCCTCGACCCTCGCCTTGAGCTGCTGTAAGTTGGCGACTGCGTCGTCGAGGAGTCGGGGCGGTGCCATGCAGCCCGGCAGCAAGCGCCAGAACCAGGACCAGCCTGACTTGATGTCGAGGCTGACGACAAGCTCGACGCAGTCCTCCACATCGAAGGCAAGCTCACGGATCTGCCTCACCCATGTCCTCACCACTTCATTGTTGGTGCGCTCCTTGTTGGTGATGTTAAGGAATGATTGCATCATCTGGAATTCCCCGGTGATGAATACCAGATCATTCTGCACCCTGACCTTGAGGTTCGCCTCCTCATCGATCGCCGACTTCACCCTGCTCACCGTCCCCTCCACCGCCGTCTTGGTTAAACCAAGCGCGAACTCCGCCATTGCTAATGGATGATCTCTTTCGGCAGTTGGTGTGTTTGTTGTGGTCTAGTGGTTGATTGCTGTTTGCAAGGTATGTATGGAAGCTACCAAGTGAAGCTTTATATAGGCGCAGCTGCAGCTCATCATCTGTATAAAACTAGCTAGCAAAGCTGGAGAGCCTGTAAGACACACCAACTGTATATCATTATCACATTCAAATAATTCAAACAAGACATTAGAGAAACGCCCAAGTCCAAACAAACTAATACATATATTTGGCCGGCCACGACTAGCCAACTAATCAGCTATACTTATATTTGGACGCCCACGATAGTATCTGGTCGTGTGCGTCCATATCAGATTGCGTGGCTCCAGGAGGGCACGCCACAAACCTCTGTTGTTTGTTGACATCATGGGATATCCCGGCATCTTGATTTCCATGGAACATGCAGTGGCGGAGAAAATCTTGATAGCTAAGATATGGGGCCGCGAAGGCATTGGTGTTTGATAACTTTTAGTAGTGGTAGTAGTGTCAAGTGGGGGCGCCGGGACATACGGATTTCATTTTTGGTGGTGCTTCGCGGGTGCCGAGTCGTGACTTTCAAGGTGAAAACCTAAGATATTGCCTTCATTGGTTGTGGGTGACAATTGCCTTGTTGAAGGTATTGTGTTGAGAGCTCGATGTTTTTTCAGGGTGAAAACGTATGATCTTGGATCGGGTGACGATGGTGCGTGTGCACTATTTTCTTTTTAAAGTTGCCGCTTTTGAAGACCTTTTATGTTTTCCAAGTGCTGTCTTTGATGGTATTTTGTGTGCTGCTGCCGAGAGGAGTTGATCACTGCAGTGAGGACATTTTTTTCTCTTTGTTGTTTGTTTTCTGTTCGAGCTATGTGCATTCTAGATGTCTTTGTTACTTCTAGTTGATGTAGAGGCTGGGTGTAATTGATGTCTTCAAAATATTAATACAATTTTCTTTTCAGAAGAAAAAGAGTGCGTCCTTGGTTTCAGCTTGAGGTTAATAATCTGCGTTACGACGAACACTCTTTGCACGCGGTGGCAGGAAATTCAGAAGAAAAAAAAGTGAGGTAAAGCGTCACAGTCATTGCTGCCTTGTAATAATTTGCTTTCTTGTGTTTCTACTAGTGCTAATTAGTCGAGCCACTTGCTCAACTGGTATATGTTGTCACATAAGTATATGCAAGGGGGCGGCCATGATTAGATAGATAGATAAGTACGACAACAAATTATGTAAGCTGCCTGCCGGCCGGCCCGATTAAAAGACCGGAGAACACGAGTACCCACGACTCGATCATATGCCAACAAATTAAGTAAGCTACCTGCCGGCCGGCCGGCCGCCCACGTGCTATGCCAACTAATCGCCGGCGGCCGGCGTTAACAATTCTATATTGCAACATTGCTTGTTGCTTCCTTTGTCTGTGTTGATCAACTGGTATAGAAGTTGTCACTGTGCTCCATACGAGGGTAGACATCAGACAGATAAGAACGAGAAACGATGCCTGATTAATCAACTACTCCCTTCATTCATAAACACATAAGATGTTTCGAATATTTCAATGTGAACTACATGCAGACAAAAATGAATGCACAAACACATTAATTATGTCTATGTACATCCATTTCAAAAAGAAATATGAACATCTTATATTTGTGAGCTGCAGTGATAGGTTACTATGGATTGAGTTGCTGCCAACTAACTAATTAACCCACGACACATATGTTAGAGCTAAACACGACCACGTATACATCCGTGTTCTTGCCGTGATTGTGTACACTACTAGAATCCGGTTTTCTCAAGAATTTCATAACTTCACTGTGTTCGTTTTATCTGTAGCTCGTCGAACTTTTCTCTGCCGAGTTTGATCCAGAATTTGATACGGCAGTGATAAGTAACTTAGCAGATCTATGACTTTGCCAGGATCCAACAAGAAACCACTCGGGGAACTAAATAATCTCGGCAGAATCTCAAGTTTGCTGACCTTCGTGCAGAAAAAACTCGGGGAAACCTGACATGTGGGCCCGGCTGTACAGTAATCGACTGAGCCATAACGACGGTCTTTCTTTGCCGAGTTTCGGCTAATGGAGACTCGGTAAACATTTTCTAGTTCCTATTTTGTTTAAATGGGAATTCCAGGGGTCCCACCATTCCCTAGTTTTGCCCCGACCAGATTCGATAAACATTTCCCCTTTTGCATTTTTAAAAATCGAAATGCCAGGCGTCATGGCTCTGCCGACTTTTGCCTACAGAAAAAGCGGTAAATATTGACATGTGGACCATGTAGTCACGTGAAGATAGACCAGTTGATCGTGTGTCTCATTATGCCGAGTTGGAAAACACGGCACGATGGCCTTCGTCTTAAATGGGGAATGAGCGAGGGTTCGCTCCAAGCGAAAAGCCCTTACTCTCTGGCCAGCACCATCCTGCCAGCTCCGTGTCCTTCGATGATGGACCACCACCAGGCCGCCTCCTCCACTTCTCACAGCCGCGCCATCGCCTCTCCATCTCGAATCCTTCGTCGCATCAATGATTTGATGGCCGATTCGTCGAGCCGGCAGTGGAGGCCACAGGCCCTGCTCCATCGGAGCCGTCGCAACCGTGAACACGGGCCCTCCCTCCATCGGAGTCGTGGCTGATACGCCTCCAACGTATCTATAATTTTTTGATTGTTCCATGTGATTATATTATCCATCTGGGATGTTTTACATGCATTTATATGCTATTTTATATGATTTTTGGGACTAACCTATTAACCTAGAGCCCAGTGTCAGTTTCTATTTTTTTTCCCTGTTTTTGAGTTTTACAGAAAAGGAATACCAAACAGAGTCCAATTGACCTGAAAATTTACGGAGATTATTTTTGGACTAGAAGAAGCCCACGAAGCATCGGAGATGGACTAGAAGAGTCCCGAGGCCACCACGAGGGTAGATGGCGTGCCCTGCCCCCCTGGGCGCGCCCCCTACCTCGTGGCTGCCTCGTGGACCCCCCCTGACTTGTTCCCGACGCCAACACCTCTTATATATCCCCAAACTTCCAGAACAGAACCTAGATTGGGAGTTCTACCGCCGCAAGCCTCTATAGCCACCAAAAACAAATCGGGACCCTGTTCCGGCACACTGCCGGAGGGGGGAATCATGACCGGTGGCCATCTTCATCATCCCGGCGCTCTCCATGACGAGGAGGGAGTAATTCATCCTCGGGGCAGCGGGTATGTACCAGTAGCTATGTGTTTGATCTTTCTCTCTCTCGTGTTCTTGATATGGCACGATCTTGATGTACGATGAGCTTTGCTATTATAGATGGATCTTATGATGTTTCTCCCCCTCTACCTTCTTGAAATGGATTGAGTTTTCCCTTTGAAGTCATCTTATCGGATTGAGTCTCTAAGGATTTGAGAACACTTGATGTATGTCTTGCATGTGCTTATCTGTGGTGACAATGGGATATTTACGTGATCCACTTGATGTATGTTTTGGTGATCAACTTGCGGGTTCTATGACCTTGTGAACTTATGCATAGGGGTTGGCACATGTTTTCGTCTTGAATCTCTGGTAGAAACTTTGGGGCACTCTTTGAATTTCTTTGTGTTGGTTTCAATAAATGAATTTGAGATTGTGTGATGCATATCTTGTAATCAAACCCACGGATACTAAAGGTGACATTGGAGTATCTAGGTGACATTAGGGTTTTGGTTGATGTGTGTCTTAAGGTGTTATTTTACAACGAACTCTAGAGCTGTTTGTGTCACTTATAGGAATATCCCAATGGATTGATTGAAAAGAATAACTTTGAGGTGGTTTCGTACCCTACAATAATCTCTTCGTTTGTTCTCTGTCATTAGTGACTTTGGAGTGACTCTTTGTTGCACGTTGAGAGATTGTTATGTCATCTAATTAAGTTATCATAGTTGAGAGAACTTGCACAAGTGAAATTATGAACCTTAGGCCTTGTTTCGAAGCATTTCAATACCGTTTGTGCTCACTTTTATCATTAGTTACCTTTCTGTTTTTATATTTTCAAATTACAAAAACCTATATCTACCATCCATATTGCACTTGTATCACCATCTCCACGCTGAACTAGTGCACCTATACAATTTACCTTTGTATTGGATGTGTTGGGGACAGAAGATACTCTTTGTTATTTGGTTGCAGAGTTGTTTGAGAGAGACCATCTTCATCCTACGCCTCCCACGGATTGATAAACCTTAGGTCATCCACTTGAGGGAAATTTGCTACTCTCCTACAAAACTCTGCGCTTGGAGGCCCAACATGAGTCTAAAAGAAGAAGGTTGGGTAGTAGACATCAAGCTCTTTCATGGCGGCGTTGCCGGGGAGGTTAGTGCTTGAAGGTATATCTTTAGATCTTGCAGTCGAATCTTTTTGTTTCTTGTTTTATCACTAGTTTAGCCTATAAAAGAAAACTACAAAAAAATGGAATTGAGGTTGCCTCATATGCTTCATCTTTTTAATGTCTTTCGTGAAAATAAGGATTCTGATAATGGTGCTAAATTGCTAGAGGAGGAATGCAATAAAACGTTTGGCACTAAATCTTTGAATGATGAGCATGGTTGCAATGCTGTTAGTATGAACTCTTTGAATATCCATGATGCTAATGATATGCAAAGCTACAAGCTTGGAGATGCTATGTTTGATGAAGATGATATTTTTGGTACCCTAAGTTTTGATGAGAAAATAAATTATGATGATAGCATGCCTCCTGTTTATGATGAATATATTGATGAAATTGGGTTTGGAAGAGTGTCAACTTTAGGAAGTAATGATCCCACTATTTTGGAGGGTGATGAATCTTATTTTAATAGTTATGAAAGTGGATTTGGAGAGGTCATGACTTTTTTTAGTGATGAATCCACTATTTCTGAAGAGGTTGTAACATCCCAAATTTTCAACTCAAGGACCCTCGGAGAGAGTTGGGAATTTCTTTATTTTCATATTTGAGTTTTCTCAAATTTTGAAATAGGATCATTTGATTTTATTTATTTTATCTTCAATTATTTCTATTATCAAAATCTGAGAGAGGCAATAAAATGACTTTCCCAAAATAAAGAAATATTGAAGATTTAATAAAAAAATCAAATAAGATTTTATTTCGGTGTTTTTGGCTATTTTATTTGAATTTAGGAAAATTGCACGTTTTTCAAAACTGCATTTTAGGGCCAGGAAAATGTTCATCTCGTTCTAAATATTTTATTTAGGTGGTAAAAATTTATTTTAGCCTTTTTTTAATTTTTTTTATTTTCTAGAAATTTTCTTATTTTTGGCGGAATTTATTTAAAAAAAATTACCGCGCGCCCGACAGGGCCGACGGCCCAGCCGAGCCTGCCCAGCGCCATCGCCGTCTCCCGCACCGGCTTGGGACCGGAGTCCCGAGCGAAGCCACCACCGCCACCCGAGTCCGGGAGGAGCACGCCTCCCGAGGCGCCCCTTCCCCAAGCCAGGACGCCCCCGCCCCCCATAAATATCGCCCGCCGCCGCCGCCCTCCTCACCCCGCCACCCAGACCCGCCCCGCCTCCCACCGCCGAGATCACGCTGCCGCCGCCGCCATTCGCCGTCGCCCCGCTGCTCGCCGGACCTCACCGGAGCCCCGACGAGGTAGCCGCCCGCCGCCGCCCCGGTTTTCTAAAGAAAACCGACTCGGTTTTTTTGGAAACCCTAGGTTTTATTTTTTTTAGATCAATTTTTTTTTATTTTTACCGGTTCACTTATTTAGTGAGCGTTCGCTCGTTCGTTCGTTTTAACGGACGAGTTCACCGTTTAGTTGCAGTTACGAATGTCCGTTCGTTAAACCGTTCGTCAGTTTTTCTTTTTCTCGGATTTTCCGCGATTATTCCAGATCGTGATTTCTGATCCGATTTTCATTTTAGTTTAACTTTTCGCTCGTTTATCGGAATCAGGCGATTCAAGCCCCTAGAGTTTCGTCTGGAACCCTCTTTCCGTTTAACAAACTCAAACAAGTTTTTGCTACTGTAAAATTTGACTTAGGTCCAAATTAGTAAACGAAGCTTGTCTCCTTCGCCGTTTGACTTTTGTTGCTTCGTTTGATTTGATTCTTTTTGCAAACCGGAGTTCTTAAGTTGAACTTTCTAGTTAGTTTCTTACTTGAGTTCTACACGTGCATTAGATGAGTACTTATTGTATGCTTGTTTGTTTGCGATAGAGTACCCTGAGTGTGCCGCTTGCTACTTCGAATCTAGGTTTCACAGATCATCAGCAAGGCAAGTAACACTTTGATCATACCTCTTTACTACCCAATTTTATTGCATTAGATAATCCTCAAACAATTGCATGGTTAGGATCTAATTTAATATGTGGGTTTTGGGAAGTAGATGAGGTAGTACCTATTATCTGCTTTATTATCAAACCCTTGGGAGTTACTTCTACGTTTGCTTATAATTGCCATGCTATGCTAGTAGATGTGGATTGGGTGAGTGTATCCATGACAGATGTGAGATTGTTAATCAATGGTTTATTTAAGGTGGCAACTTTAACACACATCTGGGTGGATTGAGGCACCTGGGTATTCCAGCGATTGCCTGTTTTCTTTATGGACCGCCACCCAGGCTCAAAGGGATTATGAGATTATTCATGCTAGAAACTTCCATGTGCAGCCACAAGCTACTATGGGCTCTAGCATAGTTGATTAAGTCGTGTGAACTCTTATAGTGGTAGACTAGTAGATGTAGGGGAAAGTAGGTGTAACTGTCTATCCGATCGTAAGGTGCTAGCGCTTCTGAAAAACTATGTCTCGGTCATCCGTTTCTCAAACACTATGTAGTGCGAGAAATCTAATGGAGGAGATCGAGTCTTGTGGGGAAAAGTGCACAAACCTCTGCAGAGTGTACAAACTAATCATGGTTAGCCGTGTCCCCGGTTATGGACGTTTGAGTATCTAGTTCTTGGATTATCATGTGAATCTCATCATGTTACTTTAATTTAATTTGTTGGGTTTAATGATGATGTTTAATTGGGATTGAGTGGATGTCTATCTTCTCAATGTTTAACAACCACCATGATAGTTAAATAGAATGTATTCCTTTGCAGTAGGGAAAAATTGGCTTTATGCAAAACTGTAACCATAGAGCTTTCCACCAGCCATATATGCATGTAGTATAGCATATTTCTGTTCATTACTCTCTATGTGTTACATTGCCAACATATTCCATGTGCTGACCCGTTTTCGGGCTGCAATGTTCATGTTGCAGACTTTTCAGACGACGAGTAAGGTGCCTTAGGTCATGGTCTTATACTCAGTGATGCCGTAGGAGTTGATGGACTCACTTATCTTCCAAGCCTTCCACTGTTATCGTTTGTTAGATGGCCTTAAGCCATATTTATTGTAATAAGTTCTCTTTTGAGACATTTGATGTAATAAGTGTGTGATTGCTACTCTGTTATAAATCCTTCAAGTACTGTGCGTGTCAGCATTACTGATCCAGGGATGATACTGAAGCACAGAGATCAGACTGTTTGAGGTCTGGTCGCTACAGAGGTTCCAATTGATTATGAGAACAAAGTTGCTATGTATGATAATTATTGTGATGACATGCATGCTATATAGAATAATGATAACCATGAAACTTGTCATCATGATTTTAATTCTCAATTGGATTATGCCTCACATGATAGTTATTTTGTTGAGTTTGCTCCCACTACTATTCCAGAGAATAATTTTGCTTATGTGGAGAGCAGTAAATTTTCTATGCTTGTAGATCATGAAAAGAGTGCTTTATGTGATGGTTACATTGTTGAATTCATTCATGATGCAACTTAAGTTATGCTTGTAGGAGTTGCAATAATACCAAGTTTCCTCTCTATGTGTTGAAAATCTTGAAGTTATGCTTGTTTTGCCTTCCTATACAAGTTGATTCTTGTTCCCATAAGTTGTTTCCTCACAAAACCCCTATGCATATGAAGTGGGTTATATTTAAATGTGCTAGTCATATGCTTCATGATGCTCCCATTTTGTTTCAATTCTTATCTTTTGTGTGAGCATCGTTGAAATCATCGTGCTTAGCTAAACAGGCATTAAAGAAAAGCGCTTGTTGGGAGACAACCAAATATTTACCCCTACTGTTTTTGTGTGTTCACATGATTAAGCTACTGTATTAATCATGTTTTATAGCTTTTGTTTCAATAAAGTTCCAAATAAAGTCTTTGGGATAGTGTGGATGATAGTTCACTTGATTCTAAGCAAAAACAGAAACTTTTGCGCTCATTCTACGAAATTTGAAAATTCACTGGAACATTCTTTTGATCGGAATTTTTTGCAAAAGATTTATATACAAATTTCCTAAATTTTACTATTTTTTCAGAATTTTTGGAGTTACAGAAGTATGGAAACTTTCCAACTATAGACTGTTCTGTTTTTGACAGATTCTGTTTTCTATGTGTTGTTTGCTTATTTTGATGAATCTATCAGCAGTATTGGAGGGTATGAACCATGGAGAAGTTGGAATACAATAGATATAACCCAAATATGAATTTAGAATGAGTTCACAACACTACCATAAAGTGGTGATTTGTTTCCTTATAGTAACAGAGCTCATAAAATTTTCTGTTGAGTTTTGTGTTGTGAAGTTTTCAAGTTTTGGGTAAAATTTTGATTGACTACGGAATAAGGAGTGGCAAGAGGCTAAGCTTGGGGATGCCCAAGGAACCCCAAGGTAATATTCAAGGAAGATCCAAGCAACTAAGCTTGGGGATGCCCCGGATTGCATCCCCTCTTTCATCTTCGTTCATCGGCAAATTTACTTGAGGCTATATTTTTTTTTCACCCCATGATATGTGTTTTGCTTGGAGCGTCATTTTCTTTAGTTTATATTTGCTTGTTGTTATTCAGAGACATGTTTTATATCTTTTAGTTCAATTAATAGTCAAGTATCACTAGTGCAGAACCGGGCATTAGCACCGGTTCGTAAGGCTCTATAGTGCCAGTTACATAACCGGCACTAATTTGTGGTCACTAAAGCCCCCCCCCCTTAGTACCGGTTCAGCACGAACTGGTGCTAAAGGGCAATCACGTGGCACGAGCCAGCTCCGGGGACCTGGAGCCCTTTAGTACCGGTTGGTAAGACCAACCGGTACTATAAGGTTTGGTGGGTTTTAGTTTTTATATATATATATATATATATATATATATATATATATATATATATATATATATAGAATTTCTAGTAGAACCAATCATGCATATATATATCATCAATGTCTCACAAACCACCATATTAATTAATTCACACATACACACATGTATAGCTATATACAATTTCTCCTACATATGAATGTTGCCTTCGGAGCCAGTGGCATTAGCCTAATTGGTGCCTTCGGAGCACGATGACAATTGGAAGTGGTTTTCATGGGGGCGGTAGAGGATAATAGAATTCTCCATTCGGATTTATGACCTGGTCGAGCAAAAATCCCACTATTTCCTCTTGAAGTGCTTCTACGCGCTCCCTTTCTATGAGCTTCTCCCGCACCTCTTTGAACTGTTAAGAAGGAGATCAATATGCATGTGTATTAGTTGTGTGACTATATATCGATAATGGTGTAAAAATTGTGAATAGTGTTCTGACAAGCGTACCCATTGCTGTCTTTGAGATCTGCTCCTTTGGACGCCATCATGCGAATGTTCTGCATAAGCAGAATGCACAGATCAGTCCCTCGCTTGCTTTAGGGCCTTTACGAGAATGGAATTTGATCAGATAATAATTAATCAAGCATGATAATTAAAGAGATGGCAGCTAGCTAGCTAGCTAGCTAGTACTACTTAATTACTTACCTTGGGTCGAATCCATTTAAGCTTTTGTTTCCATTCACCTTCCGTGACGCTGATGAATCTTTCCCAAGCCCTGCCCGCCAACAAAGAAAATGAATAAAGGGGTTATTAAATAGTTCATATCATGAAATGACGAACTAACTAGGCCGAGATATATATATATATATATATATATAGTTAATAATGATTGAAATTACCTGTTGACTATCCCATACAAGATGTTATAGTCAGTTTTTTCTGAGATTAGTGAGTCCAGTACTTCAACTGTTCCGGCGTCAACTTTAATAATACACAAGACCCAGTGAAATCTGCATGCACACACGTTTACATGTCTTAATTAAGCGGGCATATGTAAGCAAAAACATGTAGCTAGCTAGTAGGAAAAAACAGAGAATTTGTAGTACAAGACAGTGTGACTCACTGGAAGTTGTAAGGAAGTAGTATATCTTCATTGTATTTGAGGCGCTTCAAGAACTCTAGCATGTTGTCCTCTACTTCCTTTGCACAACGTTTATTTATCTTCCATGTGTATTCATTAACGGTGTTTGGGTCAATGAACCCAATGCCAAAGCGTCCACCTTTTCTCATTTCATATATCTTCATCCTTCATAATACCATAGAAAAGAATATAGTGAGGATAATTACAGGTAATGATTGATCAAAAGGATCACTACAGCTAGCTTGAGACTTAAATTATAGAAAGAAATCACTTACAGACAATAGCAACTGACGATAGATTTGTCGAGTGCGTCTTGATTGTATAACTGCAACAGTTCTAGATATTCAACGTACACAGCTTTCTCATGGTAGTAATGGTCCTGCTTGACATTCACCATGAGGGACAATCGCTCTGAAATCTTGGTAATGTTCATGTACCATTGATGCAATTCATACATTCTCGTTGGGAGGTTCTTGACCTTGTCTGGCGCGACCAAAGGTTGGCCCCGGACATATTTCCGTTTTATTTCATCCTCTCTAAGCAAAAGCATGGGCTCGATCTCGAGGAGTTGTCCAACAGTGATGTTGAGAACTTCAGCCTGCATTATATGCTCCTCCGTTATTACCACATTGCCCACCTCGGGAACATGCACTGTTTGCCCACAATAATATTGGGCGCGCGTACTGTCACCTGTTGTTGGCACAACAAGCGAGGGGATCGATTGCACCGCCTGTTCTCCCAGCTGG
This sequence comes from Aegilops speltoides, assembly GCA_021437245.1. Taxonomy (NCBI): domain Eukaryota; kingdom Viridiplantae; phylum Streptophyta; class Magnoliopsida; order Poales; family Poaceae; genus Aegilops; species Aegilops speltoides. Next base: position 595,285,355 of record CM038147.1, read on the forward strand.
GGAATGGTTTTCCCGCATTTTTTGGCAGCTGATTCTTGTTTGCTCGATCCCGATGTAGACGTGCTCGCCTCCCCTTTTGTAGACGTGCTCGATTTAACTTCCTGATGTGGCGCTCATAGTCCGTGTCAACAGGCTTGGGAGCTGGTGGTTGAGCCATATGAATGAAGTGGTCAATCGTTTCCTCAGGCACTTTCTCCCTTGGCGGCGGTGGTGGTTTCGGTGCAAAATGGGCTTCCACCTCGGCCTTCGATATGGCTGTGATTTCCTCCTCGGACCTTTTCATAAGACCTCTGCGGAAGAGGCTTGAGGCTTGGACCATATTTATATCGCTTGCCTCCGCTTTGTACTTCTGTACTACCTCGACTTCGTGCCGCCACGCACCATAGCTGCGGGTGTCTCTTCTGCGATTCCGAGGCGGCGGAGGCGGTGGACGGGACTGAGTTGGGCGAGGAGGAGTGGCTGAGGTTGTGCGGACTTGGAGGAGGTGGGCGTCTGACGCTGTGGCGGACTTGACGAGATTGTCGACACTTTGCGGACATTGAGGAGGAGGAGTGGCTGACACTTTGCGGACTTGGTGGACTTGCAGGAGCGGAGTCTGCTGTCTCGGTGGCGGACTTGACGAGGACTCGGGTGGCGGTGTCGGTGGCCTTGGAAAGATGATGCAATCCTTTTTCCATAGGATGATATGATGTTTGGCCTCTCCAAGAAAGCGCTCACCGTCACCTCCAGCAATGTCAAGCTGTAGCCCCGAATATGGTGGGTCCACCACCTCATCAACCAAGACACGAGCATAGCCCGCTGGAATCGGGTTGCAATGGAAGGTTGCCTCGGGGGGATTTGTGAAAGCACAGCCGTCCGCCACCTTCATGGATATGTTCTTCATTTTGACGTGTAGCTCGCAGTTAGTGTTCTCCGTGATGTCATCCACGGGGTATCTACCCAGCATTGCGTCGTCCGGGACGGAACCCATGCTGCTTCTCGGCATGGATGGGCCGGTGCTATCCAATGCTGGATCATCCGCTAGCTGCTGTAGCTGCTGAGACCCCCTTTGATGGGTAAGTGAGTCGATCTGCTCCTGCTGCCGCTGGAATTTGACTGCCAATTCCGCTTGACTTGCTTCTAGGCCTTGAAGGCGTTCATAGTCCCGCTTCCTCTGCTCCTCCTCCATCTTCCTCTTCTTCTCCTCTGCAATCTTCTTTCTCGCACGGGTTCTGTAGTCGTTGTTCCAGTTTGAAAACCCCTCATACCACGGCATAGCGCCCTTGCCTCGTGTTCTTCCCGGGTGTTCAGGATTTCCCAGGGCACGTGTAAACTCGTCGTTCTCTCTGTTGGGCTGGAACACCCCTGTTCGTGCCTCTTCTATTGCAACAAGTATCACATCGTCGGCTCCCTTCAGACTTGCCCTTGTCGAAACATTGCCTGTCTCCCGGTCCAACTCCCCCCATGTGCATAGAACCAAGTCCTGACCCTGGGGGGCCAGCTCTTAGTAGCCGGAGTGACACCTGAATCCTCCATCTCTTTCTCAGACTTATCCCACTTAGGCATTGCCACCGCGCAGCCACCGCCCTGACTTATGGAACTTATCCTTTTTTCGGCATTCTTCTTGTTTATTCTCGACCGTTCCTTAGCTAATTCCGAATCCTTGAATTTCATGAAATCGTCCCAATGATCACGTTGGTTCTCCAGTGTTCCCTTGAATACTGGAGTCTTCCTTCCTCCCTTGACGTAATTGTTCCATTCACGATTCTTGTAGTTCTTGAATGCAGTCGCCATCACCCTAAGAGCAGCCTCTTTGACTTTTTGCACATCTACTTCTGTGAAATGATCTGGTAGGGTGAAATGTTCCATGAGAGTATCCCAAAGCAGATCTTTTTGATTCTTGTCGACAAAACTAACATTTGGACGTGGCTTTGCTGGCGCTCTCCATTCTTGAAGTTTGATCGGGAGTTGGTCCTTCACAAGAACTCCGCACTGACGAACGAACTTGTCCGCAATCTTCTTAGGCGCTAATGGTTTACCAGTAGGGCCGCATGCCTCGATAATGTACTTTACACCCGGCTTCAACTTTTTGTTCGGGCCTCGTTTCGTCATTTTGCCTGAAGATTTGCTCGATCCGGATGGCTGAAAGAACAAAGGTCGATTCGTTAATATATCTTCAAGTCTTTTAAAACTTGTGATGATCACCAGATGCCTGCTTATATAAATATATATACCTCGCCGGTGTTTGTTCTTTCAGGATAACATGTTCTTCGTCATCGTCATAATCATAGTTCATGACTTCATCAATTTCGTCTTCGCGATCGAATATCATATCACCCTCTCCGGTGTTGTTTAGAAATTCGGAGCCGTCATAATCTTCTTCATTCTGATTATCATCTGGCCCGCGTATCGTATCGAACATGGTCTGTTCACCCTCTCTGTCGGTATTGTATGCCATAGCTTTTGTTTAACTAATCCAAAAGGAATATAAAACAATTTAGTATTCAAATTACATCGTCTCGAATAATAGATATAATCTCGAATACATCGTCCAGAATAATAGATATAATCTCGAATACATCGTCTCGAATAATATATAATATTGAATAGTACATCACTGGCTATTAGCTAATAAAGATCGAATACTACAGAAGAATCTAGGACACTCGCGGTTCCTCCGCGCAGGCGGTGGACACCAAAGAGAAGAACCCCACAGGATCATAGCTGAAGTGAGATCCCGAAGATCTCGCCACGTATTGGAGAACTGCCGCCCTCTAACGCAACCATGTAGCGATGGCGGGTTCCTCATCAAGCGGCGCCCCTCCAAGCACCTCCGATGCCAGCCAGCAGAGCCAGTCCGGACATGGGTCGGCTGGGCGTCGTCATGACTAAACGGCGAGGATGCGGGCCGGGCATCGTCGAGAACAAATACTAGCTATATGCCCATAAAAAGTAACATTTTTTAATGATTGGATTTTGATAACTAAAATTTCTAACATTTCTATATAACACTAATTATGCTAATCTAATTAATCTAAATAACACTAAAATTTCTAACATTTCTATATAACGCTAATTTCTAACATTTCTATATAACACTAATTTCTAACTGATTAAGAACTAATTACATCCATCTAACATGCATTCATACATATATAATAGTGAAAAAATAATAATCTAAACTAATTAAACACTAATTATCTAAACTAATTAAACATACAAAATAATAATCTAAATAATCTAAATTAATTAAAGACTAATTATCTCAACTAATTAAAGACTAATTATCTAATGCTTGTGTGTGTGTGTGTGTGTGTGTGTGTACGGGCTCGGGGCTGGAGGACTCATAGCGGGCGACGGCGACGGCGAGGCGACGGCGAGGAGAGGCGACGGCGAGGCGAGGGGATGGCGGCGGCGGCGAGGGGGGCAGGCGGCAGCGGCGAGGCGGCGGCGGCGGCGGGCGGCAGCGGCAGGCAGCAGAGACGAGGCGGCAAGCGGGACGAGCGAGGGCGGCGGAGCGAGGGCGGCGGGGCGAGGCGGCGCGGAGGGCGAGGGCGGCGGCAGGGGACGAGGCGGTGAGCGAGGCAGCAGCGGCGGCGCGGAGACGATCGAGCGGCGGCGGCGGCGCAAGACGACGGCAGAGGAGAAAAGCAGAGAGAAACTGAAATTTTCGTAGCAGTTGTATATATAGAAGGCACATTTAGTACGGTTGGAGCATCCAACCGGTACTAAATCTATTTAGCCAGCCCAAGCGGCGAAGCGACCCCATTTAGTACCGGGTGGTGGCACAAACGGTACTAAAGCCCCCTTTAGTACCGGTTTGTGCCACGACCCGGTACTAAAGGGTGTCTTATTAGCAGCAGTGCGGTCTGAAGTTTAGTCCCACCTCGCTAGTCGAGGGGCTACCGCACTGGTTTATAAGCCCCAGTGCGGTAGCTCTCTTGAGCTCCTCTCCAAATCAGGCCTACTGGGTCTACCTGTCCTCTTCGCCTTGTGGTCCTACTGGGCCTTCGCGGGCCTGCATCCTGTCCCAACGAAAGGTTGTGTCGCTAGTCGTATGCAGGCCGCTTTGGCCCAGTAGGCGGGCTTTTTTTTCTTAATTTTTTTTGCTTTATTTTTTTTAATTATTTTTGAGTTGTTTTTTGCTGTATTTAGAGTTTCTTTGTGAATATTTTTGCTTTAGGTACAAAAAATACAAACTTCCTGTTAGTGCCGGTAGATTTCAAATTTGAATAGTTTAAATTTTGAATTATTTGAAATTTGTGTGAATCACTAGTTTGTGAATAACTTAACTTTGAAAAATGTTTTTTCAGTGATTCTTTATTCTTATGTTTAATATTAGTGTGTTTTAACATTATATTCAATTTAGTAATGCTTAGGTTATTTAAAAAATGAAATGCCTTTGTAACAGTTCAGTTTTCGTCGGAAACCCTGATACTTCGAAAGAGATTGTCCATTTTGTACACGAAGTGCATCCAGTTTTTGCCGTAACCCTCTCTACTTTCTTGCACATGCTATTTGTATGAAATTATGATACAATGCCAACTTTCAACCTTTTCTGAGTTCATTTGAATTGCTTTTCAATTTCAGGGTCATTTAGTTGGAAAAAAAATCAGTAAATGCTTGAAAAGAATTTGTCTGCACATAAAATTTCTTCGCGTTTCAAATGCCAAAACACATAACTACCCTAACTATTACAGACATTCCCTCCTGGTGTGAAACACAGAAGAAAGTGATGATAGTGAAGCCGATCACATCCCAGATCTTTGGGTGTGAAACTTTTTCTTCGCGTGTGTCCCTTTGCGCCGTAACCATGGAAAATCTTCATCATTTAACGGGATGCTCGGGCCAATATTCACTGTGAATGGAGCAATTTCATCAAACTTTTCATAATCTTGACTTGTCATCTTGTCATCCACTCCCACGATGTTTCTCTCCCGAGAAAGAACTATGTGCGCTTTGGCTCATCGTACGATGCATTCTCTTCCTTATCTTTTCTTTTTCTTGGCTTGGTAGACATTTTCTTCACATAGAAAACCTGTGCCACATCATTGGCTAGGGACGAATGGTTCGTCTGCATCACATAAGATTGTTGAGATCCTTGTTGTCATTCCGTCTGCGGGTCTTCCGTTACCCGCCTCGTGTCATATTGACCCATTTGCACCGAAACAAAGGGACCTTTAAACCACGTCGATAGTCATGTTCCCATATGTCCTGTATATAACCATAATATGTTTCCTTTCCCATCTTGGTTTCTGCATCAAAGCGGACACCACTGTTTTGGTTGGTGCTCTTCTTATCTTGGGCGATCGTGTAAAATGTATTACCATTGATCTCGTACCCTTTGAAAGTCATTATATTCGAAGATGGTAACTGGGACAACAAGTACAGGTCATCTTCAATAGAGGTGTCATGCATGGTACATGTCTGCAACCAGTTGGCGAAACTCCTGGATTGTTCACGTGTAATCCAGTCATCAGACCGCTCCGGGTGTTTGGAGCGTAGCAAATTCTTGTGTTCATCCATATATGGAGCCACCAAGGTGGAATTCTGTAGAACTGTGTGGTGTGCTCAGTGAGAGAATGTCCGTCCATACATATTATTTGTTCCCCTCCTAGCGTGCCTTTTCCATCCAGTCTGCCCTTATGCCGTGATTCAGGAACACCAATCGGCTTAAAGTCAGGAATAAAGTCAATACAAAACTCAATGACCTCCTCATTTTGATGGCCCTCGGAGATGCTTCCTTCTGGCCTAGCACGGTTATGAACATATTTCTTTAAGACTCCCATGAACCTCTCAAAGGGGAACGTATTGTGTAGAAATACAGGACCCAAAACGTTAATCTCTTCGCATAGGTGAACTAGGACGTGTGTCATGATGTTGAAGAAGGATGGTGGGAACACCAACTCGAAACTGATAAGACATGCACCAAATCATTCTGTAACCTTGGTATGATTTCTGGATCGATTACCTTCTGAGAGATTGCATTGAGAAATGCACATAGCTTCACAATGGCTAATCGAGCGTTTTCGGTAAAGCCCCTCAATGCAACTGGATGCGATTGCGTCATAATCACATGGCAGTCATGAGACTTTAGGTTACGTAACTTTTTCTCTGCCATGTTTATTATTCCTTTATATTGACGAAGCGAGACGGTACCTTATCTTGGCAGGCATTCAAAGAAGATTTCCTTCTCTTCTTTGGTAGGCGTAGCTTGCATGACCACGATGTATGCCGTCTTCTCCGTGCATCGTTGCTGGTCCTCCGTGCCTCGGTGTATCTTTTGTCTTCCCATACCGCCCAAGAAGCCAAGCAGGGTCACGCAAAGATTCTTCGTCACGTTCATCACGTCGATTGCGGAGCGGACCTCTAGGTCTTTCAATATGGCAGGTCCCAAAATATAGATTTATTCTTCCACATGGGTGCGCGTCCGTCGCGTCTTTCGAACAGGTTGTCCGCGGGATAACTTTCCAAATATCACCTTCAAATCCTTGACCATATCATGTACATCAGCACCGATGCGGTGGCGAGGCTTCGTCCGGTGATCCGCCTCACCTTTGAAATGCTTGCCTTTCTTTCTTACGGGATGCTGCTCGAAAGAAATCGGCGATGTCCCGGTACACATTCTTCTTACAACTATTCAAATATATCTTGTCGGTATCATCCAAGCAGTGCGTGCATCCGCGGTATCCCTTGTTTGTGCATCACGAAAGGTTCTTGAGAGCAGGCCAATCATTGATGGTCACGAACAGCAACGCCTTTAGGTCAAATTCTTCCCCATGTGCTCATCACGCGCACGTACACTGTTCCATTCCACAGTTGTAAGAGTTCTTCAACTAATGGCCTTAGGTAAACATCAATGTCGTTGCGGGTTGCTTAGGGCCTTGGATGAGCACGGCATCATAATGAACTTCCGCTTCATGCACAACCAAGGAGGAAGGTTATACAAACATAGAGTCACAGGCCAGGTGCTATGGTTGCTGCTCTGCTCCCCAAAAGGATTAATGCCATCTGCGCTTAGACCAAACCATACGCTCCTTGCGTCATCTGCAAACTCCTTCCCGTACTTTCTTTCGATTTTTCTCCACTGCGACCCGTCGTGGTACTCTCAACTTTCCGTCTTTCTTACGGTCTTCTCTGTGCCATCGCATCGCCTTGGCATGCTCTTTGTTTTGGAACAAACGTTTCAACCGTGGTATTATAGGAGAATACCACATCACCTTGGCAGGAATCTTCTTCCTGGGGCGCTCGCCCTCGACATCACCAGGCTCATCGCGGCTGATCTTATAGCGCAATGCACCACATCTGAGCAAGCGTTCAAATCCTCGTACTCACCGCGGTAGAGGATGCAATCATTAGGGCATGCATGTATCTTCTGCACCTCTAACCCTAGAGGGCAGACAGCCTTCTTTGCTTCGTACATACTCTCGGGCAATTCGTTGTCCTTTGGAAGCATATCCTTTATCATTACCAGCAACTTTCCAAATCCCTTGTCAGATACACCATTCTCTGCCTTCCATTGCAGCAATTCTAGTGTGGTGCCCAGCTTTTTCTTGTCACCTACGCAATTCGGGTACAACAATTTTTTGTGATCCTCTAACATGCGCTGCAACTTCTTCTTCTCCAAATCACTTGCGCAGTTTCTCTTTGCATCGGCAATGGCCCGACCTAGATCATCAACGGGCTCATCTGATGCCTCTACTTCAGCTTCTTCCCACATTGCCGGCTCAGCTTCTTCACGCATTACCGGCTCAGCTTCTTCCCCCATTGTTGTATCATCGTATTCAGGGAACCCATGGTCAGGATAGCTGTCGTCGTCCTCTTCTTCTTCATTGTCTTCCATCGTAACCCCTCTTTCTCCGTGCTTGGTACAAACATTATAGTGGGGCATGAAACCGGACTCATACAGGTGGACGTGAATTGTTCTTGACGTAGAATAATTGCGACCATTCTTACAGCCAGCACCTGGACAAGGCATAAAACCATCCGCCCGCTTGTTTGCCTCAGCCGCAAGCAGAAAAGTATACACGCCCTCAACGAACTGGGGAGAGCATCGGTCATCGTACATCCATTGCCGTCTCATCTTCATTACACAACACCGAATAGACCAAATTAATACAAGTTCATACAACACTTACATGCAACAAACAAATAACACTCTAGCTAAAGAATTTAAATGCAACAACAAATGCGATCAAGATCGCAACTAAGGTAACAATTGATCCAACAACATAATGATACCATGCCTCACTATCGATGGCATATTTTCTAATCTTTCTATTCTTCAAGTGCATTTTCTCCATCTTGATCTTGTGATCATCGACGACATCGACAACATGCAACTCCAATTCCATCTTCTTGAAGGAAATATGCCCTAGAGACAATAATAAAGTTATTATTTATTTCCTTATTTCATGATAAATGTTTATCATTCATGCTAGAATTGTATTAACCGGAAACATGATACATGTGTGAATGCATAGACAAAACAATATGTCACTAGTATGCCTCTACTGGACTAGCTTATTAATCAAAGATGGTTATGTTTCCTAACCATGAACAAAGAGTTGTTATTCGATTAACGAGGTCACATCATTAGTAGAATGATCTGATTGACATGACCCATTCCCTTAGCTTAGCACACGATCGTTTAGTATGTTGCTCTGCTTTTATCCATGACATATACATGTTCCTGTAACTATGAGATTATGCAACTCCGTTTACGGAGGAACACTTTGGGTGCTACCAAACGTCACAAGCGTGGCGGGTGATTATAAAGGAGTACTACAGGTGTCTCCAAAGGTAGATGTTGGGTTGGCGTATTTGAGATTAGGTTTTGTCACTCCGATTGTCGGAGAGGTATCTCTGGGCCCTCTCGGTAATGCACATCACTTAAGCCTTGCAAGCACTACAACTAATGAGTTAGTTGTGAGATGGTGTATTACGGAGCGAGTAAAGAGACTTGCGGTAGCGAGATTGAACTAGGTATTGGATACCGACGATCGAATCTCGGGCAAGTAACATACCGATGACAAAAGGAACAACGTATGTTGTTATGCGGTCGACCGATAAAGATCTTCGTAGAATATGTAGGAACCAATATGGGCATCCAGGTCCGCTATTGGTTATTGACCGTGAATAGTTCTAGGTCATGTCTACATTGTTCTCGAACCGTAGGGTCCATGCGCTTAAGGTATCGATGGCGGTTATTATGAGTTTATGTATTTTGATGTACCGAAGAAGTTGAGTCCGGATGTGATCACGGACATGACGAGGAGTCTCGGAATGGTCGAGACATAAAGATTGATATATTGGAAGCCTATGTTTGGAGTTGGAATGGTTCGGCGAAACGGAATTCTGGAATGCCGGAGGTTACGGAACCCCGGGAGGTAAATGGGCCTCGGTGGGCCTCGAGGGAAAAGAGGAGGGGCGGCCAGGAGGTGGCTGCGCGCCTCTCCCCTCCCCCAGTCCGAATAGGACAGGAGGAGGGGCGCCCCTCTCTCTCTTCCCCCCCCCAAACCTAATCCAACTAGGAAAGGGGGAGTCCTACTCCCGGAGGAGTAGGACTCCTGGCCAGCGCCTAGCTAGGCCGGCCGGCCCCCCCCTCCCTCCTTTATATCACGGGGCAGGGGGCACCCTAGAACACACAAGTTTGATCTTTGGATCGTTCCTTAGCCGTGTCGGTGCCCCCTCCACCATATTCCACCTCGGTTATACCGTCGCGAAGCTTAAGCGAAGCCCTGCGCCGTGAAACATCAAGATCGTCCACGCCGTCGTCTTGTGGAACTCTCCTCGACACTCGGCTGGATCGAGTCGAGGGGCGTCATCGAGCTGTCGTGTGTCAAGAACTCGGGCGTCGAATGTGGCGCCGGGATCGGTCGGATCGCGAGGAGAGCGTCGACTACTTCCTCTACGTTGTGATCGCTTCGCCGGGTCTACAAGGGTATGTAGACAACACTCTCCCCTATCGTTGCTTTACATCACCATGATCTTGCGTGTGCGTAGGAAATTTTTGAAATTACTCGTTCCCCAGCAGTGGTATCGAGCCTAGGTTTTTATGGTTTGATGTTTTGCACGAGTAGAACACAAGTGAGTTGTGGGCGATACAAGTCATACTACCTACCAGCATGTCATACTTTGGTTCAGCGGTATTGTGAGATGAAGCGGCCCGGACCGACATTACGCGTGCGCTTCGCGAGACTGGTTTCACCGCTGCGAGCACTTTCGTTGCTTAAAGGTGACTGGTGGGTGCTGTCTCTCTCACTTTAGTTGAACGAGTGTGGCTCGCCCGGTCCTTGAGAAGGTTAAAGCGGAGTCTATTTGTGAAATATCGTTGTGGTTTTGATCGTAGGTGAGGCTGGTTCTTGCTAAAGCCCGTAGCAGCCACGTAAAATTTGCAACAACAAAGTAGAGGGCGTCTAACTTGTTTTTGCAGGGCATGTTGTGATGTGATATGGTCAAGGCGTGATGCTATATTTTATTGTATGAGATGATCATGTTTTGTAACCGTAGTTATCGGCAACTGGCAGGAGCCATATGGTTGTCGCTTTATTGTATGCAATGCAATCGCCCTGTAATGCTTTACTTTATCACTAAGCGGTAGCAATAGTCGTAGTAGCATAAGTTTGGCGAGACGACAACGATGCTGCGATGGAGATCAAGGTGTCGCGCCGGTGACGATGGTGATCATGGTGGTGCAGCAAGATGGAGATCATGAAGCACAAGATGAAGATGACCATATCATATCACTTATATTGATTTGCATGTGATGTTTATCCTTTTATGCATCTTATCTTGCTTTGATTGACGGTAGCATTATAAGATGATCTCTCACTAAATTATCAAGAAGTGTTCTCCCGGTATGCACCGTTGCCAAAGTTAAATCGTGCCCGGACACCACGTGATGATCGGGTGTGATAAGCTCTCGTCCATCTACAGCGGGTGCAAGCCAGTTTTGCACCACGAGAATACTCGGGTTAAACTTGGCGAGCCTAGCATATGCAGATATGGCCTCGGAACACGGAGACCGAAAGGTCGGCGTGAATCATATAGTAGATATGATCAACATAAGATGTTCACCATTGAAAACTACTCCATTTCACGTGATGATCGGTTATGGTTTAGTTGATTTGGATCACGTGATCACTTAGATGACTAGAGATGTTTTTCTAAGTGGGAGTTCTTAAGTAATATGATTAATTGAACTTAAATTTATCATGAACTTAGTACTGATAGTATCTTGCATGTTTATGTTTGATTGTAGATAGATGGCTCGTCTTTGTTGTTCCGTTGAATTTTAATGCGTTCCTTGAGAAAGCAAAGTTGAAAGATGATGGTAGCAATTACGGATTGGGTCCGTAACGAGGATTATCCTCATTGCTGCCTGGAAGAGTTCGTCTGGATGCACCGCTAGGTGCAGACCTCTTCTGAGCAACGCCGAGATGTTGTGAGCGTCTGGCGAGCAAAGCTGATGACTACTCTATAGTTCGATGTGCCATGCTTTACGGCTTAGAACCGGGACTTCAGCGGCGTTTTGAGCGTCATGGAGCATATGAGATGTTCCAGGAGTTGAAGTTAATATTCAACAGAATGCCGGATTGAGAGATATGAAGTCTCCAATAAGTTCTATAGCTGCAAGATGGAGGAGAATAGTTACATTAGTGAGCATATACTCGAGAATGTGCAGGTACTACAATCACTTGACACAATTGGGAGTTAATCTTCCGGATGATTGTGTCATTGATGAATTCTTCAATCACGCCACCAAGCTACAAAGGCTTCGTGATGAACTATAATATGCAAGGGTTAGTAAAGACTATGCAGAGCTCTTCGCAATGCTAAAGGCTGCGGAGGTAGAAATCAGAAGGAGCATCAAGTGTTGATGGTCAATAAGACCACTAGTTTCAAGAAGAAAGGCAAAGGGAAGAAGAAGGGAACTTCAAGAAGAACAGCAAGCAAATTGCTGCTCGGGAGAAAAAACCCAAGTCTGGACCTAAGCACTGGCCGAGTGCTTCTCTGCGCAAGCGCATGGACCTTTGAAGCGGAACTGCCCCAAGTATTTGGCGGATAAGAAGGATGGCAAGGTGAACAAAGGTATATGTGATATACATGTTATTGATGTGTACCTTACTAGAGCTCATGATAGCACTGGGTATTTGATCTGGTTACATTGCTAATATTTGCAACTCGAAGCAGGGACTACGGATTAGCGAACACGGGAAAGGGCGAGGTGACGATCGGCGTGGGAAATGGTTCCAAAGTCGATGTGATCGCGGTCGACACGCTACCTCTACATCTACCTTCGGGATTAGTTTTAGACCTAAATAATTGTTATTTGGTGCTGCGTTGAGCATGAACATTATATCTGGATCTTGTTTGATGCGAGGCGGTTATTCATTTAAATCGAGAGAATAATGGTTGTTCTATTTATATGAGTAATATCTTTTATGGTCATGCACCCTTGAAGAGTGGTCTATTTTGATGAATCTCGATAGTAGTGATACACATATTCATAATGTTGAAACCAAAAGATGCAGAGTTAATAATGATAGTGCAACTTATTTGTGGCACTTGCCGTTTAGGTCATATCGATTGTAAAGCTCATGAAGAAACTCCATCTTGATGGACTTTTGGAGTCACTTGATTATGAATCACTTGGCACTTGCGAACCGTGCCTCATGGGCAAGATGACTAAAACACCGTTCTCTGGTACTATGGAGAGAGCAACAGATTTGTTGGAAATCATACATACAGATGTATGTGGTCCGATGAATGTTGAGGCTCGTGGCGGATATCGTTATTTTCTCACCTTCACAGATGACTTAAGCAGATATGGGTATATCTACTTAATGAAACATAAGTCTGAAACATTTGAAAAGTTCAAAGAATTTCAGAGTGAAGTTGAAAATCATCGTAACAAGAAAATTAAGTTTCTACGATCGATCGTGGAGGTGAATATTTGAGTTCTGAGTTTGGTCTACATTTGAAACAATGCGGAATAGTTTAGCAACTCCGCCACCGGAACACCACAGCGTAATGGTGTGTCGAGCGTCGTGTCGCACTTTACTAGATATGGTGCGATCTATGATGTCTCTTCAGATTTACCGCTATCGATTTGGGGTTATGCTCTAGAGGCGGCCGCATTCACCTGAATAGAACACCGTCAAAATCCGTTGAGGCGACACCTTATGAACTATGGTTTAGCAAGAAACCAAAGTTGTCGTTTCTTAAAGTTTGGGGATGCGATGCTTATGTGAAAAAGCTTCAACTGATAAGCTCGAACCCAAATCGAATGTGTCTTCATAGGATACCCAAAGGAGACAGTTGGGTACACCTTCTATCACAGATCCGAAGGCAAGACATTCGTTGCTAAGAATGGATCCTTTCTAGAGAAGGAGTTTCTCTCGAAAGAAGTGAGTGGGAGGAAAGTGGAACTTGATGAGGTAATTGTACCTTCTCCCTTACTTGAAAGTAGTTAAATCGCGAAACCAGTTTACGAGACACCTACACCAAGTAGTGAGGAAGTTGATGATGTTGATCATGAAACTTCAGATCAAGTTACTCTGAGAACCTCGTAGATCAACGAGTAAGATCCGCTTTTGAGTGATGCGGCAATCCTGTTCGGAAATCATGCTACTAGATCATGATGAACCTACGAACTATGAAGAAGCGATGGTGAGCCCAGATTCCATAAAATGGCTTGAGGCCATGAAATCGAGATGGGATCCATGTATGAAAACAAAGTATGGACTTTGGTTGACTTGCCGAGGGTAGGCAAGCAATAGAAAACAAGTGGATCTTCAAGAAGAAGGCGACGTGGCGGTAATATTCTTGTCTATAAAGCTCGACTTGTGCAAAAGGTTTTCGACAAGTTCAAGGGATTGACTACGATGAGACCTTCTCACCCTTAGCGATGCTTAAGTCCGTCCGAATCATGTTAGCAATTGCGCATTTTATGATTATGAAATTTGGCAAATGGATGTAAAGACCGCATTCTGAATGGATTTACGGAAGAAGAGTTGTATATGATGCAACGAGAAGGTTTTATCGATCCAAAAGGAGCTAACAAAGTGTGCAAGCTCCAGCGATCCATCTATGGACTGGTGCAAGCATCTCGGAGTTGGAATAAGCGCTTTGATAGTGTGATCAAAGCATTTGGGTTTGTCTGAGACTTTTGGAGAAGCTTTGTATTTACAAGAAAGTGAGTGGGAGCTCTGTAGCATTTCGATATTATATGTAGATGACATATTCTGATCGGAAATGATATAGAATTCTGGATAGCATAAAGGGATACTTGAATAAGAGTTTTTCAATGAAAGACCTCGGTGAAGCTGCTTACATATTGGGCATTAAGATCTATAGAGATAGATCAAGGCGGCTTGATTGGACTTTCACAAAGCACATACCTTGACAAAATTTTGAAGAAGTTCAAAATGGATCAAGCAAAGAAAGGGTTCTTGCACTGTGTTACAAGGTGTGAAGTTGAGTAAGACTCAATGCCCGACCACTGCAGAAGATAGAGAAAATGAAAGATGTTCCTATGCTTCAGCCATAGGCTCTATCATGTATGCAATGCTTTGTACCAGACCTGATGTGTGCCTTGCTATAAACTTAGCAGGAGGTACCAAAGTAATCCGAGTGGATCATTGGACAGCGGTCAAGAACATCTGAAATACGAAAAGGACTAAGGATATGTTTCTCGTATATGGAGGTGACAAAGAGCTCATAAATGGCAGTTACGTTGATGCAAGCTTTGACACCGATCCGGACGATTCTAAATCGCAGACCGGATCGTATTTACACTAAGCGGAGGAGCTGTCGGTTGGTGCAGTTCTAAACAAAGCGTCGTGGCGGGATCTACATGTGAAGCGGAATACATAGCAACCGGAAGCAGCTAATGAAGGAGTGCGGATGAAGGAGTTCATATCCGATCTAGGTGTCATACCTAGTGCATCGGGTCAATGAAAATCTTTTGTGACAATCTTGGAGCAATTGCCTTAGCAAAGGAATCCAGATTTCACAAGAGGACCAAACACATCAAGAGGCGCTTCAATTCCATCCGGGACTTAGTCGGTGGGAGACATAGAGATTTGCAAGATACACACGGATCTGAATGTTGCAGACCGTTGACTAAGCCTCTTCCACGAGCAAAACATGATCAGCACCAAGACTCCATGGGTGTTAGAATCATTACTATGTAATCTAGATTATTGACTCTAGTGCAAGTGGGAGGCTGAAGGAAATATGCCCTAGAGGCAATAATAAAGTTATTATTTATTTCCTTATTTCATGATAAATGTTTATCATTCATGCTAGAATTGTATTAACCGGAAACATGATACATGTGTGAATGCATAGACAAAACAATATGTCACTAGTATGCCTCTACTAGACTAGCTTATTAATCAAAGATGGTTATGTTTCCTGACCATGAACAAAGAGTTGTTATTTGATTAACGAGGTCACATCATTAGTAGAATGATCGATTGACATGACCCATTCCTTAGCTTAGCACACGATCGTTTAGTATGTTGCTCTGCTTTTATCCATGACATATACATGTTCTGTAACTATGAGATTATGCAACTCCGTTTACGGAGGAACACTTTGGGTGCTACCAAACGTCACAGCGTGGCTGGGTGATTATAAAGGAGTACTACAGGTGTCTCCAAAGGTAGATGTTGGGTTGGCGTATTTGAGATTAGGTTTTGTCACTCCGATTGTCGGAGAGGTATCTCTGGGCCCTCTCGGTAATGCACATCACTTAAGCCTTGCAAGCACTACAACTAATGAGTTAGTTGTGAGATGGTGTATTACGGAGCGAGTAAAGAGACTTGCGTGCGAGATTGAACTAGGTATTGGATACCGGCGATCGAATCTCGGGCAAGTAACATACCGATGACAAAAGGAACAACGTATGTTGTTATGCGGTCGACCGATAAAGATCTTCGTAGAATATGTAGGAACCAATATGGGCATCCAGGTCCGCTATTGGTTATTGACCGTGAATAGTTCTAGGTCATGTCTACATTGTTCTCGAACCGTAGGGTCCCACGCTTAAGGTATCGATGGCGGTTATTATGAGTTTATGTATTTTGATGTACCGAAGAAGTTTGGAGTCCGGATGTGATCACGGACATGACGAGGAGTCTCGGAATGGTCGAGACATAAAGATTGATATATTGGAAGCCTATGTTTGGAGTTGGAATGGTTCGGGGCGGCGAATTTACGGAAAACCGGAGGTTACGGAACCCCGGGAGGTAAATGGGCCTCGGTGGGCCTCGAGGGAGAAGAGGAGGGGCGGCCAGGGTGGCGCGCCCTCTCCCCAGTCCGAATAGGACAAGGAGGCGGCGCCCCTCTCTCTCTTCCCCTCCCCAAACCTAATCCAACTAGGAAGGGGAGTCCTACTCCCGGTAGGAGTAGGACTCCTGGCAGCAGCCTAGCTAGGCGGCCGGCCTCCCCCTCCCTCCTTTATATCACGGGGCAGGGGGCACCCTAGAACACACAAGTTTGATCTTTGGATCGTTCCTTAGCCGTGTCGGTGCCCCCTCCACCATATTCCACCTCGGTTATACTGTCGCGAAGCTTAAGCGAAGCCTGCGCAGTGAAACATCAAGATCGTCCTGCACGCCGTCGTCTTGTGGAACTCTCCTTGACACTCGGCTGGATCGAGTCTGAGGGCGTCATCGAGCTGTCGTGTGTCAAGAACTCGGGCGTCGAATGTGGCGCGGGATCGGTCGGATCGCGAGGAGAGCGTCGACTACTTCCTCTACGTTGTGATCGCTTCCGCTTCGGGTCTACAAGGGTATGTAGACAACACTCTCCCCTATCGTTGCTTTACATCACCATGATCTTGCGTGTGCGTAGGAAATTTTTTGAAATTACTGCGTTCCCCAACACTTCTCCCCCTCAATTCTTTTCAATTTTTCTTTCAAGTACTCGTTTTCTCTTTCAACTAAATTTAACCTCTCGACAATAGGGTCGGTTGGAATTTCCGGTTCACATACCTCCTAGATAAAAATATCTATGTCAACTTGATGGGCATAATTTGTCATAAACACGAAATGCAACAAATAGTTTTAAAAGAGAATATACCACATCCGAATCATAACAAGGACGAGGGCCGACAGGGACGGATATCAAAACCATGGCACTATGTATAACAAACAACGTACGGATAAGATAATGATTAACTATATATCCAAATCACACAAACATTAATTTTTAATATAAAATTTCATGAACAAGAGGCTCACCAAAAGGTGGTGCGGTGGACAGAGACAGTGCGGGTGATTGGCGGTGAATTCTGACGGAGATTTAGAAGGCACTAAGTAAACCACACCTACATATGCAAACTAAGTGTTTTTTTGACCTCAAATTGCATATAAATCAAATACTATCACATATATATATTTCCTCCCAAATTACTAAACTCACAAATTAGTAACTACACAAAGCATGGGAAGAGCTAATCTAGCAATGAGAGATGAAAGGACAAAGTTGCTAACCTTTGTGATCACTTGAATGGATGGGGGCCTTCAAACCTTGACAAATTTTGGGCAAAATGTGTGATGAGCTCAAGGGGAGATGTAACGCCCCGGATCCGATGCGCCAGGTGTCCGCCAGTTATTTGCCGTTGTTGCCATGTCATTGCTTGCGTGTTGCATTTCACCATGTCATCATTTGCATTTTATCATGTCATCATCTGCAATTCATCTGCATGTTTTTCAAAACTTGCATCTGTTCGGGTTCCCCCGGTTCTCTCCGTTGTCCGTTCGGAGACCGGACACACTCGCACGCGCCCGTGGCACCTCCCAAATATTATTTTATAAGTGGCATAAAAATGTTCTCGGAATGGGTTGCAACTTGTCGTGCGGTCTTATTATAGTGTAGACAGACTGCCTGCCAAGTTTCATCGCATTCGGAGCCCATTTGATAGGCCAACCGTTAAACCTACAACATAATATAGCGGTCTATTAGGTAGGATGTTTGGTCTCGAAACTGCTGCTGGCCTCTCTCTTTTCTCTCAAAGCTTAGCCCATCATAACACAGCCCACTAACCCCCTCCTAGTCCTCCCGATCCGGAGCCGTCCGATGTCGATCGAGGATCCAAACACCCCAAAACCCCTAACCCTAGACCCTACCTATTTAAGAAGCCCCCCTTGCCATTTTCGGGTGCCCTAGCCTTCCCCTACCCTTAGCCGCCGCATCCCCCTCGAAAACCGCGCCACCAGCCAGATCCATCCACCTCCTCCTCGCTTTCCGGCGCCCTCCACCTCCACCTTTGCCACTTGGCGCTGCCCTAGTGGTCAGCCGCCACCGCTGCCGCTCTCCACCTCTCCTGCGCCACCTCACCTCCCAGTAGCGCCTCCTCCACCACAGGCCGCGAGGCCCAGCTGCCCGCCTGAAGCCGATCTGGGCCCGGCGCCTGGGTCGCCAGCCTTTCCCCACCCCCCCTGTCGACCGCTCCTCTGCCCGGCTCCCTCCGCCGCGCCGTTGCCGCCGCTGGGCTCCGCCTCAACCTCCAGCGCGGCCAACCCCGGGGACGAACCCCTGACCCCGGATCTCGCCGCCCTGGACCCGTCCCCGCCGCTGGTGCCCCGTCTGCGCACCGCCGCCAGAAGCTCTCCATTGCGCCGCCGGCGAGCCCCTGCGCCTACCTCGCCGGTCTTCTCCTCCTCGTCTCCTGTCCCCGTCGTCACGAGCGCCGCCGTTGCCGGGAATGGGTCCCCCGCCTCGTCCTCCACCGGATCTGATGGATCCTAGCCTCCCTCGACCTCCCATGCCTCGCCGTCGCCTTGAGCCGTCACCGGAGTCCAAGCCTCGCCGCCGCCTTGTCCTCGTCTCGTTCGGGAGCGGGGACGAGCGCCCGCTCATGGGCCGCCTCGCGCACGTGGGCCCGTCTGCGCCCGCATCGGCCGCCCGCCCAGCGCCCGGCTTTGCCAAGCCGACTTCTTGCCTCCACCAAATCGGGCCTCAGCCCATGGGTGAGCAGCCTCCAGCGCCCTGCTCTTGTTGGGCTAGCCAATTTCGGCCCATGTCATATTTTTTTCCCTGGACAAATTTTCCTAATATTCCAGAGTATTACAGATTTACAGAAAAGCCCTTGCACCTCATGCATATAATAACTCATCAACCGTGCATCGGATTAAAATAATTTATATATGTAAAATGACTAGTTTTTCATCTAGTTTCATAATATGTCATTTTCATCCATGTTTAAAATGTTTAAAATGCTGTTTGTGTTAATTTGCTAAAATGCCATGTTAAAATGATTTATTTCATAACTAAATAACCGTAGCTCCAAATTTAATAAACTTTATATGTAAATGGGGTGGAAAAATGCCTAGATTAACATGGTCCACTTTATTTTCCTGTTTAACAACATTAAAATATGTTTTAGGTCAGAACAGTAGCTAATTTGAAATATGCATATGGGGATTTTCCGGACTTGTTGTTCATTGTTTCCGGCCTCATTTAAACTTGCCTAGATAGGTAGTTTTGTTATGCTTCACCCCTTGCCATGTTAATCAACATCTAATATTGTTGGGTACATAAACGAGATCGAACTAAATAGCTTGTCGTGGTGTTTCATCAATATGCACCGTTGCATATTGAGCTCCACTTAATTTGTAGGATTGTTTGTGCACTTTGCCATGCCATGCATATTTAAACCGGACTTGCATCATCCTTGGTTGTGCATCAAGCCATGTTTATGTGATGGTTGTTTACTATGTTGTTTGTTTCTTTCCGGGTTGCCTCTCTCGTTAGCTTCGGTTTCGTTCCGGAGTTGTCAGGATTCGTTCGACTACTCCCGTTCGTCTTCTTCATGGACTCGTTCTTCTTCCTTGCGGGATTTCAGGCAAGATGACCGCTACCCTGGATCTCACTACTATCATTGCTATGCTAGTTGCCTCGTTCTTTCGCTATGCTGCGCTACCTATTACCTGTTTGTCCAGCCATCCCATATTGCCATGAACCTCTAACCTTTGACACCCTTCCTATGCAAACCGTTGTTTGGCTATGTTACCGCTTTTGCTCAGCCCCTCTTATAGCGTTGCTAGTTGCAGGTGAAGTTGAAGATTTCTCCATGGTGGACAGGGTTTATGTTGGGATATCACAATATCTCTTATATTATTAATGCATCTATATATCTGGTAAAGGGTGGAAGGCTCGGCCTTATGCCTGGTGTTTTGTTCCACTCTTGCCGCCCTAGTTTCCGTCATACCGGTGTTATGTTCCCGGATTTTGCGTTCCTAACGCGGTCGGGTGATTTATGGGACCCCCTTGACAGTTCGCTTTGAATAAAACTCCTCCAGCAAGGCCCAACATTGGTTTTACCATTTGCCTCACCTATTACCTTTTTCCCTTGGGAGTCGCGCATCCCAAGGGTCATCTTTATTTTAGCCCCCCGGGCCAATGCTTGTCTAAGTGTTGGTCCAAACTAGAGCCACTTGCAGCGCCACCTCGGGGAAACTTGAGGGCTGGTTCTAGTTGTACGTAGTGCTCATCCGGTCGTGGCCTGAGACGAGATACGCGCGGCTACTATCAGGATGTCGGCACGCCGGGAGGTCTTGCTGGTCTTGTTTTACCATTGTCGAAATGTCTTGATGTACCGGGATATCGAGTCTGATCGGAGAGTCTCGGGTGAAGGTCTATTCCTTCGATGATCGCGAGAGCCTGTCATGGGCTAAGTTGGGACACCCCTACAGGGTATAAACTTTCGAGAGCCGTGCCCGCGGTTATGTGGCAGATGGGAATTTGTTAATGTCCGGTTGTAGACAACTTGACACCAGATCCGAATTAAAACGCATCAACCGAGTGTGTAGCCGTGATGGTCTCTTCTCGGCGGAGTCCGGGAAGTGAACACGGTTTCTGTGTTATGTTTGACGTAAGTAAGTGTTCAGGATCACCTCTTGATCATTGCTAGTTGACGACCGTTCCGCTTGTTTCTCTTCTCGCTCTCATTTGCGTATGTTACCCACCATATCATGCTTAGTCGCTGCTGCAACCTCACCACTCTACCCTTTCCTTTCCCATTAAGCTTTGCTAGTCTTGATACCCATGGTAATGGGATTGCTGAGTCCTCGTGGCTCACCAGATACTTGCAAAACCAGTTTGCAGGTGCCTATGTTACCGAGCAGGTGACGCAACCAAGCTCAAGGAGGAGCTCGCTGAAGATCTTGCCCTTTGTGTTGTTTCGTTCTAGTTGATCAGTAGTGGAGCCCAGTTGGGGTCGATCAGGGACCTTTTTGTCGCATTTGGGGTTCTTCTTTTATTTTGGTTCCGTAGTCGGACCTTGATTGTATCTGGATGATGTAATGCTTTATTCATGAATTTGTGTGAAGTGGCGATTGTAAGCCAACTATGTATCGCTTTCCCTTATGTTATACAGGGGTTGTGTGAAGATTACCTCACTTGCGACATTGCTTTCAATGCGGTTATGCCTCTAAGTCGTGCTTCGACACGTGGGAGATATAGCCGCATCGAGGCGTTACAAGTTGGTAATCGAGCCTTCCCGACCTTAGGAGCCCCTTTGCTTGATCGTTTTTAGCGGCGAGTTGTGTCTAGAAAAATGTTTTGAGTCATTTAGGATTATATATATCGGAGAGTAGGATTCTTTTACTCCCGGTCCTTGACCTTCGGTGAGGTATCTGACGTAGAGTTTTGACTCTTCTCTTCTCAAATTTCACTAAATTTTTTTAGGATCACGCGGGTATCTTGGAATCGTTCGATATTCTTATGGCGAGAACATTGTTCTTGGTGCCTCGACATTTAGGGGTTGTGGCGGTGTCCGGGGAGTTGAGCTCCGAGGTGTTGTCGTCATAATTTTATCGTTGCAGTTCGGAATACCTGAGTTTAAATGCCGACATCGAAAATCTCTTTTATGCAGTTGTTGGTGAGATAATCCCGCTAACCCAGTACTGAGGTGAGTACGGGAGTATTGCCATGACTCGTATAACGGATGCTTTTCGAAGGTTGAGGTAGACGATTTCCGAAGGTTTCTTGGTTATGTGTTGACGGATGGATACAGCTTGGATGTAGGGATTGTTAGTTTGGGTGAGATATATTGCTCCCCTGTATCCCCAACACCAGATTGCATAACCAGAAAGTTTCGGGAGTTTCATAGGTGGGAATTCAAGTAGCTCTTAGGATATCTTTCCGACGGATGTATGATATGAAATTGGGGTTCGACGTCTAGTGGTTCGCCTATTCACGGTTGGTTTTACAGTGGTCTCATTGTGTCTTAAAGAGTCCTTGGCTATGCCGACTCGGGGACGCTTCGTATGTCATGTGCTTTGCCTTGTACATGATGGTGCTGTCTGATTGAGCCGTGTAGGCCCCACCACGAAAACTTCGGACGAAATCTCTATCGTATGTTTGTTCCGGCTTATTCTGCAAGCCAAATCCTTTGTTTTGTGTTATATGTGGTATTCGAGTTGCTTCAATGTCAAATGTTGAATCCATACCTTCCCTAAATGGTGTTCTCATATTTCTATGTGAATACTAATCCTTCTTGATCATTGAGGTTGCCATGTTAATTCTTTTCCAACCGGTACGCTTCTCTTCGAGATGATCCCATCATTCTCCCCATCCGCAAGATCAAATCTAAGTTTTCTCAACGGTGTTTGTTTCATCCGTCCCAAGTTGCCTTTGTTTTCCCGCCCTCCCACCCTTTTTCTTCAAGGACACAGATTTCTTAATCAAGTATCCATTTATTCATGTGAAGTCTCTTCACTCTTTTCAATCAATGTTCTATCCGGTGATTTCCCATGAAGATGATCAACAGTTTCAAGTTCATCATCCTTCTTTATTGTTTCTTCTCTGGTGGATCCAATTCAAGCTTTCAGTGTTGATCATATCCCTTTCCTCGTTTCAAATGTCTTCTCATACCGGTGCACCTCATTATCATTCTTCTCGCTATTTGTTATTCCGGAGTGCTCAAGATATCTCTAAGATTCGTGTTTCCACTCAGCATTCGTTCAAGCTCTTTCGAGGTTGTTTTCTCATTCAAGTCATTTAATTCAACCGGTGCAACATCTATTTTAAATCTTTTCAACGGTGTTTTCTTTTGAGTGGGCCCTAACCCACAGGTCTTTTCCCAGGATCTTACCTGACTCTTCTATTCTCCCAGAGCTATCCTAAATTCTTCTCCAAGTTTGACGTAAGAATGAGTTATCATCAGTCAAATGCTTTTCTCCAAGATCTTTCAAATTCTTTTCATAATTGGCTCAACCTCTTCGCTTTTGATTCTTCTGGTGTGCCTCAATAATTCATGGTGGTTCTCATCTTCATTCTCAACATGTGAAGACTGAAGAAGGATTTCTCTTTAATCTTGCTCTATTCTCTTCAAGATTCATGGTGCTAGCTTGTTGCCATCCTCTCATAATTGTTTTCGATTGTGGGAATTCTATTCACCCATCCGGAGCATTTCATGAGTTATTTCCATTTCTTTCCTCCGAAGGCCATCATGTCATAATTCTTCATTATCAGCGCGTAGCTATTGTTCTCTAAATCTTACCGGTGCATCATTCAAGTGTTCTCTAATCAGCTCGTGATCTATTCGTTCATTTGTATCTAAATACCCTCAAGCACCTTCGTTCATTTGCTAATTCTTACCGGTGATGCACCCCTACTTCGATCATTTTCAATTCTTACGGTGGTTCTTTCAAGATCTCTCTTCCTTGTTCATCATATGAATTCATTTGTTGTTCCAATCCTACCGGTGGTTCGTTGAAGACCTTCTCAAGTTTTGATATATCTCTTTTAATCCTTTCTACGAGAATAAGTAGTATGCCAAATCCGTTGCTTGTCATCAATTTAAATTGGTGAAGGATACGCATAACATAATTCTTGTTCTTGTTTCATCCAAGTGATTAATTCTTTTCTTCCGGAGATTATTCATGATTAATAAATTCTTGATTACAAGTGATTCATCTTTATTTCCGGAGTTGGTCATCATATCAAATTCTTGGTTTCATTTGTTTCGTCTTCTCTTTTCCCGGAGTTCCGAGCTCTAATTATCACGGAGATCCATCTAAATCATTGCAAGGATTCACCTTGTGTTTTCAACTTCTCTTTCTTTTCGTCATCCTTTTATTACCGGAGTTCTTCATTGAGGCTCTACATGGTGGTTTGTCAAGGATTCCTTTCATTCCCGATTTGTTCTTCAAGATTTCTCTTGAATTAATGATCCGCCAAGCTACACTCTAAAATAAACATGATGCTCAACACATGTTTTCTTTTGAGGCGTTCAAGTATTCTTTGTCTTGCTTTCCGAAGTGCAATTCTTTCTACCTTATCTTTTGAGGTGGTGTTATGTCACTCTTGACAATTTCCTTCTTGTTTCATGATTCATATGTTGTCAAGAATGAGGTATTTTAAATCCATCAATCCCTTTGTTGGAGTTATCTTGGGCTATATTTCACCTAAAGCTTTCCCTAAGGATTGTTGCTATTTATGGTGCTTATAAATGACCCAAGTTCTTCTTTATCCTCCGGGTGATATAGCTTTCTCGTCTCCTTGTTCGTATCAATGAAATTCTTTCCCGTGCTTGGCAGGTTGTCGCCTCATAATTTGAGATGCATTCCTTAAGACCATGTCAAGTTTGTTCTTTTCGTTGTTGGTTTTCCAACAACTCCGTTCTTGCATTTCTTGTAAGCGTGCTCTCTCAAGATATTGCTTCCCTCCGTTCATTCCATTCCATTCTTTCATTTCTTCCGAAGGCATTGTGATGTTGCTCTTTTCTCTCATCATCTCGAATTGTGAGGATCATGTTCTTCATGCTTATCCATTTAACCGGCGTGCCGTGTCCTCCATTCAAGTTCTTTCATCTTATCAAGTTTTGCCTCTCTTTTCAACCTTAGTGCGGTTTGTAATGTTTCTTACCCTTGTGCCATTCTTTCAATTCCGGATGCAGTGTGTTGTTGATTTCATCATGTATCCTCTCATCTTGTCAAGTTCATGTTCAATTCCTTCCATTTACAGCCGGAGTGCTGCCCAAATTATATCATTCTTCCTCTCTCATCTTGTTTTAACCGAAGTGGTTTCAATATCTATCTTATCACTAAACCTCTTGGTTCTCGTCGTATCCCATGTTCCTCTTCTAACAGAGTGCTTTCAACTTTGTTCATCTTCGTTGTTTTCTTTCTTTCATTTTGTTCGACCCCTCAAGGTTCGTGGTTTCACTCGTTCGTCAAAGAAGCAGCTTAGTTTTACCTCTTCTCTTCCTCTTCCGTTTTCCCTCCGGTGCCATCCTAGATCTCGGGACGAGATCCTTTTGTAGTGGTGGAGTGTTGTAACGCCCCGGATCCGATGCGCCAGGTGTCCGCCAGTTATTTGCCGTTGTTGCCATGTCATTGCTTGTGTGTTGCATTTCACCATGTCATCATTTGCATTTTATCATGTCATCATCTGCATTTCATCTGCATGTTTTTCAAAACTTGCATCTGTTCGGGTTCCCCCGGTTCTCTCCGTTGTCCGTTCGGAGACCGGACACACTCGCACGCGCCCGTGGCACCTCCGAAATATTATTTTATAAGTGGCATAAAAATGTTCTCGGAATGGGTTGCAACTTGTCGTGCGGTCTTATTATAGTGTAGACAGACCGCCTGCCAAGTTTCGTCGCATTCGGAGCCCATTTGATAGCCCAACCGTTAAACCTACAACGCAATATAGCGGTCTATTCGTCGGACGTTCGGTCTCGAAACTGCTGCGAACCTCTCTCTTTTCTCTCAGCTTAGCCCATCTTAACACAGCCCACTAACCCCCTCCTAGTCTCTCCCGATCCGGAGCCGTCCGATGTCGATCGAGGATCCAAACACCCCAAAACCCTAACCCTAGACCCTACCTATTTAAAGCCCCCCTTGCCATTTTGGGTGCCCTAGCCTTCCCCTACCCTCGGCCCGCATCCCCTCGAAAACCGCGCCACCAGCCAGATCCATCCACCTCCTCCTCGCTTTCGGCGCCTCCACCTCCACCTTTGCCACTTGGCGCTGCCCTAGTGGTCGGCCGCCACTGCCGTCGCTCTCCACCTCTCCTGCGCGCCACCTCACCTCCCAGCAAGCGCCTCCTCCACCACAGCCGCGAGGCCCAGCAGCTGCCCGCCTGAAGCCGATCTGGGCCCAGCGCCTGGGTCGCCCGCCTTCCCCCCCCCCGTCGGCCGCTCCTCTGCCCGGCTCCCTCCGCCCGCGCCGTTGCCGCTTGCAGGCTCCGCCTCAACCTCCAGTAGCAGCCAACCGGGGCGAACCCGACCCGGATCTCGCCGCCCTGGACCCGTCCCCGCCGCTGGTGCCCCGTCTGCGCACCGCCGCCAGAAGCTCTCCATTGCGCCGCCGGCGAGCCCCTGCGCCTACCTCGCCGGTCTTCTCCTCCTCGTCTCCTGTCCCCGTCGTCACGAGCGCTGCCGTCGCCGGGAATGGGTCCCCCGCCTCGTCCTCCACCGGATCTGATGGATCCTAGCCTCCCTCGACCTCCCATGCCTCGCCGTCGCCTCGAGCCGTCACCGGAGTCCAAGCCTCGCCGCCGCCTTGTCCTCGTCTCGTTCGGGAGCGGGGACGAGCGCCCGCTCATGGGCCGCCTCGCGCACGTGGGCCCCGTCTCGCCCCGCATCAGCCGCCGGCCCAGCAGCGCCCCGGCCTGCCAAGCCGGCCTGCTGCCTCCACCAAATCGGGCCTCAGCCCATGGGTGAGCAGCCTCCAGCGCCCTGCTCTTGTTGGGCTAGCCAATTTCGGCCCATGTCATATTTTTTTCCCTGGACGAATTTTCCTAATATTCCAGAGTATTACAGATTTACAGAAAAGCCCTTGCACCTCATGCATATAATAACTCATCAACCGTGCATCGGATTAAAATAATTTATATATGTAAAATGACTAGTTTTTCATCTAGTTTCATAATATGTCATTTTCATCCATGTTTAAAATGTTTAAAATGCTGTTTGTGTTAATTTGCTAAAATGCCATGTTAAAATGATTTATTTCATAACTAAATAACCGTAGCTCCAAATTTAATAAACTTTATATGTAAATGGGGTGGAAAAATGCCTAGATTAACATGGTCCACTTTATTTTCCTGTTTAACAACATTAAAATATGTTTTAGGTCAGAACAGTAGCTAATTCGAAATATGCATATGGGGATTTTCTGGACTTGTTGTTCATTGTTTCCGGCCTCATTTAAACTTGCCTAGATAGGTAGTTTTGTTATGCTTCACCCCTTGCCATGTTAATCAACATCTAATATTGTTGGGTACATAAACGAGATCGAACTAAATAGCTTGTCGTGGTGTTTCATCAATATGCACGGTTGCATATTGAGCTCCACTTAATTTGTAGGATTGTTTGTGCACTTTGCCATGCCATGCATATTTAAACCGGACATGCATCATCCTTGGTTGTGCATCAAGCCATGTTTATGTGATGGTTGTTTACTATGTTGTTTGTTTCTTTCCGGGTTGCCTCTCTCGTTAGCTTCGGTTTCGTTCCGGAGTTGTGAGGATTCGTTCGACTACTCCCGTTCATCTTCTTCATGGACTCGTTCTTCTTCCTTGCGGGATTTCAGGCAAGATGACCGCTACCCTGGATATCACTACTATCATTGCTATGCTAGTTGCCTCGTTCTTTCGCTATGCTGCGCTACCTATTACCTGTTTGTCCAGCCATCCCATATTGCCATGAACCTCTAACCTTTGACACCCTTCCTACGCAAACCGTTGTTTGGCTATGTTACCGCTTTTGCTCAGCCCCTCTTATAGCGTTGCTAGTTGCAGGTGAAGTTGAAGATTTCTCCATGGTGGACAGGGTTTATGTTGGGATATCACAATATCTCTTATATTATTAATGCATCTATATATTTGGTAAAGGGTGGAAGGCTCGGCCTTATGCCTGGTGTTTTGTTCCACTCTTGCCGCCCTAGTTTCCGTCATACCGGTGTTATGTTCCCGGATTTTGCGTTCCTAACGCGGTCGGGTGATTTATGGGACCCCCTTGACAGTTCGCTTTGAATAAAACTCCTCCAGCAAGGCCCAACATTGGTTTTACCATTTGCCTCACCTATTACCTTTTTTCCCTTGGGAGTCGCGCATCCCAAGGGTCATCTTTATTTTAGCCCCCCCGGGCCAATGCTTGTCTAAGTGTTGGTCCAAACTAGAAACCACTTGCAGCGCCACCTCGGGAAACTTGAGGGCTGGTTCTAGTTGTACGTAGTGCTCATCCGGTCGTGGCTCGAGGCGAGATCTGCGGCTACTATCGGGATGTCGGCGCGCGGGAGGTCTTGCTGGTCTTGTTTTACCATTGTCGAAATGTCTTGATGTCCGGGATACCGAGTCGATCGGAGAGTCTCGGGTGAAGGTCTATTCCCGATGATCGCGAGAGCTGTCATGGGCTAAGTTGGGACACCCTGCAGGTATAAACTTTCGAGCCGTGCCGCGGTTATGTGGCAGATGGGAATTTGTTAATGTCCGGTTGTAGACAACTTGACACCAGATCCGAATTAAAACGCATCAACCGAGTGTGTAGCCGTGATGGTCTCTTCTCGGCGGAGTCCGGGAAGTGAACACGGTTTCTGTGTTATGTTTGACGTAAGTAAGTGTTCAGGATCACCACTTGATCATTGCTAGTTGACGACCGTTCCGCTTGTTTCTCTTCTCGCTCTCATTTGCGTATGTTACCCACCATATCATGCTTAGTCGCTGCTGCAACCTCACCACTCTACCCTTTCCTTTCCCATTAAGCTTTGCTAGTCTTGATACCCATGGTAATGGGATTCTTTGAGTCCTCGTGGCTCACGGATACTTCAAAACCAGTTTGCGGTGCCTATGTTACCGAGCAGGTGACGCAACCAAGCTCAAGGAGGAGCTCGCTGAAGATCTTGCCCTTTGTGTTGTTTCGTTCTAGTTGATCAATAGTGGAGCCCAGTTGGGGTCGATCGGGGACCTTTTTGTCGCATTTGGGGTTCTTCTTTTATTTTGGTTCCGTAGTCGGACCTTGATTGTATCTGGATGATGTAATGCTTTATTCATGTATTTGTGTGAAGTGGCGGTTGTAAGCCAACTATGTATCGCTTTCCCTTATGTTATACATGGGTTGTGTGAAGATTACCTCACTTGCGACATTGCTTTCAATGCGGTTATGCCTCTAAGTCGTGCCCGACACGTGGGAGATATAGCCGCATCGAGGCGTTCTGAGGAGAAGAGGAAGAACGAGAGAGGAGAGAGGGAAAGGGGAGAACAGAGCGAGCTGGACGAAGGGTTTATATGCGGGAGGACCTATAGTACCGGTTCGTGGCACGAACCGGTACTAAAATCTGGAGAGGGGCAGGCCGACAACATCCTGCCACCACCCTCATTAGTACCGGTTCGTAGCACGAACCGGTGCTAAATTAACCACACTAGTAGAAAAAGGTCAAACGTGCAGCACATTAGTGCGGTTTGTGTTAGAGCCGGCACTAATGTATACATTAGTGCCGGTTGACGGATTTGCATTAATGCCGGTTCGTGTTGAACCTTTAGTACCGGTTCGTGCACGAACCGGTACTAAAAATGATGGCGGCTGGCGTCGGGCGGGGCCCACGATCACCTTTAGTACCGGTTCGTGGCACGAACCGGTACTAAAGGCCGGTACTAAAGGGGTCTGACCTATAGTGTCGGTTCGTGCCACAAACCGGCACTATAGGGCAATTTTCGCATCCGACGGGAAAATGTAAAACGGCTATAACTTTTGCATATGATGTCGGAAAAAAACGTATAATATATCAAAAAATTCAGCACGAAAATCCGCATCCGACGGAGACAGCCTACGGCCTATTTGGAATTATTTAGAATCCTCAAATTCCAAAAGGAAAAAAAGATATGGTCAAATAATTTCAGTTTTTTTAAAAAAAAAAATTGTTAAATCTGGTCAAACTACTTTTTCAAGAAGTATTAATGTTACTACATAATTATTCAAGAATATTAGTGTTACTAAATAATTATTTCAATTTTTTGAATTTTGGTAAAATCTGGTCAAACTGTGGTCAAGCTATGGTCAAACTTATTCAAGAAATATTAGCGTTACTAAATAATTACTGTTTTTTAGAATAATAGTTTCAAACTCAAATGGTGAAATGTGTGACTTCATGCTCAAGCTAAACTCCTGAGGGTTAATAGGATTAACATCTTACTATTGTCAGGAAAACAACAAGTGCAGACTTGGAAACAAAGGAGAATAGAACCCGAAAGTTAAGCGTGCTCGGGCTAGAGTAGTGAGAGGGATGGGTGACCGGTCGGGAAGTTAGATGATTTGGAATGAGTGATCCACACTTGAGCAATTAAGAGAGGTGATTAGAGACTAAATCATCAAATAATTCAGAAAAATTAAAAATCGAAAAAAAAATCAAAAATTTTTTCCAAAATTTTCAAAAAAAAAATTCAGAAAAAAACCTTTAGTGTCGGTTGGTAACACGAACCGGTACTAAAGATCCCCCATACCGGGGCGCGAGCTCACGCCATGTGGTGGCACTTTAGCGCCGGTTCGTGCCGAACCGGTACTAAAGGGGGGGGGGGCTTTAGTGACCACCCTTTAGTGCCGGTTATGGAACCGGCACTAAAGGCCCTTACGAACCGGCGCTAAAGCTCCGTTTTCTACTAGTGCCACGAACCGGTACTAATGAGAGCGGCCCGGCTAGCCGTTGGAACCGGCACTAATGTATACATTAGTGCCGGCTCTAATACAAACCGGCACTAATGTGCTGCACGTTTGACCCTTTTTCTACTAGTGAAACAACAAAAAGGACGATAGTGCCCCTGAAGCCAGCTGATTATGTATCGGGTTAGACTGAGCTGGAAATCGACCAGCAGCACAACAACATCAGGCGATGTGCGGTGTTCTTGACTGGCTGCAGAACGCCAATTGTACTGCCTACAGTATGGGATCAAATACTTGTACGCTACTCTGCAAAACCTGTACATGTACATAGGGGGCACAATGGTCTTTTTCACTGCTTCTAAATAGAAAAAGAAAACATAAAACAGTAAAAACGGGATAATGGCATGGTAATCAAAGTGTCCACGGTCTGGGTGGCAATTTTGCAGAGCCCATCTTGAAGGCGGCATTTTTGCGAAGCCAAATTTCCAAAGTGGCAAATATCCGATTTTCTTGAAAGCGGGTTGTTAGATCTCAGTCAGCTGAGACTTTTCTTTTCGCGGGAAAAAAGAAAATATTAAAAAGACATTTTGCACGGATCTTCATGTAAGTTCTCACGAATATAGCATGGACTGAGATTTAGCAATCCCGAGCCTCAAAACTGTACATGTGTACGATTTGATTAATAAATTATGGTAAACTTCAATTAATAATTGTTTTGAAATAAGCAACTACACCAGAGAAGACAAGTACGATTTGATTTGTTAGAGCACTCGGATCAAACAGACGCTCGAGAGGCCTGGTCGGCGACCAGGGTTGCAATTTTGTTTTCATGTATATGTGTTGGCGGCATTAGCTGCAACGGGATCTGTGGAAGTATGCAGACATGGCCATGCATGGTCTTTCGATCATGGTGGCCGCAGCGTGTGCTCGAGCGGGACTTACATTAGGGAGAAAACAAGTCTAAAGTACCTTTTTGAACGAATGGTTAGATACTTGGAATTAGCTGGTACTCGTACCGTCCCAATGAAGTGCAAGGGTACAGTAAAAAAGTTCATCACACGGGCTCGAAAAAAAATACTTCAATCGCGCGGACATAGGTTTATTTGCATACTATACATTGTTTACTTAGCTAGCTGGCTATGAAAATACTTTCATAGTTTCTAGGGGAGATGATAGGTTGATTTCTAGCGGACACACTAATTGGAAGCATCATACGAGGTCCATCCGATTAAAATATAATTTATTTCTAGCCGTTCATCATGCATAACAAGCCCCTTTGTAGTCCCACACAGGAGAACCCTGTCATGTCCTTGGTCTCTATCTCTTATTGTCCCTCAGAAGCAGGTGAGACTGTCCAAAAAAAACATGAGCCATATTGTCCTTGGTCTCCGTCTCCCAATGATTCCCCCAACTGAATTTTGTTGTCCACGTCTGAGATATATGCCATGCCAAGAAGCAATTCTGAAAGCCCCGATCTGGGCATCACCACGATGCAAGTCACCGAGAAATAATTTCGGGCGTGTGTTGTGGCATTGTGTACAAAGCTGGCCCCCGATTATGTGCTAATTGATGATGCTTTTGGCCTTGACAGATATAGCTACATGAAGCTAGCACGAGGCAGCAGGAGAAGAAAATTCCGGCGGCCAGAAGCGAACATGATGCACACGTACTGTGATTGATGCTGGAACTGACGCACGACAACGACGGCGTCCAGGCTTGATGCCTTTGAGCGGTGCATTTATTCTTTCTTTCAGACTTATTCAACATGCATCTTTCCTTCCTTCTCAGATTTCTCTGATGTATGGATCGGCATCCATTAAATGGACGTCATGGTAAAGTAATTAACTTAATAATATCATATTTTAAATTTTAAAAGATGAAAAATATGCATCGATCATAAACATATATAGATACGTATATACATGTACGTGGAAATATGATACTTTTTTAGGTTGAAATATGATAATTCTTAAGTGGGGAAAATAAGGAATTAAGTTATTGTGCACTAAGAGACACTAGGTAACGGTAACTGGCCGTCGAAATGTATGAAAATTAAAGTAAGTACATATCATAAATTATCATGTTATTTTCTTTGAATGAACAATTATCATATCAATTTAGCGAATTTCACATATGCATAGCCTACTTAACCTCTAGATGTCTACACTGTTAACGAGTTTACAGAACTTAGAACTATCGTATATGTCTTATTAAGTTAAGCATACTCAGCAATTTGAAATAGGTAGATTTACTGTTGAAATAAAGTTAAGATGTAATGAAGAATAATTATATACTACTCTGAATTGTACTAAGTAATCTCTTATAAGAAAATACAATAAATTCACCTGAAGTTTTGGTTTGGGCATCCTGACAAGTTCTGTGGACTGACTCTACGCTTGTGCAACAACAGTGGAAACATGATCACAATCAAAGAGGCCAGGTCGTCTATAGACTGAGTTTATATAAATTCCATGGAATGTGTTGGATGCCAACTTTTAACAACAGGAAATAATTAGGAAGTGTAGTGAATCAATTCCCGGAGTAATCAGATTCATTACCAATAAGTGCTAGAAATCTAATGGACTGAAGGAATGTGCTATTCGGTTCCTTTGGTAGCATCGGCTCAATTATTTGCCAACCTATATCAATCAAATCCCTGGAAATAGAATGTGATAGTACTATTCTCTATTTCCTGTTAAGATACTTTTTCGTGGTAAAAAAATTCACTCCCTTCACTGATTAGTCAATGGTTGACACGTGTATAAGTTGGGGATTCAAAGACGGGGAAAAGACTACTCGATGGGTGGTGCCAACATGTAAGTGGAATTGATAAAGTAGTACACTTCTGATTGCTTCTTCGGTATTTGGTTAGCTTTTTGATTTGTATAGACTATGTCTGTTACTAAAAAAATGGACGTGCACATCTATTATGGTATGCGTAATGAGTATAAGCACAAAATACTCCAAGCCTAATCCGAACGCCCTAATAAGAAAAAATACGATAAATATTAATTATATAAGTTGTTATATTTTTTAGTACTTATCACTCAAAAATAAGATTTGTATATAATTTTTGGATTATGTTTCGGGATTCCTACATAAATTATAACTTTTTACCTATTTTTCCAAAAATTAAATATGAACATTTTCACAGGATTATTGAACTATGAAGACATTATTTATCTATATTCATATTCATCATTCGTTCAATGGTTCGCACACAACAAGTGTATTTTTCAGCCAGATGGCAGCAAGAGAATGGTTACCAAAATTGTTGAACCAATTTATCGTTCAAAAATCTAGCCCGTGCGGATGCACGGGTTGATGACTAGTGTCCTCAATCTCGATCACATTTGCAAGCGAAGAGCCACAACCGACGAGGATTGTGGGGAGTTGTAGCCACACATATATCTCGAAGTGCTCTATGGCGAGCAGTTTCAATAGGTTCCGGTCCGGTGAAGTTGTGTGCAAAGAAGGAAAGAAGGAAAGGCACTCAGAAAGGGAAACCAAAAGCAATCAATTCAGTTTGGTGCATGTATAGATCGTTCGGTTTATACTAATTAAGTTGGGGAAACACTTCTATCTGTAGTCTCTAGTCTGGTAGGAGACGAGCGCCAGACCAGTCAATGGCCGTCGATTCAGCTTGAATCTAACGCTCACGGAATGTGCTTGAAATGTAAAAAAAAACGAAAATCCCTTCAGCCGGAAATAACACCCCGCAACCCCCGCATGTAATCGCTCCCTAATCAATCGCCTCCGATCCCTCCCGACTCCACTCGCGGCCAACTGCACGCACAACGCCGAGCTCACCTCGCCCAGATCGGCTTCTACGGCTGCCTCGCACGCACCCGCCTCCCTCTCCCGTCATCGTCGTCCTCGAGCAGCACGACCACCTCGCCGGCCAGCCCCTTTCCCCTACTCCTCCCCACCGGATCGTCTTGTCCACCTCCACGACATTCATGGCTGTGATCTGCCGAGGTGCTAATTCTCCACGACACCACGACCGCGGTCTGACACGGCCAACAAGGCGGGCACCGGCGACCGTGAGAGAAGTTTGATGGTCGATTCCATGGTGGCGGTCACATCACAATGGTAGTTGATTCAATGTGTGTTCCTCACTGATTTTGCTGGCCATATCACAATGATTTAATTCTCTTATGGTTGATTCTTATGTGGTAGATTAGTAGGTGGCCGTGATGCCCATCCGGAGGCTGCGTAGGCATTGGGCAGTCACCAAGTGACATGAGATTGCTTTCTTAGTGCCATGCCTTCTTGACAGCGATGGAAGCACGCCTGGCCAGCTGCACGAAACAGTGGCTCGCGTCCTGGGTTGACTTAGTTTTAATTTGATATTCAGTTGTCCTACTTTGCTGTAAAGGAGATCTTGACTAATGGTGCATCGTTGCTGCAGTGCCGCTCCAACCATGTCCTTCTAAAGCCGATAAGCATGGCGATATAAAAAGCACGCCCACCATATGAAGGAAGCACAACTACCATCACAAGGAAGCATGGCCGATATTGGAATGAAGTACAACTACCATGCATGCCCAGCATTGAAGGGCGCATGTCCGCCATCAAATAAACACGATTATGATCGCAATGAAGCACGACCAACTTCGAAAGCGGAGCATGGTGACCATCGCCTAGTGGTGTTTGAACTGTGCCTAGATTCCACGTTTTATTTTATGGAAGCAAATTCTGATTTTTTGGATGCACATTCTAGTTTCTTTGATAGTTTGCTACAAATGCTTCATGCATCTTATTTTACAATTTAGTAATTGTCCTTGTTATCACCATTGAAACATGACATGCTGCCATATTATACTCCGTACATATGTTTCTTCGTTTTAGGTAGTTTGCTTCCATGGTTATAGCTTCCAAATTTTGTCTATATCATTCTCATGTAAGCTTTCTCTTCATCAGTACTGCAGGTACATATAATACCATCTGTTGCTTCCTACATCCGATACATATGCATCATGCCTAACCGATGCATGCTTCAAGCAGTTGTGTGTGCTCTCTTCAGGGTCGATCGGTGTCAGTGATATAGGTATATATGGAGGCAACTAGTGCATGCACTAAGAAGCATGGCCAAATGTGGATCTACCTCCCAATGAGCATGACCACCCTGCTAGATGAAGGGAATCAAGTCCATAGTCTTTAGAAAATAAACAATATGAACTTAGGAAGCACTGTATTATTTGTGTCTAGAAGGAAGCTAATTTGTAGCATTTCCGAAACATGTGTTGTATGTACGGACAAAGTGCAGAGAAAACTTACTTTGGGTTAGAAGCAAATTATTTTACAGTGGAAACACTTGTGTAGTGGATGTAAGCAAAAATTCTTGTGGTGGAAACACATGTATAATAAAAAGAGTAATTGATGGGACTCAAAATTTCCCTTGCGAAAAAAATACTTGGACGCAAGATTTTGGTACATGGAAGCATAGTTCTTGAATACAAATTTTTGTTAGGTCCAATCAAATTTCACACATAAAAGAAGCAGATTGTGTTCTTGATGGAAGCAAAAAAACTATTGTCTTGAAAAGTCAAGTGTTACACAAGATACCAGTTTTTATTACATCGAAGCAATTTAAGCAAATTTATTCTTTTTTTCCTTTATATCAAACATGTAAAGACATTTACCTGTATTAGATGAGACATTCTGAACTTAGTTCAGCGTTTAGGAAGCAAAGGCTGGCTACATGGACACGTTGTAAGAAGCAAGCCTGGCTACGTACGTTTTGTTAGGGATCAGTGGCGGAATCACATAATAAGAAGCAAGGCTGGGGGACCCAGGGCTGGCTACGTGCGTCAGTTTTGGGATCAGTTATGGAATGACGTAATAAAAGCTGGACATTCGGTGGAGAGATCTACCGTCCATTCACGTACTAATCCTATGGTCATGGGCTGGTCTGATGGGATGCTAGGGATCAATAGTCTGATCCCTAGTGGTCCCCATTAAGTTGATGGTCGCCAAAGCAAAGATACATGTAACTACTGATCCGTACCATCAAGACGATAATAACAAGGATAACGACTCTACAAAAGAGAAATCTATCAATACTTACAGCACGCGTCAACTGGGTGGCCGGCTTCGTCGGAAGAAAGAAAGATGACCAAGCAGCACTTAGGCCGACGTACGGCACAAGACGTCGGAAGAAAGAAAGATGACCAAGCGGCACTTAGGCCTTACGCTGCTAGGGTCCAGCTGTTTGGAAGACGATCTTTGCTTTCCGTCGATCGCGTTTCGTTTCCCAAAGTCCAACTCAAATACATCCCCATGCCGACTTTCTTTCTTTCTTTCTTTCTTTATAATTCCTTTATAGGGCCGGTGGGTTGCCATGTCGCCTTTCCTTCTGATATCACTAGATGACCCGGTTGCGCCAATGGCGCAAGAAATCAGTTAGTAGCGATGTTAGTAGTGAATAGGTAGGAGATGTAGCTACAAACATAATGCAATGTGAATTTATCACATATAGTAGAGTGAGGTACATCATTTTACAGAAACACATACATAGGCAGTTCTAGAGCTTATTTAGTCATCTTATTAGTCCGACTGGTGCGGCGCCCGAGCGGCGTCTCCTCCGGCTCGGGCTTGACGGGGCGGAGCGCGGCCGGCGAGCCGGAGCCCGATGACGAGGACGACCCCGGCTCCATCCGCCGCGGCGTCCAGGAGCTACCACAGTGGCGAGAGAAGGACGGCCGCGGCGGGTACTTGAGGCGCGGCACGGTGCTGCACTTGATGTGGTCGAGGACGGCCTCGAGGGTGCGGCCGGGCACGCCCCACCACTCGCGCTGCCTGTCGGCGTTGAGGCGGTCCCGCGGGATGACTCCGTTGGTGGAGGCGATCTGCTCCTCGCGACGACGCTAGAAGTACATGTTCCAGAGGCCGTGGTTGTCGGCGGCGTAGCGCGGCTCGTTCCACTGTTCCTCCATCAGGGACGAGCGGATGCGATCGATCTCGGCCCGCCGCGCCGCCCCTTCGGGCACCGGTGGCACCTGGACGCTGCCAGCGCTCAGCCTCCACGTCCCCGGCATCCGCATGTCCGGGGGCGCCGGGTACTCGGCCTCGTAGAGCAGGCGCGCCTCCGGCTCTTGGAGGTGGCGGCGGCCGAAGCCGTTCGCCACCGCGCCGTCGCCTGGGTACCTCTCGGCCATCTTTCTCGTCGGCGGGAAGAGGCGAGTGTTGCTATGTACGCCGGGGAAGGGGGGAAATGAGAGCTGTGGCGTCCACCGACGCGGAGGTCGTCTTCTATAGCCGTCACAGGGCGGCGACGGGCTGCATGCCGGGCGACAAGTGGCTGGACGCGCGTCGCGACGCATTCACTGCGCCGCCTGTGAGGCATCAATGGAGGCTGACTGGCGCGGCAGTCTTCGCATTGACTCCCACAAAAACCGAGGCGATGAGGGCGACGACGCGGCGTCTCGCTGACT
The DNA here is from genome assembly GCA_021437245.1 of Aegilops speltoides. Classification (NCBI taxonomy): domain Eukaryota; kingdom Viridiplantae; phylum Streptophyta; class Magnoliopsida; order Poales; family Poaceae; genus Aegilops; species Aegilops speltoides. The sequence continues at coordinate 595,323,392 of CM038147.1, forward strand.
CGGCGGGCCCATCCGCTTTCGCGCCAAAACCGCTCGCCCCGGCACTGAGGGCGGCGGCGTCCACCTCCATTGATTACCTTAAACAAGGATGGAGTACTACCTTACATTTGGCAACTTGTTGGTCCAAAAAAAAAAACCTTTCATTTGGCAACTTAATTAAGCTCGCTTTGATTGAGTACCTGACATTTGGTAACTTAACTACATTTGTAAACAGAATAAATTGGGCGTCTCCAATTTACTATTGTGTTTGTGCGATCTGCAAATCAATTAGCCATTAATTGATTTCTTCCAGAGATATAATGGCCTCTATATATATCCAAGCGCAAGGAATGATCTCCACCATTGCCACCATCCTTTCGACTTTGACGTGACGTAGAGTTGCGCCCGCCGTAAAGATCGATCCAATATGAAGATAACAGTGGTGACGATCTTGCTCCTCATCGGATGCCTCGCAGCTATCGTACAGTGTAAGTATGTGTCACTCATATACCTCATCAACACCAATACTACCATTCCTTTTACTACAAAGAAAAGGAGGTTACCACCTATCCATTCGTACAGTGTAAGTATACGTAACATTTGTTTGATGCAACAGGTCGATTCGTGACTGGAAGGAGGAGCTATGTAGTAGTGGATCGTGCTGGAGCTACAATGGTGGCCGTCAACGTAACCTCATTAGATGAGAGCAAGCTTACTGTAAAATTCTGCGTCAAGAGCCAATGTACCCGCGGGAAGGAGCCCGATCTCGAAAACTGTTTTTGCTGCCGGAATCTAAAGGGTAGTCCATGCTTCTTTTCGGATGATGAGTGCAAGAGCAAGTGTCCTGCCTGTGACCCCGTGTGCGCCCCTCCACCGGCCAACACCGATGAACAAATGCAGCGTGTAGAAATGAAAACTTAATTAGTCTATTTGTTTTGTGAACCAAATGATTTTATGGAAATAAACATGCAAATTTGAGAAAAGCAATGAAGTCCTTGAGCTAATAGAAGACCGCTTCGGTACAACCCCCTCTAAAACGTATAAAGGATAGTACAGACATTTCACATATTGTATTTATTTTTGTATGTACGATAGCCTGTCCGCTGAGATGTATATGCCGTATGTTTGTTCATTTGGAAAGCCTAACAGACGTCCCCACGCATCCTGGGCTCGGCCCATTAATATTTTCTGTAACATTCTCGCGTTCTTGGCTCGCCCATTAATATTTTCCTCAATAACATTCAAAAATAGATGCTGGTAGTGATATTCGAAATCCTTACATGTCAGTATCAATCCTCTGGCAGAACCAACTGGGGCACCTCGGGCTGCTGTGCTACCTACAACATTTGATTCTTCTTATTTACGCGGCAGATGTGACGCTAAATAAAGAGAAACGCTAGGGATCAGATCAGACCACTTCGTCATCTCATCATTCGATTTGTAGAAACCGACACACAAATCCGATTGGAAGGCATAGAACGTGGGCCAGCAAAGCTTTTTCCTTATGTGATTGGTGCAAACTAATAACTGCCCATAGATCACGTGAGTTGGGAAACAAATCACTGATTTAATGAAGCAAAATAAATCTTAGAAAACTAATTCAAGATTTTAAAGGGAAATAATCAATCTAGCGAAATTTGTATCCAATGTTACCAAAATTTGCTTTCTGTGCAACTAAAAAGGCAGCAAAAAATTTCGTCTCTATTTATTTGCAGTGCTCAAATTTTGTCTCCACAACAACTCAAAATTAACATGCTTCATTGGTCTGTATAACATGTTTCCAACGACCTAAATATTTTCTTCATTCCCATTTCCAAAATCATAGGCTTCATATTTTCATATCACATGTATTCGGTATTCACCATAATATTAGCTTCAAGTATGGTATCCATGTGCTTGCTTCCTTATGTTCTTTATTAAACAAGCTTGTAGCCACTGCCGAGCGAGGGTGCGCTGTGAACTAACACTGTGAAGTTGTTGACGAGATCGGACCAGGTCATTAAATTATGATTTTAAATTATTTTTCCTTCAAATATTTATTAAATGTTTTCTAAAAAGCCTTTACAATTTTCAATTTTGTCCATTAATATTTATTAGTTATGTCAAAAACTTAAAAAACAGTTTTAAGTACCTACCCAAATTATGATTTTAAATATATTTTCCAAACTTAGCGTAGATGCTTACTATTGGCAGGCCCACCTGCTAGCAAAAGTTGTGGTCATTTCAAGAATGTCCCAGAAAACAACATATGCAGCGTAGGTTGCCCGGGTAGGCCAGAACCAGGGACGGAGCTCCCATGTACCAATTGGTGTCAATTGACACCAATGGATTTTGGCTTTTAAGATAACTAGCTAATACCCCGCGCGTTGCAGCGGAAAAATAGCGAATAAATTTTTTAGATATAAAGGATAAACAAATGATACTTTGAAAAAGTTTTGTAGAAATTGTTTAACTACAAATGTCAAGCTAGTGTAGTAAAAAATATCGACCATTGCTTATTTGTTCTGTATAACACTCTTAATGATGGTTATAACATATAGTATGCAAATGCGGTTGTATAAACAGAACTCCTAATTTTCTTCCGATCAACTAAGCTACACATTAAGACAAACATCATTTACTTTTTTATTCTGCTGTAGGCTGGAAAGCCGTTAAAATTCATTGATGTCACAACTCAAAAAATTTATACATTATGCAGCTGTAAAAAATCAGTGTATATTATTGACCTGAAATATCATGTACATGAAAATCATATGATGGACAATTTATTATCATCTAAAGACCAATAAAATGTCATTTTAGAATGGTACACAATAACAGGAACGTAGTTATGACTACTATGGGGCATTCCTGATAAGAGCCAGCCAAAATCTAACATTTTTGTTGCCTCTGTACATCAATTTTGTGGATGGTAAACACCAGATCTAAGAAAGAAAGTGCTGCATCCAGCCAAAGGGATGCAAATAATTTAATAGTACAGAGACATGTTTATTTAAAAAGATAAAAAATAATTTACCCGCCTCTTGTCACAGTCTACATGATATACCCACAGTTCACAACTCTTGTATATTCGAGGAGTAATACAATATACACCAAAATATGAATATGCCACCTCGAATTTATGATATTTAACCAGTGAAAAAAAATCTGTGCGGTGACCTGCAAAGATACAGATGCAAGCAAGAGCACTGAAACAATTACGTATGTGTATAGATGGGTGGATACTGTAATGGCAGAAGTTGACTTCAAAACCTACATCTTGTTCATTCTTACTCAAAGCTTACAGTTTTGTTTTACATAGAATTGGAGAAATCAATCTGGGAAGAAATACATAAAAGTCAAAGTCAAGGGTACTTGCCATATTCCAAACTTCTATGCAAGATAGGAGAAGCATGAGATCCCTAGGAGGCCTTGTATTGATATGTGCCGCATCGGAGTTGAACACTTGAACTCTCTGTTTTCACAATGAAACAGAACAAATAAAGCAACGGGGAGATCTTGCAAACCCTTTGATCTTCACAATTGAAAAAACAAATAAACCAAATCATGCACCGGGGGGGAGGAGGGAGGAGGAATCGACCCTGTAACTCACGAAATCCTCCAAATATGAACCACTCGATCAATGTCGACGGGCAAGCCACAGTGCCAAGAAGATCACCTAGTGAAGCCATGGCGGCGATGGCGGCCTTGCAGGCGAGGAGCAGCAGTCTTACGTGTGTGAGAACCAAGATGGGAAGGATCCATCCTATGGAGATGTCGTTACGCCGTATATCGGAGGATATAAGAAGATGCGAGGAAGGGAAGAAGCATGGCATTGGAACGGGAAGGAGAGAGATCACGCGACTCCTTCAGTTTCCTTCTTTTTAGCTGGCTTCCATCAGTTTCCTTTTCTCTAGATCGCCTAGTTCCTGGGCTGTATGTGCGCTAGAGTAATGGCTGCACGGAATACTGGACGCATGGAATCAGGGGGGCACGCTTCCAAAAAAAACGCCATGCATGCATAAGAGGAACGATTAGCTTAGTGGAGGGTTAGTGCTGACGTGGCCATAGATGAATGGATGATGATGTGGATAAGGTGCATGCTTAGTTAAATAGGTTAGTGGGGATGAACTATTTAGGTATTATAGATACTCCGTATTAAGAAAAAGTGCGTCTGACCCCAGCCCAAAAATGCCATTGACCCCAGCCCAGCAACTAATCCCTAAAGCCATTGCCCAAAGCCCGTAACATGCATTAAGCTCTAAAAAGAATAAAAACAACATGTGGCAGCAAACAATTACACAAGGCCCGGCCGGCCGGCCCAATGCATACGCACGTTTAATGGATGTACGCTACCTATACTGAACAGAGGGACGCCCTCGCCCTCGTCTCTTCGCCTCCTCATCCCGATCCCTAATTCCGCAGCCGCCGCAGCGTATCGGCGGCGAACGATGGAGAACTCGACGCTGTTTCATCTGGGGAATGGTGACATCGCCCAGTCGATCCGCCAGACCGTCACTGCATAATCTTTAATCTGCAAGTTCTTCTCATCCCAGGTAATCTCTGTCTCTCTCGCTCTCTAGACTGTACAACTCTACATGTGCTTTGATTTCTTGATGGCTACCGGATTAGTAATTTTTTAGTTTCTTCTATTTGATTTGACTAGGACCAGGAGGATATGGATAAATTTTTGATGAAAGGGAAACGACCAGCACCAGATAGTAATGTGGCAGGAACTTCAAGGCCAGTTAAACCAAGACAAGATCTTGCATCAAATATTGGTACCACTCCTCCGCCTCTGGCAGAAATTAACTTAGATGAACTTCCTCATGATCCAGCTAATAAAAAAAGAATAGGGCAGTACACAAAGAATCCTAAGAAGCAAGATGAGATTAGAAGAATATATTTAAATAGAGGACCTTATAGACTAAAAGAAGGCTTTAAATATCCTCAGAAAACCATCGCACGAGCTGAACGGAGATTTAATCCAAAATGGTTTAAAGACTATCATTGGCTAGAGTACAGTGATAAGGTGCATAAGGCATTTTGCTTGTGTTGCTATCTATTTAGAGATTGCATTGATGGCCAAGGTGGTAATAATGCATTTGTTGTTAAAGGTTTCTCTTGTTGGAACAACAAACATATACTAGTTACTCATGAGGGTGAAGTTAATAGCTTTCACAATGTAGCTGTTAAAAGATGTGATGCTTTAATGAATCAAAATTAGTCCATTAAGGTTGCCCTCCACAAGCAAACCCATATCACAAAAAAGCAAAACCGTATTTGGCTGAATACTTCTATTGAATCGTTAGATACTTGCTACATCAAGGTTTAGCTTTCCGTGGCAATGATGAATCGGAGGAGTCAAAAAATAAGGGAAATTTTCGAGGGTTGGTACAAACATTGGCAAATCAGAATGAGGATGTAAGGAAGGTAGTCCGTCAGAATGATCCACAAAATTGCAAATGGGTGTGTCTAGATATTCAAAAAGAACTTGCGAGTTATTTTGCAAAGGTGAATAACAACCATCACTATTCGCTACTATATATTTATTTCATGTAGTTTATCTCTATGAGCACTCAAAATGACATTCTCCCTTGTTTTGCACAGATAACATTGGATTCTATTCTTGAAGTGATTGGTGGGGATGTTTTTAGTTTATTGATTGACGAGGCTTCGTATGTGTCAGATAAAGAATAGATGGTTGTTGTCTTGAGATATGTTGACAAGGTTGGACTAATCCTGGAACGTTTAGTTGGAGTTGTACATGTGAAAGAAACATCTGCAACGTGTCTCAAGTCAGCCCTTGAAAAATTGCTTGCTGATATTGGATTAAACTTGAAACAAGTTAGAGGGCAATGCTATGATGGCGCAAGCAACATGCGCATTGTTTTGCTCACCAACTTCAATTGGTTATAGTGGCAATTTCAAAGAAGAATGAAGATATTGTGGATTTATTTTATATGATCTCTCTGTTGTTTAATGTGGTCGGAGCTTCTTGGAAAAGAAAAGATATGATCAGAGAGAGTAAAAGAGAAAATGTAAAAAAAACCATAAGTAGTGGACGAATTGGTACTGGCACAGGGCTAAATCAAGACCAGTCACTTCAAAGGGCGGGAGACACCCGTTGGGGTTCTCACTATAGAACCCTCTCAAGCTTAATCTGTTGGGGAACGTTGCAGAAAATTAAAATTTTTCCTACGGTTTCACCAAGATCCATCTATGAGTTCATCTAAGCAACGAGTATTGGGAGAGAGTTTGCATCTACATACCACTTGTAGATCGCGTGCGGAAGCTTGCAAGGTGATGATGGAGTCGTACTCGGCGTGATTCAGATCACCGATGTCCAAGTCTGAGCGGACAGCACCTCGCGTTCAACACACGTGCGGGACGGGAGGCGTCTCCTCCTTCTTGATCCAGCAAGGGAAGGAGAGGTTGAGAAGCTTCGCTCAGCGGCGGCCTGACGGCGTGGTGGTGTTGGTGCAGCGATCTCAAGCAGGGCCGTAGCGCTTGCGGAGGAGAAGTGTTGGGGAGGAGGGGCTGCGCCTTAGAGATGGTACAGCAGCCCCCTCCCCCTTTATATAGGCCGGGGGCACCGGCCCTGGAGATCCAATCTCCAAGAGGCGGCGGCCAGGGGTGGAGTGCCCCCAAGCCAAGTGGGCGCCCCCCCCCTAGGGTTTCAACCTAGGCGCGGGGGTGGGCCTGAGGCGCACCAGCCCACTATGGGCTGGTTCCCCTCCACTTCAGCCCATGGGGCCCTCCGGGATAGGTGGCCCCACCGGTGGACCCGGGACCCTTCCGGTGGTCGGTACATTCTGGGAGATCCGAAACTTTCCGATGGCCGAAATACCACTTCCTATATATTATTCTTTACCTCCGGACCATTCCGAAACTCCTCGTGACGTCCGGGATCTCATCCGGGACTCCGAAGAACATTCGGTAGTCACATACTAGTCTTCCTACTAACCCTAGCGTCACCGAACCCTAAGTGTGTAGACCCTACGGGTTCGGGAGACATCTGAACATGACCGAGGCGACTCTCGGGCAATAACCAACAGCGGGATCTGGATACCCATGTTGGCTCCCACATGTTCTCGATGATTTCATCGGTTGAACCACGATGTCGAGGATTCGATCAAAAACCCTGTATGCAATTCCCTTTGTCAATCGATGCGTTACTTGCGAGACTTCGATCGTCGGTATCCGATACCTTGTTCGGTCTCGTTACCGGCAAGTCACTTTACTCATCCGTAATGCATGATCCGTGGCCAACACCTTGGTCACATTGAGCTCATTATGATGATGCATTACCGAGTGGGCGAGATACCTCTCCGTCATACGGGTGACAAATCGATCTCGATCCGTGTCAACCGCAGATACTTTCGGAGATACCTGTAATGCACCTTTATAGTCACCCGATTCGTTGTGACGTTTGATACACCAAGGCACTCCTACGGTATCAAGAGTTACGATCTCATGGTCGAAGGAAGAGATACTTGACATTGGTAAAGCTCTAGCAAGCGAACTACGATCTTTTATGCTATGCTTAGTATTGGGTCTTGTCCATCACATCATTCTCCTAATGATGTGATCCGTTATCAACGACATCCAATGTCCATAGTCGAGAAACCATGACTATCTGTTGATCTGTGAGCTAGTCAACTAGAGGCTCACTAGGGACATATTGTGGTCTATGTGTTCACATGTGTATTACGATTTCCGGATAATACAGTTATAGCATGAACAAAAGACAATTATCATGAACAATGAAATATAATAATACTTTTATTATTGACTCTAGGGCATATTTCCAACAGTCTCCCACTTGCACTAGAGTCACCAATCTAGTTACATTGTGATGAATCGAACACCCATAGATTTCTGGTGTTGATCATGTTTTGCACGCGAGAGAGGTTTAGTCATCGGATCTGCGACATTCAGATCCGTGTGCACTTTGCAAATCTCTATGTCTCCATCTTGAACATTTTCACGGATGGAGTTGAAGCGGCGCTTGATGTGTACGGTCTTCTTGTGAAACACAGGCTCCTTGGCAAGGGCAATAGCTCGATCTTGTCATAGAAGAGTTTGATTGGCCCGGCGCATTGGGTATGACTCCTAGGTTGGTGATGAACTCCTTCACCCAAATCGCTTCATCGCTGCCTCGAGGCTGCCATGTACTCCGCTTCACCGTAGATCCGCCACGGCGCTACGCTTGCGGCTGCACCAGCTTCTTGCTCCACCATTCAACATATACCGTATCCGGTTTGTGACTTAGAGTCATCGGATCTGAGTCGAAGCTAAGCGTCGGCGTAACCCTTCTGACGAGCTCTTCGTCTCCTCCATAAAGCGAAACATGTCCTTTGTCCTTTTCGGTGCCGGGATATTCTTGACGCTGTCCGGTGTTCCTTGCGGGATTACTTTGGTATCTTGCAACCAAACTTACGGCAAGGTTTACATCAGTGCAGTATACAGCATGGCATACATAATAGATCCTATGGCTGAAGCATAGGGATGACACTCATCTCTTCCTTATCTTTTGCGTGGTGGGTGGTAGCTGAGCTCAATCTCACACCTTGTAACATAGGCAAGAACCCTTCTTGGACTGATCCATTTGAACCTCTTCAAAATCTTATCAAGGTATGTGCTTTGTGAAAGACCTATGAGGCGTCTCGATCTATCTCTATAGATCTTGATGCCTAATATATAAGCAGCTTCTCCAAGGTCCTTCATTGAAAAACACTTATTCAAGTAGGCCTTAATGCTGTCGAAGTTTTGTATCATTTCCATCAAGAGTCACTAGTGCGAGAACCGGGCATTAGCACGGTTCGTAAAACCTATAGTGCGGTTACATAACCGGCACTAATTAATGGTCACTAAAGGCCCCCCTCTTTAGCACCGGTTCATTGCGAACCGGTGCTAAAAAGCATTCCACGTGGCACTAGCGCGTGGCGTGACTGGAGGCCTTTAGTACGGTTGGTAACACCAACGGTACTATAAGGATTTAGTGGGTTTTAGTTTTATGATTTCTTTTCATTTAATTTTGTGTTTCCATTTTAATTCTTTTTTGTTTGCTGGTATTTTACGATACTACACATTGTACCGTTATGCATCATATATACATCATGCATGCTTTAATTGTTTATCAACGCTACTGCTATGTTCATTGCACCCTTGATATAACATGCTCATGCATGCTTTTGCATCATTACATCATCATATATATATAATAACAAGTCGTACTAATCATGCATCATCATACAACTTCTACTCGTTATTAATAATAAGTCATCGATCATCATCCTCTCATAACCCAACCCTACATAATTGTTCTTAGCACATGATCATCGATGTCGGTAGGACCTAAACACCCTTAAGGTAAAATAGCATAAAACAATATAGACCACGACTCTCCGTTATGAAGAATGGCGATCATCCTGTCTCCAATTCTTGCCTTTCGCTGCTTATTGCTTCCAAGAAGCTCCTTCGACTATCCATACATTTTCTCCATTCTTTGATTGTTATGTCTCCACTTCTTTTAGAAACCGGTATGGACAGCTGAGATTAAGTAGGGACGACCTGGTAGTATGTTCAAAACATGAAGGCTACCCAGCGTATACATCAGATGAGGCACACAATCATTCGGGATTATCTGTTGAAAAACATAGTAATAACCGTAGTTAGCAATGATGTACTAGTTTTAGAAGTGTGCAAAAAAGATGCACGGATGTTGTAATAGTAAAAATAATCTTACCAAGGTATCTCCATGGTAGTTATCGTAGTTCAACACGTGCACTAGTGGCGCGTATTGACCATAATGTTGAGGAGTTTGATTGTAGATATTGTAATTCTCAAGATCTCTACAAAATCCGACCAGATGTCGTTCTCTGATAAGTTAATTAGCAGCCTTGGTGTAATGCGTTCTGTCTACCATCTTCCGCACATTCTTTGAAGCATGAAAATAAGCTGTCAATGGAGATAAGTTGTCAACATTATATTTTGAAATAAACAATATAAATTACTTAATAACTATGTTTAGCTCACATGAGGGAAGAACTGGAGGTGTATCCACAAAGACCCAAATCGTAGGTGTCTCTTGCTCGATTGTAGGATCACCAAGATCCATGGTGATAGTCATACCCTCATCAAGACCATACATCTTGCAAAATGCATCCCAATTTTTGCAACCAAAATGGGTTACACTCGAGCATTGTACAGCTTTACTTGAAAATCCACGTCATGTTAGGTGCTTAGGATAATTTTTTGGTTTCAAAATTTTCATGGTCTTCAATACCCATCCTCTCCAAGATATAGCGTCTTGCAAAGCATGGGATAAGCTAGTC